>OU824126.1:6612787-7212787 GCA_917499265.3 Mimumesa dahlbomi
TAATGACTCCGATCTATCGTTTCAGAATCGCACGGACGACTCGAGCTCGGAAGTGGGCTGCGGCGTGAGGTGCAAGATCGATCAGGTAGGACAGAAAAGAACAATCAAAATTCTTTATAAAACTGAAAAATCTACGGGTAGGAATATCAAGTCTACCACATAACAAATGACGTATCAACGGTATATGAGACACGAAACGAATACTCGCGGGACGCTAGCGCGAATCCGCATCGAATCCGACGGATAACCAATGTCGGCCGTTAATAACGTACGCGAGCGTCGGAGACGAAAATAAAGGGACGCCGGTCCCCCGGCACAATGAAAGTACTTCCGCTGGTGTCCCAGGGGACCCTGTTCACTGGCTCGTGGTTAGTGGAGACGGTAAACGGCAAATAAAAACAAAGTCTCTCTTTGTCTCTCTTTCTCTCACTCTGTCGTTCGTTCTCTTTTAACGTACGCGACCGCCCAATGAATGAATTCGACGTGTGCATACGTATTACGCGTACGAATGAAAGAATGGTCCGGGTTCGTACGGCTTCGTGACTTTAAATTGGATCGCGTACAAGTGCGGCTACTGGCGGATGTCGCCAAATTGCCGTGCGACTCCGGATTCACTCTCTCTCCGTCCGTTTCGTCTCTTTCCGCTTCTCGCTCTCTCTCTCTTTTTTCTCTGACTGTCTCCCAGTTTTCATCCCAGTCCCGGAAATGCGGATGCAGAAATACCGGGGAAACGGAGCGTTTCATTTAACGCGGCGCCCGTCGCCGACGAATTCCGCGGGATCCGCTGGCAAATCCGGGTGATGGGTTTTCTTAAATTCCCCGCGTATCGCGGAATCGTTGTTTCTCTCAGGGAAGATACATCCGCGATGATCGATGAACATCGGGCGAAGCAGGCGGCTAATTTAATAGTAACACTGGCGCAACGCATCACGCTAATTAATTTCTACGTTACTCAATTACAACATCCTGCGAGGTGGTTTAAATCGAGTGCAGACCGTACGGTTTAACGTTACGGTACTCCGGTGCGTGCCGATGAAACGTATGGAATAAATTGACCGGTACGGCTGCGCCGGAATTGCCATGCGGTCGGTCATTAGCAGATTTCGGTGGGTAGAAAGCAGAAGAGGAGACATCCTCTGGCGACAGTGGAGAGACAGGAGAAAGAGAAAAGACCCCTGTGGTGCCGGAAGGATATCCAGCAACGCGTGTCTCCAGCGTAGGAAACGAGGCCTGCAATTAATGCCACGAAAACGACAAAAGGGTTTCCGATACACTCTTAATTACCCCTGCGTACCGGTTCCTGTGTCCGACAAAAATGTGACCCGTTAAGCACCGCGTGCCGATCTCCGTCGTGTCTGTCATTCGCACGTGCATACACATTCATATATATGAATGTATGTATTTTACATTCTTTCGCTGCACGACTCTCGTTATCGTCGCGTGCTAGTGGGTGTTTTCAACAGTTCCGAATACCGGCGGGGCTTAAACACGCGAATTGCGTTTAAAACGATATCCTCCCCCGCCCGGTTACATGCCCGGTGTGTTTCACAAATGTGTACGTCGTGTAACGGGTTGGATTGCAAGCGGCACGACCGGCGGCAGGAAGATGCTCCACTTTTGGTTAAACGCGAGCCTAATTGTCCTTATTCGTGGATGACGGTACCATTTGATAACGCGCGGCATCGCAATGAAAACACGGTAACATCTGTCGAGCGACGCTCATTGATTTTAATGGTCACACCGATGATGCGCATACGGACACATACGTATTACGCACTCGCATATACATACACGTATTGGTTGCTGATATACTTTTCGTGAGCCGTCCGTTCCGACTTTAACGCCGCTTCCGGTAATTTCACGGTTCGCTAGTGACGCAACAATACCGTCGGAATTCCTTTTGTGCGAAAAACACATTTACCTCGTTGCCTCCGTACAAATATTAATACGGACGCAAAGACACGTGCAGCCAGACTCCGTAGGTTGCCACGTACCTCGCGAACGAACAGCCAGACGATCTCGATGACAAATTTGGAGTACTCTCGTCTGGCGAAAGTAAAAAGTCTGCCAGATCTAGAGTCTTGGCTAAAGTGGACCACCGGTGGTGCTTTCCTGACAAATGTAGCTACTTGACATTAGCTACCCGAATTTTTCCAAATAGAAACAGTCTTTCGCCACTTACAAATAGTAAACAGAGGATTCTTGTCCACGAGCCATTTGATTTTTGTCTCGTACTTTAAACGACGTTTAAAAAGAGATGGAAAACACAAGCGACATTCCGTTCAGGGATTTCTATTCTGATTTCTCGTCTTCTTGGAGTCTCTGCGAGGCGTGTGTCTGGTAAATGGGGTTAAAGCGAAACGAGGAGAGGACGGATAGATCCTCATCCGTGGTAGGATGAAGATCTACGATCTACGGGGAGCCGAGCGAAGCGATGGCCTGGCTGGGGCATAATATGTGTTGAGGTTTTAATGAGGAAGTGAGAAATTAGCGGCCGCAGCGTCGGGCCGCTAGCTCGGCCATTTTCCATCGTCTGATAGTTTTGTCAACCCCTATTACACAGGACTCGATCGTTTAAAAAACGTATGCTTAATGAACCGAGTCGAATTTAACTGGCCTGAATGTACGTCAAGGGAAATTGAAAAAACAACGCGTGAAATCGTTTGGTGGAAATGAACGATAATACGTTACAAAATTTCGTTGATTCTCGCTCAAAATTACTTAATCGTTTGTCGTGGAAAGTAATGGAGATTACGGGAAAACGGCAGCGAAAATATCAGCAATCTCTTTAACCGTAACTGTTTTTACGCTCGTAAACCAAGTAGATAAGTTGTTGGCCTCACACTTCGTCGTACACACGTTTCGTTTGACGCCGATAAGAAAATGCAAGCGACACGATATGTTTTTTTCTTAATTATTATCCCGGTTTATGTAAATACAATCCATCTACGAAATGTTCCGACGAGCTTCAATTGGCTCTCGGAATTTTTTTGATATCGTCCCGTTTTTCCGGCCTATCGTAGAACTCAGGCGCGAAATGATTATTAATAACGTTTATCTGCTGCCTGAGGTCCCTTTCCTTCCAGCGTGTTCAATCCCAAGCTGACCCAAGATACCCTCGAACCTCGTCGTACTATATTAGTATTATTATTTAGATGCACGCGACAAACTTTGGTCCACCGACCGTCGGACAATTCGACGTGGCTTTGTTAAGTCGAGAGAACAATTACTTCGCCAGGGAAACGCGCGAATAGCCATCGAATGCGCAAGTAGCCGCAAGTAGCTGCAAGTACGCCATTAATCCGCAGGAATTGAATTTTCCGCGCGGAGGTGCAATTTGCTTATTATTCTAAAATGTCAAGAGGAGTATCATTTATATGCGGCGCCTCTCGAATGGAGCGGAGTGCCGATGAGCTTAACAATTGGTAAATGGCTCTCTCTTGTGTCACGATGTACGACGTTGAAATAGACATTTTACTATGCCACAGCTGCGGAACAATGGCTGCCGTTATGTGTTTTCCGTAATAAAATGTTCGATCGAACTTTCACTTCCGCCGAGAGCAACGAAATGAGATTAAAATACATTATCGGTACTAGTTACATGTAATTGTTAAAAGAATGCCCTCGCGAACGGGATAGGATGAAAATAGATTTATCATTCGCGCGGAAACGTACTTGAGAATCACGGTGGCAGTTGATCGGTAGCCGAACGAGACGTTCCTGTTAGTAGAACCGTGTAAACCTACGACTTCCTCAAGTACTCCATGTTCTCAAGTGTGCCAAATCACTTCTGTATATTTACATTCCGAGTTGCAACCGAATCCACTTTCGTTTCAGGATGTTTCTCTCTTGAGAAACTAACAGAGCCAGACCAGTACTCGTTTCGTTCTCGATTCCATCGGATTTAACCACGTTACCCGGATATTTCGGTAAACAAAAAAAGTATTCCATCTTTCCCTCTCGTTAGATCAAGTGGAAAGGTTGGAATCTTCTCGAGACAATCTTCGTTTCTACTGTCAACGTTATCGTGGAGAAGAGACTCGAGGAAATCGATCGGGGAAGATTTTGAACGATAGTAACGATTATTTTGCGAATAAAAATGTGCGCGGTACTCGCATCGCGTGTCGCTGTCGATCTATTTTCTTCGTCTTGTTCGGCCGGCTTGTTGTCGCCGACAAATGCCCACATCCTCCCGTGCGGAAAGTTAATGCGTTAAACTTCGGTTCGCAAATCCATGCCCGGCACGAACCGACCGGCTGTCTTATGAATGTAGGCGTCACTTGAGGCACGTGCCACATGTTCCTCTTGTCCGTCTTTTCAAATACGGTTTCGCCTCGCAGACACGCCAGTTAACTTCAATGTCAGAATAACGCGGTGCGTGTACCGCGTAATTCCGTTCCCGTCTTTGACACGAAGAAACGATCGAGAGGTTTCGCGTGTAAAACGTAGAAGCGAAACGTTCGTTCGTTGCATGAAAGATGATAATGTATTTCACATCGTAAATGAAAAAACACTCGGACTAAATAAGATAATCATTCTGCAACGCGTACGCAATCCTACAATCTTGTTTTCTTGTTTGTTTCAGTGTACAAAGGGCTGTGGAGCATGGCAACAAGCACTCGACACAAGCTGTCAGGCTGTCTGCGTTAGTGTAATTTTGTTTTCCAATAATAATAATGATATATATATATATATATCTATAATTGTTATTCTATCGTTGAACACCACGATCGTGGAACGTTACCTAATCCGCGTGCTAAATCGAACATCGATGTAATCGTTTACAGAATGGCACGCAAGAGCTACTACCACCGAAAGAACTCTACTGCGTTCTGGGCTGTCACGATGCGTTGAATCGTTACTTCCAGCAGCTAAAAGGTACTGCATTTTATTTACAAAAACCAATATATGTACGCTAAGTCTACTCTAACGACGACACGACGATCGTAAAATCGCAAATTAAAAATTCTCGAACTCTTTGGCGTAACGATCGAAGTTCTCGATTTTCAACGGTTGCTCCTCGTACTGATCGAAATTACTCGTATCCTCCGGAGTCGCACATTTGGGAACGTAGATCGGTTGAATTTTCTGATGGTAAATCTGAATCCAATCGGTCGACTGGAACCACTTGTGATTCTTGATATCCATACTGCCACCCTTTAGATTCCCGTATCGTCTCGTGAGATCCACTTGCAGGATATTCTTCAGGATATCTCGTAACTCCTCGCCGAAGTGATGCGCGAATCTGTACTTACCGGCGACGATTTTCTCGTATATCTTCATGGAGTCGTGCGCGAAAAATGGCGGATATCCCGCGTTCATTTCATAGATCAGTACGCCAAAACTCCACCAATCCACCGACTTACCGTAACCCTTCGAGAGGATCACTTCCGGTGCGAGGTACTCCGGGGTACCACACAGAGTCCACGTTCTACCGTCGATCATCTTGCAGAATCCAAAGTCCGTCATCGAGATGTAGCCCGTGTCTTTGATTAAAATGTTCTCCGGTTTCAAGTCGCGGTACACCAGGCTACAGTGATGTAGATATTCCAAAGCGAGGGCGACTTGGGCGGCGTAAAATTTTGCCAATTGCTCGTCGAATTTCCCCATACGTCTGAGATGCGTGAACATTTCACCGCCGTTTATAAACGGCAGTACCATGTACAGGTACGAATTGTCTTTGAAGCAGAACTCCATGTAGACGGTAAAGGGAAACCTGATACTTTGGAGGATTCTCTTCTCGTTGTAGGTGTGATCTATCTGTTTCATTCTCACGATCCTCGCTTTCTCGAGAACCTTCATGGCGTACAACCCGGACGTTTGTTTGTACTTGACGAGGAGAACGCGACCGAACGCGCCGGTACCGAGGGTCCGGAAACGCTCGAAGTCGTCGATGGTCAAGTTGTCGGACTTCTTCACTTTCCATTTCGCGAAGAACTGCGCCTTCAGATCCTTTAATATAGCTTTGTATTCTTCCATGTTGCGGGCCTTTGCGCGTTCTAATTCGTATCGTATCATAAATACGTTCCTGATAGTGTCCCCGGGAAAGTGAACGACTCGTGTTCTTTTTCCCGTAGCTGTCCGCAAAAGTGTCGGGAACTCGACGAGAAGCAAACGTGGTTAGAATCGACGGGAGCGTGAATAAATTTCGTTGATATCAACGACGACACGTGATCGTAGATTGTTCCCGTTGAGATATCGCGACTGATCGATCTGTTTTCGATTATCAGCGGAAATCGGGATCCCGCCAGCCCCGGCCCTTGTCGCGGACTCCCTGACGGCGACTTCTCTCCGATTGGAATGGAAAGGTATAGATATCGAAAGACGAGGTGGCGGTATTTCGTATCTCGTACAATGGAGATACGAAGAACTCGCTGAAACGTGGCAGTACTGCAGGAATCAATCCTGGGGTGAGGATGATCAGATTCTCGTTGAGAATTTGCAACCCTACACGAAGTACAGGGTGAGTTTTCTCAAATATTCGTCGGTAAAATTCATCTTTGAGAATTTCCTTTCAATCTGACCGTATTCGTTGTTCGTTTCAGTTTCGCGTGGCATTGCTCTTGAAGTCGTCGCAGCACAACCCGGAGCCGATAGTGTCGGCGCCGAGCGTGGTGATCCGAACATTGGCGGCTGGTCTGCCAGCCTCGGCACCGGTAATTGTCAGGGCGGCAGCGGTGGACAGCTGCCGTGTCTCCGTCTCCTGGGAACCGGGCCCCTTTCCGAATGGGCCGCTCCTGTCCTATGTCCTACGGCTGCAGGGCGCCGAACACTCCCAGCTTAAGGTACACGCCACGCCAGAACTATAGGATGATCGACGAATGAGAGTGTTCACTTCTTTTTTTCCTCTGTGTAGATTCTACTTTGTACCACTTTGCTATTTAGCGTGTCGGTTCGATCGTCACAAGCTTTATTGTATATCACTGTCTGATTTCTACTTTTCTGTGAGCTCGCAAAGAAGCTCCGCAACTGTGGCAACTGGTTCTACAAGACGCTCCTTTCTCCTGTGCATGAAACACCGGGTGCTTCTCGCATGAATCGCTTATGAGAAAAGTCTATCGAAAACTTAGCGAATGACGTAGCTTTTCACCGCATATTACTACAACTATTCGCACTACTTTCTGTCCTGTTAACAACACGGTTTAGTTGCTTGTACGAACCAGATTTTCAATGCGACACGATTCTGGCATGGCGTTAATTCTCGTCGGGGTTGCAATGTTCATCTCCGATGCAAGGGTTGTGAAGGGTTGAGAATTCCTTGCAACCTCTCTAAAACGTATTCCGATCGATTTAACAGGATATACCGGCGTCGGAGAACACGGATCATTACATGTTTCAAAATCTCGAGCCGAATAAAAATTATTCCGTCAGCGTAACCATGAGGAACGGCGTCGGCGAGGGTCCCCCTGCAATTATTTACATTACAACCACACCGGAACCGGCTGGTAAGTCAGCGCGAACGCTAATCCTTCGTTCAAACTCTTCTGTCGACGAGTCGATGCAAACGATGCGTGTAAAATTCCAGTGAAAGACACGCAACAACCCATCCTGATTCTCGGCGGGCAGCACGTGGTGATGAAACAGGATGCCGACATGCTGGACGATCCTAGCGTGGTGTACGAGAATACGAGCGTGATTCGTGGTGTTGCCATTCACGTCGCATCCGCGCAATTGTTCGTCTCGGATTCCACTGGCTACGTGTACAAAACTTCCATCATCAAACCCGCGAAGCCGACGGTGATCCTCAGCCCCGGTCAGGTGAACTTCAAGCCCCTGAGTCTGTCCGTGGACTGGTTAAACCTTCACCTGTACATATTGGGCGAGGTGAAACACGCCACCACGGTGTGGCAGATAGCCAGGTGTAATTTAGACGGGCGAGGTTTGACGGTGGCGGTCGCTGGATTCTTAACGAGACCTTCTCATATCGAAGTGGATCCTTATAATGGATATTTATTCTGGGTGACCAGGGGCGGATTGTACAGACTGGATCTGGCTGATATTAGCAACGGTGTCAAGCACGAGGTTCGTATAGGGTGGTAAAGTTCGTAGATATGGTTGAATTGGTATTCTTTTATACTTATACGGAGATATTACGCACAGGTACAGCCTTATCTAATCCTGGAAGATGCACACCTAGGTGCATTTACCGTGGACCACACGAACTTCCGTCTCCTGGTTCCCCATCACATTCAAAATACTGTGATCTCTGTTTCCTTGGACGGTCGCGAGGTTCTGGATCTTCGAGGAAACACGCAGCAGCCGAAATTTAAGAACGTTGTCTCCCTAGCTATGGCCAATGGATTGTTTTATTGGACCAATGGCGAGGAAGTGTTGATAGAGGGTTATCATTCGGGACAGAACAGATATTTTCACAATGCCTATCCCGATAGGTAATAATCGAAACATCTCTCTAATTTATATGAATTAATTGTTATCATTCTCGATATACTTCTATATTTATTTCCACAAGGTCGAACGGGTCATTTGTCAGCGTGAACGTACTTATGGATGCCAGTCAGCCTGTTCCTGTTCCCGTGAATCCTCCCACAGGAGTCCAGGCCGTTTTGGGCGCGGAAAGAGCAAAAGTATCCTGGCAGGCACCTCACCTGTTAGGTGGTCAGGGAAAAGGTGCGTGGCAGAATTGGTCCTACGAATTGGAAATCAAAGACGAGTCCACCGGGGAGACAATTCATCAGAAAGATATCGCGGGGTCGTCGCACACCGTTCATAATCTCCGCGAGAAATCGGAATACATCATCAAAGCCGCCGCTTACACCAGTGCCGGGCGGGGCCCGTGGTCCACGGAATTCAGGGGCAGAACACTGAGGTAAATTTCTCAAGTACTTAAGATTAGAATTAATTATTGTATAGAAACATAGTTGCGAAAAATTTCACAAAACGTTCTATTAGAAATTTACCTGATTTTTATAAGAAATTAGGAATCAGTCCTTTTGATTACCTTAATAGAATTTTCGATGACCTTATCAGGGACGGCTCACACGCGTCTATTCTCTGGTCTGCGAACGAGGGTCTGCTGAAAAGCGACGTTACGGGGGAAAATATCGACACCGTTGTCTACAAAGCGAGCTTGAAGGAGATGGAAAGCGAATACCACATCGTGGACGTCAGCTGGTACAAGGATGTGTTGTACATCGTTGGGAATAATTCCGTGTTGTATCGGTACAATATCACAAGTCATCAAAAGACTAAGATGAATATCCACTCCGTGGGGAGTGTCGCCGTTGATTGGATATCCAGGAAATTGTACTGGGCGAATCCGAAACAGCAAATCGTAATTATAACCTCGTAATTATTACCGTTCTGCACTATTTTTAGTACGGGAATATATAGGGAGCTATTTGAATTACATTTCTAGATAACCAGGGCGAATTTGAATGGATCTCACCAGGAACCAATGTCGATATTAGCTATCGTTAAGGAATTAATGATCGATTCCATGGAGGCCTATTTATATTGGTCCACCGGACACGCTGTGGAAGTTGCACGCTTAAACGGTCAAGACAGGAGGTATTATCATTCCGATGAAATATTTAATGGCAAGCAAGTGATGGGATTGACACTCGACACGGAGAATAGATACGTCTACTGGATTGTCAGAAGTTACGAAAGTGGCTCCATTGTATATCGCGCTCCGACATCCGAGAGGATATCTATGAGTCATAAAATTGTCCCGGAGAAGGTTTGTACAATTAAACGAACACCCTAGGGTCTCGAATTGTCAGAAATATAAATTCTCGTCGATCTTAGGTGTCCGCTTTGCAACATCCGAACATGCAAGGACCGCTGTGCTACTTTTCCGAACACCTTTTGTGGCTCCAAGATGACAGGAACGCGGTAATCGGCGACCTGTCCGGACAGAACACAGCCATTATCAATGGAATCACGTTATCGGGACTTCACATGGTGGCTGTGATGGATCCCGCGTTACATCAGTATCCAAAAAATCTCACCTCCGAAACCGTGGTGGTTCTACCGAACGCCGTGAACCTCAGTAGCATCCGGGTCGAGGGAACCTGGCGAAATTTTAATATATCCTGGGATCCCGTGGAGAATATTAATTACGGGACAGTGTTTTACGAAGTGAAATTCGCGGACTACATCAACACCAACTCGAATCCGGAGATAACAACGGAGACGTCCATGCCTTACAATAATTCCGAGCAAATTCTCCCGTACTCCGTGCTGGAGGTGACGGTGAAAGCGTTTACTTATTGGGAAACTGCTCATCATTCGCGAAAGATTCTAAGATCCCCGCAAAGTGTGCCCAGCCAGCCAACGAATCCCAGAGCGTTCATAGAATTCCACAAAGAACCCTTGAGCGAGTACATCGACATATTTGTGCTTTTCAGGTACTGCACACCGTATATAATAAAATCATTATCCACATTCCCACGGTGATAACCCCCCACCCTCGTTTCTCGTTTCGCAGATGGGACCAGCCAGAGTTCACGAACGGTTTAATCGTGGGTTACACGGTTCAGTGTTGGTTTATAGAGAACCACGAGGAGATTCAGATCTGCGATGAATCGCTTATTCCAGCCACCAATTTACAGCACACGGCCCACGATCTTCTGGCGAACACGACGTACTATTTTCAAGTAAGGGCCCATACTGAAATCGGTGCTGGGCCCTATACAGATGTAATCAACGTGTCGTCAATATACGAGAACCCGGTGCCCCAGCTGTTGGTCGCTACGATGGACGCCGTGAGGATATCGGACCTGGACCAGGAAATGAATTATACCATCACTAGGCACATCGCGGTGGAAGTGACGTACCTGGCGGCTGAAAGTAAAATCTACTGGATCAACGAGATGCAGGAACTCGTGACGTCCGAGCTGAGTGGCTCGAACGCCACTAAGATTCTCAAGCTGAACAACACGGCACTCAGCATAACTATCGACTGGGTGGCAAGAAATTTATACTGGTCCGAGTCCGGTTACCGGGAGAACGGCGGGCATATTATCAAATTAGATTTAACCATGTGGCAGGCGGGGATTCATCGATACGAGAGTATCGTTTCGACCGCCAGACGAATTCTTAATTTAGACGTATTACCGTCCACAGGGTGAATAGAATTTTAATATTTCCTCTCATGGACTTCGTTAGACCGCTTTCTCTAATTGATGTACGTTCTTTGCAGATCTCTGTATTGGATAGAATTGACGAAAAACGATAGAGGTGTGATAATGCAGTCGAATCTGGACGGAAGAAACGTTCAGCCGTTTTTTAATCACATCGACAATTGTTCCTGTCCCTACAGACCATCCGTGATTCCAGTGATGACGATCGACAGTACGAATTTCGAGAAACCTGTCATGTATTGGATATCGTCGGAGGGTCATCTGAACATCGCGGATATCAATGGTTGTGTGTGCAGTCTGATTGTACACGCGGGTTATAATAAAGGTTTGCCCCCCACTTCGCTGACGGTCGACAAAATGAATATATATTGGTCTAACATGGCGGAAGATCAGATCTACTTTATAAACAAGAAATATCCGGACGACGAGGAAATCAAACACTTCTACTTGGAATCCGTGCGAAGTATCAAAGCTCTCGGTAAATCGCTTCAACCGTATCCAATCACAAATTGCCTGATACCGCACCAGGTGTCCTATAACGTGGAGGAAGCGAGGAAAACAGCGAACAGCATCACCGTGAAGCTTCCGCAGCCCGTAGCACACTTCGGCTGTCAAAAATACAACCTCCCGACCACTTTGTATACGATCTACGTATCACAATGCCTTGAAAACGATCCGAACAGGTGCGAGGACAGCGATCGACTGAAGCTACAAACGTACGAGAAAGAATTCGAGGTGAAAGATTTGAAACCGTTCACGAAGTACAGATTGAAACTGGCATTGAGCAACTATTACGCCGACCTGGAGTCCATGAGCCTTGAATTCGGTTCGGGTGTCGTCCTGAGAACTGGAGCTGGTGCTCCAACTATGCCGGAGAACGTCACCGTTCAGGCTTTGACTCCGACAATGGCGATTGTCTATTGGATGCCACCGAGGATATTGAACGCTGCGGCTGTTCGATATGAGATTCACTGGAGGTTGGTTCGATTGATAAACGGAGCCCGTCAGAAAGGGGAACAGCTGATAAAAGGCAACGAACGTACGGCTGACGGAAGATTCTTTAGCACGTTGGAACCATGGCTACCGGGTCAAGAGTACTTAGTGTTCGTTCGCGCGTATCCGGCACATTTCAATGACATTTACAGCGAGAGCCCTGGTCAGGTGGTGAAAATGTACCCGGAGCCAAATAACTTGACGCTGACCGGCGTTAAGGTGAACAGTTTGAACGTATCGTGGGTTCCGAGTGTCAACTTAACGAACCGCTACACGTTAGAGTACAAAGATGTCGCCGTGGAAAACTGGCAGGTTGCCGACCTCCCCAGGATCGATAAGGACAAAGTCACGTACAATATACAAAAGTTACAGCCGCGAACTTTGTACAAGTTTCGTTTGCTGCTGCGTTATCCGAATTATAAAAAGGACTTCGTGTGGCCGCCTGACGGAAGATTCACCTTTCAGACACTTGGTAATTATACCATACACTTTAATGTTGATTTTTATTGAAATTTATGCAAATTCCTATAAATTTACACGGGGGAATTGTTCGACAGGTGACGTACCAAGTGCACCGGGACTACCGACGGTCACGAAGCTTCGTAATTCGGTGTACCAATTAAATTGGGAACCCGCACAAGCTCACGGGTCTCAAATTACGTTGTACCGCGTCGAAGGGATAAAAATCGATGAGAAAAGCGAGCAACTCGATTACACCGTCGATTCGAACTGGAGTTTATACTACAATGGCACGGACAACTATTGGATAATCCCCGGGGACATGGACGACAAGTACCGATTTCGAATTCAGGCCAGAAATGCCTATGGTTTCGGTGCATGGAGTGTATCTAGCTCGATCATCGACCTGACGGAAAGTACAGGTGGAATTTTAGCTGCCCAGCAACATCTCGGACTGGTTCTGGGTCTTAGTGTCCCGTTTATCATCATTCTGCTTATTTGCTTCTGCTACTTTCTCTGCCGTAAGTACATGATTATGAAAATATCAAACGTTTACGTTACCCGTTTGGCGACACGCCAGACGAGAAATCGTTTGCGGTATTCAAATTGAATGTTTCAACGTAATCCAGCAGTGTACAGGCAGCGCAAAGAGGACAAGAAGGCAGTTCTGCCGCCGATAGTCACCGACGTGGAATTAGCGACGCTACGCGAGATTCCGCGGGGAAATTTCGTTCAATCCAACGCGCTTTACGCTTCCACGTTGCAAAACGACCCGGACGATTCCGCCCTTCCGAAAATAAGACGGGAACAGATAACCCTGGCGAAATTTTTGGGCAGCGGTGCCTTTGGCGAGGTAGATATCAAGGAATATGACCGTACAATCGTCTTATAACGTATAGATTAACATTTTATCGTTGTTCAGGTATTTCAAGGAAACGCAAAAGATCTGGAAGGGCCAGGTATAACTCCCGTCGCGATAAAAACCCTTCGAAAAGGGGCAACGTCCCAGGAGAAGACCGAGTTCCTTCAGGAGGCCAGACTGATGAGTCATTTTCGACACAAACACGTTCTCAGACTTCTCGGTGTCTGTCTGGACACAGATCCGCCGCTATTGGTACTCGAGTTAATGGAAGCTGGAGATCTGTTGAGCTACTTAAGGGCAAGTCGATCCCTGCAGCCAACCGACCCGCATGCCCTACGTTTACAAGACTTGCTAGCGATGTGCGAGGACGTTGCCAGGGGTTGTCGTTACCTCGAGGAACTTCACTTCGTACATAGAGACCTGGCGTGTAGAAATTGTCTGGTGTCTGCCAGGGATCGAGAGAATCGAGTGGTGAAAATCGGGGACTTCGGGCTCGCCAGGGATATATACAAGAACGACTATTACCGCAAGGTAAATTAATAATCGATGAAATAATTACTCCAAGCCAGTGAAGATTAAATTATCAAAAAATATATGTAACCCATTTCAGGAGGGGGAAGGTTTACTCCCAGTTCGTTGGATGGCACCCGAATCGTTAGTTGACGGTGTGTTCACTTCCCAGAGCGATGTCTGGGCCTTCGGGGTACTGATGTGGGAAATTACATCGTTAGGGCAACAACCGTATCCCGCGCGAACCAATCTCGAAGTATTACATCACGTACGGGCAGGTGGTAGGCTACCCAAGCCTTTGAACTGTCCACCTGCTTTACACCTATTAATGTTACGCTGTTGGAGCGCGGCCGACGCTAGGCCAAGCTTTAAACTTTGTCTCGAGAATATAGTTAGTCTAAGAAGTAGTATAGAAGACGCGACATTAAGCCCGGTGCACACCGGCCACTACTTAGCTCGGAGAGGTAAGTTCCACTTTCTTGTTGTCTCTGCTACACGTTAACGAACTATGTACACTATCAAGGATACCTATGCATACAGTCATACTGTTAAAAAATGAAAATCAATATTACTATCATTAGCTGCTAATCAATCGCTTGATCATCCAGATTTACGCAGGATCATGCATCTCTTCTTGAATACGATTACATGTTCTGTAACAATCACGATTTCTCACGAGTACATCATCGCGAACGTCTTTTAATATTTAATTGTAACCGTCTGCTTGAACACATACTTATCATTGCATGGCTCATGCTTGCAGGCGTGTCTAACATGGCTTACTTTGCTGACGAGAATCAGAATCATAATAACTCAGGTAGGTCTCTTTCAAAATGTATCATCTTACTTATGCCGCTT
This sequence comes from Mimumesa dahlbomi, assembly GCA_917499265.3. Lineage (NCBI taxonomy): Eukaryota > Metazoa > Arthropoda > Insecta > Hymenoptera > Crabronidae > Mimumesa > Mimumesa dahlbomi. The sequence continues at coordinate 6,627,575 of OU824126.1, forward strand.
TGTGTTCCGCCGATTCATCGCATTCATACGATACAATACGATTCTTCTCGAGTTCGGGTATTACCGAAGACACTAGAGGAAACAATTCTCAATTAATTGACTTTCTGCGCAGGAAACTCATGGAAATCGAGCAGTTCAGAGGGAAGTCGAGATATGCAACCGTTTCTCCAAAATTCGCACAGTGCAACGCTCAACCCGCACTCCGGGGACATACCAAAGTATTTGGAATTACTAGCAGATAACGAGGAGGCTGTTTTAAGAGAGAATCCAACGAGCGGATACGAAGTACCCCGATCGATTCACATCTCTGATCAGAATTTAGCAAATGTAAATAAAAGTTCAATCGCCGAGCAAAAGGATGCTGTTTCGGATAGTCAACGAGAACGTAAGAATTCTTTGATCGATGAGAAGGATCAGTCGGAAAAGAAATACGACAAGAGATCCTCGGTATCCAGTCTGAACTTACCGGAACGTAAAAGAGCGTCTGTTACAAGTATGACGGAAAAATGTAACACGTTGGATAGCTCAAAATTAACGGGACCAGGTTTTAAAACAATTCTAAAGAGAGACTCGTTTACATCGTTGACCGATCACAGGAAGAATAAAAAGAACGCGATCGAAAGAAGGGGATCCGAAATAAGTTTAGAAGGCAGAAGTTGTGGTTCGCTAAGTTCGAACGTTAGTTTAGCACCACCCACACGTCCCAGCTCGTCGCTAATTAGTTCGCAAAATGTTCTACCTTTGAAGAACAACGTTATAAGTGGCCCGGGAGAGACAACTTTGAGTGATACTAGCGTAACGAAGAGCACGTTGCCAAAATTACAAAGGACTCATTCGAATTTGCAAAACGGCAAAGCCAATATCCCGTTGGTGATAAATAGCGCGTTGTTAAATTTATTAAGGCAAAGTCCAGTGGTCGAAGATAGTAACAATATTGTTACGTACACGAATATAAATTCAGACGCGGTCAGAGTGAACGGATCGTAATCTTTAAGATGAATCAGGTCGGTTGTTTAGCCATATCATTAACGCACGATCGCAGCTTCAGTTATCATACTCGCTGAAAATGTTCAAAGTAAATGTGCGTGAAAGTTCCACAGCTTTAAACTGCCATATTAATGTAAATATGAACATTTTTATATTCGAAATTCGAAACTTATCCGTATTCGAGGCAGAATGTTTCAAGTTGAAGCTTTAGGAGTTTTAAACGATAACGATAGACTTGTTGTTCACCGTGTAAGAAATGAAAATAGCTGTAGAGTATTATATTCCGGGTTAACGTAAGATAGATTTATAATTGTTATACCGACTAATGTATTTATTGAATGACCTAAAGGTACAATTAAATTTTCATTGTTCATTGTACAAACTTCATATTTGGTGATAATGTAGGATACGATAAGATAATTAATATTCGTATTGTGTAAGAATTTGTTAAGTTTTATATGTAAATTTACTGGTTCTTATTAAAAACAGCACAATTAAGATATCTACGACGATAGAAAATATATATGAATGGACTGATTACGCTTGGAATATGTATTTTCGAGCTGCGCGATCGTATTCGTATGGCGCGAAAAATAAGGACTATAGAAAGTTGTAAATAATATGTTGCTGATACAGATTTCATATTTTCTTAAATTTCCTCTATAAAGTATTAGACGAATAATGTAAGTATCCGACTACAGAGAATTAGTAATAACGAAATAGGGGTAGTGGCAGTGGGGAAGAAACTATTTGTACAGAAAATTCCATTATTTATGAGACACAAATGTTTTTAGTAATAGCTTTTAAAACTTTACTATCAAAGTATGAAATAATTTGACACATATCATTAAATATGTTATGGTCTTCCTATTTCAAGATGCTCCAATACACTATCTGCATATTATTAGTTCCTTAAAGACCTTTTAGCGTTTAAAATAATATTACGCGAGTTCCTGTACATATCTTTTAATACTGTAATATTACATAAGTGACTATGGTGTTAACAAGTGTATGAATTTTGTACATTTGAGATACGCATGTTAATAAGATGAAACACATATCCACTAACACAAAATACATATAGTTTAAGACCAGTTTATTATATATTCCTTCAGAGAAATATTCAAATGTAAATAAAGCAAATACAATATATTTCAAAATGATTTATTACAATTAATTTCTGTCACTAAATTACACAAATTGTAAAACTTACATGATCTGTAAGTAACTTATTTCATCAGGATGTTGTGTTCTTTAAGATGAATATTGTGTTGTGGTAAATGCTATGCTAAAAAGTCGTACTGAATTATTCTGGTTGAGTAATTACCTTTTTTTTACATGAATATATATTGTGATGGAATCACATCTTATATGAGAATTAGCCAAATATTATCTTTCTAAAGGCCTTAAAAAAGAATTACTTTTACAGTGTGGCCTGATTGGTGTAGGTATAGATGTGTAAAATGTCAATCAGAAACTTTCTTCTTATGTTTGGCAATATACTAGTCCTGTAAGAAGATGCATATCAATTATTTTAGTAACTATAAGATATTTGGAAAATAAATGAATTAAACAATTTATATAATTACCTGTGCAGCACTGGGAAGGGGAACATCATCATCCAAAGAATCGTCTTTGCTATGTTCATGTAACACAACATATTCTCTAGAGCTAAATCCAAACTTTAATACATCCCTTTCAAGTAATTCATGGTACCTTCTTGGTTCTAATTTTACATTATTTACAAATGTACCATTAGCAGACTCTAAATCTATAAGATATGGACGAACTCTTCTGCCCTCTCCACCAGTCTCTTTTTGATAAGAAACTAAACGGTATTGCAAAACTGCATGCTGTTTGGAACAAGAAGGGTGGTCCAATGGAATATCAGCAATTTTACGGTCTCTGCCCATTAAGTATGCAGATTGCCTATGAACATATAACGTAGGCAATGCCTTCTCTCCTTTAAATGGATATAACCTCCATCTTCGCTTTGGTTTCCTTGCATCTGAGGGTTCAGCATACTTAATTACAACACCATTTACAGTATTTGCATCCTCTGTCAATTTTCCAGACAATTCAAAGTTTGGTTTCTCTTTATCCTGTGGATCTGGCTTGTTTTCTGACTTGACATTGGGTTTTCCCCATTCCGGTGAAGGTTCTTTCTTCATTCTCATATCCTCAAAGCTACTCTTCTTTGGCCTACCTGGTTCCTCCCGTCTTCTTCCATATTCATTCCCATCTCTGTTTCTTTTGTTTCTGTCCTCATACTCCCTATGCCTTGGACGAAAATCCTCTCTTCCAGGAGGTGATCTGTCATACTTTCGTTTACCATTTTGATTTTCTCCTTCTCTGTTAAAGTGTTGCCTTCGATCTCTGTACTCTCTGTCCCGTTCTCTTGGTCTATACCCATCTTCTCTTCTGTCCCTGACTTTATGAACCTCTCCAACTTCTCTATCCCTGACTTTGTGAACGTCTCCGACTTCCTTGTCCCTATAGTTTTTGTTCCTATTGATGGGTTCCTTCCTGCTAGGTCGTCGTTCTAGGTTAGGGCTGTCCTCGCGCTTCTTTTTACGCTTCTTACCTTTCAGCTTGTCTTGACGACTCTCGTCGCTACTTCCAGAACTACTGCTCGACATTCTTACACTCGCATCGATCAAATGTTGTGCAGAATATACGAAGCTGCTTGGTCAAAACAGTACAACGGAGTGACGTTAAAATAACGTAACCTATTCCCGTATTAGAACATTGTACCGCGAACACGTCAGGGCATTCGAATGGTATTCTTTACGCAGAAGGAACTCAAGTCCACGACACAAATTGTGTTCCCGTGTATTTCTCTCTGTTAATGGAATATGTGTATTTCACAGTTTATATTTCAGTAAAAACACTGTATAACGTACACACCGTACGGCGCATGAACGCCAAACCTATATATAACTTTCTTCCGCCATTGATACCAAACTTAAAATGCCAAATTTCAAGGGTATAATACATATTCAAACATATATAGTATATGAACGATAATTCAAAGAAGTTAACAATGTACTTTCAAACCGCATTGAATTCCTTGAATTTACATTCTCGGGGAAATGAGAACAAACGATCGCACCGAATATAATTCACGTTCATTGTGTACCATAACTTACCCAGGATGTTCCCAGTACCGCACGCAACATCCCGTGTCGAAATATTCAGCATAATAACTAGATCAGAAAGTAAATAACATCACATACAAAAGGATTGCGTTTATTTTGTATAAAAATGTAAAAAAAGGAAGTATTATATACATAATCATACATAATTATAATATCTACAAGGATACACAATATTCCTGCATCCTCACTTAAGCCTGTCCTCCGTTGTCGTTTATAATCGTGGAATAAAGCGTAAAAGACAACAGAATTGTTTTCGTGTGTGTTGCTCCGAGTTTTGGCACGCTAAACTTCTGTTAATGAACTTTCCGCCCTGTTACCCATAGTAGTCGTTCACGTGGAACAGTTTAGTACGTTGCGAAACTCGTGTCGTCAAAGGAATCCGTGCTATCCGAATTACTTTCCGCGGCGTCCACGAAAGCCGTGGATAAATCGCCGGACAATTTACTGACTGTCTGCGAGGTCACGTCGTACATAAAAATCTCCTTGTCACCCTGTTCCGCATCTTCCGACCTGTAATATCGTTAATACCGTCGGTTATATAACGCGGAAGAAAGTCCAGTTTACCTACTTTATTAATTATTTAAAATGTCCACGGAAGGAAGTCAAAGAGATCAGGAAACAAGATTGTACACATGTATGTACGTACATACATACGTACTCTAAAAGCGTATGGTCCGTTACAAAGTAATTACATGGAACCTAGGCTCATTAAAGTCCGTAGACGAGTTAACGAAGGTAAACGAATGAGCGTGGTTAACCCGATACTCACATGGTGACGAGAAGTACCACCGACTGTCTCTGCGGCTCCATACGACTCTCTTGTTCCAACCATTTCTTATAATTCTCCGCCGTCGGTTTCTTCACCAACTGTTTCAACGTCTCACCTGCTAGAAATCTCACCGCCTGTACATCATTGACCTTTCTCCCTTGTCGCGACTCGATCTCCTTCTCTTCCTGAAAGTTATAGTCAACGGGCGCAAGGACGACCACGCTCGAGATCTTACGTCCGTTTAATAGAGGCGCGTCGGGAATCGGGAATGATGCTCCGCTCACTTTAAGCGGCAGGTATCTATTATACTGGGCCTCATCCCTGGGTCCCACGGACACAGGATTTAATTGAGTAGCGTCTTCACGTATATGCTGGCTCGCCAGAGCTTGGCCTTGCTCCGTATTTGGATCGAAGCGTACTACTTTCATCTCCACACCTCCGGGCCGTAGCGTGGCTTGTTCGAACTTGGTTTCAGCCTTCTTCAAGGTTGTGAAAGAAGAAGAAGAAGCAGAAGAGGAGGAGGAGGAGGAGGAGGAGGAGGAGATGGAGGCCGTTTTCGGTCGTTTGGCTATGGATGGTACCGGTTCACTGGCTGCCACCGCGGAAGCGCCTCCGGCACCGTAGAAATTCGCCAGAGCCTCCGGCGGGAGTTTCTCGATTGGTATGTCGCCGACCTTGTCGTAATCCAATATCTGGATATCGGCGTTACCGAGGATACCGGAACTCAGTAACTGTTCCCGGATGTCGTCCGGTACCTCGTCCGGTAGATTCGCGATGTTTTCTCGTATTTTTGCTTCGTTTTTCGGCGATGGAGTGGTAGTTGGCGGGGTGGTCGACGTTGTTGTTGCTTGCGTTGTCGTTGTTGTTGTGGTACTCGGTGTGGTACTGGAGAACAGTGGTCTGATGGTGGACGGTGACTTGTAGTCATCGATGGTGCTCACGGGAGTCGCGTAAATCTTTTGCGATGGATTCGAAGCGAAGCTTGGACGTCCCCATATCGATTGGCGTTGAGACGTTGGTTGCGGGTGACGTTGTTGTTGAGAGGTCTGCAGATTTTGTGCGAAGAACGCGTGCTGTTGATTCTGGAAGATCTGTTGCTTGGTATTTAAATGCTGCTGATGGTCGGTGGTAAATTGATTCGATGGGTTTCTAGAAAGTTGTTGAGCCTCCGGTAATATGTTCGATGGCTGAGCGGAAACATACTGATTCCGTGATATTTCCGGAAATCCTGTCGGTTGCACAACAGGGTTCGGTGGGAAGGGGCCGGGATGAAGAGGATTTTCTCTAATCGCGTAGTGTTGTTCTAATTTCGGTACAGCTTTGAAAATTTCACCTCCAGCCTGTTGATGCTGCGATTGATGTGAAACTTGTGGCAAGCTCGGGATAGATTGTGCTTGACTGTACTTTAATTGCTGCGAACGATATTGTTGTTCTTGCAGGAGTTTCTGTTCTTGTTCTTGCTTTCTTCTACGTTGCTCCTGCAACCTCTGGTGTTCCTGTATTCTTTGTTGTTCCTGCAATCTTTGATTATCCTGCTGTCTTTGTTCTTCGTGCTGTCTCTGTTGATCCAAAATTCTCTGATGTTCGTGAGCCCTGTGCTGATCCGACTGTCTCTGTTGGTCCGCTAGTCTCTGTTGCTCGATTTGTCTCTGTTGTTCGATTTGTCTTTGCTGCTCCAGATATCGTTGATGTTCCTGATGTCTTTGCTGCTCGTGCTGTCTCTGTTGTTCTCGCTGTTTCAGCAACTCCTGCTGACGACGTTGCTCGTGATAACGTTGCTTCTCCAATTCCTGCTGTTTGTACGGTGGCAACGGTTGCTGTTGCTGTTGCTGTTGCTGTTGATGCTGCGTCGTCGGCGGTTCCGCGAAATGGTTGTTTTGATTCACAGACAACGGTGGATTGTTCTGTATGTGTACACTCTGATGGGACACCGACAACGTGGGTGGGAAACCAGGTTGCTGGGGATGATTGATGCTAACGCGATGAGGTGGACCGAACGTGTGAAACGGAGCACGTTGCTGCACTTCCGGCAAACCCTGAATCGTTATTGGCAATCGCTGCGTTCTCTGCGCGGGGTTTCTAATTTGCGTCGGAGGTGAGAACGGTTGCTGCTGCGGGTGAAAATTTAACGCCGGCTGCTGCTGCTGCTGAGGCGACTGATGTAACGCCTGTTGCGGCGGAAACGAGTTTACGATCCGTTGCTGTGGGAAAGCGGGCGGCACCCTTTGATGTACAGGTTGTAACGGCGAGTAAGGACCGTGCTGCCTTTTAGGAGAACCCGGGGGTGACAAGGTGGCCGAGTTTGGTTTCGGTTGTTGAGTGGACGGTGCGTCCTGATCGCTACGTTTATTATGGTTGTTTGGTGGTAGCTGCTCGGTGCCAAAAGTAACACGAATACCACTGCTACCGGAATGGTAGACCTCGCTGTCTGGTTTAATGATCGCTCTCAAAGTCGTCGAGGGTTCAGACGGTGCTGGTGTCGAACTGTGAACAGGTTCTTCTGCGTAAGGCGCTGGATTGTCAGGTTTTATTTCTTCATGCTCCTCGACGGGAGTCAACGCCGGTATCGGTGGATCGTAAACGACACGAGGTTTGTCACCGTAACCCTTTTTCTTTTCGTATTTCACGTAAAACACCTGGATAGGTTCTTTCGTGGGCCTCGGTGCTGGAGGTGGCGGCGGTGGTACCGGCGTTGGTAAGGTCTCGTTAGATTCTTTAATGATAATTTCGATGATCGGTTCCGGCTCGGATGGATAGTAACTCAACGGGGATTCCTCGTAGAGATCGTCGCTTTTCGAACTAGCCAACGGATTGTAAAGTGGATCTCTCTGAGAGTATTGAACGATCGGTTCCATTTGGACCGCGTACGGTGGCGGTCTTCCACCCCTTCTCGGATAAAACGCGATCTGTTGTCTCTTGTCGCGGCTTTTCGTTGTCTCATCTTTGGCGAGGGCCGCAGCGACAAAGGCCGCCGCCACTAGAATACTCTGGAAAGATGAAATCGTGTCGAGATATCGAAGGAAAAACGAACCACCGGGGGCTTACGTGTCGAACAGCGACGCGTTTGTGGAAACATTTGTGGTCGTGCATGGTTAACCGAGTGACCCGATTAATAACGAGAAGAGACATCCTGCAAGGCCTTAAGAGGCCGATCAATTGGTATTCCAGCGTCGCCGAATGGACAGTTACTGCTACCCTGATAAGCGATTCCCAGTCGCGATCGCGTTCCCGATATGGCGAGACCGAGTTACAGCACGTATCGGATATAGAATGTTTCTCGACTTTAAATTATGCGAATAGGATAGAATTTCGCTTCACAAGGTTGGGGAAAGAAGAAGAGAAAATTTAGGTTTTCGATTCACGGCGTGCGCGTTTCACCTCGAGAATTCGGTGTCTCTCTTAAACGGGGGGGAAACACTTTTTAGTATTCTTTCAACGAGAAGATAATAAAACATCCATAGTTCTCGGCGTTAAATACAAACAAACTATACACCGCAGGATATCGTTATAGTATTATGGAAGAATAATAATAAGAAATCGTGTTTTATGATTCATTGTACATACTGTTCCTTAGTTACATTGTTCATCTGATACACTTTCCCTTGCTAAGTAGTTAAAAGCGATACGCTGACTGATTGCAAATGATAGAATCGCACCGAACATTTCCCGTGACGGATAAAGAACAAATAAAAGAACAGGACATGCCTATTACAAATGAAAGTAAAGTCACGTTCACCTAAATAATCCATTTCTATCTCCTTAACGCGACACATACGCGAGCTTCCTCATTTCCGGGAGGCTTTCCGGACGATATAGGAGGTGATCCTTATAATTACCAGTTTAAGGAAGTGCATGGTACTCTCCGGAACGTGTCGGTTCAATGATCCTCTTGATCGTTCGGTCGCACTTCACTGACTTCACGTGTTAACTTCCTGATGAGAGGCTAGCTCGCGATGGGCAACATGATATCGCGAATAAGGACCGGGTGTGTACTGGACAATACTGAATGAAGTCTCGCATGGGAACTGAGGACAGATTGGGCCCAGAGGCCCGTTTCTCCCTACCCGATGCCACCACCACCTGGTTCTCTTCAAGAAGCTCCTCTCTAATATCGGATGCGGTGGGGCACCTTTCTCTACCCGATGGCTACGTGCATTCCCCGGGGAAGTTAGTGTGTGGCTGTCGTTTTAACTGTGTTCCAACGTGTAGGAACATACAGCGACGTGCCTTGAAATAAAAAAAATAAGGTTCGTGTACGAAGAGATAGCCGTAAGGTAGGGGGAAGAAGAGGCACATCGTCGTCGACTTTCTTCAAATCCGTCTGCCGATCGAAAGGAAAGGAAGATGATTACATTAACCGAGCGTCACTTTTCCGTTGACCTCCAAGGCCCATCGAAACCGAAATCCTACCTTTCCTCCACTGGAAGGCCGTGTCCGCGAGAGGGACTATCGTACACACCGAATTATTCGGTGAAAGACCAACGTTTTGATGCCACCGCCGCACACCTACACACATACACACGCTGGTCATTACTTTCGCTAAAGTTGAGGCAGTTCCAACTCAATGCTTTCTTATAGACGGATCACTTCCTATTTGTCTAATGATCTTTCTCCACGGTTGTACGGAGATTTTTCCGATACGGACGATTGATCAGCAGACGTCGTTCGTCTTGGATTTATTCTAAACGACTGCAAGGTTTTAAATTATATTCTTATTCTACCTTGATTTGACGGTGAATGTTAATTAATTAAGACTATATAGCAAGTAGAAAGTTATCTAGTTACGGTTTTATTAAAATGTTTCACCTAGACAGATCAATAAGAACACGCACACGTCTAGCATTTTTCATTCTTCCGTTCACGGATCGTACATGCACTTTCCGTAAATCTTGTTCATTGGTTGCGAAAGGAAGACAGGAATCTAGTGGAGCAGTTAAATGGGGTTGACCTCGTAAAACCCTTGCAAAAACTAGCATGATGTAAAGTTCTCATACTTGCGTAAGATTTATTCTTCATTCGTCTATCGCAAATGAACGGACACCCGCTCGAGAACGATCTTCTGCTTTCTATGTTCTCGATGTATTTATAAAATGACTTTGAGACGTTTTTTCCCCATTGTACCGTGAGAAGACATCGGGTTGTAATTGTTGTTATTAACAACCGATAGACGATGGATTTCGAAAGCAACCGAACATGATTCATCGCAGAGTTAGGTAAATTGACATTTATGAATTTTGATGGACCAACATCCACAGGTGACGGAGGAACGGTGATGACCATTTGGCAAACATCCAAGTACTCTCGGGATTCGACGTCGCGTCCTACTTGGAAACTTTCACTTACGTTGGCGTAAGAGGTCCAAATAACCACCACGAGATTCGAATGTGACGAGTAGAGAAGCTGTTCGAATGGTCAGCACTTTGAACTTTGAAATATATACACCCGTGGACGCGTAAAATATATCACCGTGTTTCAACGGAATGATTTATTTAATCCTCAGTAGCTGGAGCCTCGCTGAATGTATAATTTTTGGTAAAACAACATTTTGTAATACTTCCAGTTCCCCGAAAGTAAACACATCAATTATAAACAAACTTGTCTCGCTATTGTAGTCCGTTGTATATTCTATATAAGTATACAAAAAATGAAGGACGTATATAATAGATTCATTATAACGTTTGGCAATAATTGCAAAAGCAATTTGTGAAACAGTGCTAGGAGAGGATTGCGCGAATTTCAGTCGCCCAGTTCTCATGAAAGTCCGAGACGTAGAGAGGCAGACGATACAGTTCTCTTTCTACACAGACGTACAGTTAGTAGGTATATAGTTCTCCGAGAACATCGTGCTCATGAGCAATAACGTAACTGTTGAAGAGTGAAAGTGCTGTAAAGTGGGACACGGCAAGAATAGCATCCAATCTTATAATTAATAAATAAAGCAAACAAACGGTTCTCATCCTCGTTGGCTTTTGTCTTCATTGTAGGTGTTAATTTCATAAGACCTTGGTCGGGATGTTGGAATTAGAGCATTTTGTAACAAAAGGTTTTTTAATTGTACAATTCATTTCTTTGCCTAGCGACGCGGAGAAAAATTCCTGAGTGTCGAGAATGAATTAAAGGATTCACTTACATTTCATATGTACGAATATAGAATTCTTCCTTTCGTTATTGACTTTCCTCGCAGTAAATCCTATGTATTGGTCATATAACAGCTATCTACATAACGGTGTTATATAATTAGGTAGTATGTGCAGTATTAAAACAAAAAGTACTGTTAATCGACGTTATGCTTACTGCGCTTTCTATTTCTGTGGTGGATATTATTTTTCGCAATCTTCTACAGCTTATAAATATTTGATGATATTTGAATTCAAGTCTTAAAATACCTATCAATTCAGCTTTACATTTTAAACAAGCAAATCCATAAAGTGGTTTTTGGAAGACTGAAAGACTGACGATTTATTGCGATAAAATTCGGTGACTACTTAAATGTATATAAAACTTGTTACATTAGAAGACTTCATCTTTACAGCTCCATCACTCGTGAGAACCATTCAAATTTTCGCGCCTATTTCATTGTCGCGATGGCCGCCCCCACAGATACTACGTGCCCATGCCGAGCTTGCACAAAGATTCGTCTAACAATCAATCAAATATTTCGTATTTTAGACATATATGGTTGGTTGTTAAACTCTTACGTCGTGGTACGTAATAGAAAATCATTTTTTCAAGATCATACTTGGCTTCTGATCAATAGTTGTTGTATATTTACCTGCTTTAACTCGATCACGAGTATGTCCAACATAACAACGTGACTGAAGTCCGCAGCTGTTTAAGAACATGATTTCATCGTCATACTTATCAAATCTGATAAAACCGTATGCTGTTCTTTTTCGTAGGACTTTTTCCAAGAAAATTTATGGGAGAAATTACCAAAAAGTTGGAGATTTACGTTGCAAGACACATCTCCTCAGGAATTTGGTAGTTGGATATCAGGAGACATCTTGTGGTGAGTGGAATTACTATAGATTTAAATTTTGTATTATTCATACATACACATAAGTATATTGTATTAACTGTGTTGCAGTTCACGTGTATGGCCACTGTCATTACTTGCACTTCGCCAAACAATCAGTAATCTACAGATTAATCGGAATAATGAAGACCCAAAAAATACATTATCCTGTGCTAATTGTAAAAAGGCAAAATCAAAAGACAATCAAGAAGAGGAGAAGAATAAAGGAACTGTACTGAATGATTTAACTCCTCAGTACAGTAAAATTAATATCTTATTTTCCAAACGCATAAAGATGAAAAAGCGATATGAGATAGAACAAATAGCTCAAGTATAAAACTAACTTTCATTTTTTCTATATATATAAGCAAATGTACATCTAATATGTGTTTTCAGGTATGTGCAAAGTATGCCAAGGAATCTAACTCTAAATGTATTGTGGATATTGGGGCAGGAATGGGTCATTTAGCTAGAATGCTAGCTTTCCAACATGGTCTGTACGTGGCATGTGTAGAACAGGATTCCACTCTGTTACAGCAGGCCAAGTAAATATCATAGTAATGGATACAGCATAGTTATGATAAACATTAATTCATTACCTTATTGCAGAAAGTGTGATCAAGAATTTCTAATGTCCATACAGAGACATTTGCCTAACTTTCATGGATACAGTCCACAGCATGTTGTTGCAAAGTTAGAATCTTCAAAGGTCTGTGAAACAAGATTAGTCGATGATTTACAAGAACTGTTTAAGGATAAGTTTCCTTTGCCAGAAACAGAAAGCAAATTCGGCCTAGTAGGACTTCATCCTTGTGGTGACTTGGCTCCAATGTTATTGAAACTTTATTGTAGTACAAACGCGACCAAATTTATTTGTATTGTAGGATGTTGCTATATGAGGTTAACTACAAAGTTCGTATATTCATATTGATTTTGCTATATTTGTTTTTATTCGATTGTATTTTAGAACAAATTTTTAGAAGTGAAGCACATGGTTTACAAGGGTATCCTCTCAGTAAATATTTGAACTCATTCAAACATCATGAGTTATCATACACAGCATTAGAGGTGGCCTGCCATGCTATTGAAAAGTACTGTGATAAATTAAAGACTGGAAACTATGAAGATTTAATAGTTAAGTATTGTCATAGCTGTAATAATTTGTACAGTACTGAACAACATTTTTATTTAGGTACATGCATATAGAGCAGCTCTAGAAACTATTTTAATAAAGAAAAATGAGCAATTGTATCACAGCCAAGTGAAAAATGTTAAAGTAACAAGGGGTATGACATTTGAACAGTTAAGTATCTTATAATTCTATCAGGTTTTATAGATTTGTCAAAAGATCTGAAAAGTGTTTGTATAAATGTATCTTTATCTTTAGATACTGTTCTGCAGCCACGTCTCATTTAGAGACTCATTTACAGCCAAGTATTTTCGAAACCAGTGCCTCAGAAATTAAACATTTTTTACATTCCTGGCAACAAGTTATCATATTCAGCTCGCTACGAATGATGTTGGCACCCTTGGTAGAAACGGTCGTTCTATTCGATAGATTCCTCTTTCTCTCCGAACAGAACCTGGCGCCCACACTACGACCGGTGTTTGACGGTAGGTTATCGCCAAGGAATATCGTCTTAACGTCCATGAAGGATAGTTAATAACGATCCTCGTAACTGCGGCCCTTACATCGAAATTGAAACTCGCCTAGTTCACAGAGTGCCTTTCGTCGATACTACTTGATTAATAAACAGTTAATCAATCAAGTATTTTGATCTTCCTTCCTAACGGTAACTCTTAGTTATTGCTCTAAAATATTTAGATGTAATCAGTACGTTTATCGCTGTCAGATTTAACAATTCAAACAGCGCGCCATTGGCTTGGTACAATCGCTGTTTTCAATATCAATCGTGCACCACCAGTGCACGAGGAGACTTTTATTAATTTTTTCCAAACTATGCAATTCTCTTTTATACAAAACATCGAAGTACATATTCTTTTTGTATTATTTTATAATGTTTCGTGTCTGTTAAACTAGTCCCGAACGCAGCTCGCTCTCGGCCAATAGGAGGCGTCGTAAGCCGGTAGTCGTGGGCCTGCGCACGATACCGCCTTAAAGATTGATTGGCGTCCCCTCAGCGGCAGCAGGTGGCGCTGGTGCGGCCGGCTACTTGGCAGGCGACAGAGACGTTCCTCTCCGGTAACGGCGAGCACCGGGATCCAGTTTCCCTTAAGCCGCTCTCGCGCGTTTGTCTGTTCTCGTCGCGTTCGCGTCGTGTGTCTCCTACCGATTATTTTCTCCTTCCTCCCCCCTCCCCCGCCCGCGCGAGATCGTCGACACGGACACGGTGTAGCCAGAGAAAGAGAGAGAGAGAAGAGAACGGGAGAGAAACAGAGAGAGAGAGAGAGAGTGCGAGAGAAAGAGAGACCCGCGCGGTGTACACATACACGCTCGTGTCGTCGTAGCACACCGAGTGGCCTGTCCTGCTGCATTTGTAAACGTTCGTTTGGCTCAGGATGGCGTTCAACGGAGACGGACCACACTCCAAGAGGCAACGGCTCGAGGAATCCGGTCACAGGGTGAGTCAATTTTATCTTTACCCATTGTACCTATCGTCGGCGAATCGCGATTTTTTTCCTATCTGTCCGGGGGGAAACGTGATACCGTCGCGCACACCTTCCTTTCGTCCGACCGTCATGCATTACACCGATACTGAGAAGTGTTATGCACCATACCAGAAGTATATACGGTGAACGCGTGTCCCGCGTGAGATTTACAAGCCGCGAGGCGGTCGTGAACGGCCGGAGGGGGGAAAGTCGCCATTTATCCGGTCGCTTTTGCCCGTATCACCGCCACCGCGTCGAAACAATGGGCGATGCGCGCGCTCTCGAACAAGATTGTCTCGTGCCCCCGTGTAGTATATATGATCGCGGTTCTATCCACCTATGGGTGTCATCGTATCGCGTACGTGTATAATATAGAAATCTCGCTCGTACGGCTTTTTGCTCGTTTCTAACGTGCGGCCTGCGTTGTGTTTTCCCACGGCAACCTGTTATCTCGTGCACGTACTACGTAAAAGAACCGTGTATCGTACTCTCGGTCTCCTCGCGATTTCGAACGGCCGACGACGCCGTCGCCGTCGCCACCGTCGGTCGCGAGCCAAAGGCCCCGTTTTATTCGTCGTTATTGGCGACGGCCGTGCGCGAGGATGCACGTTCAAAACAAACCCCCGTCGGTGAACCGGGGTCGATAATTTCCACCGTCGCCCGTTATCACGCCGGAACGCGAGAGACGGAGCGAAGGCGTTGTCGCGATGCTGCTCCGATGCCTCACGCGATTATATCGAAGGGCAATATAGATTCTCGGCAACGCATCGCCTAAGGGACGTCTGAAAAGTAATATCCGGATGAAAGGGAATCGTGTTTCCTCCTCCTCGCCTACCATTCGTCAATGTCCAACGCCTTCGTCTGACAGATAGAAACTCTTTATGTTTCTTCCCCCTTTTTTTTGGGAGTAGTTTCTTCAGGAGCAACGATTTTCTTTCTACTAATCGACCTTTTTGGAGTATACGTTACGTTAGAATCACGCTAACTTAATGTATCCTGGTCGAGTATCGAAGGTACGAGAAACTACATCGATACGTTGATGCTCGAACGTCTGTTTGTTTTTATGAAATCTAATCTTTGTCGCGGGCGAACAATGGATCGACGAGATAGACGAAATTTATTTATTCGCTTGAGATATGCTCGCATGCGTCTAATCGAACGATCGTGTGCGTTGGAGAGCACGTAATCGTGAAACTAGAGAATCGTGTACGATATCTTTACATATATTTCTCTGTCAATAAACTTTCGTTCGAGACATCTGATATACGGTATTTACGAGCGTCTACGAGTAATTAGTAACACTATCAATTACATCCGGTCGTCTTAAGAATCATTCTAATATTATCGTTTGTTTGCACTGCAAAGAAAGGTCATTGCCACGTCAAGTACTTGGTGACCTTCCTTCCACCGTTGCTACTGTATGCTGGTGAGAACACATGCTTCGGATGATGTAACGGTAGACGTAATGTATTACATATGCATGTATGCCAATCATATCTTCACCTCGCTGTACGCGGTGTTGCTTATTGATCATAATATTTATCTCTATCTGCGTTCTTAAACATCACGTGAACATTGTGACACGTGATTTCTATTTTCCATGTATATTAAGCCGGTAGAACGTCCATGATAATATGTATTTCGAAGAACGTCTTCGCGGTAAGCTTGACAAAGGGATCGGTCGAGTTTATGAAACATTGATCGTTTAAATGCCAATAGTGGCTTCTTCCTGCTGTTGTACAGGTTAGATAGTACGTAGCTATACATTAGAGACCGGATATTGCGGTCAACTCTACGGATCTTTATTGAAATATGTATAGTTTTAGTTGCACGATATTTACATTGACGTTCTAGGTTCGTTATGTTCAGAGCTGACAGGGATATGTTAAATTATGCGTCGATTTTCTTAATGTAATTCGGAATTGGTCGTTGTGTCATGCATACATATTACACATCATTGTCTTCCGTCGTCGACGGTATTCCGAGTAAGAACGCGTAAGTGTGCTAAAGGCGTATAGAGGATCGATGCAACCGAACGAATGGCTCCGAAATACACGAACATCTTTCCATATTTAATGATCTTGAATATTTGAGATCAAAGCGAATCGACGATTGACTTCTTTCTAATCAAATATTCATCAACGTGGAATATCAATGCGGACGTAGTATGTATGTGTACGGTAAAATTATTCTTCGGTGTAACGCAAGGTACAACCGCTTTTATCGAAGTTCAAAGACCTTGGAGGTCGCGAACGAAGGGGGTGGCAAAGATATTACGTTGTACCCTAATTCAAGCTCCTGTTGTACGCGAGCTGTTCAATCTCCAGGCGAGCACGAATCACCGTGTATTTACGTCATTAACGCACACATAGGTGACAAAAGTACATTCTTCGGTCCGACGGAACGAACCTGTCCACTCTAGAAGTTTGCCAATGCGAAGTCAAGCCGTCTCTCAAACTTAGCGACACTGTTCATTCGAATCACGGTGTGTCATATGGACCGAAATATCTTTACCTCGGTATGCGAAGAGGCGCACACGTGCTCATATTCGTGATCTGTCTGAAAGTAACTCTGTTTCCCTATGATTTATATATTATACGAGGGAGATCGTAACAGGTCGCGTAGATACTTCTGCGAGCGTGTTACCTGAACCGGAAACGAAAAATTGCAACTTCTTCTTGAATTTAACTTGTTTCGAACGCGAAACTTTATGCGAAGAAAGTTCGTATCTCCTCTGATACGTCGCCTATACAGCGTTGTATGCGAATGTGACCTCACGGTCAATATTATACCGTGTTATTCTTCCTATTTTCTCGTTTAGTTTACGAAGAAACTTAATTTCATTTGGAAGCGGACAAGGGCACGGCTATAATCGTTTATTCGAGTATATTATACCAATTGCATTGCTTGTTGCATGTAAACGTTCGGGAGGAAGGGGCGAAGCTTGTAAAGATGTAAAGTGTTATTTCCTCGAGGAAGTAAGCACTTTTTGCGTATCTTTCGTTGAGCCGTTATTTCAGTACTTACGTCTGAAAATAACTGTACGGAAATAAAGTCTCGTTCTCGTTAGCGAGGCATTTTTTCCCCGAAAAAAGGTCTTAACAGTCTCCACGTTACGCAATGTAAACGACGTAACGTTTTGACGTATGACAACCGCTTCTAATTTCTTTCTTTACCGAATTCAATTATAGTTCGTCACACACGTATGCGTGTTACGTAAAGTGCAGCGTGAAATATTCGTTTTCCTTTCGGACATTTCGGATTCGTCGCGGATGTAGCATGAATGAGGTTGGATAGAGACGTGGCGATCATTATTCATTTGCAATTTCCAGAAACGAATACATCCGTAGGTAGCGCGCGAGTTAAAGTATAAAGTAGTAGGCAGGGAAATTTATTGGCCCATCCAAGGTCTTGGAACGTGAGATTATTTCCTCGAGGCGGAAAATTTGTCGCTCCATCCGACAGGGAGGAAAAATATCAATCCTGCCGGGAGAGAGCACGAATTCTCGTGCGAAACTGATCTCGTTGAAGATCCCGGCAGGTTCCGGTCGTTGGAAAGTTGTCGCCGGTATCTGTAATAATGTTGACAAGTTCGTTTAGATACAGGGCGATTACGGTTGATTAAAATGGTGTAACTTTCGAGTGTAATTAGAGTAGTTTAACACCGGGGGAAATCGTTAAATTTTCTCTACACAGTTAAGTGCCATTGATTTGGCTATTGAGTAACTATTGATCCGATGTAATCAATGGGCAAGTAATCGCTAGCATATGGCACGGAGAGCTCTAATTGCGTAAAGGGAGACGTGCCTCTGCATTACAATTAGTCGTTGTCTATCGATCGAAGAAATTTGAATGGAAACGCGAACCGAAAAAAAGCACTTTGTATCGCGGGAGAAGTTCTTGATTGCAGCACTCGTGGTAAAATGTTTCCGGTTTTCCTTTTTCTTCGTCCTATCAATAGGTAATTGCTGGTATGCGAGAGATATGTGGGCTTTTAATCGCGCAAAAAGCATGTTTTCATATGTGAACTACTTTCATTTGGCAAAGAAAGAGGGTCGATGTTGAATGCTTACGAACGATTGTCTTGTATTCCGGGAGAAATTCATTCTCTCCCTTTTCTTTTTGGTCTTTCTTTATTATACGGACTTGTATTATCGATTCGCGATATGTATATGATCGTGCTAGGGTGCCGGGTCCGTTCCGGGTAATCGAAATTCATAAAATTTTATGTCCGCGGTTGATTCACTTTACAGGTATATGCAGTAAGTATTTTCGAAGATGGTGTCACCGTCTACTTCGAACACGATCTTCTGAGAAACATACTTCTTCTCACGCGAGAAAAATCGATTTATTCTCCGCGACACGTAGCTTACCTTTCCAAGCAGATTTCCAAAAACGTACACTTCCCGTTTTACTTTTTGCCAACGTCTTCCACGCCCGACGGACAGACACTTGTGCGTGTGTTACACATCGCGTACGACTCCGCGGGAAACGTAAACGTTCCCACTGTATGTACTTTACACACGGTTTCGTTGTTTTTCAACCGAGCTATCGGGCATTATCAGGGAAAGTCGTGAACTCCGTCATCCCGGTATCTCATTATCGCTTGTTTACACCGTCACTTTTGAACACCGCACACGGCGCGGCGTGGCGGTGGCCTGTGCGGGTGTGTTCCCCGTAGAAACTTGTGTGAAAATTTACAGCGTCGAGTTAAGCCGGATTAAGGCCGCAGCGAAGTTAGTAAGGCGGCTAAAATGAAATTAGAACGTCGAGAGTTCTGTCGATGAAGGGTTGTCGGTGGGCGATGCGGTTCGCTTCCCTTATCGTCGACGGTTTCATGTTCCTAATGAAGCGCGTTGTCGGAGCGTCCCGTGTTCCATGCTCTGGAAATCACCGGGTGATTCGACCTTTAAAGTTAGAAAAGAAGAATCCCCCCCTGACTTTGTCGCGACACCACTGATTCGGAGCTCGATGAATGACGGGTATTTCGAGAATGTTATTTTCGTTTCGGTCATTAAACGTGATGGTGGAAAAATACCTTTACGGATATATTTACTTTTAGAATTTCATCGGCGTTGATAGCGGCCCGTCCGTCGTCACGTTTAATGGTATTAGCTTGACTTTAGATCGGTTGGAAAGATTTTTTTTTACGTCGACGTTCCGACGAATGATGCGTTCTTTTTAAGCGTTTCGTTTAACGAAATGGAAAATTAAGGGCGGGCGCGGGGATTGTTCTGGTTCAATAATAGCGTCTAGAATTCCATTTCCACAGACAACAGGCTGTCCTCATAGCTGATTCTGATTTAGAATCGACTCGGCGTTGTAGTAAAATAATCACACGCGACCCGGTAGAGAAGGGATGTTTGCGTTAAAAGACGCGAAACGATTATCACGATGTTTATGGAAGCTCTACGAGTGACTCACTTATGCGACAGTTAACAGTTAGGAAATTACAACTGACGAAAGGGGAAATCGTCCGTCGCGAGCATTCGAACGTAAACGCTAGCGTAAAGCTAACTTTGCAGAGTTCCATAGTCCGTCCAAGTCTTCTAGTTTGTCATTTCTTGACAACATTTGCCCCTGACGTATACCTACGATATCGTATACCCGATCTAAGTTAATTAGCAATTATGATTCAACGGCCACGGCGTTTATAGTCTACCAGAGAATCTTCGGGTACTAACAATACGTCCGACGTATATCAAGCTGTCGAGTGACGGAGGCCAGGAAAGTGACGTTCGACGAATGACACGTCCCTTAGGAACATTAAATAAGTCGTCGTTTTGCGTTTACGAGCAAACGAAGAAACGAAGTTCGCCCGCTGCGTTGGCGGAGCGCATTGTTCTGCTCTAATAATTGCGTTCAGAATCAATTGGACGTAACGGAAACGTTCTGCACGACCGGTTGTGATTTAGGGCCGGCTGGATCGTCGGCTAAAATGAACCCCAGACTTAACTATGGGACGTTGGAGTAACAACTATCTGACACTTCTGCACACCGTCGCGGTATTCCGTTTCATTGAAGTGATTGAAAATCCCGCCGTTCTTAGAATTTAATTATCCTCACGTTAATGCGACTAACTGATACACGTGCCGTCGGTTCGATTAGTCACGCGAGGTGATTTGTACGGTTTAATTAGCGATAGAAATAACAATACCGTGTACATTGGACGAGAGTACCGATGTTCGTCGACATAGTTCGCTGAATATAAATACCGCTTTAACACAGTATGTCCATAGCTTCATAAATTCAGATGTTATTCGGTTATTACTCTGTACACCCTGTGTAGAAGTTTCTTTTACGTTCGGATATTTCCGCAGTACCTTTTTGATAAACGTTACTTTCCCTCTGATACCTTTCGTATCCATTAATATTTCAATGTCGGCAGCAGGAATGCCACGGATTTCAAACTCTCGTAATGTCATTTTTCGTCTGGTTTTCCAAGCTCAGTTTTTCCGTCCGGTACGTACATACCTTTACACACACACACGGGAATACAGACACACGTCATTTCCTCGCGACAGCAGCCGACATTCGTTCCGGGGTAACGGAGATCGATAAACGGACATTAACTATGCAACGGGCTGCAAATATGTATGTACATCATACGTTTGCCACCTGCTGTACTTACTCGTAATCCGAAGTGACGAGGCTAATCTCTGCTTATTAAGGTTATTATGCTTCGCGGCACCCGAAACCTCTCTTGGTATCTTTCGGCGTTCACCGGGTGCACACGTGTTTATGCACACGAATACACAGAGACCGGCGTGCGGCCTACGGAAACTATAATGCAACTAAATGGATCGTGTAAACACGATCTAACTTGGTGTGCCTGCAATTTCTTGGAAAATTCATAGGCAAAGGGGTTAAACGTTAAAGCGACCCGCCACCATATTACGACGGTGTATTCGTCTTCTTACGTATACGTGCAGGTACAGGCACGCGAGTATGTGTTGTGCGGTGCAATCGTGGTGTCCCAATTATCTTGTCGGCTATGAATTACGTACAGGCTTTTGCTTCTATGTTGGCATCTTTAGTATACCATCGCGGGACGAAAGTTTCCGTATATTTCGTTTTAATTTTCCAGCTAGCTGCCGGCTTCTTCTTTCCCATCTTTCCCAAGTAAAGGAAAAAAGGGGATAGGGTTGGTGGTAGTAACCCTTGAGAGGGGTTGAATCTTAAAATTTTTGTTGCCGAACGAACGTCAGACGAGAAGGAAAAGTTTCTTAGACAGTTTCTAGAAACGGTGTAATGGGAAATCCTTTAGGTTTTGCGGATCCTTTGAAAAATCGTCTAGAAAAATGTTCCTCTTTCAACGTCTCGGGCAATCAGTAATTCAGATCGTATTCGACGTGATTATGCGTCCTTTTCTCGGACGAATAAATAAATACAATTGCAGCAATGATTAGTGTATTTTGTCAAAGGGAATTGGATTGTATATTCGATTACGTACCCCCCGATCATTCCGTGAATTCTTAAAACGGGATCCGTCCGATACAGAGAGACGACGAGGTCGTTAGAAAACATAAGCATTGTTCTCGGTCCTAATCTCTTTATCAGCACGTGGTTGGCAGACAGCCAATCGACTTTCTCCGAGACCGTAAGGCGATCCGCGCCGCCTTCACCTTGTTTTGATTTTACTCGTTTATACTCCGGACTGCACCGGATCGCGAGTTACGCGATAGAGCATTGACCGGCAGACGGAATACTTAAATGCTAACTTCTTAATGGTCTTTGTCTAGACGTCGAAGATTAACGTGTTTTCTAATATCCACTTACGACGCTGCAAAACATACACGCGGCATTTCCTTGCGCGTCCACTCGACGCAGAAAATAATTCTACCAACGGTGGAAACACGTATATCATTGCCATCGAGATTGAATTCTCGAGATAAGTGGAAAATGGGATTACGGAGCTATATTTTCCAGTGATTAACGTTCGTCAAAATCATCGCGGATCTTGCTCGTAATACGAACACGTGTGGCTCGAGTTTTGAAACTTTGCGATCTGATTCCGTGTATGAAATGTACAAATCCTCGGACGGATTTAAGAGGCGCGCATTTTATAGCGATAGATACACATATAAAATTTATTGGAGACGTCGACGGTATAATTTTTTCTCCGACGGTCGACTGAATCCATTGAGCGTGAAACCACGTGGTTGGCACCGGGCCAATGCTGAGTTATGTTTATAACAACGTATAACAGATTCTACGTGGGATTCACCCGTGCCTCGTAACGGTGATACTATGCGCTTCTATACGATGATGCGACACACTGTCAGAAATCTTGGATCGTGTACCGGACATTCCGAAAGATTCCTCTTGGACTTCCTCTTTCTTCTTTGTCGGTCGCCGATCACGCTTGGCCATTCGCCCGAGCCGAATTCTTTTTGGTTTCCCTTCTTTCTCGGCGGGTATTTAGAAATCGCGATTATATTCGCGACGAAGGTTAACGAGAAGACAGATTAACGCTTAATTAAGGATGACGAATGGCCGATCAAGTGCCCGCCACCCAGTTTGGCGAAACTATTCAATTTATAACCTCTCCGTGTATTCATCTGACGGTTACTTTTGGGTTCGGAGGGGAATTGTGATAAACTGCCTACGCAGTTGTTTTGAACTTTATAATTGTGGGGAATCGTAAGTGCGACGTAGCATTTGTTGACTGTGTACCTGAAAAACAGTGCGTGAAGTTAGCCAGACTGGAAAGTTCACGGTACCGTCTCGTTGCTGTTTTCTTCCGTCCGTTTTATGGAAATAGCGACTAATTGACGATACGATTGCAATTTTGTTACGACTTATAAATATTCATTTCCTAATATACTTCAGTTGCTACTTGCCGTCATTGACTTACAAATAGTGAAAACACTCGTTCACGTAGCTATATATGTATTTGTTATTCGACCGAGTGTTTTCACAAACCCCATCGTTTTCCGCTCGTTGCCCGATACAATTTTCAACATGGATTGTTTAACAATTATTTGTCAAACGCCTCGCCAACAAGTAACAAAGAGTCCAGTCGTGAAAGTTTCGTTTGTCATAGCGTTTAGAAAATTACAAATGAATTATTTACTCGGCACAAGTGGAGCGCAAGGCTTTCACGAGGATGTATTTTATGTTTTATTCATGACCTTAAAATCTACTGCGAGAACATGATGTGATTGTACGCTGAGATCGAACGTTCGTTCTTTTTTCCGCACGATATTTCAAACGGTTCGACGCAAGATTCCACCGGGAAAAATAAAATGAATATATTCAGCGAAATTTCCTTGCTGGCAATGTACAACTGATCAAATCACTCGCGATAATGTTCTGTTTCGAATTTACCAAAAAATTTATCCATGTTATTACCGCGGCGATAAAATCAGGTTTACGGCAAGATTGAATTTTATTTATTTCGTCGTTCGCGTCCATTGTATACGTACTTTACTTTCGCATACGTTTTAAGGACTTAGCCGGTGTCGCGACACCTACCGCCCCTAAAACGTCTCGGTGCACTATTTCCGTCGCTTTGGGTGCTGTCGTAAAAACACGCGTGAACGTGTATTAATAGCATTGCCCGAGTACGCATCCCCGGTGACATCGCGTACCATCGAAATTCAGCCAAAATCGCATCGTGAATTTCTCTTATGCAACCTTCGACTGGCACACGAACGGTGATAACATGTGTCAACCGGTGGCGGGCCACGTTCACACGTCCGCGTGGAAATATCGTGATTAAATCTGGAAAATTTACAAGACGTTTCCCTCGGAACCTGCGCGGAATAGAAAATAATAAATTACACCGACTCGTCGGTTACATACGACTCTATCCGGGATTATTTATATCGGATCACACGGGCAGAATGTATACCTTTTACCTTTTGTATTCGACTATTTATAATTTCTCTAAATTTCCACCGAACCTCGAGGTATGCAAATGTTTCACGTCTGTATATTTATACGTTTACTCTTTGTCTGTTTCAGAATCACGAGTATGGCGGGTACGGAGACGAGCCACGGCGTAAAAGGTACGTAATCGATCTTCGTGTCGATAATAAGTATATTTAAAAGAAAATAAAGAAGGAGGCTTGAATCAGAGGCTATGGAGATGCGGTCATGCGCCTTTTCTCGATTTCTCCTTTGCAACTGATCCGCCGGTATCGCGTTACTTTGACCCATTAACCACTGGTAATAATTCATTTCGTCCGACGATAAAACTTGTCTGTCTTGTTGATCCAGGCAAAGGAGTTGTTCGCGTTATCTCGGTGTTGCGATTTAATCAAAACAAAATTATGTTTCGTGGGAGGAGCATCTATATTTCGGACAGCAAAGGAAATGCTGAAATTAGAATTTTTATTTATTCGAAATAACAGCCAGGGAAACGTTGGAAACAGATATCAGTCGATGATAACGTTGGTTCAAGGGTTAAGATACGTTCGCGATGATTCCACTGGAGAGGAAATTAATACAAGTTCACGGAGCGGATATTATTTGATATCGAATTCCTGCCGGTCTGAATCACACTTAACGCTCGAGTTAATTTCTTATTATTAGACTTAGCCTGAAACGGTATTCCGGATCACTTTCAAACTTTACTGACCGGCTGTGACATTTTAATTAATTTCGTGAATCCGATATGCATATAATGATCCCAGGTTTGAACTGGTATAGATCGTAATTTCCACGCGACAAACTCGTTTTCTGTGTCGCGTGGTTGTTGTGACGATGCTCAGCGAGAAGTGGAAATACCGTAGCGTTTCGAAAATAGCATGAAAAGTTTAACTAAATGAAAAGAAGACGTATGATCGTCCTGCTCTGTAGAGAATAGATTCGTATCGAGTACGAACGCTTTGGGAATCGGTTGTTAAATACAGCATGTAAAACGTATCGCTGAACAATAAACAATCTGCGTTCGATATTTGATTTTTAAAGCAATCGTTACGAGTGTAACAGATTTTCGGTGCAGCGATTGCTT
This sequence comes from Mimumesa dahlbomi, assembly GCA_917499265.3. Taxonomy (NCBI): domain Eukaryota; kingdom Metazoa; phylum Arthropoda; class Insecta; order Hymenoptera; family Crabronidae; genus Mimumesa; species Mimumesa dahlbomi. The sequence continues at coordinate 6,653,074 of OU824126.1, forward strand.
TAAATTTTAAAGTGGAAACATAGCTCTCCCTTTCTATGGCGAAACGGTAGACGGGTGAATTTCCGATCGACTACATAACGTGAAGAGAGAATACATACATTGATTCCCGAACGAGAGATTTCGTTCTATAGCATCCTTCTTTTATACCGTGCTGTATTAAATTTACGGGGAAATTGCGATTTATTTTCAGAGCTTTAAACATTTTAACGCTCTTTGTTTTCTGTTTCAGAGAAGACAATAATAAACCAAATCACGTTCTCCTCTTCACAATTATCAATCCAGTGTACCCCATCACTGTGGTAAGTTTCTTTTTAACATTTTATCATTTCATTAAATATTGGCGTTAAATTGAATCGTATCCATGTTTACGCGCTGCATATCCACGTGGAAAGTTATACATGTATCTTACGCAGAATTTCACGCCCGATTCAATGCTACCAATTTTAGATCGATATCTGAAGAATTGTACAAATGGCAAGCGACAAACGAAAATCCTGACCTATCCAATTACTCTAGGTTAACAATTTTCTACTCTTTTCGTATTTGCCTCGCCATTTCTACAATTTTTTAGATATCGATATGAATCTTTCGCCATCTTATTCGGCTTCGAATTCCGCGTCCAAAGCGTCCTCGATCATTTAAATATCACAAAAATTGTAGAAATGATGAAAGAATTACGAAAATCGCGAAAAATCCTCATAAATTGACAGTTTTTTGATCGGCATTCGCTCAATTTTAGAGATAGCGATCTGAAACTTGTACCATTGTTTTAGTTAGGAAATTCTACGGCAGATCAACATATAATAGTTGTACTTTTCGAAAATTTAATTTTTCGCAAAAATCTGAAGGGGGTAGGTCAGGAATTTTTGCGATTTTCGTAATTCGCCCGCCATTTCCACAATTTTTTAGATATAAAAATGAGTCTTCACTGTCTTATTCGGCTTCGGATTCCGCGTCCAAAACGCCCTGGAGCATTTAAATAGCTCAAAAATTACGGAAATGACGAGCGATTTACGAAAATCGCAAAAAATCCTGACCTACCCCCTTCAGATTTTTGGGAAAAATTAAATTTTCGAAAAGTACAACTATTATATGTTGATCTGGGGTAGAATTTCCTAACTAAAACAATGGTACAAGTTTCAGATCGCTATCTCAAAAATTGAGCGAATGCCGACCAAAAAACTGTCATAATTTGACCATTTTTCGCGATTTTCGTAATTCTTTCGTCATTTCCGTAAATTTTTAGATATCGACCTGAATCTTTCGCTGTCTTATTCGATTTCCGATTTCACGTACAAAACGTCCCGGATCATTTAGATATCTCAAAAGTTGCGGAAATGACGTAGGAATTACGAAAATCCCGAAAAATCGTTAAATTGTGGCAGTTTTTTGGTTCTCAATGACTCAATTTTTGAGATAGCGGTCTGAAACTTGTACCATTGTTTTAGTTAGGAAATTCTACGGCAGATCAACATATAATAGTTGTACTTTTCGAAAATTTAATTTTTCGCAAAAATCTGAAGGGGGTAGGTCAGGAATTTTTGCGATTTTCGTAAATCCTTTGCCATTTCCACAATTTTTTAGATATCAAAATGATTCTTTCACTGTCTTATTCGGCTTCGGATCCCGCATCCAAAACGCCCTGGATCACTTTAATAGCTCAAAAATTACGGAAATGGCGGAGGATTTACGAAAATCGCAAAAAATCCTGACCTACCCCCTTCAGATTTTGGCGAAAAATCAAAATTTCGAAAAGTACAACTATTATATATTGATCTGGCGTAGAATTTCCTAACTAAAACAATGGTACAAGTCTCAGGTCGCTAGCTCAAAAATTGAGCGAATGCCGATCGAAAAACTGTCATAATTTGACGACTTTTCGCGATTTTCGTAATTCTTTCGTCCTTTCTATAATTTTAGAGATATTTAATTGATCGAGGACGCTTTGGACGCGGAATTCGAAGTCGAATTCGGCCACGAAACACTCAGATCGATATCTCATAAATTGTGGAAATATCAAAGGTAATATCAGGGGCTTGTGTATTTTGCACAAATCCTCCTTCACTCATCATGCATTCATTCATTATCACATATTTTTCTTACTTTTAACAACGTCCAGCTACTAATCTGTACTACAAACATGTACCACTTTACATCGCAATAATTTCATAATTGCATTGTCATCGGTGGGTCGCCACAGGCTCGGGAAGTATAGAAATAAAAGCTAGGACAAAAGTTGGCACAACGCGAGCACCATACGTTTCCTCAGGACGTCGCACCGCATTTTATTTCTGTTTTGCGCCAATAATAGATGAGCTCTGTCGCTGTTTCTGTCTCACGAATGGTCGATGCGTGTGTGATCCGGCATTGTTTGCACTCCATCCATTCGCGGGTCCTCGCATAGCTCTCCGGTCACAATACTTATTCTTTTCCTCGTTTTCCTTGTCTTTTTCTTCGCCGCACGACAGACGCACTAATTAAAGAGCCCCCAAACGACGCGTTCGCGTGCACAGCGTTTCCAACCGCAAACATGGGATTCGTTCTGTCGAGTGGAAGCTAACTTATCATTTACTTTGCTAATGGACCCGCTATTGTTCCCCATTTAACCGTACAAGCCCGGGGATACGAGACATTGAATTTTCAATGTCCGAAGACAGAATTACTGACGCCTAACCAGACTTTTTAGCAATGAATATACCAGTTTCTGACGGAAACAGAATCGAAACAAGGTTTGGGATTAGTTAATCGAAACCTTATGTTATATTCTATTCGCACCTAGACATTTAGAATCGCGATGATTAATTGAATGTTTCTTTCAAAATGTGACCTAGATTCTTGAAGTTGTCGTTCTCGATTAATTAATATTATAATCAGTGAACGGTACATATTCATTGATGTACAAGAAATATTAAGTTTGATAATACGCGTGGGTGTTCAGGACGAGTCATACAATTGTTTACAAAGCTACTAATCCGTACATTTAGTTGGTATATTTAATGCTCGTAATACCCCGCTGCCAATATTCTCTCAACGCTTAGCCTACGTCGGGAACCGCGGATATCTTGCATCGTCTTTATTATGATATGGAAATTGTTCCAATAATTTCGCGATGTTTAGTGGAAGCGCGTGTCACGAGCCGATAAATGTCACCCGGGCTAATAGTAACCCTTATAAATCGTACGGCAAAGAGCAGCGGTACATCTCAATCTTCTAACAATCTCTGCCTTTTAGCTGGGTAATTACGTACATGGCCGGATAAATAGCTCGGTTCATCTATAAAAATAATAACAAAATATTTCTAGATATTTCCCCGACAATATGTGGGACGTGCGTAACGTATCGCACGAATTTATTAGTGGATACGTGTATGCTTTGCGCGTGTACGTACAGACGTTGGAATTCACTTTACACGAGCGTCCGTAATGTTTAAATATATGTCCGGTGATATTCCTATACTCTATATGGGTTAGTTTTAATACTGTTCGCCAGATATTGCGGATTGTCCGGAATTTTCGTAAGATTTAATTCCAACGATAATTTATCCACCGCTCTCTGTTAGAGTCAGCGGATTAAGATTAACACCTTCGCCGTCGTACAAACCACGGCCGAGTCTCATATATCTACCACCCGCGGTGCTTTTATTTTAAATACCAAATTATATTACTTTAGGTTACGATAGCTGTTATTTTAGAGTTGCTGCGCTTCGTCGAATTTATCCGGCGCTATTTACTGTACGCGCGTCACCAATACCTCACATCCGCACACCCCCTGCAATGAAAATATTTTAATTGGCCGCATACCACCGAACCCGCCTTCGATTCGATAAGCTGATGCAGATGAAAGAGCTTTTCCTCGACACACACGCGCTCGGTCTGTAAATTAAATATTTTTCCATTTACTCTCCGATGGGAATAATTTTCGTTCCTTTTTTACCCCTCGTTCTATTTGTTTCGGACTTTCCGTGCACACCCGGCTTTCTATACTCACTTTTCTTAATGCACCGCGACAAAAAACGTTTTAATACCGATTACACATCCGCTGGTGTAAGTACTCTATGGTCGTCGTGGTAAAATTACACGGGGAGCGTAGAATTGCAGGCCCGTATATGGTAATAGAACGGTTCTACGCGGTTTTCGTAGACGGCTTATAAAGCGTTTGACGTACTTAGAACCCACGACCTACTTCTGCTGTCTCCCGAGAGAAAGGTTATATCTCTCTCTCGGTCTGCCATTTCTTATACATTCACCGCCGATTCCTAACTAACGCGAATCCGGAACTTCGGGGAACAGATCCGCCGCGGATCAAAATGTAAATATATCTCTCCCCGCGGAAATTCTATTCGGAAAGAGTTCTTATATCCCCGGGATATTATTCCGCCAATTATTTCCGAACGTTTAACTTTGCGAAACGCCGCGTCCCTTTGTAATGGTATTTGGAACGATGGTGCCACAACTACGTTGTTCCACACGTATCTACGTTACCTGGCGGTAAAGGTTTTCCCAGTGAACGCGGAAGAAACATTTTATTCGAAGTTGTGATTTACACGCGGCAGAAATATTCACAACAACCTACGAAAGCGAATGCCGGTTGTTTCGGAACGGTATTCCCTTGACCATTAAAAATTTCCCAGGGTATTGCAATGCTTCGCGTTCTATGGTTGTACGGTTTACGTTCGCATTTTTTTTTACTTTTTTCTAGAGAGACGGGATACATTTGATGTTTAATATTATCCATCCTTTTTAGAGCACGAGTAATATCTTTTTTACTTTATAACCCGGCGTTGTTTCACTTTCATGGTTAGAACACGCTTCCATATCGCCTGCGTCGAAAGAAAACGAGTAATTTCCTTCTGCTACGTTAAAAGAAAAACGTGCGATTAAAGTGTTCTCGGTTAGACTCGTTCCGACAGATTCGCAGTCTCCTTTTATTCGTTGTCGGGCATCCTAGAGAATCTATCTCGTCCCGGTTTATCGTAAGACTTTCTATAATAATCAAATTCTGTTCGTTCAACATCGAACCGGTGTTCGTTTTCACCTAGTCGCAGCTGACGAGGCTACTAGTAACTAAACAGTTTGTCACGGTGAATATTTTCTGCAATTTAAATAGAAATCTACCGAACGAGATCCAGTTTCTGCGGTGCTTGTAATCTTATCGGCCAGTTTCAATAGCCGTGCTAGAGTTGCTCGGGCACGATCAGGGAACTCTCGCTATACCGTTACTAACCACGGTTGTCGACTTGCGTTTAACCGCCCGATCGTCTATGGTGTCCACGACGTTGGTTAACTTTTGCGCAAGTTCGCGTCGTTATTGCTAAATACGGACTCGTCATCGAAAAGGGAATTTTAACCGTACGTCGAGATCGAGTGCTCCGATACACATTTCCTGATAAAGGTCTCATCGAGTCTCGTCAAACTCCTGTTGCTTTAAACGAAAACGTTCGCGTGCTCGTCGAGATAAACAACAAAAATAATACGTGAATTCACACTCGGATAAAATTTTTCGAGATTTGCTCTCCGGTAAATGTAGATCAAGAGCAGATATTCTCGTGGACTTTCAAAGAGTCGAACTTTTGAGGACAGACTCGTGGAGCACTCGAAGGAATGTTCGGGAACAAATAAAAAGAAAGGAAAGAAAGGGATGTTAGGCTCTTCTTCTGGTTCTTTTGCTTCCCCTTCCCTTGTTTTCTGCTTACAAGCTACTTTCTAAAGCGATCCTTTTATCCGTCGTACTATTATAATGGGAAGCGTTTTCGACTTGATAGAAAAATAAAATCGTGTAGCCTCGCCGAAACTGGACAATGCCTTTTGAAAATGAATTGCACGGAATTTTAAGATACCGTGGCCAATTTATCCCGAGGAAAATTTCATTTTATACAAATCGTACGGGCCTCGTAGAAATTGCTGTAACTCTGTATCCGGCTTGAAACACCGTTTGGGTCGGCCCTTCTTTGTCGGACCGTTCGCGATTAAGATAGATCACCCTTCGGCTGTACCGCCTACGTACCAGACAGAGAGAGAAGGACAGAGAAACACAGGGAGAGAGGGAGAAGGAGAGAGGATGGATTCCGTATCGAAACGTTCTCGGAAGACGCACCACAATCGTTATGACATATGCCCGGGTTGACGCATGCGGTTCTGCTCGTAAGCGTAGGTCGTGGATAATTAGGGAGAGGCGAACATTATTTTAGAAGTACATTTCTGCCATCTCCGCCGCCGGTTCGCCCGTTATCGTAATACGAAACATTCCGATAAATTGCCAGAACGATGAGATAAATGAGACCCCACGAAATAATGAAAATGCATACGCACGCGTTTTCCCACCGTGCGAATTTATTACACGTGATAATGAATTTCTGTGAAGTTCCGACTCTTTAACGGGGGAACTGCGCTTTTATCGTGCAGTCTTCAGAGAACAGTTTCAATTTGATTTTTCATCGGAATCAAATTTAATCCGGGTGCGTTGATTCGCTTTGCGCAACGATTTATTGTAATTGTTTTGTGTTTTTGTATATAAATGAACAATTTGTTGGTTAGGAGATATTTCACCGGAGGAGGAGGAGAAGGAGGAGAGGTAATCCTGAGTTACAAATCAAAACGATCAGTCGTGTATTAGGGTTCGATCGAAGTTCGCCGGATCGGAATTAACCGATGAATTATTCGTATCGGTTGTAATTGATATATGATCGGAGTGATTGGCCGGGCGGCAAAGCAGGATTGTACCGCGAACTCGCCCCGGAATATAGTAATAGGTTTTGTGCTTTCCATAAAATGATTAAAAGCAAACCACCGCTGGTGGATGGACGAGCATTAACTGCGACCGCTCTCTGACGCTGCTCGCTGATAGTATTGTTGCTTCTATTCCGGCTGCTGAACATTTTGATTAATGCCCCTACAGAGATACCCACGTCCAGTACCAAGAAATACTTGCTACTAGCCGGGCCGAATGTTAATTCAGTCAATAATGAAACGCGGTTAAGTGGAAATTATTAACGCTTGCTTTGAAACACTTTGATAAATGGATCATACGGTAAAATATTATTTATACTATATATAATATAATCGATATACATCATATATATCATATATATTTGATAAGAAACATTGAATCGAATGATAAACGATGTACCGGTGAAAATTGATCGTACGACGATCCCCGGAAATCACATTTGTACGATTTTCTTCCGATTCATGAAGTACAGAAATTTTCCCTGCATTTTTCGCACTCGATAGCGTTCCATTTTAACGACTCTCCACAGTGACCGTGGTAGGGTGTGGTTGAAGTAGTCGGGAAAAGTGGTAGGCCGTGTTTGAATCCATCAAAGCGTGCTCTTTTTCCGGCTCTAGTCGATAATCGATAAAAACCCACCCTTTTCCTCCTCCTTCTTCTTCTATGCTCTTTTCTCTCCTACTGTCTTTCGTTGCAGCCCGAGGCGGATGGGTGTGGAGGATACGTCCTGCCCACGTACATGTGGGTGCACCCTTCTTTTCTCGTGAATCGCACCGAAACGAGAAGATCGCCATAAATCGACCAGTGTTACGCCTGTATAAGACCACTTCGTACTTTCTCTCCCCTATGGGAGTGGACACTTTCGAAATATCTTCGAAATTGTAATTTAACACCGACTCGGGATTCTCTTGTACATAAGTCGTTTCGTCGCACCCTTCCCACGTTCGTTATTTCTTTCGTTTTTTTTCTGCTACCATTATACTCGTTGTTATCCAGAGGTTTGATATCAGGAATAAAGAATCAGGCTGATTTCACGTTTCATTTCCCTGAAGATGAGAGACATTTCCGGATGGTACCTTTCTCTCCGTTTGTCATTCTTTTCACTCTCCCTCTCTTCCTCTCTGTCTCTCGGAACGAAACGAAATGAGGAATCTTCATCTACTAGATACCTACTCGTTGGTTCGTTCGTTGGTTCGTTCGCTCGCTCGTTCGTTTGAAAATTTGATTTTTACCTTCCCAAGGGTATACGGCGGGTAGTTTCTATCGATCAGTTTCCTCCGATATACCCGGTGCATTTATATTCGTCAAAACTCGATTTTCGAGAGGTCGACTCTCCGCGGGAATGAGAATCGGTACGGTGTACCCCGGCGCCCAAAATAGACCGCCAATGAGAAAGTGGTGGGGAGGTTTGACACCGTGCCATAAATATTGATTTTTCTACATAGTGGGCCGAAAGTTCGTGACATAATGGTGGATTCCCGTCAGGAATTTCACGTGAGCACACGACCCCTCGGCGTTTGCGGAAGATATATAATCGTTGGAAATTTAGGAGACGTTCGTGTTGTGACAGGACTGACCGAAATCATGTATCACGGCGTCTCCTAAGTCTACGTTGGGTACATTATCGCTCGATGATGCCCGGCCATGTGTGCGGCCGTGCATCGACGTGCATAACCGTTCACCAATACGTTTGCCCGTGGGATACATATGTGAGACACGTGGCGCACATTAGTGCCGCTGACACTGTGACAGAACAATATTTGCATTTTCGCCTTTGGGATATATTTACCGTGAGCCTAGTTTCCAGATGAGTTTGTCAGTTTTTATTTATCTTGCTTCTATTCCACCTTTTTTCTATCGCTTTTCAAGTGTCTTTCGTTTCATAGGCGTGAACGGTTTACACCAGTTGAATTGTGTACAACAGTTCTGCTCCAACGACGAGGTAACGCTCGTGTTTTAACGTTTGATAAATCTTGTCAATTTCTCTTTGTTTCCCTGTTCTTTCTTTCCTGCAGATTTATCGGTGTTTTAAGTGCGTCTGTATTTCCGGTATGTGATTATACTACTATCTGCGAATAATCCGCGATGGCGAATCACCGCAACTGTTCGTGAGCCGGCGCGTAAAAATCTACTCGCCATTCATAGACCAGATGTTTTCACGTGGCGTTAAAATAAGCAAACGAAAGTTTCGGTAGTGCCGCGTTAGTCTAAATATAAGTATCGCGTGTAAGGGGTGTCGGCATCAACGGTTTTATGATAGTCGTTACGAAAAGTACCCTGAAATTTTCCCGGATCTCTTTGAATTAATGATTTGTTTCAAGCGTCTTAATGCTTCAATCATATCCTCTAATTATAGCTCCTCTCCAACGGTATATTAATTTTGACAGATCGCTCTACGAGTCCACTTTGTTATTTGTAGCCTCATTATCGAATTCCGGCCGTTTTATCGCGTTTCTTTCGCACGCCTCTAAATTCCACGTGGAACCTGTACATTTATCGGTTCGTTTAAACTGTTATTTAAGAGGCGTCGCGAACGCCGAGCGTCTGTCGATCTTTCAACTCATCGAACGTGTTTTCACTCGTAACTTCACCCATTTTACGAAGTCCTCTACAATGTTGCCTCGACGATTATTTTACGCGTAGGCCTTTAACGATTCGCGGATGCACGTACATACAAGAAAATAAAACCATGAGTCATTCATATCTCCGCGGGTGTCGGATTTAGTAATGTTTGGACGCATATCAAGTTCTTGCACGAAAATGACGTACCGTTGAAAACCGGCCATTCAATGCTGCCTTTTCCACGAGACGCGCGAGGAAAATTTGCCTCGAAAGTAGTCAGCCTCGCGTGAAATATACCGTGGAAAAGTGGAATTTTATCCGTCTACCGAAACCTTCGTTTCCCATTTGCGATAACTCTTTCTCATCGTTTCGTGCTATTTTATCGGGCGGCCCATTCCTGTCGCAAGAAGTTATGTATCAGGCTTCCAGTATCAGAAAGAACGCGCGTTATATAATGTATCGGGGAAAATCGATGCAAGGAATCGCGTGTCCAGATTTCAAACAGACATTTCTCCTATGGTTCTTTTTAGGAAATCATTTGTCGTCGTCGTGGTATATTCGCAATTTCGCTAGTTTCAGCGTAGTTACACCCTCGCCTAATGATCCATCTTTGATCTATTATTACACAAAGCGAATGCATCCGTATATCGTTCGTGATTATTTGCCAAGAGGACTCTCGTCTCCGATGATTAATGTTGAATCATCTAGCATGCAATACGATCGTTCGATGCCATCGACCTCGAGCGTTTTGCGTCATCTCGAGATCCTCGTGCGTTCATCTTACGAGACTATGCCTCAGCTTTCTAAATAGCCACCGCGATCGATTCCGCACACGTACATACACGTTCCGGAGTATGCGGTGAATTCTTTTTCCTTTCCGCGGCGACCTCGAGCCGCCGCGGGAAAAACGACGGGAATTCTGAAACCATTACTCGCGATACATCTTTAACTTTCTATGCCCAGGAAAGTATCTAAACGCGGAAGCTCCGGTGGTTACTTGCGACATGGAAAAAATTTGATAATAGGATCGTTTGGTTAACAATTTTTGACGATTTAGTTACGGTGGATCTGATTTCGCGAATAAAACTACCATCTTACAGACGATTCGGACGGGTAAAGTCGACGTTAGTGTGCTCTCTGTTTCATAAAGTCCCAAGGACGATGATAAAGTATCTCCTCCGGCAAATAATCTGCAAAAGAGATGGGGGGCCAACGTCGTCACGTACTTCCAGCTTCGTTCAACACGTACATCTTGGCTTGGATATATCAGTGAACGTGTGTAAAGGTACCGGCCCGAAAGTGTTTTAGGCGCACGTATACATACATATATTTATATATGTACTACACGAGCCATCGTTCATATTCGTAGATGCACAACATTCTACGGCATCGTTGGTACATTTTATCCCCAATCTAGCGTGCGGCATATTTCCACGAATCTCGTGCATCTCGCGAGTGTTCCCCCGGTACGAAGGTCCTTTCGCTTTGAAACTAGTTTTTAACCGTCCGAAAATATATATCCGATGCGCCCGGGCTTTTGGATTTATGTGGAACGCGTGTTCGTAAGTTTATTAACCCTGCCGGCAGTTTTACCAAGTGTCTTCTGGCATTTCGCGGCAAACTTGTGGATAAACTTTCGGAATTTGTAGATCATAAATTTGGTTATATGATAGAAGTTTAGTTCTATGAACATTCGGATGATAATCGATCATGTTCCTGGCAACAATCATCTCGAATCCGAAGTAACTGCGTGAAACTTTTCGAAGAGTTACTTACTTGTGTCTGAGTTGGATGCAATTTTTAAGGAATCGACAATTTTGTTTTCCACCCAGTATTTTTGCAATTTTTTAGCTAACGTTCTGAATCTGCTTAAACGTTAGCTATTTCTGCCGCCAATTGTACAATTTCACAGTAATTGACCCACGACCGCGTTATTCGAGGCATGCCGAGGAATTTTAATTTACTTGGAAGTTATATTTCGCGACATCGATGCCGTCTATCGATAGCAGCGAACGCTGTACGCGAGGCCGGATAACGATGCTTTTATTCTTAAAAACATACCGAAACTACGAAATCCCCGGTAAAACGGGAAATAAAGGCGCTTAATCTTATCGGAATTTCCAGTAAGTGTAGAAATATGCAGTCGGATCGGCATTCGGCTGAAATAATAGCAGAGGATATCGGATAGTCCTTCCTGACAATCGATATTCGTCGCAGGATCGTCTAAGCGCTTTGCATCGAGAATTCAAGCCCGGAGGATTAGGTCGGATGAGTTTGAAATCCGGATTTAGGATAGACCTTTCCACGCGCGAACCTACGAACATTAAATCCACTGACACAACTGCAGTTTCTACTCGTCGAAGTGCCTCATGTACAGGTGGCTCCATTTTATAGGTCCTTTCGTTCGAGATGCCTGATGAGTTTATGCTACACCCACCCCGATGACTATCGGACGTTGCTACTTGTTGAACAACAATGTTAATCTTCCTACAGATTATTGCGCTGCTACCGTATCTCCTGTTTGCGATTGTTCTCTTTTACAATTCCGTGAATCTGATTTGACGCAATTACGTTTCGTCGGGCTCGTTCTATAATTCTATCGTTCGGATCCGGTTTCCAGCTAGTGATTACTTACATCCCAATTTGTCATTGGTGCATCGACGATGGTCGAAGTTGCGATAGCAAGGAAACTTCCGCGGAATGACCGTAGAGTGTTTCTTAGCTACCGTGCAACGTGGCTTGAAGTTTCACGGAAGTTGCCGTATAAATGGGTTCACAATCAAGGATACAGTGGGACGACTCCACCGTAACGGGTGTACCATTCTTGTTGCACGAATGTAGATTCCGTAATAGCGTTGAAAAGTATAAGTTAATTAAAATCATTCGACGGAGGGAAACAGAATTCGTACCTGTTCGTAGTCGGACAAATATTGGTTTTAACAACTTGTTGAACATTTACTTTTCGCCGAGCGAACAACGAACAAAGTAAGCTGTGACACTTGACTATACATATATGTATATTCATATATGTATGTATGTATACATATATACCGCTGCGTAATCGTGTTAAGTTGGTGTACTCGTACGCCGACATGTACATACATTATGCCAAGTTTATATTCCACATGTAAACTATATCCACCTTTGAGCAAACAAGTGCGACGCGACAACCCCGTGGTAGCTGGAAATAAGTGAATCCTTTTGTTTATCATCCGCGAAAGATCCCACCCGTGGAACAGATTTAATTCGTTGCTTTATTTTTCCGTTCGTCGGTCGGATCGAGTTTCACGGAAAATGTCTCGTCGTCGTCGTCGTGGGATCGCCGGTTTTCTCGCGAGTTCGATAGGTGTAAGTTACATTTAGCAAGACGATGGTCGACGGTACTTGATACCGGTCCCATTCGCGATAAGGTAATGTTACTCCGAAGTACATAACCGCTCCACAGATAAGCCTGTGTGTGTCAACCGTGAGTACAACGCGGTATTATGGTTAGATATAGAAACGTAGCCATTCAGGACGCGCATTGTTAACTGGATAGGGAAGATGAGGGATGGTTCGACATCAGATAGGGAATTTCTATCGCCGGCAGGAAACGGGCAGAAAAATTCTTAGGGGATGGAGTCACGTTGTTTGCAATCTTTATTTCGTCGACACCGACGCAACTCGCGAAATAATATCTAGATAAAAGGAACGCGTAACATTTTTATAGGAGGAAACTATTGAATTCTATTTTATACCAGGGACCCCACGGATACGGGGAGATTTCACGGGAAATTCGAAGCGTGGGAATATTTCCACGATGGAATTCCAAAAACGTGGAAACACGCGATGAAACATGATTATAAATTCTTATGGAATAAAGATATAATTCTACCGCGATACCAAAATCTCTGACGTTTGCCAAGTTTTCCATATCACCGCGTTGCTTCGATATATAACTCCAGTTTTTTCACCCTCTGTTTCTTACCTTCTCTTTCATCGATCTCGCCGTTAGTGGTACACCTGTGTGTTTGATGTACGCGGATAAGAATCCTCTATCGCATTTGCCGGCGTGGCTGCAATCGGCCTTCTCACGAGGAGCGAGAAAATGCCGTGCACAGTGCACGGCGATTAAGGTCAGCGCACACTCCCGAGTTTCAGGCCGAAAGCGGAAACTGCTCTCCCTGTGGAAGTCTCAATGGAATTAGGGGAGGCTGTGTGTGGTTCTCGGTGGGTTAGGCTGCGGTTGCACGCGCACTACCGCGGCCTGATGTTTTCGAAAGAAGAGGAATTGTAGGGTCCGCGCGCGGTGGCATGAATATTTATTTGCCCTTTTTCACTCGTGGCGGTCGAAGTTCCTGCGCTCTCCTTCGCAGTTTAGAATTTCAACGGTGAGAATCTTTTTCTTTCTTTTTTACAGCGGAATTACATCGACGTGGCATTTTGTACATCTCGAAGTTTCACAGGTGTACACAATTTTTCACGTTGGGAAATTCTTGTCTCTCAAATCTCGCTGTATTGAGATTTATAGAGGTCGAACAATGTCCGCCCATGGATATTTCAAGGTTTATAACAATGTCAACGGTCCAAAATTTGAACGCTGCGAAATTTTAGGCGACCTTTGAAATTCGCGCGAAATTCATGCAGAGTAATCGCGGCCTTAGGCGTGCTAGAAGTGTAGGGTTCTAGAGGGCCACTGAAAGTTAGCTGGATGGTTATGCTTACATCGTACCGACTGGATGGGACAATGGAGGAAATTTTGGACTGGCCGCAATGAAAGCGGGGTCAAACGAAAGACTGCATTTTCAATGGTAATGAGGAATACGCCGAAAGACAGGGTATTTTTTTCCTACCTCTCTCTCTCTTTATTGCTCGCTGAAAAAGGCAAGGGAAATGTTTGAAGCGAGCTACGGTTGAAACGCGTCGTTATGAATGTGAATGAGAATGAAGTGGATTACGGGAAAGAAAAACTCGAATTAATGTTGACCCGAACGACTGATCATTATGCTTGTTCTATGTTTTTCCTGGGATACGGTTCTTATTACGTTCCGAAGTTTTCCACGTGCGACAATTTCATGCTAAGAGCGAGCACGAAGTTAGAGAGAACCACAGTTCGTTTCGATGTTTTTCGGAGGACACACGCTGGAACAAGGAGTGTTTCGAAAATTAGAGTGAAAAGAGAGAAAGAAAAAATATGAAAAAAAACACATAGTTTCAAGCTTGTGCACTCGCTGTTCCGGTAGCGAAATGCATTTCGAATAAAGATGGGAGAGATACCGGCAAGATAGCGCAGAAAATATTGATCGTCCAACACCATAAGCTTCTTTATCGCTTTTTCCCAACTTTTTCCCTCGAACACAGTAAACTTTTTATTTCACTAGAAAATCCCGGTACTAAAAAAAAAAGAAGACCCAGTACCAGAAATTACTTTTTATCTAAAGTTAATAGGATTACAGAATATTCGAATAAAAAAACTATATTGTTAAAAGATACTTTTCAAAAGTCTTTTCGCCCGCAACGGAATTTTTATACGTCTTTGCCGCTCGTTAAAAGGAAAATCACACAAAAATAACATGACGGAAGTCACCGACGCTCCTCTACTTTGCTTGCGTCTCTTTTAATTATTCTAAGCGCATAGAAGATCAGCCCTCTCCAGTTTCAAAATGACATGCCCGTGATTAAAGACACACGTACACATACTTGGACACACACACACACATACACGGACGTACTACACGCTCTATCTCTTCGGTCGCGCGATATTCAGTTGTCGCAGTTTTCGCAGCTGCGGCCGTGTACACACGCGTCCTTTGATGCCGCCTCTAAAGTTAACCTACCAGTTGCGTTTATATCAGCCGAGTAAGAAGGGAAGGTGGTACGTGAGGTAGGTCAATCTCGTCGACGGAGCGGAATAGAAACGAACACGTGCATCGATTACTTCCAGCACTCCCGCGGACGATTGTGCCACGGGGTGCATCTAAACGGGCGACATTTCCGCGGGTTTCCGCGCATCAAACGGAATAGAAATATTTTTCGTCGAAACCGAAGTAATTTTTCTGGTTAATTATACGGTCGGTTATACAGAGAATCAGTTTTTAAGTTTCATCCGGCAGATGTCAAAGTAAAAAGAAAATACGTATAATAGACGTGACATTTAATTAGACTACGTTCTCGTTTCGCTATTAGTCACGGAGTTAATTAATTATCCCGGTAATTTAATTTTTTATATGAAAAATTTCATCTCAGCCGCCGGAAAATGGTACGGCGTCGGTTTAATCGAACAATACCGGATTCAATTCGAATGTTCTAGTTCGCCTTTTTTTTCGAGGGTTCCTTTCTTCGTCTTCTTTTCTATCCACGTGTATTTTTAAACCTTTCTCGGCGGCATGGTTATCACGAGTTTTCCGGCGAGTTTCATTCCGAAACGGAATTAGTCGTTGATATTCGCGCGATAAAAGAGTATAAAAGGAAACGTGAAAAGCGGAGCCGCGTGAGGCAGGTCAGCCGCGGAAGTCGGGGTATCCAATGGGAAAGAAAAGAATTCGTATCTCAAAGGCGCGGATGCTTTCTCTCTGTGCCCTTCGTTCTCGTTTTTCACCGCCACTTGCCGCGGCGTTCCCTTTTCCCTTGCACCGCACATCTGTCTTCGTCTTGTAACCGACATCCGGACGTAACAGATCCACGGACGTGCAAAACGTGGGGCTGGTCTTATCCCGCGTAACCGCAGATGTGGGTTATGGAAATTTGCGATACGGTAGCCTGTTAAATCTCGCTCCGATATATTCGCGTATTAAGAAATTCCCTTAAGAAATTTCACCGGTGAAATTGAAACGGAAGTCGAGACAGGTTGAGAATAGGACACGTGGTGCAATCGACTTTTAAACGAATATCGTTACAACACCCCCAACTCCGTCGGTACACGTAGATTTGCATCGTCGACTTTCAATTTGTCCTGTGAATTCCACCCTTCCGTGGATGTTACCTCCATGCTTATTACATGCGGACCGTGTTCCAGCCAGCATGGAGAGAACACATAGACAGACATACACAAGAACATCCGTGGAATCGTACCCCTGGGAAATACATGGTTTCTAGGCAGGTATCTTCTGGCATGGTGTTTCTAGGATCGTCGGGCGAATTGACGCGGTAATTGTGACGCTTCATCACTTTTTCACGTGAAAGCGAAACGGGATTGGGGCGAGATTAGAAGCGGAATCGGGTAGGTCAGAGCCTAATAATAGAAAAGGGTTGCCATGGGGCATCAATCGGCACGAGTCTCGTTGGAGAACCCTCTTATTTAATTCATCTCTCGTGTCTACCGTCTTAATACGGTTAATCCTGTGTCATTTATAAAACACGCCAGCGGCATATACGGGGAAATACCGTGATTTATAGCCGGAAAGAAATACGCGGTCTTACATCGCGGAAAATCAACCGCTCCTCGTCTCGTTCCTTTCAATTTCATATTCTCTTTCCGCGCGGGATTTTTCTCCTTCTCGTGTACTCGCGATACGAAGTTTTCACCGCGAAATTACAATTACAGGGTGTGTGTAATTGAAAAGAATACCTTGCCACTGTGGATTTTCACCCACCTTTTGTTTTATTGTCAGACCACGAATAGACTACTTCGAAGCGTCCAATTAACGTGGTTTCAATGGAATTAAGGTACGCTCTGGTTTCGTCAGCGATGGAATTTTTCTAACACAAATTTTGTTTCCCCTCCGCGGGCCACACCGATTAAAGGGACCGCTCTTGTCCGTGCTCACCGATACTTATTTCTCGAGAAGAAAACACACGCTTTCGACGCGAGATTGGAAGAGGCTAGAGATTACCCGCATTTTTATCGCGATTCCTAGACGCTTCTATCGTTTAAGTACGTGGCCTTTGTCGAGAGCGGATGAAAGGGTGGGTAAGAAAGAAAGAAAGGGAGAAAGAGATTGGCTGTATTGGATTTATACAGCGCAGCAGCCGTGGGTGCAACAAAAGATCTTTTTCCATTCGAATTTCGGCGCGGCACAAAGACGCCGCGGGTTTCCACGATTCCGATGGTAAAGCCGGATAATTAAGTCCGAGTGTTGGATACGTTCGCGCGAGAAGCAAACATTGTGTTTCTACTATTCATAAGCCAATCTGCAATGCAACGAATCATACATTATACATTTGCGACGAGATACTTTGTCCGTGGAAAAATCTCCGACGCGTCCCTGATGCGGAAGCTGTTGTTCCTTGCATAATCAAGATCACCGGGCTAATTCGATTAAATGGTAATACATTTTAATTACCAGCCCGAATAAAGCAGTTCTTTTTACACAAATTAAATGACAGATTAACGTACCTTACGTTGTACATATTACTTTTTCACACGATTAACATACCCGATACCTGGTGTCGTAATAACAAATAATCATATAATTAACCGAATCCATTTAATTACCGTTTTACTTCTTCGTGAAGCACGTGAAGTAAATATTGAAAAAAATGATACCGATAACATTCGAGGAAAAGTAAATCCTGCGGTAAAAAAGGACCGATCGGAATGTCTATTTTTACACGCGATTCGCAACTGACCCGAACCCTTTCGTATGGATGCAAGCGCATCCCTGTACAGAAGTTGCAGCTTAAAAGCGGGCTTGGCAGGGAGCCACGTTCTGTCATCACTCGCGCGGCAGGAACTTGAGTCTCACTGTGAACAGCTACAGGTAAACATACACCTGTCCTTAAACGTTCCCAATTATCGGGCATTTTGGTCGCGGCAAGCCAACGGTGGTCCCATTCAGCTACTGTTTACTCGGCTTTTCCCTCCTCGAAGTTGGAATTCCTGAAATTATCCGAATTCTTTCGTCGCGAGCCAAACCGGTCGAAAATGTTTCCTAACGTTCCCGATAAATGTATAACAAATTGCACGGTAATCATGAATATTCAGCCGAGCGAGAGGTACGAATAGTTTCACGATATCGTTACCAATTTTACTTTCGTCCCGCATTCTCGTCGGGCATAGAACCTACGTCTGTTTTTCCCGGCGACATGAAATCAGAGTCCTTAGCAAACTTGAACGGGATCTTTCGTAAACATCGGAGCGATATGTTGAATTTATTGATTATCAAATTTACAGTGTGCTCGGAGCAAATCGCGTTTGACTTTCGAAAGTACGACCATTCCGATGAGATATGTACACTCGTATCTCGCCGTCGAACAATTTCATCTTGTTTTCTTTTTATTATCGATTGCCTCGCGCCGTGGAAATTCCATCGCCAGGTATTCGAGCACGATTTTTCCCCCCCTCCCCGACTTTCTCCCACGTTTACCTCGCGTGTCATTGGTTTGTAAATACATATCTAGGCGAGACGTAACAATTTGTTGACCACTTTGTGGAATTCCCAGATTCTCCGGAGACGACCCCGTGGGAATGTAACGGCGTAAAGTTTAGAGTCGCTTTACCTGGTAACTTCAGTTCTCCGAGCGGCGCGAACCGAAAATGTGTGTACGAGCGAAGGTGGTGAATTTGAATATGAAATATCATGTCAGATTTAATATCGTGTGTGTACGTGATACTATGTGTTTTCGCGTGGAAATATGTAAATGCGTAACATTGTGTACAGCAGGCTTTATTTGCGCGAAATATTACCAACGCAGGACGTGTTTCGTCGAAATTTCGCGACCGACGGAAATATCAAAATCTGAATCTCGACCGTGTTCCGTACGTGTATGTATGTGTGTGTGTGTGTTTTAACCGTGTCTCTGGTTTTTCTGTTGCAGGAGGTATTGCACACGATCAGTGCGCCCAGCGGGCAAGTTCAGCGTATCGTTATCTTCAAGAAGAACGGCGTTCAAGCCATGGTGGAATATCCTTTGCAATACTCTGTCTTCTTTGCCGAATCACATTTCGTTTTCGCGGCTACGTGCTCCGGCTTACGGGTTCACCAATGGGGCCTCACGGTCCCGGAGGATAGACTCTGTGACATACTTTTTCCTCGCGAAACTCGTCGTAAAAGTTCGTCGGACACGCGCCCGATATAATGAAGATTTATAACCGGAATTCAGCAAAAGTGACAGCCACTCGAGGCTCTAGAACGTGCGTTCTAGAGTTTAGAGCAGCCGTACGTTTGTCTAGAGCGACTATTTTACTTGGAAATCGTGCCGTAAGCCCGGGCACTAGAGTTGGACCGAGGTTTATTTCGCGAGCTATCATTTCTTGCTTTACTTTTAACCTTTTAGATACTAAACGCCACTATAGTGGCTTTCGCGGATACCATCTTTCAGGACGAAGCACCACTATAGTGGCTTTCGTGTATGTCACCTCTCTGGACGAGGAGCCACTATAGTGGCTTTCGCGGATGTCATATTTGAACACTTTGTCAACTTTGAAATGGTATAAGAAATTTTATCCATCTACTTGACGTGACAATATGGAATACGTATTGCCTATATATTTTTTTTAAATTATTATTTTATCATCAAATACTTCATTTGAATATATTCTTGCACAAAATGGCATTGCTCATTACACTTTGCAGTGCTGTAACGTTTTTACACTGTTCACGTCAGACTCTGCCGTCCAGGGAAATAGCTACGCGTAAAGTTCTGCCGTACCTAAAAGGTTAAATTATTCAAACCGCTGTTGCACGTATATCCTTAACAAACGTTCGAAATCACGTTCGACTCGGTGGAATCGGCAACGAGAGCGAAAGAGACACTTCACGGAGCAGACATATACTCAGGCTGCTGCACGTTAAAAATCGACTTCGCAAAGGTAAGCACCTGATTTCAGACCTTTTTTTTTCTCTTTCTCTCTGCGAGAATCTTGATATTCTTCGACGACAGTCGGCGGAGAGTTGTCTCTCGTTAAAACAAGAAGACATCACGTGACTGTAGGCTGACGTCGGTTATCTTGGAAAAGAATTCCTCGAGACGGAAGCAGGACGAAAATAACAATAGCAACGTGTATTATTTTCGTTTTGGAAGTATCATTAATATTTATGAGGAAAAAAATCACGTTCCCCTTTACGTAACGGCGGGGCAGAAGACTGAGAAATTCGCTCGTTTTATCCATTTTACTCAGCTCGTTACATATTCCAATTATTCACGCACAAGTGCATTGTACAGGGGCGCACGTTTCCGAGTATTTTCCCACAGTTTTTTAATTAGGAAACTTCACGGCAAAGCAGACTTAGATTTTCATTGTTACGCGATTCGGCGGCGAGTTTTGCATCGCGGTGACACGGTTAATAACGAATGATTCTCGAAATGAGATTTTTCAATCAACGAACCCTTGGCGCTCGGGTTGGAAACGTGGCGATCGAGGAAAGGGTTAGCCCGATGTCTGATTCCCATCGTCGTAATTGCTGGAAACGATGCGCGGCCGTTTTTTTCCCCCCGTTTTCTTTTCCGACTTTCAGCAGCTCCCGAAACTATCGCAAAGCAAACAGCGATAGCACGGTGTTCTAA
The DNA here is from genome assembly GCA_917499265.3 of Mimumesa dahlbomi. Taxonomy (NCBI): domain Eukaryota; kingdom Metazoa; phylum Arthropoda; class Insecta; order Hymenoptera; family Crabronidae; genus Mimumesa; species Mimumesa dahlbomi. The sequence goes on from OU824126.1 coordinate 6,673,786, forward strand.
CGGCGAGAGTGGGAATGAAAGGGGAGAGGCAGCACGTGCATTAGCGCCAGGGCCCGCGGCAACGAGGGTTGCCTACGTCGGCAATGGGGAAAAAAAAAAGAAAAATGATTCATACAACCGGGAGAGCCGCACGAAAGCTCGTCTTTCTCGGCTAACGAGCGAAATCTTGTTTCGCCACCGTCGATTCACGGGTCAGTCGAACGTCTTTTTTAATCGGTGCTGAAACTTTCTTCTACTTCGGTCGAACGAAGAACCGGTCGTTATCTTTTTCCCGCGACGAGTATCAAAATCGTAACGAAATTAAAATCGAACGCTCGAGAATTGAATTCTCCCTTGGATTTCTCGTTCGTTTCCACGCATAATGCAAACGAGGATCGAAACGAATTTATCTTGTACTTTTTGCTCATTAACTAACGAGATGTTTCTCTTCATCCTTTTCCCCGGCTGTTATTTTTTTCTCTCTGTAATCTGCGTCTTGATTCGCGAATAATACACGCCGTTCCGATCCGTTTATCGAGTTTCTTGCGCGATTCGCCGTTACCGGGGTTTTTGAAACGTCGGAAAAAGTGGATCGATCTTTTTTGTTTGTTTCGTTTTGTTTTCCTACAGATAAACTGGCTTTGTTTCGGTGTCCGTAATTCGGTGGGATAGACAAATTCCGGGCAATCCGGTTTAGATACAAGGGGGATATACGTGTTTGAAACCTGTGTAGACAATATTTGACACAGAGATTCATGTAACGTGTGGACGATACATAGGAAATCCGTTTTGGAAATGCAGAGATGCACAAGAGCACCAGTTGGCAACTATCTTTCTATTGGCAATAGCTGTATAAAAGGTGGGATCATCTGGCCACGCTGGCTCCGCCTCGAAATCCAATTTTGAACATTGGGCTGTGGCTTAAGCTCTATTTTCACTGGGCGTACTAACATTTTCATAAATATCTCGAATGACTCACTGGGACGGTTCTTTTTTAGAAATAATTTCATGTTTTTTTTCGCGGCAATATTCTACAGGGGAATTGAAATTTCCCGTGCGATACTTCGGACGAGAGAGGAGAACGTCGCACTCGATCGCGCGTACAATTATTTACCGGGCCGCGTAACTTTTCGACGATGTACTCGAGGAAAGTAATTAATTTCGTTGAAACGAGCGTCGACGATGGGACACGGATATAATTTGCATCAAGTTTCCTTTGTATTCGTGAAACTAATCGATTCTCGTACATGTTAAACAAACTCGGGAGGGATTATTCTGATACTTGCACATGTATAAATAAGTGAACCGCATTTCTGCTTCCGTATGTAATAAACACTCGCGTCGCCCGGAAATCTATTACAACATTTTAATCGAAAATTATGAAATCTTGTCGTATGTATTCCGGTGACGAACGAGCAAAGTTTGGCGGACGGGGGAATCTTTTGCCGCTGGTGTATGTACAATATTTCGTGCCTCGGGAGACGTTCGCGTGTGTTGTAATTTTCGACAGGTTCGTAAACCGCGCGTTCGCTATCTACATATCTGCGAACGTCACTCATCGGTAATGACATGTAGGCAACGGGAGAACGTATGGCAGGCTGGAAATCGTTCGCGACCAATAAATTCTACGTTCCGTTTCGACGTGCAGCCGAACGATAAACGATCACGTGGTAATTCCTTGTCAATTCGGCGAATCGAAGTCACCTCGCGTAATATTTCGCGGGTTAAGATTATTGAATTTATTGACCCGATGCCACGGACTCAGGGTTTTCTCATATTAATTATTAATAAGAGAATTTCGTAATCGACCGATTTTCCGGTAATCACGATTAAATCTGTCCGACACGAAGCGAACGTAGCGATGAATACTAATAAAAAACGGTCGCAACGATTTGGTATTTTAATGGACTTGTCAGGTTGGCGTTACAAGAACCACGCAGGTCTCGCGTTATCGATCGCAAACGAATACATCAACTAGTTGTACAAACTGATTACCAGCGTTAAAGCACGCTGCCGGTTCTTCGTTCGGTTGGTGTGTATCTCATTCGGGAGCCATTTTGGCAGAACGTAGCTAATGATCGAGTTACCTCGGTCCGGGCGTCTCTATAATTATACCTCACTTTGCACCCAATATTCGCATTACCATCTCACGAGGACTGACAATGAAAAACGATCTGACAATTATTTTCTCCCATCTATATTGTCCCGGGACACACTCGTTTACCCGTCCCATTCTCCTTGTGATCGTTTTATCGTAGTTTTCGTTCAACCTCCCCCATTTTCCGACCGATGACTGTTCGAACGATTGCCCCGAACAGTGGGAACACAGTGGGAACACAGTGGGAACAGTGGCCTGAAAATTCTTCTCCCCGAAAGAATGGGAATTAAGAGTCATTTGATTACCGGCTAATTAAAACCTCGTTATCTGTGACGTTTTTCGGAACACGTTGCAGATTCTACTGCCGGAAAAATTGTGAATAATACCGGCAAGGCTTGTAGTTGGTCAGTATACGGACGGTGCGGTCGGGATTAAAGGGACGAGAAAAAGTAGACGGGAAATTAGTTTTAGCTTGTAGCCACCCCACAGCGACGTTTCGCGGTGATTAGTCTTTTCTTTTTTCCATTTTTTCCCACGCTTTTGTATTCCCGCTACTCCGGTTTGTCCCTTTAATGAAAAAACGAAGATCTTTCTGCCGGAAGAATATGTAAATGCCAGTTTACAGGACGGCTGGGAAAATGTTTAAACGTTGGAACAGGTGTCTCGATGGGAGTTCCCTTTTCGCATTATACTTGCTATTTATTTAAAACGTTTCGTTTCATTAACGGGGTACGTTTGATAGCGCGGTAACCGCTTGAAACTACACTATCGGGGCCGTTCGTTACGCCGTAAATCGGATTATCACCGTGAACCCTGGATGATCGAGATCTAATATACGGGGATGCAACTCCCGAAGAGTAACCGTGGAGCATTCTTTGCATTTCCGTTGCCGGAGAACCGGGGTGTTATCGCTGGGAATTATCAGTAAACTGTGGTTTATCGGTTTATCGCAGTTTACAGTGTCACGTGTTTTAATCGAATTCGTTAGCCGAGTGCGAAGGGGAAATATTTGGACGAAAATTTCACTTTATTACGGGGCTTGGATATCACGCGAGAGGAACTTTTGCGTTAGGCGGATCCCGTTAATGGTTAATTATAGTTCGGTTATTCTTTTCTAGCCGGGCTGTGTATTTTTTCTTGTCAAGAACAGCCTCCCCTTGATTATTTTCAATTATAATCTCATTCACGAGGATTCCGTCGCTTGCGGCGTTTCGCCGATCTGCTTTGATTATCGTCAAAAAGGTAAATTCGGTTACAAGTTATCGGTGTTAAATTCTGAAATGTCTGGCATCCACCTGTCCGAGATGCGATTCGTGCGAGCACGCTGGAAATCCTTTCCTCGTTTGAATTGCAAATCACGGAACGATTCCGCCGTCCGACTGGATGAAGCTTTTCCATACTACTGTTATAATTCAGTAGGTGGATGGGTGGCTCGCGTTGTAATTAGAGCTTTACTTGAAAACTTTCCGCAGGTATTTTCATTACCGATTTTTAATATATAATTCATCCGAACTTTCCCACCGAGAGATTATTTTCCACGATGCTTTGGGATCCACGGATCCCGATCGTCTTGCGTAATTATTTCATTAATTTTAATTCCACGAAAACCTCTGGGTCACGTATTCATTAATTTCCGTGACTCTTTATTATCTTCGTAATGAAATTACAAAATGAATTTCCATCGTCACTCCCGAGGAATGTTTCGATAATGAAGGTTTCCGTATTGTTTAATCATCCTACACGGTGTTTTATCAGAGATGAAATTTACCTGTTTACTTTTTACCCGTATCTCACTGTAAAGCATCGGTTGATTGCATATACTCGGCCCAGGTAATATTATATTAGTTTCGTATTGCTTATAATCTCGGTATTACTTCCGGCTAAATATTTGACACGATCCGTGGACGGTATTTGCAATTCCGATGAACAGGATATTTGCATTTTGCAGTTGAGGTCTAGAGAATTACTTGTACTCGATTTACCTACGTAGCTCCCAATATCCTGCACACCGTGCTGATCAAATATTTTTCCCACGCAGAGTGAAATTCGTTGATATCTAACCTCGTTCTCTTTTTCCCTTCCTCTTCGTATCCAACGTTTGTCAAAAGTGTTCCAGTCGGTCGACGAATTATCGCCAACATCGTTATGTTTTAATTAGACCAACGAGCGCGGTCGGAATCTGAAAAATCCGGCGAATTTTACGACGTTGGTTCGCGCGGATACAAACGGTGTTCCGCGTTCGCACGGGCTGCGGTTTCGGAATCAAGTGGGTCCAGGGATAATACCGCGATTCATGACCAGGAAATTAACGCCGGCCCGTGTGTATCGCGGCGGCAACGCGGCCATTCGGGCGTGTCGAATGTTGCGTATCATAAAAGTGAACGGCTAATTCCAGAACTTAACTCCGCGGCGATTCGAACGCGATGAATGCACGGCACGCCGCTGCAGCGGTTGTTTTAGATGACTTTGAATTATGTAACGATGTGTTGCACTTTCGCGTAATTATCATTTTTCTCTTTTCTTTTTTGCCGCGACATAATTGGGTCGGTCGAAAGTGTATCACTCCCGACGCGCGCGGTACGAACTGTGTGTGTGTGTGTGTGTGTTTTTAGACGATTTCAGGTTTGCGAAAGTATTCGATCACGGCGTTTCTCATTATAATTCGCACCGGTGCACCTCGCTACGTGGTTTCCCCGCGGTTTTTGCGCGGAGAGCGGAACAAAAGCACTCGACGTTTCCGCGTTTATTTATCAAATGTCAAGGATTTTCGTTCCTCCACGGAAGCTACACGTTTTTCAGCGTAATTATTTCCAGCGTGAAAGGTAATGAGTTTGTAAAACAATCTAAGATTACAGAAATGGTTTTGAAGTACGACAGGCCACCGGGTTTGACGGAGTATTTATTTTTCCATCGTGTCTGTAACAGCTAGTAAATTTTAAGAGACGACTCAGCCTCTGGAATGTTCTTAACGTTAATAGCGTTGAGCAACAATTTATAGCGTGTGCGCTTAGCTGCCACACAACATTTTACGAGCTCGTTTCCCACAAGTTTCCTTCCACGGCCGTTTCGTCCTCGGATCTGGCAGTGCGTCGGTTTAACCCGGTGTATATATTTCACGTCTAAGAAAGTCCACTACATCGTGCAAACGTTCCATCAAACAAAGTCCCCTTGCGTTGAGATCAAACCACAGGGCGATTAAAGTCTTCTTTTAATTGTACGGGATCCCACGATAATTTGTGCAACGTTCGTTTTATTAATTCGTAGACGTATCAAAATGTTGATCCTATTATAAAACAAAAAGTCATGTGATACCCTCGTTGAATCCAAGACTTCCATGATGCTTTTGATATTGTCGTCGCATGGAGACCCCGGTGAATATTGAAAGATCTGCATGACAAAAGGGATAGGTTTATACGTTTTATCGAGCCGCTCGCATGTGATATTCATGTGTAACTTTAACCGCGTTTATTTAATCCTCGGAGACGTACTCCAGATTTCCACCCGGGGACGTCGATTCGCTTGAACCCCGCATGACCCGTCCAGGACGGTAATCTCGTGCCGGTTGGACGAACTTGGGGAAACATTTAGCAAACATCCGTGATATCAGGACCCGGATGGGGCTATTAGGACCCTGGTATAACAGGTAAACATTCCAGCGACCGACCGCACTCCTGGCCTCCGTGTTTAGTCGCGACCCGGTCCTTGTATTTTAATTAGACCCCGCAAACGTGTAACGAATGTTAATTTCGCCGGTCCGTACGCTCGACGATGGGAAAAATTGTCTGTCTGCGACGAATCTTCTTTGTCAGACTCCCACGATGGAAAAATATAATATCGTACGTCGACGAAGTTTTGCTCGCTCGACGAATCGAAACTTATTTCACCGGCGGCGTTACCGTTTCCAATCTAAACCGATCGATGACGTTTCGTCGGACGGTTCGTTTCTTCTTTTTTTTTGTCACGGTACAGCCCGCAACCCTGGCAAGAAACGGATGTTATGATTTTAATTCGTGACCCTCGATATATCGATTCGAAACGGACCAAGCCTGCCGGATTCGAGTAGAGTGTGTTTTGCTTACGGCAAAGTCGTCTGTATCGATTCCACCGTCGTTCCGACGTAGGTCGAGCGAACCGTAAGTTCAGGTCGGAAGATCAACGGCAACAGGAAGAGAGGGTGGCTTCGGTTGTTTGCTCGCGCAGGGAAAGTCGTTAAAAGGGTTCGTTCTAAAAATAGCAACCGCCTGAAAGTACCGGCATACCGTGTATGCACAGACGGTAATTGAGGTGTTTGAATATTTCACATAGAAATACTGTTACACGGGGAAGACAGACACGCGTACGCCTATTCTGACCACGCGCTGTTCCGTTACTTCTGAAGGGTACACGCTGTGCTTCTGTATATGTATGTATACAGAGAGAGAGGGAGAGAGAGAGGGACAGCGAGATGCTGTGTACAAATATACGAGCTTAATAACCACCCAGTAATTAAACGTCCCCTACAGCTCATTATCCCAGAGCAACCCTGCTATCCGACACGTTAACATGTCGTGTGCAGTTGGAAATTCCATTTTGCCGTTTGTAGCCACGTTTTAAATACACGCTGTTTCCCGGCGAAAAACGACCAACAGCTTGTAAGTAAAACGCGTTATCGCGGTACGTTTGTAGATGTTTCGATGAATCGTATGAAGAACAAATAGGATCTTGAGCATAGAATTGCCCGGTAACTGGAGCGGCATAATTTCATAGGTTTCTTTGCGTATTCGGTCGGGGGATACATCGAGTCCTAAATCTTCGTGACGTGACATCTGGAATACAATATGCCAGGGACAGAACGAAGTTCCGGTTCCTTCTTTTTTCGAAACCCAATCACGTACGTATCGATCAGTCGTGGGATACCGTACGTTTCGGTCCGCTCCCCTCGTCGAGTGTTCTTCGTGCCAGGCTTGTTTCACACTAGAATCAAGTTAGTTGAATCCAGTCTAGTTTGAAATGGTGTAGTTTTTCCCTCTTTTTTCCTCTTTTTTCCCGTCCAACTGCTGAAGTTGCCCGGGGAAAGAAATTCGAACGTATGAAACCAATTTGTCGCGGGCGGAATACATTTAATTCTTATAGGATCTCAATGGCGTTGCAGTTAGAATTTTAAAATGATTTTTCCATCGATTCGGACGTTTCATAAGTCTGCGTGGGTGAAGAAAGGTTTTGGTCTACCTGTTTATCTTTTTTCTGGTGCTAGCATCTTTCATGTCGCAGCACACGGTAGACGGAGATACAAACAGATAAGACGGTTAATTTAAATACCTGTTGCCCCGCCATGGGGTTCTGAAAATCAAGAAAAGCATAAGCAAACGATGCCTCCGAGCATCCATCAAAATTATCATGCTTAAATATTCATCCGTTCTTCCCTCCCCTCGGTTTTATCGGTACCGTCCTAGCAATTACGCTAAATTGGAAAATTAAATCGCGGAATAATGCGGTGGTTAAGCACGTGCTGCTGTTCCTTATCGTAGAAACATTGTTTAACATCTCCGACGTAAATGACGACGCTAACGAATGCCGATTACGTACGACGGACCGATTACGACGTAGAATAATACATTGTCGCCACTTAAAGTACCGCTCGTAAAAGAAAAAGAAATCGGGGCCACGAAGAATAACGCGGACGAATTTCCTATTGTAAGGAAATCTGGTTTCCTACGCGAAAGTACCTTTCGTACCTTCGTTAAGTGCCTCGGTATTCACAGAAGACTGTAATCAAAGTACGAGCGGACCGTGCAAGGCGGCCGTAGAAAATACCCGTGATTTCGCGAACACATTCGCGTTCGATACGCGGTCGTAGAAGGACAGAGATAACAAGTAACTGCGGCAAAAGTAGTTCATACATGGAAGTCTAATAAACGACAGAACAAAGGTACAATGGTGATGTAGCTTTTAGAGAAGCAGACGGAAACGCGCGATTCCGATCTTGTTGAACGTTGAAAAAGACGTTTGAATATAACGATAAAATATATATTGGAAAATGAAAAAGAAAAGCGGAGAATTGATATCCGAACTCGATCCATCGTCGTTAGAGGATTCTTTCAAAAAAATTCTGTTTTAAAATTCGGTATCTTTCCATTGTTCCCCGTGTACATCTCGGTGGACATAGATTTTCCCGGCGGATACTAATTCTCAAATGAAAATTCGCGTTCCTCCGGCGAGAAACTAGTTACATACACCTGTGCGGGGATAATGATGAAGCAGGTGTCGAGGATTCGTTCGCGAACGGGCGACAAATGAGAGCGTATATATGTACCTTTCAGCCCAAAGAATCGGATGAAGTAACGCGTAATAATACCGACGACGATATAGTACGCTTTGATGTGAGAATACGCGATGACATTCGTTTGAGAGGAGTATGAAAAGAAAAATGAAGAAGCTCAATCGCGGAAAGACGTGTCCGTATATGCTAGATCGAATTTAACGAGCGCCTATTTCACGTGGTTTCTTTTCTCCTTTTCTATTTTCCCCTTTTTTTCGTTATACGGAATTGTGTTTAAGTAGGTCAGTATCTGATGCGCGTGACACAGGTCAAGCGTTTCGAAGTGAACGTAGAAGCCTGGAGAAAGGATTTGCTCGTATCGTTCGCTCTTTGTTGGCCGGAATATTTACGCAGGGGAAAAATGCGGAGGTGGCCGCTAGATAAACCTTTGTTCGTACTTGGAAGGGAAGCAACGCGTTTCGTGCTCGTGTGCAGTGACCGCGCGAATACGCGACCGGCTATTAAGTTTCTTGTCCGCGAAGAGCGGCTTCAAAGAGCTGCAAATGTCGTTGCTATTTTGCCTTTCTACCGCAACGTCTACTTGCTCCCGCCCCGGGACTTTGTCTTACGAATTTCCGTTCGGGCAGGCCAGCGGAAAAATTGGTGGAAATCTACCCGGGATATTACGATACTCCCGGAAACCATGCCCGTTTGATTTACGTTTACGGATGTGAACGACATTAACCGTGCAATTATGGTAGGGACGTTTATTTACCGAGAAGATTTGCGATATTTTCTGCCCGGCAATTACGCGTTGTGATTTCTTTTTTTAGTGGTTACTCGAGAGTAGATCGCGTTACGCTCGTCTGGGATACTCTGTGATTTTTATAATTGTCGTGATTCACGGTCGCTTTACGTTTACCCGGTGTGTGGAATTAATTTGTTGTTTAGTGAATCAGGTGTGAGTGACAATCGATAGGAGGAGCCGGGTGCAATTTCGATAATAACAACCAACAACTCCGCTCGTACTGCACGCGATACGTTTTTTTCCCCCCCCATTTATTTCCGTTTCACACACGTGACCTATTAGCGTGGGCAGTGGTTTCCCGGCATGCATGGCCGAAAATAGTCGATCCCGCGATATATCTGTGTACACTGAGAAATGTCGGACGGTGATAACGGCACGGAGCGTTGCAACGTGACGCCGTAGTCACGTATACACGTCAACGTGTGTGTGTACGTGTGTGTTGGTGCCGCTGGGATTTTTCTTTTACGATGATTCTCGTACGTGCTAACCCGGATAATTTATTTACCTGCGCAAAAAAAAAAAAAAATAGCACACCCGCGTTGTTTCCAGGCTTATCCACGCGTCACAGTCATATTTTCGTTGCGACGACATAACCGCGCGCGAAAATCCTCGCAATTGTGCGATATCGCGGATAACAGGCGAGGTTATTTCGCGCGGGACGGTTCCGCGAGTTCTTGAAAAGCGGCGCGCGTAGAAACAGAGAGAAATACGCGAACTCGGCGGATTCTATACACGATCGCCGGCCGAAACCGCTACATCCGCCGCGGAAGTGCACGTGCTTGTGACAGGACTGACGTCAACCAATTGAAATAACGAACGAGCACGCGGGTGCTTGTTCCGCCCGGCATTATGCACCGTGATTTCCCTACCATCTCTGTTTTTCCCTCGTCGTTCGTGCTCTCGCTATTCTTCTCGGCCGTTCTCGCTATATATTTCGGTGCTTTCGTTCGTTCCGTCAGGAATTGTCCGGCGATCGAGTTGAAAAGCACGACTGGAATTAAACGCTCGTCAGCTTTGTGCCCCGGTGGCCGTGAATGACCCGTAATTCGGTGTTGGTCTTGCGAATCACGTAGTGGAAATCGTGCGGTTCGATTGTCGGCTGGAACGTAGACGGCACGCGGTGATTTGTAACACTTTTTGCCATACACGAAAAGATTATTTAGTTTTTTTTTTGCTAGTCTTCATCGCGGGGGACCCTTCGTTCAAAGGGTCGCACCCCGTTCGGAAGGATTGTTATCGCGATACATGGGAACGCGTAGTTCGAGTGATTTAGAAGAAGTTACCAGCAGGTTCTTTTTCGGTGCGCCTGAACTGGCCGAGATTGTAGAGTAGCTTACCGAGTAAATCTCCTGCTTGATCGACGATGTCAGACGATGGGTAGTAAAAAGCTTCCCGAAAAACTCGCTGCAAAGTGACGAATTGCCCTCGATACCTACACCCTCTTAGGAGACTCCCGTAGGGATACCGAGTCTACCCTTCGCTAACTTCTTCCGTTCACCTTAAACACCGTATCGAACCTCCAGACCTTCCATCTTCCTTCCAGCAAACGGATATTTTCTTTCTCCGAGAGCGTTGCATCCCGCCAGATTTATCAACCCTCCGGAGAGATGAAATTTCTTATTCCGTATTTATCGAACCGAGTGTGCCGGGTTAACCGTGATATCACAGACTCCTGAATCCGATTTCGCGATTCTTTTTTGTTTTTAATTTAAACACCGGTATATTCTCCTGCCGCTTGAAAATAAAATACGAACGTGAGACACCACTTTTATCTAGCACTACAGATTTGTCTCACCGGGGATCGCGTTCCTCTTTTCGCTATTATCCGCGGTATTAAAGGATTGAAGGATTTTCTCGAGTAAACGTAAATACCATGTGAAACTAGCATCCCTGTCAGTGTTCACCGGTAACTTTCCCAATGGGTTTGCGTAAAATCTTAGTCCTTCGTGTCGTTTTGGTCCGGCTAACAGGGTCAGAGATGAAATTCCGATATTTATAGCGCATAACAGGGATTTTAGTTCACCTAAACCGATAACACGGCCCTGGGTGTCGTCATTAGCTCACGCATCCGTCAACACGTGCACGTTTACGTACACGGTGTTCTTCAAATTTTCCCGTCACGGTGTTTAGAAATCAACGGCTGAGCCTCCTCGAAAACTTTTCGACGTCCTTTTGATTCTGATTGGACACGAAATTGGAGCGAGCGTGAAATCTCTGCGCTTTTAAGTTTCCCGTCGGAGTTAGTCTAGGTGGTTTAGCAATTCGAATACTCTCCTGGCGACGCTAACGAGATATCCGGAATGAGCGTTTAAAGACGATCTAACCTGCTGAACCGAGCTACGGAGGACACGCACACTCGTCTCGGCCCGTTCGTCCGTGTGCCGGTGGGGTGGCGGATATAGCCAGAGTATTTCAGAAACGTGACGTTGACGTGACAGGGACGGTACCGGCGGGTTGCTGCACGGTGTTTATACAGTACATTGCCCGCCAATTAATTCGTGATATTTATACAAGACGCAAGGTGCAACCACGGATTATATCTTAGTTTTAAGGTCGTTTCGATCGACCGACGGACTCTCTCTTTAGTCTTTCTCTCGTTCGATAACTTTTTTTGCCCCTTTAACCCGCTTTTACTTTAGAAATAAAACCGCGATCTCTCGTGGCATTATGCACGTGATTCACGTTTTGCTTGCCTCTCGTCGCGGGTATTCTTGTTGCTCTTACGAAACCGCTAATAAAATATTCCAGTAGCATCCGGGATTAGTGCGATATTCTACCCCGGTTTATTAATAAACAAATTTCACATACAAACGGGGAACGATTCATCGATCGTTTCGGGGTCTAATTTTATTCGTTTTTTTAGAACGAATATACTTTCCTAATGAATCCCTTCGTTCCTTGAGAACCGTTTCTCGAAACTCATAGACGATGGCTATCCGCCATTTCATTTTCCACCTCTAGACTCCCTTCCTCCCCCCCTGTGTCTCGTTCATCTACGAGAATCGGAGCAAAAAGCATTCGAATCCACGTGCCAAACCCGGAGCGGCGTTCCGGACGCGACGGAACAGAGAGACAAAGGTGTTGAACGGTGTTCCGATAGTTCGAATAGGACGAAACACAGAGGCGTGTTAATCGGCCACGACAATGGACCTCATCGACGAATCTCGCTATTTCCAGGGTGACCCACATTCGTCGATTTCCTCCGCCCGGCACCTCGCGGACTGGCCCCAAGCCAGACGAGTTCGAGCTCCCCGATACCAAGGTGTCGGGTTTGTCTTCCCACCTAGACAACGTAGACACCGTACCCTAGACAGGCCGGATAGACATCAAAGGAGATTGAAATAATAGGATTCGGGAGAGCATGCTTTGCGAACCTTACGCCCCGGCAGACTTGCTCTGGTGGTCAATTATGTTGCTCTCGGTATTTGACGGAACAATGGTTATTTCGGTGGTAAGATGTTACTTCGGGTTTCTTGCCCGTCAGGCCGTCCAACTGTTTGTCTAGTCGTTTCGATAATTGATCCGCGTAGAACGATGGCTACGATGTGTCCCGATGGTAATTTTGGTATTTGAAATTCATTGCATCCGTAGCGACAGAGGCGACAGCCACTTCGTACTTCACGATGACAGGCTCTTGTCGCGCTTAGACTGCCGTTGCCATCCACGATGGAAAAGTGTGAACCCCATGGGGGGTTCACCGTGGGATCGTGAATATGCAAATAGAGTACTCAAAACGTTAAGGTGGGTGGAGTCCGGATTACGCAAGGATCGCCGGAAAACAATCTCTTTTGCTCTATTCGATCGATCGTCTGGTATTAGACACGCCCTTTAGTCCAAGTCAAGTTTCACGATAACGAATTTCTCGAGACGGCAGTGAGAAAGAGAAGGCGAGAGAGAGAAGAGAGAGCGTGCTTGAACTCACCGCAGGTCCCACGATATTGTGGCCGATGGAATTTTCTCGATGTGTGTGGATCGACGGAACGTCGTACAGTTTCTGTATTTAACCACTCGAGCGCTCGCTGCTCTTGTATTTTTGCTCGTAATTTAAGACACTTCAAATGCACACCCGGCTATATACGTTTCACCATTGTTCGTTCAATTATTGATCCCGGTTCGAGGGCCGTACGATGTTTAATCGAAGAGGAGGCGGTTTCCGCGATTGGATCGTAAGTCGAGTTTCGTAATTTTGTGTCGTTGTCGTTGTCGTTGCCAATGCAAACAAAAGTATTCGTATCCCCGTTAAACTACTGTCACGTTTACGTTTGCGCAACGTGTATGTATGTACATCGTCTTCGATAAACAGCATTGAAAGTAGTATTTGATAGAAATAAAAAAAAAAGAGAGAGAAACGAATGTTTTTCCACCGAGTTTGCACGCCAAGATTACAGTCCTAGCGATGAAAAGAACTCGTTCCTACGTTCCTTCCGACTACACTGTGTATAGATATAGAAAAACAAATTATTCTAGCGTGCCGATCACGATACACTACCCACGTTATTCCGTATTTCACAGTTCGATGCGTATTACACCGCGGCAGTCGTTGCGACCTACTGCTACGAACGTATTATAATTCCCGCAAAATATGTTCGTATTTCTCACCGTTCAACCCCGTCGAGTCATCCGTCCTCCGTTTCCCTCTAATTCAACGGTGTTCGACACCGCCCCCGGCGATCACCTTATTATCTAATACGTTGTAACGTATATAGTTACTTGTTTTCCCGTACGTCGTTAATAAGATTCCTTTATGCAGATTCGCATTCGAGCGTTCTTTTCTAATAGCGCGCAAAGCTGGGCGGTGGTAGGTAAAGTGGGTGGAAAGACGGCACCGGTTGTGTTGGAAATTCAAGAAGTTTTATCAGCGAACGCCATGCCACTCACCGCGACCGCTTTTTTTTCCTCCCTCCTTCTTCTTTCGTAAACCCGACGAGAATATTCCATGAAGGTTCTTCATGAAATATTCCCGCGTTTGAGCCGCGCTGGATGCATCGTTCCTATCCCGACCGGTGCATTTCTTAGATGCCTGTATCGATATGAGCGACAGCCTTTACTCCACGGCGTTGGCCAATCGAATTTGCGACGTCGATCTTTTTCCAGCTACCGCTATCTTAGCGCCGTGCATCGAAAGCAGCGCCAGCGAAAAGCGATCAATTTCTGCTCATCGCGCAACGGAATCAATCCCATTCCTCGTGCACACCTTTCAGCCTGGGTTACGTAATGCTTGGTTCTTATAGCCCCGGGCGACGTTAGACCGAGGAATTAGTTCTTTCCCGTAATACGAATCGAAGCGATCGAGGAAACAATTGTATTTATTTCTAATTTCTAGTTCTTTTAACAGAGAAGTTTGTCACCACCCACGGTGAAAAGTTCTGTCGTTAAATTGTTATCCGTAAAGGACAGACGTTCGATCTGGCATCGGTTGTTCGCGATATACGAAAGCTTAATCACGCTTGACGAAGCTTCACGTTTCCGAAGCACTTTCAGCCGCAGCTGTCCGACGAAGCAACTTTCGCAGCCCACCAGTTGCTTTTCGAATCGAACTCTCGAGTTCGCCGTCAATTCGAGTTGACACCGATCGAGCTCCTACTTTTCCCCCGTCCTCTTTTATTTCTATTTTCCACCGTTCTCTCTCTCTCTCGTTTTTTTTTGTTCTCCACCCAGTTCGCCCCGTGACGAATTTCACGCGCGTCACGAGTCACGTTCCCGCTCTTCGGTGGGAGAAAAAGACCGCCCTGACGGTTCCAATTGGGGGCGAGCAATAAAATCGCTTTAATCCCGCCACGGGACGTTTTCCTGGTGTGTCGATTCCGCTGCCGTTAAATTGACTTTGCAATGGTTCCCGGCTGCCTCAAATTCCACGATATAGCGAACGTGGTAATGTCCACCAGGACGTTTGCCGATCCGGGGAAGCTTCCTCGAGAAATGATCCGCCAACCGCACGTAAGATGGCGGTGGTCGAGAAATAACTGGAATCGAATCGCAGAGTCAGGTGTAATTTAAAATGTATCACCTTCTGTGGGAAATTGGACCGCGATCAGCGAGCATTGAAAGATATATTTGGAATTAAACGCGGATACGATTCCGTAACAGAGGCGACAGATGAGTTTTCGTCTCGCTGGATATGGAATTTGTATAATTGGCTCGATAGTATTTATCTAGTTGTTCATCGAGGTGCGGACCATTTCATCGGGAATGTTTATCGACGTGTTTGTCGTACGTTCGGAAATTTCCTCTTGAAAAACTCGATAATTACGCATGCCATTCATTAAACTCAACCGAATCCGTTAAAGAGATAGCAACGGGATGAAATGGAAAATCAACATGCATGTAATGTAATTCATTATTCGGGCTACGTTATTGTCAGGTATAAATAATGTCATTTCAATGGAGAATTGTCCAGTATCGTTGTCGATAGTAAATTCTAATTTTTTTGGGGGGGAATTAGAATAACGCTGTTCAACGTTAGTACCGTTGGGTTATCGGACCGTGAATGTGCACACAAATATCCCGCGAGTTTTAGTGGATTATGCTCTGATCGTGGCGTGATTAAAGATGGGATTAATTTATAAACGAACACCGCGTACACGACGTTGTTTACACGTCATTATACACTGCTAACGATCAATAATTCACCTCGTCCTCTTTCGCTGTTTCTATTCTCCTTACTCACGGTTCTTCCGACTACTTCGCCCTGTGTTTGCACGCGAAACACGGCAGGTTTACGAACTGCGAACACTGCGGGAAAAAAAGGAGAACCCGACGAGATTCTAATGAACCGCGAGATCTTGTTTATGGAAGCCCGCTTAGGATTAACGGAGAGTAATAGCGAGTCTCGTGCGTTTCATTTTTAAACGCGGAATTTCCAGGGAAAACCGAGAAACTTTAGTTGCGGTGAATATAATTTCCGAAGCCCGGCGAACAACACGTAAGTTAGCGTAATTTTTCGAATCGTTAATCTCAAGTTTAACAACGGTGTTCCGTGACACGCGTATGTCCGCGTGTGGTTCTCTCTCACCCTCGCACACGTACGTCGGTCTGTATAAGTTCCGCGTGTATGTACTTGTTTCAGAAATAGACATAGTTCTGTGAAACATCCGGTGTGTTGGTTCTCTTCTAGTTGTGACAAGTTGAATGTGCCTCGAGTGCTGGACCACTGGTAATCTTTCGACAATACGAGCGCCGTCGATTATGCATCTGTGTACCCTCTCTCATTTCCTGGTCCATTTCCCTGTTTTTCGACCGATCCGAATATCGACGGGCTTTTCATATCTCTCTTTTTTCCCTGTGTTTTCTCTCGGAATGAAAAGAATGAGTATTGTACCGTAGATACAGATATTTCGCGGTTTCCCAGTCCCCCGGCGTTAAACGCGGTACACAGCTCGGTTCCGATATGAAGTTAAATTCATTTATACCTCATAAATGTCGTTGAAACACTTCGCGACATAAATTACCGGCGGCGTAGCGTGCCTCGGAGAGATACAAGTACAGTTAGTACGATCATAAATCCACGTTATGAGCGAGGAGCATCGGCGCGTTACTTTTAAAATCATTCCGATGATTTTATAACAATATAAACCGAACGTCCCGATTTCCCATCGTCCCACGCGTTTCGCGTTTTCACCGTCGGAACCAGATCCCGACGGACATATATTTTTTGTTGTTGTTGTTTTGTTGTTTCGCCGGACTCTCGCGTAACAAGTTTCATTTATTCGGTTCGATAGAGAACCGTTGTATTTGTTCGGTAAATTCCGTTGTTTACGGAGCCTCAAGCTTTTGCCATCGTGCCCCGTGAATTTGGCACAAATTCAAAGTACTGATTGATGCAGTACAACCGTACTGATCTGACAGTTATTCACTGGTCATACCTTTGGAATTTTACTGACGTACATTCGAATACTTCGCCGCGGTATACGAGGGGTACAGTCAGTGTGGTTCGGTGCATCGGAAATTTATGTTACAAATAAATGATAGACGCTCCGCCGATCGTTTTCCCGATCAGCGCGCGGCACGAAAATTTCACGGCTGTCTTCTCGCGGTACGCTTGCAAAACACCGACCGACGAAATAATTGGCGTGAGTTAATTGGATATCACTGGCGAAGTGGTATTCCGTAGCGACTATCACTCGTTTAATCGTTCTCGCTTAGGTGTTTATTTGCGATTATTCACTGTCAAAAGTTGCATACGTACTTCTATTAAGTCTGACAATGAGTGATTTTGGCATGTGCCACGACACAATTTCGCACCCATGGATCTTACGACGTTGCACCAGCCGCCGTGTGTATCGGGTGTCCGTAATAAAAAGTTTCATCGTCGGTTCGTAATTAAATTCGTAACAGTCCGCGTCTCGTTGGCTCGCCAGCCGCACAGTGAAATTCGTATACATATAGCGTACGTACGTATTATATTCAGCGACGCAATTAATTGGAATCGATAAAACCGGGAACGGTTTTCATTCATGAACGGTATCCGTGTGGACGTGTCCGTGACGAAAGACGGGTTGAAATAACCGCGGTCCGAAATTACGACACGGTTTCCTCCTCACGGTTGCCGCGTCTCGTGGGCGATTTAATTTTTGCGAAAGACCGCGTGTATATCTTCGCGACGTCTGATTCACGGCTGATTCACCGCGACTGCCCGAGCAAAAGTACACGGCACAGGTGCAACGTCGTCGATGCGATGGCAGCCTCCCACGACCACCGAACAAACATCGCGTATTTCAACGCGCGAGAGCCTTTCAACTCGCAACACATCGAATTTCAACGATTCCCGCGCGGCCATTCGCGCGACTAATTAGCTCGAACACGTACAATGGGAACGGCAGCGCGATGTCTTTTCGCGCTACACCGGCGTGCAAATGATATATTTTCCCGCGCATTATTTCTGCTAAAGTACTCCGTTAAATCTCGCGGCAGAGTGCCATTTGTATCTTGTCCGCGGGAGAAAAAGTGTTCCGCGGAAACGCGGGAAAAAATTCACTTGTAAAACAAACGCACCATCCGCTGAATCCCTCTTTTTACTTTTGCCTGCCGCCTCTCTTTCTCACTCTCACATACACACATACTCTCTCTCTCTCTCTCCCTCCCTCTCTCTCTCTCTTTTTTTTTAACCACCCCGAGTCGAGCAGCCAGCCAGAGTCGTTCGTCAGGCGGAGATAAAAGTGAATTGGTACGAGTGGATTTTATGTACGAATCCCTTACAGAACTGTCAACTTGCTCGAATCTCGAGTGACGGATGTACCTTAGGTGTTTTTATCGCGGTCCAATGCGGAGAAACATTGCACGCCGTTCCACGTAGACCGCCGGGGATTACTTTGATCGAAACCCTTAATTTGGTCGGCGTTCACCCGGCTAGGCGGACTGTTTAAATTTATTCCGATAAGCACGGATAACAACCTATCTCCGACCAGATAAAAACACCGTTTTGCCGGGTTACCAGCGTACAGAGACAACCAGATATAATTGTAGTAGTTTCAGCGAAAGTTTCGAGTAGGATGCTTCAACTGGATAAAAAAGAATCGGTACTCCTTTTTTGTTTTTACTGGGGAAAATAAAAGAGCGGAATGAAAGTTGCGTCTGTTTGTTGGCTACGAACGAAAGTGATGCTTGTTGTTTTATGCTTGGAGTAGTGCTACTCGCGAAGATTATACTTGCAGGTCTTCGCAGAGCTGCTTACGGCACGGCATTGATTTCCGGCAAATTTTCGATTCCTCCCCCTACATCTTTCCTTTTCCATTGAATGAAAATTTCACCTACGTTACTTGTGTCAATTTCCATTCACAAACGTCCTACATATACATACTAGCTCGTGAGTAACTATACCTCCGACTGGCTTTGATTTTCCCAAAGACACAGGGTTATCCGTCCAATAATTCAACGTCTACTTAAAACTTGAGTAAGTCTCGAACGACGTGCGACAAGTCAGCTACAACACACCGAGTTTCCCGTCCCTTCGCGTTTTTTCACCGTTCGGCTCCTCGAACGCGGGATTCACAATGGTACTTGCTTTCGCGTGTTCCTTTGGCAACACTTACCGGCACTCGAAAAAGCTTTTCTTCGAATCGAGGCGACAGGAACTGACCTACAATCGGTCGCAAGCCCTGCAATCTTGCACCTTGTTGCACTTCCCTTTTCCCTGGGCGGCACGCGCACGCTCCGTAGGTAATGCCGAGACATCGTGAATCCTTAATTTAATGTCCGCCTCAGAATCCAATAAGCGGACGAATTCGTCGGCGACGAGATGAGGTGTTCATGGGCCGAGCAGTTTCGGAATACGTTCGCTTCTTCCAGCGGGAAATTAGCGTTTTCGAGTGGTTGAATAATTCAGACCTCTCCGCCATACCGCGCCGGCTCCTGTGGGCCTTATCTTCCTTGCTTTAATAATTTCAGACATGAAGCTCTCGCGCTATTGCGCCACGTAATATCGCGTTTCGCGGATTCGTTTCTACCTGTTCTTTTATATCTTTATTTTTTTCGTTTCTGTTTTTCTTTGTCGCTGGTAGCGAACGACTTTTTATTGCCTGGTGAGCGGTGTTTATTCCGACCGCCGGAGATTTCGATTACTTTTTATACTTTCGGTTTAGAAAAATTGCGTTCACATAAACTGCAAACGGTTATTACATCTACGGAAACCGGATTTACACGAACCTCGGGTAAAAATAGAGACCCCGGGAAATGTTAGCGCAACGTTCCGTGTCGCCGAGGGAATATTTTCGGCTGGGAATTTTTGTTTCGGTACGTACTTCGTGCCGGAGTTTTTATCTCGAACAAAAAAAATGCCCGTCATGACGAAATAAAAACCAAGGGAAATGTTTTCCCGTGCTTTTCCCTCTCTCCCTCTGGCTTTACACGTCGATGTATCAGGGAAACGATCAGCCAGCCCGACAAACCAAGATATGAAATTTAAAAAAAAATGAAGGCAAAACAAACCCGCATAGCTCTTAGCGGCGACGTCACGAACTCTTACGCGAATGGCAATTAATGCTATTGTCGACTCGGCGTTTCGCAGCTGCCACGCAAACAGATACGCGTATTTACCGTCCGAAGCCTTCCTAAATGCGATTAACTTTCAAGTACTACGTATCATTGTATCATCACGCGGCGCAATGACCCCGCCTGCATCTGCGACGTTTTCACTCAGTGCTATCTTCAGTCACGGTAATTCATTCGCATAAAACGAACATATCGCGTTTCCACGTTTTGTTGTCCGAAGAATTTTAACCAGTTAAGTGTATTTGACGACTATATCCGTCATGGAGATGTGGCAGAATTTTGTGTCATGACGATTATATATTCTTTTGATATTTCCAGAATGTTGAGATATCGATCTGGGTGTTTCGCAATTGAATTCGGCTTGGATTTCCGCGATCAAAACGTCCTCGATCATTTAAATATCTCAAAAATTGTGGAAATGGCGAGGGAATTACGAAAATCGCGAAAAATCGTAAAATTCAAACAGTTTTTTGGTCGGCATTCGCTCAATTTTAGAGATAGCGACCTGAGACTTGTACCATTGTTTTAGTTAGAAAATTCTACAGCAGTTCAACATATAATAGTTGTACTTTTCGAAAATTTAATTTTTCGCAAAAATCTGAAGGGGGTAGGTCAGGATTTTTTGCGATTTTCGTAATTCGCCCGCCATTTCCACAATTTTTTAGATATAAAAATGAGTCTTCACTGTCTTATTCGGCTTCGGATTCCGCGTCCAAAACGCGCTGGAACATCTAAATAGCTCAAAAATTACGGAAATGACGAGCGATTTACGAAAATCGCAAAAAATCCTGACCTACCCCCTTCAGATTTTGGCGAAAAATTAAATTTTCGAAAAGTACAACTATTATACATTGTTCTATCGTAGAATTTCCCAACTAAAACAATGGTACCAGTTTCAGATCGCTATCTCAAAAATTGAACGAATGCTGAATGAAAAACTGCTCTAAATTGATGAATTTTCGCGACTTTCGTAATTTCTTCGTCATTTCCGTAATTTTTGAGCTATTCAAATGATCCGAGACGCTTTGGACGCGGAATTCGAAACCGAATAAGACAGTGAAAGATTCAGGTCGATATCTAAAGATTTGCGGAAATGACGAAAAAATTACGAAAATCGTGAAAAATCGTCAATTTCAGCCAGTTTTTTGATCGGCATTCACTCAATTTTAGAGATAGCGATCTGAAACTTGTACCATTGTTTTAGTTAGGAAATTCTACGCCAGATCAATATATAATAGTTGTACTTTTCGAAAATTTAATTTTTCGCAAAAATCTGAAGGGGGTAGGTCAGGATTTTTTGCGATTTTCGTAAATCTCTCGTCATTTCCACAATTTTTGGGATATCAATCTGATTCTTTCAGTGCCTTATTCGGCTTCGGATTCCGCGTCCAAAACGCCCTGGATCATTAAAATATCTCAAAAATTGTGGAAATGGCGACCGAATTGCGAAAATCGCAAAAAATCCTGACCTACCCCCTTCAGATTTTTGCGAAAAATTAAATTTTCGAAAAGTACAACTATTATACATTGTTCTATCGTAGAATTTCGTAACTAAAACAATGGTACAAGTTTTAGATCGCTATCTCAAAAATTGAGCGAATGCCGACCAAAAAACTGTCATAATTTGATCATTTTTCGCGATTTTAATAATGCTTTCGTAATTTCCGTAAATTTTTAGATATCGACCTGAATCTTTCGCTGTCTTATTCGACTTCCGATTCCGCGTCCAAAGCGTCTCGGATCATTTGAATAGCTCAAAAATTACGGAAATGACGAAGAAATTACGAAAGTCGCGAAAATTCATCAATTTAGAGCAGTTTTTCGTTCAGCATACGTTCAATTTTTGAGATAGCGATCTGAAACTGGTACCATTGTTTTAGTTGGGAAATTCTACGATAGAACAATGTATAATAGTTGTACTTTTCGAAAATTTAATTTTTCGCCAAAATCTGAAGGGGGTAGGTCAGGATTTTTTGCGATTTTCGTAATTCGCTCGCCATTTCCGTAATTTTTGAGCTATTAAAGTGATCCTGGACGTTTTGGATGCGGAATCCGAAGCCGAATAAGCCAGTGAAAGAATCATTATGATATCTAAAAAATTGTGGAAATGGCGAGCGAATTACGAAAATCGCAAAAAATCCTGACCTACCCCCTTCAGATTTTGGCGAAAAATTAAATTTTCGAAAAGTACAACTATTATATATTGATCTGGCGTAGAATTTCCTAACTAAAACAATGGTACAAGTCTCAGGTCGCTATATCAAAAATTGAGCGAATGCCGACCAAAAAACTGTTTGAATTTTACGATTTTTCGCGATTTTCGTAATTCCCTCGCCATTTGCGTAATTTTTGAGCTATTAAAATGGTCGAGGACGTTTTGGACGCGGAATCCGAAGCCCAATAAGACAGTGAATGATTCAGATCGATATCTAGCAATTTGCGGAAACTGCGAGTAAATTACGAAAATGGCGAAAAGTCGTCAAATTCAATCAGTTTTTTTGATCAGCATTCGCTCAATTTTTGAGATTGCGATCTGAAACTGGTGCACAGAGATCGCCATACTTAACTGGTTAAACCCCCCTCGTCGAGCGAGTATAGCGAATAAGACTTGAAACGATCAACCACTGGATCCGACCGAATTCGATCGCGTGCGAAGTGTATGTTCGACGTAAGTGTACGTTCCGCGTAAGATTGTTCACTCCGTCGATGGTTTCTCGTTTAGCCGTCGCGCAATAAAAATAACAGGGCGATTTATCGGTGACGGTGGTAACTCTTCGCCGCGGGAACGTTTGATAAACGGACGCAGTCGGCCGGATCGCTGTATCTTTCCTCGCTAGCGAGCCATTTTACTTTCTCTCCGAGTGCAGGAATTATTCTTATGAGAAATAACGGCGGGACGTTAAAAACATTTGTTAAGTGGAGAGCTTCGCGGGACGTTTTTACGATCGTCGAAAGGCGGGAGAAAGACTTTCGTATTTACGGCGTATCTCACGGTTACCATGTAATCCGATAAACGTTTCCCATAGGCTCCGGGGGAACGTGTGGACGATCAATTGTAATTTTCTCCGTGGAATACGATCGCGAGATAGTATACTCGTCCGAAATGCTCGCACGACGTTCCCGCGGATCCGTCGCGGACACCTTACCGTTCCCGTGTCTCCTTTTTTTTCACGAGGATTGAAAAAATTAGAGTAGATGATAAAAGCACGGGGAAAAGTTTCTTCGTATTACGAGAAGAAAGGAAAACGGGATGAAACGTGAAACGGATGTTCCCCCTGGGGAATGTAGAGATTACTCGAGGTAGCATCGCGAAACGGTACCGAAGAATTAATTTTTCCTTTTTTTTCTCCACCGTTTTTAATAGACCAAAGAGAAAGCGCGGGCTTTCTCGTGGGAGGGTCGTTGAAAAGAGCGAAGTTGAAAATCATTAAAAACGAGATATCGACGTTCGACGACGCACCGGAATTAAATGCCGTGTTATCGTGCGCGGGGCTTTTAATTTGATTAAGGATCATTGGACGTTTATAGAAGACGTATACGCGTTTAACGAACGTACACAGGTACAATAGATTTCATATTGTTTGGGTAATTCTTTTAATTCGTCCGTCCAGTTTTAACAGATCGTAATTTATTGCCCAGCATAATATGCATTGTTAATCAGTGATTTATGAAACACCAAAGTGAAACGTATACGTTGATTTCTCATTTCAATAATTCCATGCGCAAGCATCGAACGATGATGCGTGCAATTTTAACGGTATATACGGTACTTAAATTACGTCGGTTAAATTTAAATAAAATTTAATTCATAGGAAATAAAAATAATGAAAATCGGACGAATGGTAACGAAGCTTCGACGTCCGTTTAAATTGCACGTCGAATAATTCCAATGGAAATTGTCGTTAACGTTCGAATTCATTTTATTCTGTTACAGCCGACAAAGCTGAACGTCTACAAGAACGACGCAGAGAGTTGGGACTACACGACGCCGACGTTGGGTGAGTTTTTCCCCGTTTCTTCCCTCACTCTCTATCTTTCCATTTCTTATTTTTATTTCGTTCCTTTCGTCGGTGTTATTATCCGTACACCTCGAGGAACGTACGCACACTACGACGGTCGAGTTTTTCCCCTTTGACGTTTCTCACTACCATTGAAACACGTCGACGGTATACGTACGTCTCTCTTGTGTGTGTGTACGCGCGATTTTGCTCGACGCATCGAGAATCGTTGCCTTCACGCGTGTGTATGTGTATGTAAGTACGTGTATGTCCGCGTATCCACCTGTTTCCGTGTACCTTGCTACTTTACGGGCTTTGAAATGACCCGTTTCCTCGCGTTTCTCGGGCTGGTTTCGCAACGAACTTCCACGATAGAGATTTCACTGCGTCAAAATCTGTGAACGCCTCGAAATTCAACGCTCAAGTATATTTCTACGCCAACAAGTTTCTGGTCGTTGGTGTTCCCGAGCGTTGAAATTCCAATGCCAAGTGTTTTCTACGGGTTAAAGTCACCACGGCTGGAAGTATCCTACGCTCGGATATTTCCGCGCTTTGAAAGTGTGGAAACCAGCCTTAGCGCGCACAGAGAAGACGCTAATTGGATAAAGCACAGTCCGGATGCGAGCTTGAAGGGTTTCCGTAAAATGTTTCCCTCGTTAGGCTCGAGTCTATGCATCGTTGCACCGGGCGTCGCAGAATTTCGCGGCCGTTAATTCGGAACAGACTTGGAAATTGGAAACGGGTGGACGCGAAGAAACACCATAATTATTTCGTTCGGTATGTTTCGTCGTTCTCGTTCTCCGTGGATCGTGGAAAATGTACTCTCCGAGGGGACGAGCTAGCGAGCAAAACAGGATTTTCCTGATATTTTCTCGCGTTTCCATAGAAATTGAATCCCCGTATCAGTCACATTTATTGGGACGCGCGACGTTCGAGGCTGGATGAAATAACATAATGGCAAAACGATTCTTGTTGCGTCGATAGAAATCATTTCCGTGCATCGCCACTCGCCATCGATTTCACCGCGTAACATTGACAGACGAACCAAATAATTCAGCGACACGAACGACGAAGCCATCACACGGCATTACATCGTACAGAAATGAAACACGACGTTCCATGTGAAATGGAACGATTTTTCCAACGGTGACACAGACGTTCGGGGAGAATATTTAGGAAAATTAATTTCTCAGGGGCGTTAAGATGATTTCGGTGCTAGGGTCAACGAGCGATCCACTCGTACAGGCGGTGAATGATTCTTATGGCAGATATAGTATCTTTTTTAATTCCACGGGCGTGTAAGCTATGTCAGAAATGTCGGCGGAGGGATATATATTTATCCTTTTCCGTAAATGACTGCGATACGAAACATCGTTGTAACTCCGCGTTTGTTTTATTAATATACATATTTTTTCGCGGGCGAACATTTCGCTGACCCAATTTAACCTCCGGGGGGGAGGGGGGGGGCACAGTTGGCGCTCATCAGGTCGCACAAATTGGACGAAATGACATTTTCAAAGTACATTTCGAAGGAACCAAGTGGCGAAGTATTTCCCAACGTGATTACCTGAGCTCTAAATGACAATCTTGAAACGCGAGTGCCGCCGTTCTCGGCGACGAATCATCTTCTTCAACGGTCCAGAGTAATGAAAGTATTTAGTCGTCTATGGTTAATTTAGCCTTATTTACATCGTGGCTTTAGAAATTTAGAAACAAGTGTTTGAAAACTAGTCTCGGTCGTAGAAATTACAGAGGATGCAAACGTACGTCGATTCGATGATTATTCGCGCCGCTTTTACCGATTCCAAAGTGAATACCGAGTGTTCGCTAGGTCGGGGAGAAAGTGTGTCTAAAAATTTCATTGGAACGTAGCGCCCCGGGTTTCTCACGGTTTAAACGACTAAAAGCGATTAAACAGCTAACAACCTGGCCTGATGAATCGCGTGCCAGGTACAAACCTGAGATGCGATTCCGGTTGAACGACAACCGAACACGGAACTCGTGGAATTCGGTCCAATTACACGCGCCTTAACACGCCGTGTCAGTTACAGTCGCCACGATTACGCGTTCGAATTCACGAATTCCCCAAGTTCTCAAAGACCGGGTCGAGACTTTGGCGCCGGAAGTTCCGCGAATGCTTGGAGGTTGAAGGGTGAAGAGATTCGACGCGTTTCGAAGGTTCTACGCCAGTGAGATGTCCGCGTTGGTTAGTTTCTAGGTTGGAAAATTTCTACGTTTGAAATTCCTACGCAGGAACATTTGTATGGATTAGAATTCTCTTTGCAGGTAAATTTCTGTGGGTTAAAATTTCCGTGGATTTCATAAATGGTTGTTTTATTCTTCATTGATGTTTTTGTAGAGTGAAAACTAAAATAGTTGGTGGTGAAAATCGATTCGCTGACTCGATAGTCAAACCGATCCCAAATGGTATCCGTTTCCGGGCCGGTAAATTATACACTAATCTCGTGAATTATAAATCTGATCTCGTTACCGAGTTTCGAAGTTGAGAGCGTTAATTCGTCGTACTTCTGTGCCACTCGCGAGATAACCTTTTCGTCCCGACTCGAAGATCGCGGAGCAATTAAATCGAAGGTGGGTCAGGTCGGGTGCTGCACTTCTAACCTTTCTCCCATGTATCCACGCGAAGGAGATGAAAGTTTCATTAGATTCAGAGACAACGTACCGAATGACACAGCTGCTTTCATTTCCGCGAAAGAAAAACGTGTGCCGCGAAGAGTATTCTTATGCTAATCGACCTTACTTAGTTCGACCCTGGAGCTGGTTTCGCCCCGGCGAAGCGTCGGGTCAAAGGTGCGAATTGCAAACTCGACGAATATAAGTTTCAACCGCGGCCAATTTTTTCTTTCCACCGTGAAATACCGCCGCGTAGGAATTTCAACGCCGTGAAACTTCGCCGCGTCGAAATGTCGCGCTGGTATAAATTTCAACGCTGCGAAATTTTCTCGCGACAGGTTCCCGAGCCAGTTAACCGACGCCCCGAGAGTCGTCCCCGCTTGATATTTACACTGTCGGCGGGGCGGAAAAATTCGAAAGATGAATCGGCGTGGAAGTATTCGATAGAAATATGTGTCTCACAGTCGTGTCTAAGAATAGTCGGGCTTTTAACGAGGGTAGTTAATCACTCGATCACGTAAGCTCCAATTTTCCGTCGTCACGTAGCCACGAGTCTATCCGGTATTTCAGTTTGGCAACGGCTGACGACAATTCGAGGCGTCATTGGCTGCATTCGTTTCGCTTACGACCGGGCCGGTATAAATGTAGCGGCGTGGAATGCACAAAGAACGTCGATGAAGACGAACAAAGCCAACTTGTCGCGTTGAACGTTGGGGCGCGGTGTCGTCTGCCGTCGCGGTATGTCTCGCGACAGTCGAAACTCAATAGCACAGATACTGTTCGTTATCAAATTCGAGACGTATTATCAGCGTCTACTCACCGAACGTACTAAGATAACTGTATAACAACTGATGTTAACATACCGCGGTGTCAATTAAGACCACCACCTCGACGATAGTAACGTAATATACCCGGAGGAACGTTTTTTCGTTTATCACTATATTAAAAGGAAAATTTGTATTTAAACTTCGTTGGACGAAGTTTCCCGTTCGACGGATATTATTCTCATTTTTATCTCCGGTATCTCAATAGCCGGCAGTCAGAGTTCGGATAAGAAATACGATACCTAGCGAATTCCGATACCAGTTAACCGTGGCGCGGGGAGAATGGGCGTTCGATGAAGTCGTGAACTATTCGAAATATAAATCTCCGGCCCTGGGCAGAGACGGGATCGGAGTTTTCGCGAGTTTCGTCTCGGATCGAACCGAACGAAACGAGAATAAATTCGGTTCCACGGATAGAAAGGCGGCGGACACGACGGTGAACGGATTGATCCTTTGCATAAAACTTGAAACTTTCTGGGAAAAGATTCGCCATTACGGAATCCTCCAGACAAATGGCGCGAAAAGGTCGGTACGAGGGAAAATTTCGAGGGTGACGCTGCCATTCGATGCTTTAATTTAGATCACAAGTAGGTACGTATTAAGATCGACTATACCGGGGGTCGGCAGAGGTTAATAAACTATCGATTACTTCCGCAACGGTAAAACCACGTCTCTCTTTCTCTCCGTAACCGTGGATTTGTACAATTCGATTCGTGTTAGTGTATGTACATACGTACGTCCAAGTGCGATGTACACAGAAGCAACAGTCGTTATATTTTGTTCGAGATATAATTGGGAAAAATTGGTAGTATATATCGGAAATATTTTTTTAACGATAGATCGTCATTTTAATATCCGTGTGCTGTAGGGTAGCGGATGAATATTTACGCTGAATACACATCGAAATTCGGTACAATTTAATATCGCGAACGAAATTTGTATCCTTTATTGTTTCCAATTTAAATCCTTTGTCGCAGCTTGTAAAATGCAGTTTGATAAATCGCTCGAGTATATTGTTTCGCTTTTCCCTCTTCCCCTTTATTTTTCGCTTTTTAATAATCACGGTTCAACATTCTTCGGCAATAATGAGGAAACAGTGTCAATGATTAATGAACACCCAGTTGAAAATCAATGAAACGTTTTACCTATCGTGACTTCGAATTCCCGAACGGGTTCTCCTTCTTCTGTGTTCGTTTTCGCATACGTCGGTCACGACGGGGACCAGTGAACCCATAAATCTAAACTGGGGGCCTCTTTGCAACAGCGATGACACGCATACCGAGACTTTGCAAATTTAAGCGTGGTTCTTCGTATCTGAATATTTGGCATGCAGATATACGCGGAGGGACAGTCAGTCATAACAACATATGTCCCGTGTCGTATTGCGTTTTAATGTATCCGTAGTTTAAATGTCGTCGTTGATGAATCAGTATCCCATCTTTCCGTTTCCGTTTCCGTTTCGCCTCCTCCAGCGATGGCAAGTTAATAGGAAAATACGTAAAACCGTGGTACATCTCGAACATCCATAACGCTTCAGCGGCGTTTTTGATATTAATTTTGATCGAAAAAACATATGAAAACTTTTCCCATCGCGTTTTAAATGAAATTTTTTAATTCCCATACCTTCGGGCTTTTATTTTTTGCAACTCGTTGGCAAAAAGAAAGGAAAAAAACGTCCCGTCGGACCTAGCAACAGGTGTTCCCGGTACGTTTTTTCACACGGCACGTTAATTAATGAATTCGTCAGAGCGACGGAGGAGGCGTCGCCGGACACAATGAGAACGGTATTTGCGTCTTCGGGCGAACCCTGCTGCCGGCGGGAAGGTGCCATCGCGAATTAGGATTCCTTTCGGCGGACTTCACGGAAAATTTGCGGCAACCGGTCCAGTCAGTCAGCGGGTTTCGACGTCGGAAACGGCGGCGGTACGTCACGGGACCCGTACGTCAGCGTCGACGGATGCGGACGTCGCCAGAGTAATCGAGAGAAACGCGGTAATTGGACGAACAGTTGTTCCCGGCGTTCGATTTCTATTTTCTTTTCACGCCAATGTTATTTCTGGCTTGTCCGGGGCAGTTTCCTTCGATGACGCGTCGATAAGTTTCATCCGTGGAAAAAGAATGATTACGGATTTATTAATATCCACGGTAGAGTGAAAAATTTGGTCGCGCGACCCCCGCTGACCTAAATTGAGATTTCTAAATTAAGTAGGCAATTTTCGCGGTAGATTTCCAACGGTCTCGGCAATCGGTCAAAATTTTCGC
The DNA here is from genome assembly GCA_917499265.3 of Mimumesa dahlbomi. Classification (NCBI taxonomy): domain Eukaryota; kingdom Metazoa; phylum Arthropoda; class Insecta; order Hymenoptera; family Crabronidae; genus Mimumesa; species Mimumesa dahlbomi. Next base: position 6,703,613 of record OU824126.1, read on the forward strand.
GCTACGCGGTCGCTATGGCGACGTGTGGAAAATTGGGACGCACGAATGAATGGAAAAGCTACCGAATACGAGCGAAACGAGAATGTTGGCCCGACGATGTGACAAGACTATCGGATCCATATTTAAACGCGTAGTCGCGCATTCGTACGACACTAGACACAACCTAAACGTTTCCTTGTCGTTCGCGCGAATTCCGTGTGGTCCCCAAACCTCGATAAACTAACTCGTTTATCAACATCAGTCGGTGATAGCGGGAACGATAAACCTCTTTGACCAGCAGTCTAACGCAACTAGAAACTGTAATATCACGGCTGGCTGAAGCATTAACTTCAACCATGAAGTTCCCTAAGCACCGAGATGTACGATCTTCGCAGTTGTCCCCGCCATGTTTATGAAAGAAATAAATAGATAGCTCTTCGCCGCGGGGCCATGATGATGAGAGTGAAAGCGATGAAAACGTTGTAGGTATCGCGTGTTAGTTCCACGAGAGAGCAACAAGAAAAGATCCGAACAAATTCGCGACACACGTGCCGCCGCCGTCATCCTTGAATCATGAAGAAAACTTACGTTCTCGCCTAATGATGGTGCTTTAGAACTGTCGGTTCTAACGACCATCCGCGAAGCTCACGTTTTGAGCGCCGTAGGATCTACGAGTCGGCGAATTGTCTTCGTGGAAAATTTGCGACGGTTCGGTACAGTCACGTTCGCGAAGTTTCACCGGGGGGTTTTCGCGCAGGGAAAACGGACGTTTTCCTACCAGATGAGAAATATCGAGATTTACTCTTGCCGTGACTTGATGGAAGATGGGATGAAACCTTTTTTTAACCGTGCACCAGGTCTACCAATTTGTCAATGTCGGATTTTTTTCTATCTTTCTTTTTTTTACCCACGGCACATACATTTCAAATTTTCAAAGTAATTCTCGCGAAATGCCCGCGAACACGAGGATCGACCAGAATACTCTCGTAGATTCTTCTTAAAAATTCCGACGGGTCCGACGATTAATTAGCAGGGAAACGAGGGGAACGTGGGGAGTATCGATAGGCACAAAGATTGGCATTTTAACTTGGCAAAAGAACCAGGAGTGGGGAAGGAGAAGGGTGAAGATGGGATTCTTGAGCCAGTTTTCTCATCGACAACCACGAAACCGACGCTCAGAAAGCCGCCATCTGCCTCCTTCGCCGCCCGTTCGCGCCGAACTTTCAGACAAATTAGCAATTTGCCAACATCAGACTGCGCCTAGGTCCGGGGACCGCGGATTGGTCGAGAGGTAATGGCCTCATAGCCGAAAATTACGGACCGCCTATTCCGTGTCGTGCACGTCCCGATAAATATATAGTTAGAACGCTACATAAATACATAGCGTTATCATCATCCGTAAGTTAAATACCGATGATGAATTTCACCCTCACCGAGGCCTCCCCGTTTAAACGGAATTTCAAGACAAGACTAGGGTGTCGGAAATTTCAATAACGTACGTGCTACATGCTTCGTGGACACGATTTAGCGTCTGGGAATTTTAATCCCGTCGAACGAGAAATACATATGTATATACCAGGGCTGTGGGGTTTATTGTAATTTCTACAGATTTCTTTCTCGTAAGCCGATATACCGTGGATCTTTGAAACAACGATCAAACGTTATTTCCTTGTTCTTATCTGGCCGGGCACGTTTCTCCCATTTAACGGGAGAGCGAGCATATAATATAACACGACGTGGTAGGTGTCGGGCTACCGAGATAGCTTGATATCAGCTTCATGAAGCCGTCCAGCCAGTAATTGAGCATTAGGGTTGACATAGATGGGATCCGGGCTTGGGGCGCGAACGCGAGCCCACCTGGTAAACGATCCAATTACTGAAAAATATATCTGAGATTACCTTACACGCGGTCTTACGTTGTTACGTCAGCCGTTGTCGCTACAGAGCCGCGCGTGACGAGATCAAAGTACCGGTTGTAACTTCGAGTAATGGGCATTTTTTTCTTTATCAATTTCCCGCCTTTCTAGTTTCTCTATCCCTCTCGGAATTTATAGCGACATTTTTGTTCCATCGCGTTTGAAATATCTCGACGTCGACGCACTTTGTGGATCGAACGTACGACTAACGAGAAACTGATCGGACGGTGGATCGACGATCAGGTGCGAACACAACGAAGTAGACACACGTTGCCAGTTAGTTTTACGGCGTGCAAACGTATCACGTTTTATCACGTTTACTCGGCACCCTGGTTTCCCCTCGATCTTCCCTTAATATCCTGCCACGAGTCGAAGAGAAGATCTTCTACGTAGCGATAAAACTAACAATAAACCGAACGGGAGACGCAAAAATTTCCGTCCCGGAAATCCGACTCGTTTCGGCGAGAAGTCTCTTCGATTTCCCGGAAGTTTCATTCATCTCGATGGGCACGTCGTTGATTATGTTATTCATTTTCTATAATCGGGGCGTTAAATTGCTGTTTACCTGACGTTGGACGGCGGTGAAGTAATTCCCCGCGATCGTTGGGAACTCGATTTGCATGCGGATATTTTTCACAGATCTCTCACCGCTCGGGGAATTTGTATTATCGTTAATTTCCAAGATAAATTGCCGCTTACTTCTGACGTTAAACAGCGAGAAATCATTTCTGATCGTCGGAATAGGACGAAGACGCGAACCCCGTTTGAATGTTATCGCATCGATGAAGAGGTCGACGATGATTCTGCTGGAAATGAACTATGTGAGAACGCGGGAATGCGCGTGTATAGGTACGATGCCAGATGACGAGGAAATTGCGCCAGGGAAATGGAATAGCATCTGCCAAGCACTTTCGTTCAGCGCATCCTCAAATAAGCGACGAAAGTGTGCGTTTGATGCACTCGAGGGCCGGTAATTGAAAGCCTCGCCGCTTTTCAACCGCAGTTTTCCGAACAACGTTCCGTTATATCCTTTTCACGGAACATCTTGCATCCAATAATCGATCACGTTTTTCCATCTATGGTGGGGGAGAAAAAAAAATCCCCCGGTATATATATCGATAAAATATCATTCACTTTTTTTCCAGAGGGACCGATCGCAATTTCAATCTTTTTCTCGCGTTTGTTTAATGTCGCCAAACGCGGAACAGACAAAAGTAGGTTAATCAAGAGTATCATTAATTTTATGGAGTATCTTTCGAGCATCTTTTTTTCGCGATATACGTGTCTACCTTGACGACGATTCTCATTTATATTCACCGTGACATTGTGATTACCGATTACAATATCGTTTCCCATTATTCAGACGGTTTTAAATGGTGGATATAGAAATCCTGCGAAAAAATATCCGTCGTTCCATACGATTTCGGATAATCCGAAGGCTCCTCGTATTCTTAGCAACAGGAAAACAGTAATCAGACAACAAGCGTGGATACGTCAGTGTCTAACACTGTATCGATCTCGCATATGCCGATTATTCCCGACCCATTTCCCGGAACAGCTTCTCGCTGATGTATTTCCCACGTTCGGAAGCCATGTACATGTCGGATACTGGTTCGGGTCCGGTAACTTCCCCGATAAAGGGTATTTCGTACGGAAAAGCTTTTTCGAAAGAAAGTCGGTTATCAGTTGAACTTTGATTTTTCGCCACGATTCTCCGGCTCGTCCCCTTTTCGTATTTTTTTTTTGTCCTTTCTCTCTTCTCTCTTTTTTTGTATCCGGAACCCGGTATCGCGAGGCATGTACTTAAAGTTATTGCATTCGGGAAGTTTTCATGGCTCGCTCTAAAGATCGGCTCGGCTCTCAAGGCGGTTAACTTATAGACGATGTCGTATCGCAGTCTGACGTAAATGTATCGCGTCGATAGAGAATGCACAGAGCCTTTATGGGTGTGTGTGTGTGTGTGTCTCTATGTACGTACGTGTGTTTGCACTGCGGCATTGATTATATATTTCGCTGGGAATACCGCGGGATATTTTTCAATAGGACTCACTTTTTGTTTTCCGTCTAATTTTTTTGTGTGATGGAAAACACGCCTGGGAATATACGTGTGTACGTATACATATATCTCTGTGTGCAGGGAATATATTTTTGTTTTTCCCACGACATTTCTGACGCGAGCCGCCCCGTGTGCTCGTTTGGGCTACGGAAAATTCCTCGAAAAACGTCCGTCATCGTTTTAACGAATACTTTACGTCGATACGTGTGTTGGTTATCAGATTTTATTAAACGCCTTTTAAGTGGATCGCAATTCGTTGACGTGTCAGGGACGTCAATTAAGAGCTTACTACTGGGACATTTTAATTTCACAAACGTACTTTAATACTTTTGCCTCTAATTACACGTTTATGTAGCGTTCACTTATTCATTTATTTAATTCGGAAAATGTTGATGAAAATTACGGTACTCTGCACGTTTTTATATACTGTATGAAAATTCCACGTACACACGAGGACGCCACGACGGTGGTTCGTTTCTTTTTACCTAGACTTTAACTTAGAACGATCGGACACGGTAAATGGAAAATAGATCGTAAAAGTTCACCGTTCAGTTTTTCCTGCATGTACGAGTTTTCATAGTTCGCACTTTCCCGCTTACATTGTGTCGCATTTACACTATCCATATTTTATCAAAAGTATAAAAAAAGAACCAAATTATGCTTTAACAATTTCGAACCCCGCGCTCGTTAACGAAACACAGAGACGTGGATTACTAATTAACCCTTTCGCTCGTTCTGTGTCTTATATCGACTTTTTTTTCTCATTTCCGTCGCATTTAATTGCGTCTGTATCCGCGACAATATAATTCAATGAACGAAATATGTGTCAAGTGCGACGCGAAAGAACACAGTTTCCGCGGCGGTGTCGTAACGAGAAAAGGATCATAACTTTCCTACAATGACGTATTATTTCGCGTTCGTTAGAACAAAAGAAGATACGCCGTTTAAATCGCGGTGAAACATAGCTACGTGCTGCCAGTGATATATTTGTCAAGGTTCCCTTGTTTTTTAGTTTTCCACATGCGTGTTTCTCGTATCGTTACACGGGTGTTCCGCGGTAACATTTTTATCAAACACGTGAAAAAAAAAATACACAGGGACTCGTTTGAAACGAGCCGTTCGTGTCTGTCCGCGAAAGGCATGTTTCACTTAAAATCAAATTACCCTCGTCACGCCGGGGCGCTGTAATAAAACTGTACGATCGTAACTGTTATCGCAAACGTTTTGCCGCGGATTCACGATTACGTCGTGTCCTCGTCGTGTCTGTTAACGAAAATTCAATAGAAAATGGCTCGCGGTTGTTCGCGACGATTGCGCTTATTTTGCCAGGGTTCGCAACGACCCGGCATTGAAACGTTGCCTGGAAATACACCAATTCTATTCCGGCGGTATTAAATATGTTCCGTATAAATAGTGCCCTGGACCATTGAAGGCTACGCGACATATTGAAGGCATTAATTCCGAATCGTTGTGTACCTTGCGAAATAAATGTCTGACCGTGATCACCGCGATCTACTTGCAACGAACAAGTTTCGTTTCCCTTCGCTACGGTGAAAGATAGCACGCGTATGTAATTCGTGGGTGTATTTTTAGCGCAACCGGACGGAGACAGATATAATATTATATGTGGCTTTGCACGCGACTGATTTCCCGAATCACAAAGTGACGCTACTCGAACATGAACCGCGAGACGGGTAAATGATATCGCGGTACACAGTTGTCAGATTCGGAGATATCACTTTTCGCGCCGGTTCGTTCGTCCCGTGCATATCCGGCGACACTTGGACGTGACGCGTCTATCGCTTCTGCATCCAGCACCAGTTTTACATGCCCGCGATACGCTGCTTTCGCATCGCTCAACACGGCGTCGTTCTTGTCACACCGCGCGTCGCGATTTTTCCGCGCGGGAATTTCCCGACGTTGGAATTTCAAAATCGCGGAAATCCGACGGCGAAGAATCCGAGGAATCGTAACCGCGGTTTCGGGTGTGAAAAACAGCCGCACGGCGCGCACACGCACACACGTTTACAGCCGTGAAACATCGAATTTCAATGCCCGACCTGGGAGAGCTCGTCTAATCGGGGAGCAGAGAATCGTAAAGATGTACGTAATACGCCGCCGTATAATTTACTGCGACAGTGGACGACGAGCTCCGGAGAGTTTATGTCCGCTGTCGGGTACCGCGACATTGTCAACGGCCAATGTTTGGTGTCACAGTACAATTGTCTCGGCAAATGTCCGTCTCTAATCGAAGGCAACTACCGCGTGCCGAAATTAATGCAACATCCATTGCCTTTATGACTGAAATGTTTCACAGTGGGTACAATTGTCTTCCGATCGCGCAATTATAAATTCTCTCCGATTAGGGTTAGTAAAGGATGAATTAACCGCTCGTCCAAATGCCGCGAAACGCTGGCTAATCGCGCGATCGGTGCCTCGTGGTAATATCACAAGTTTCTTTGTTTCTCTTTTCCACGCTAATTGTTCGCATTGTGAAACAACCGATACGGAGTACTCTATGCACGTTTTGAAAGTGTACATACCGTAACACGTACGCACCGTTGTCGCTCATATTGCATGCCTCTTTTTGTTTCTTCTATGTGATCTGTCTGTTTCCTCGACGAAGTCGTTTGATTTTTGTTTGTAATTTTACCAGAATTTCTGTTTGCACACCTCGTTCGATAGAAACCGTAAGACGTGCACCAAACTTTGGAGGTTGACGATAGAAATAGTAGATTTAAAACAAACGAAAAATGTTTTTTTGGACCGTAGATACATTTCTATTCACAATCAGTGCAACGTGTATATGTGACATAGTGTGCCTTTTCTTCATCCATGTAAGCATCACACCAAGCCTCTTCAAACAAGTACGAGACACAAAATCTCGATAACTTCACCAAGCCTATCAAAAAAAATATATCAAAATATTCGAACTTAATCACCGCCAATCACAACCAAGCACGAGACAACAAGACCGCAAATATCTACATACGTCCTTAGTCTAACGGAATGAACAACATCAACTTCAAATACGTCAAATAAAAAAAAACCAACATACACCGGAAACGATCTACACATACGCCAGAAAATCAAATAAAAAAATGGATTCTCAGAGCACATTATCACAGGGGAGCCAAGCACGAAAAAAATATAGTAGTACCACACACTTGGCCACCGAATTTACGTCATATCAATAAATAACAACAGTAAACATCGTGCGGGATTGCGAGACAGTATAAAAATTACATCGACACGATAATTTATCATAACAGTATCAAAAAAAAACATCGACAGCTACAATATAATGAACGAAAACAAGAACAATCATCAGTTATGTATAACATAAACAAAAGAAGACTACTAAAAGCTCCACCGCATTAACTCAACTACATCAAGATAATATACAGAAATATATAGCAGACTAACCATCGACAAAAATATGTATTTACGAAATGATTGACGGATCACAGAGATCGTCGATGATCTCGACTTTTTCCACGAAATTTTTCGATACGTGAGTCTTCCTTTTCCCGCCGTTCGTCGTATTATTCCTCTATCGGTGATCATCCGAATACGTGTGGCACTTCATGCATGTGTTGCGAAGAAGACACGGTGAAAAACAGTTATCGTTTTTAATTGAATTGTCAAAACTGTTCAAAAGGAACGATAAAAGGTTTTCCTGTCGTATCGTTTATACACCGTGTGTGTGTACCGGAATACAGTCTACACGTCCTTTCACGGTAAAGTGGTATTTAGCCGCTAACGTATTTCATTTCACCCGTTTTCTAGTTCTTTTTTTTTATTTTTTGACGAAACTAGATCAACCGAGCTTTTTTCTCTCGGTGTTCACGTTCCCTCCTTGCTTCGTCGCTGAAGTACACTAACGATTCCCGTACAGATGAACCGTCACAGTGTGTTTTTTTTTCGTTCTTTTCCTAATCCGGCTCCACGGATGAAAATCTCAATCACGAAAATCCGAAACGAAGCGATTCCGTTTCACCGAGGAGAGATCGCGTCGACGGAGGCAAATAAAAGGTTCGCGAATTTCCTAAATAGGGACAGTTTTTTCTTCCCCCCTTTCTCCCTCTCTCCCATCATGGCGAATGGTCTCGCCGTTACACATCAGAAAATTACATTTCCCAGCTCTGTCATCGCTTTTACCATATCGCTCGTTTTTTATTCGTGGCTACCTGCGCACGTGGTGTTTCCGCTTAAAGCTTCTGCAATAACTGTGAGAACGACGTAGAATATTTTTCTTCGGGGCTTTTCCGCAGCTTAACAATTCTTGTTAGAAGAATCGAGACGAGCGTGTCACCGGATTTGCCACCTGGGGAAACTCTTTAGGAGAGAGAGACTCCGCATCGCCCCGCAACTTTCTTATTGCCCGAGTTTTCTTCACCCTTTTCTTTTTCTTTCTTTCTTTCTTTCGTTCTTTCTTCCACCGGTCTGTAATTCTTCGCGGATCTAACGATATAACGTCATTTACTACGAGTAGACGTAACATTGCACTTTCCTTTTAGCGTAATTCTCGTTCTATTATTAAAATGTATACGACTCGTGGTGAAAGAGTGCAATCAGCGGAACTGCACGAATTACCGTGACTTTATTTCCGTCCGAAACGACTCGGTAGAATTTTTATTCCCCCCACCGTCCGTACTTCTTCGTATCCTCATCCCGAGGAATCCGCGTCGCGTTTCACCGATAGTATTCGCCACAGAATCTCTTTTCCATGCTGTGTGTCGCTCTTCGTCGACGAGACCGCGTCGCGGCGACGAATCGAGATTACCGCGAGACGGAACGGCAATTAACTCGGACGAATACCGGAGTTCCCAGGTTAATCGGGGTCATTGGTAAGGAAACTGCACCGCGGTGTCGCAATTTCGCGTTATATAGAGATATCAGCGGTGCCACCGAGGCCGCGCGGAGTAATGCGTAATTGAAAATGAAAATCCCAGGAGGTGGTGGTTTCCCCACACACACTCACACACACACGCGTGCCACCCCCTCGAGCACCGGGTGTCGTCGACTTTAATTGCAACGGATCGCCCGGAATTACGCTCGAACCTCGTGCGATGTCTAGCTGGAATCCTGGAAATTAATCGGTCGTTTCTTCTCCTGTTATCGGTTCGCGGAACTGGCAATCTCTTCTTGCCGATTCTTCTTTCGAACCCGCGTGTGTAGGTGTGTGCGTTCCCGTCGATGGGAATTTAATAATCGTGCGTAGGATCCTTTTCACCCTGAAGTTCTATTAAAATTCACATTGGATATCTTTCGGATTGAAATAAAAGGAGAGGTAGTTTCGTACATGTTTTCTTATCAAGTTCTAAAGTGTCTTTATCGTTAGTTTCTTTTATCGTCATCGACGAGTCTCGCCTCATCACGGCTACAGCTTTCCAATAGAGCGTTTCAGTTTAGTTTTTCATCGTTTCGACGTCCAGAATGCGCCTGACGAATAATATACACGGTTGTGTGGTGTACAATAGTGTTGTCAGTAGTAGAGCCGTAGCATTGGGACGGCACGTTCCACTTAACGTTGCCAGAACTCTCGGGAGATGGCGACGATCGAGGTAATATCGTTGTTAATTTCGTAACCGTCTTTTCCCCGGTAGACAACGATAACGTTTCGATCGATGATCGTCGTCGCGATGGCAAAGCTTTCCTCTCGTGCCCGTCTCGCGTCCCGACGTCGACGTCGAAGTTCCCCGGGACTCTCGTTTCGCGAACGGCTGTCGGGACCGGCTTTTATTTTCCCCGCACAGGATTCAAACTAAGAAACGGGGGACGTCGGACGATCGAAGTTAATCAAGACGAAAGAACGCTGGAAAGTCCGGCAGCTAGAGTTCTGACGGAATTGTCGAACACGGGAAATGAACTCCGTTATCGTCGACAATAGTTAGGGCCCTGTGATTGCGATTGTAAGCTGCCCTGTCGCTTCTCTCTCTCTCTCTCTCTCTCTCTCCCTCTGTCTCTCTTTCTCTCTGCTGTTCTCTCTGTCTTTTTGTCCGTCCGTTCTTTCTCCCCCTCCTGATTTTCTTTTGCGAAACGAAGTTATAGATTCTACGATCACGATAACGTCCCCCGCTCTCTTCGAGCGATAAATCTCTCTAACACTGCCGTACCTTTTCACATGTATGTATGTATCGTATATGTATATACGTGTATACATATACATACGTACATATACACACACATATCGGGCAACATCAAAGAATACAGGTACCGAAAGGAAGACTCACGCATTCCGTACACTCCGATAAGGAAAAATTCGCCCGGAAACAGATAATATACAGCGAGTAGAGAAAAACAAAGTAACAAAACTACATCTAGGAGAACATAATGGGATAACAACAACAACAACAGAACACCATGAACAACAATAACATCAACAGTAACAACATCAACAACAAAAAGCCCACGAAGGTTTCCCGCCAAAAACCAGATGAACATGCACCACAATGATTTTATAATATAATACCTGCTGGTATTTCCGTGTATACATATCTATATATGTATATATATATATCTGTATATATTTATATATTTCGTATATATAATTATAGATATGTATATATACGTTTGTATAGATCCCACATAATATACGTCCACACATTACGCCGTAGATCTGCCGGATCCTCCACCTACCAACCAACCATTGAAAAAAAAAAACTATATATATATAGATAACTATAAATAGCACCGAAAGTTGCAAATGTTCTATGTCGATATAGAACAAAACAAAAGTCTCTCTCTCTATATATACATGTATACCGAGAGTAGCACACAACAAAGTATATGATAGATGTAAATGTATAGATATGTGTCCTCCTGACAAAAAAAAAGAAAATCTGTCATACGCCTCAAAGTCAATCCTCCAGTATATAATGCTCACCACCACAACGTTTTGCAAAGGCTACCAGTGCACTCACAGACAAACATTCGATCGACCACTGCTACCGTCCAAAAAAATATGTATATAATATATATATGTTAACGTTCATATCGAGATATCCAGGCACGGATTAAACGATTCAGAGAGACCATCTACCACTCCGGTCACAAACCGGTTAAAAGTCGGGATACAGAAAGACCACCCTTTGTCTACCCGCCGAAAAAAAAGTCTATGTATTTCTCTCTACTTGTCACATCTATGTATATATACTATATACTTAAATATATATATATATATAAATGTATTTGTCCATACATATACTCTCGTATGTATATGTATAAATTATGCACACGAAATTAGCTAATCTGTCTTATCGCTTGTTACGTATGCACACCACAAAAAAATATAAAAAAATATATAAAAAAACGGTATCCAAGCATGAGGCCGGAACAAAAAAAAAGTATTGGATACGGCCTCTCGAGATATAACAAACGAAGGCCTATCCGTATCTAACGTCTAAAAACTCACAGAAAAAAAACCCTCTTCAAGGAAGATAGAAAGACACACATATGTACTACCCCGTAAACGTCTTTAAAAAAATATATATATTTATATATATATTCCAAAAACGGATTCCAAAAAAAAAGTAAAAAAATATATATATATATAATACCACACACGGAAACGGACGAAATATAGAGAGGGGCCGGACGCGTTGATGTACGCAAAAAAAAATAATAATCGTCGGGGATTGGAGACAAAAATCGGACCATCTTTCTATGGAAACCAGATGGGGGTTGTTATGTTGGAATGTTTGTCTGTGTGCAGATGCAGCCTACTCGTTGTGTGATGATGGATTCTCACGTGGATGCGAATCGGGGGCTTAGGCAGGTCTACGGCTCTCTTCTTATCCCCCCCTGCGAAGACTCGGCGAGATTCTCTGACTCTCGTTAGAGTCGGGTCGGTGACAGAGACGCGTGACGGGGTCGATCACGGTAAGTCATACGGCGCCATAAGAAAGCCCGGACCTCTGTATGAAAAAATTAAAAAAAAAAAAAATCGCTGGACCGCTAACGTGTTAACGGGAAAAGTGAGAAAAGTGAGCCGACTGTTTTGTCGACAGGCGTGAAATGGGACCTATCGGGGATGTTAGTAGAGCGTAATAAATATAAATACCAAAGAGAAGTTGGAATAATTGTTAACGATCTCGTTTTAAGAGTGATAACCTGTTGACGGATGGCGTGAAATTTCTCTCACTTTTTCTTGCCAAGCTGCCAGCAGTCTGGTATATCATTACAGAAGTCTGCGTGCTTACTGTATTCTACCCTTTTACAAACGACAACTCTCACGGCAAACTGGAACGTTACGGAAAGCTATGACGATGGTTTACGTTTCCTAATCTCTAATCCGGTTCGCTTCTTTATCCACGAGCTTCGTTCGCGCGAGCTTTTCCGTTTCGATTCCGTACTTACATCGTCGACTACACCACCCCACGTTCCGTCGACGTAAATAATAAATCCCACGAATTGTTACGGATAGAAGGTAAGTTCTCTACACCGTCGAATAACGTTTCGCGGTCGAACGAAAGGTGCGAGGATTATCGAGCAGGATAATTAAGCCGTGGCAATCGAGCCGTCTGGGTTAAGAGGAAACTTTTACCCCGCCGTTTTCTTTATCTATAAGCCACTCGATCCGTCATTCAAAACACGGAAATCTATCACCGCTAGATAAGCGTTCTATCGCTTGAATCGATTATCGTTTTTTGCCACTTCTTTTTGCAATTATTGGTGCTATTATCGAGTACGTATTACGGGGGAGGCAGTGATCGATGGAACGTCAGGCTGAAAGAGCGATGATCGACGCGCGCCCCCGTGGCTATTAAAAATTCAAGTCGGCGAACTTTTTCCATGGGAAAACCGCGATTCGGCAGTTTTAGATCCCGAGATGGTGTTCGTCGACCAATCGAATATCGTCGACGTAACGGTCCCGAATTAAGACGACGTCGATAACTGTATACCTTCACTCATCGTTTGGGTATAGTCCCTCAGTTGATCTACGACCATAATATACTTCGTACCGTGGCTGACACGTGGGCCATAAGTAATTTGTCATTATACCTAACCGAAGTCCGGGGCATAATTTATTATTGAGTCGGACTACTCGGGAACACGGAGGAAGCGGGTCACAGAGAATCATAGCCGGTAAGCCAGTGCACGTTACTAATTAATTACAGACGCTAGAGACGATATTGTCGTTGGTGTAATTATGCAATGGACAAATCGCAACGCGTATGCATCGGCTGGCCGTTTAAGCGGGTAATTATTGTGCTACTTGTCGAGAAACGGGTAGCTATCCAAACGGATAGAAATAACGATTTACCAAGAATATCCGGCGAGGTCTAAATTCGATATACAAGTCGTCTTTTTTTTTGTTCCTTTTTATCGTACGATATCTGATTCGTCCAATAGCGGATAAAGTTAATTATTCTTCCGGTGCGTACCGCAAACCCGACAGGGATGCCGCATTATCGTTAATTATACCTGTTGCTCTGCCAGTGATAATGCGAAAAGTATGTTTAAGCATTGTAGCGAAACGCCGGTAAGCACCCGCGACAATGTAAACTGGGCCGGTTTATTTTCACGATAATCGCACTCATTTCGCCTATCTTCAAAGCGTCTTTTGAAGTTCCGAGGTGGCGTTGTTACCGCGTTATTAGATTCAGAATTGATAATTTAACAAGCGGCAAAGGAGCAATTATGAAAGCATTAAATTCTCGGCTGGTAGAATTATTAGGAGTGATTCTAATTCCAGCGGAAATAATTCGGTAGAATTTCTACGGACCCGTTCCGATTTACGATAGCTGTCATTCTTTACGGTTGTATTCTAATTATTTATCGCATCTACCAGAATAGTTCGTCTAAGATGTTGTGCCCGGTTTCTCAGATACAGTTTTCTCAGATTTTTCTCCTACGTTTTATCGCTACATAAATTCTTTTTACGCAGAGTCTAGCCGACGAGAGTAACGAGAGACTCTCTTTTCGCGCGAGATTTTCGCCGTCAAAGATCGAACCCGGCAATTTCGACGGTCGTCGCGACGCCCGACGTGTACGATAAGGGAATTTCGTTAACCCGCCGGACGGCCCTTCGTTTCCAATATCCGATTTTAATGGCCCTGGGAGGAGGAGGAGGAGGAGGAGGGTCCACGTAGGGCAATTCATAAAGTTATGAGGCAGGTTATGGCGCGTAATATCTCGTTAGTCGGTAGATGTTAAAATTACATGGAAACACTGACGTTCGGGCGGATCAACGTAAATTCTCCTTTTAATCTTTCGCGTAGATTAACATGATTTAACGGAGCAATAAATGAAAGCCAAGACTTTTTCCCGTCTCCTGTGTATTTCAAACTTACCGTACGGAGGAGACATCGACAGGAATTTACGATAAGGAATTTCGCGCGGTGTTAAATCTACCGAATGAAAGAAGCTTATTATCTATAGAGATAGAGATAGAGAGATAGATAGAGAGAAAGAGAAAAGTATTCCGAGAAAATAGCTGGCGGGACGATTTAATCGGGAAATTCGATGGAGAATATTTCATGGTACCGGACGTTACCAGATTTCGTTTAAAGTCGAAGACAAAACAAATACACCGATGGCCAATAACGGAAGGTTTATACGCCGGGCCGCGTACACGATATCCAAAATCGCAATTTCCACGGCCCTCTACGAGACCTACAAGTGCCAATATAGAGTTTCATAGACTTGCGGAGGGTCTCTGTACGACCTCCGGCTCGGTAGAGTTTCCACGAGCCGGCCGTTGAATTTCGTTTCGTGTTTCTGTATCTACATTATTGAAATATGCCGATCGTACCTGGCACGTTTCGAAATCACTATTCGTATAAATCGGTCCAGCCAGACGGTAACTGGTTTTTTTTTGCAAAATTGATACGTGCTTCGCGTCGATCGTTTCGCGTAACGGGATATATAATATTTAACACTCGAAATGTATCCACTTTCCGCTCGATTATCGTCGTAAAGACTTCGGGAACCTGCATCCTAGATGTTAATTCGTCTTCGTACATGGCCTAAAACTATATACGTGTGTTCACGTATGAATCAGTATGGGTATCGAACAAATCTTATCTGTTTAGATGTTCATTAGGCCCGTCGACGTAACGGGACGAAAGTTCAACGAAAGAGTGATCGATACACCTGGATACCGCGACTTACATTCTAAAGTTCATATTTCCGATCCGCCGGTAATAGCATGCTTAAGTAAAGAACCGACTATTCGCGGATCCAGTTCAGGCGGAAACGTGCGAATAAATCATTCAGCTTTTCACCGCTTTAGAAAATTTGTCTACGTATCTTTTCACGCGCGAGAAGTCCTCCCGATAACCGCGTTACTCTTAATAAGCCAGGGAAACCGACGAACAACTCGCGATCAAGAGGGGGCGCTTGAAAAAGAAGCTAGGTCGATCGTAATGATCTTATCCACAAAAAGCATCGAAAATGCAAAGCTATGGGCCAAGTACAAGAGAATGTTACATTGGAATAGGTTGCTCATTAACATAAACTGCATTTTACACAGGATTTGAAATCAATCAAACTTGCTCACATTTGAATGATTCTCTTGTACTTGGCCCATAGCTTTGCATTTTCGATGCTTTTGTGGATTCTTTCGTCATTTCCGCAAATTTTTTGATATCGACTTGATTCTTTCACTGTCTTATTCGGCATCGGATTCCGCTTCCAAAACGTCCCGGGTCATTTTGATATCTCAAAAATGCCGGAAGTGACGTAGGAATTACGAATATGGTGAAAATTCATCAAATTCTGCCAGTTTTTTGGTCGGCATTCGCTCAATTTTTGAGATAGCGATCTGAAACTGGCACCATTGTTTAAGTTAGGAAATTCTACGTCAGATCAATATATAATAGTTGTACTTTTCGAAAATTTAATTTTTCGCAAAAATCTGAAGGGGGTAGGTCAGGATTTTTTGCGATTTTCGTAAATCTCTTGCCATTTCCACAATTTTTGAGATATCAATCTGATTCTTTCGCTGTCTTATTCGGCTTCGGATTCCGCGTCCAAAACGTCCAGGATCATTTTAATAGCTGTAAAATTACGGAAATGGCAAGCGATTTACGAAAATCGTGAAAAATCCTGACCTACCCCCTTCAGATTTTTGAGAAAAATTAAATTTTCGAAAAGTACAACTATTATATGTTAATCTGGCATAGAATTTCCTAACTAAATCAATGGTACCAGTTTCAGATCGCTATCACAAAAATTGAGCGAATGCCGACTAAAAAACTGGTTGAATTTGACGATTTTTCGCGATTTTCGTATTTCCTTTGTCATTTCCGCAAATTTTTTGATATCGACTTGATTCTTTCACTGTCTTATTCGGCATCGGATTCCGCTTCCAAAACGTCCCGGGTCATTTTGATATCTCAAAAATGCCGGAAGTGACGTAGGAATTACGAATATGGTGAAAATTCATCAAATTCTGCCAGTTTTTTGGTCGGCATTCGCTCAATTTTTGAGATAGCGATCTGAAACTGGCACCATTGTTTAAGTTAGGAAATTCTACGTCAGATCAATATATAATAGTTGTACTTTTCGAAAATTTAATTTTTCGCAAAAATCTGAAGGGGGTAGGTCAGGATTTTTTGCGATTTTCGTAAATCGCTCGCCATTTCTACAATTTTTTAGATATCAAAATAATTCTTGCACTGTCTTATTCGGCTTCGGATTCCGCGTCCAAAACGCCCCGGATCGTTTTAATAGCTCAAAAATTGTGGAAATACCAGGCGAATTACGAAAATCGCGAAAAATCCTGACCTACCCCCTTCAGATTTTTGCTAAAAATTAAATTTTCGAAAAGTACAACTATTATACATTGATCTGGCGTAGAATTTCCTAACTAAAACAATGGTACCAGTTTCAGATCGCTATCTCAAAAATTGAGCGAATGCCGACCAAAAAACTGTCATAATTTGACGATTTATCGCGATTTTCATACATCGCTCGCCATTCGCGCAATTTTCAAGATATAAAAATGATGGAATCTCGACTTTTTAGATCAAAATATCTCGCGATTGGCTTGCTGGATCTTCTCGTAGTTAGGCTTAAATTACTCGGGTGAACGTCCCCTACAAGAATATCACCATAGTTTGGGGGAAATATGCGGATTTAATGCCGTTTGAATACCCCGAAAACCTCGATCTAATTCTTCCGGAAAAGAGTAGTTCAGGTCTACCAGTCCGGAACTCTTGTACTTGGCCCGAGTCAAGACCTTAACTCTTGATCGTTATTTTCGGTACGATCGTGTATACACGTTCTTTCATTTTTCTAGGTCGTTTAGAGCTTCTTCGACACGGATGGATTATGTTTGGAGTAATCCATGCTTACCCGCCGTCGTACGCTTGTTTGCTCTGTTCTAATAGTTTATTATTCCTGCGGCAATTACACCCGTCCATATTCGCATCTATATTTGTCAGATTTTTCCCCTCCCTCCCTCTTCCAGCAACATCGCCGAATAAAACTCCGTCCGTTTCTCACGAATCGTTTACCTTGGATTTTTTTCTCCGTTCGGTTTAAGTACTCGATAAACGGTCGACCGGACGTCGGTACACGATATATCGAGTACATCGAGATCGATGTACACAGATATCAGCGACACTCTATGTATGACGTCGCGTCAATAGCGAACCAAATGCTTCGTAACGCGACCGCGTTGCTTCTCATCTACGTAATGCGGTTTAATATAGACCGATTGTACACGACGACGGTTTCGGCGAGGCCGACATGGACGCCTGGAAGTTCCGTCTCAAGGTGACGGGACGCCGAGGGAAATCGGGTCGAATGTGTGTGTGTGTGTGTGTATGTATGTATGTGTATGCTCGTACGTGGGTGAATGTGTGAAACGAACCGTGTACATGGGCGCGCAAATACCGGAAACGCGAGGATTGATTTTATTAATTCGAAAAGCGGATTCATTGTTCACGGGCTCGAGAGCTTGGAAGGAAAGTGGACGACGATTCGGTGAACAGTGGATTTTCCGGAACGAGCTTTTCGAGCTTCGACGTATTTGCGGTGTTTAATATAGCACGATTATTCTATCGGCTTTCGGGCGATGTAACAAAGAATCGGGATTCCGTACTCGAGGGTTGTAATTCGTAACGACTCGCGAGTTTCCGACCGCCTGTTCGTCGTACCTGAAGGAAACGTCGAAAATGGAAGCTTGAAAGTTTCAAGCTCTTAGTTCGGAAATAAGTTTACCGTGCAGCGAGAGGGACAAAGGAAGTCCGGCGTAATTTCGTTTAATTACGAATGGTAAAAGCCTATATATATATATATATATATATATATATAATCTTTCATGAATTGTAATGTAATTACGTTAAGGAAGAAAAAATGAAAGAAGAAAAAAGAAAAACTGATACAAAGTAGATCTGACGTTTAATTATTTTACCGATACCACCCTTGTTCACCCGATGACAAATGAAACTTTTTCGTGGAAGATGTCAAATAATCACGGGACTGATTCGTGGAATTTTCTGTTTCGTTTCAGGATCGAGCGCACACAAAAATGACGCGACAGGAAATGGAAGGCCGGCTCCGTTATTGGCGGAACCCAGATACGGCGCCGCGCCGCAGCCTTATGGTAAGTATTCGTCTATCCTTATCTGGAAAATGAATAGGATACCGGCTAGACTGCGGCTCGCAGATTACGGGTGCCCTAGATTCCTTAGTGTGCGTAACGCTGTCGTTACACTGGACACATAAATCTTTCCGTATCGATTAGAATCGCTATAAAAGAATGATTGCTCCACCTACAAAGTATATCTACGGGTCTAAATTGCTCATTATATGAATTTATCGTGTCCGATGTAACCACGGTCTATAAATAAATTAGAAGACACTTCTAATAACCATTTCCTTTTTACAATTCTCTCTCATCGACTATCAAACACCACCACCGCCACGTTGACATCACCCGAAAATCATTCCCATCCCCGAACCCCACGTACGATCTGAACCATCTACTAAATCATCCAACGACAGACTCCACATCCCCTGTTCCAGGCTCCACCCCCCAGGTAACGTTCCCGCCAGGAGCCGGTCACGATCGCTACGAGGAAAATTTCAACGGACCGGCGACCTACGCGGAACCGTACGTCGAACGATACGGTATCAAGAGCGACTTCAGCGGACGGGAACCGCTGCACCCCACACCACCGCGACCTGGCTACGTGCCCACCCTAGGCCAGACACCGCCCTCCAGCACGCAGGGCTCCGTCATGATGGTCTACGGCCTCCAGCCCGACAAGGTCAACACGGACAAGCTGTTCAACCTGTTCTGCCTCTATGGAAATGTGACGAAGGTGAGCGTCGAGAGGGTTGAGATTATTTAGAAGGGTTCGTTCGCAAAAAAAAAGGGCTTCTCTCTGAAGTAGCTGTATGTAATTTGGAATTAGAGGGGGTTAAAAGAATTATTCTAATACCCCCTTAGGGGGGTTTCTTTTTCTCTTTCTTTCTTTTTAAACTAGTTTGTCCATCGTTACCGTGTTACAGGTGAAATTTCTCAAGACGAAAGAAGGCTGCGCGATGATCCAGATGGGCGATAGCATAGCCGTGGAACGGTGTCTACAAAACTTGAATAACGTGACGATCGGTACGGACGGCAGGCTGCAGTTGGGATTCTCGAAGCAGGCTTTCCTCTCGGACGTTACCAACCCCTACATCTTACCCGACAAAACAGCGAGCTTCAAGGACTTCACGGGAAGCAAGAATAACAGGTGAAGGATGAAGAAAATATACCTACGCGTGGAATATTCTAGATAGCCTCTTTTCACGAGGATTCGAGGTGGCATTTCTGTTTCTGGATCGGCTTCCTTCCGGTTATTTGCGTTTCTACCCCCCTGTGTGATCTTGACCTCGTTTCACGCCTTCCGTTTACCGTGTCGCTGTTTGACGTTCAATTCTCCGCGGATGATTACGTCGCACGGCTCTCAGGTGCGCGTTAACGATTTTATGATTAGCGTGCATCGTTGTTCGCGTGCAGCTGGTTGAAACTCTGGCCGGGGGAATTCTCCTCGACGCTTTGTCTTTTTTAGAAATACGTGAAATACCTGGTTGTCGCAAGGTATCAACGTATATTCCGTGCAACAAGTCGAAACGACGGATTGATGCGAATGAAACGCGCGCGAGTCCTTGTGAAATTTACCTTTTTCTCTCGTCACGTTGAATATTCCGCGAATAAGATTCGAGGAATTAAAATACGTCGAAGTGCTCGGTGTAAAATATAATACGGGCGTAACGATGTTCCGTGTGTGACGGTGAATCGAAGTACGAGGAGAAATCTCGATGGAAAATCAAGCGGACGAAGTGAACATTACAGTTCTGAATGGATGCTAACGACAGAACGACGTACGGATGATTTATCGTTGCAGGGAAACTTGCGAGTTCCTGGTTGTACTCCAATTAAGCTGTTTCGTTGACCCCTCGACCAGGTTTTACCGAACAATATCGTTCTTCTCGTGGATTTCGAGTTTCGTTCGATCCATTCGATGTTTATTCGATGAAAACTAAATTGCATCCGACTTTCCGAATATTCCCTCTCGGAGAACTTGCCGCTCTGATTGCAGGAAGTTAATTAGAAGTTTTCTAAAGATTCAAAAAGTTGGAATGTGAGCGCCGGAAGCGTTTCCCCTTGAACGAAAGTCGAAATGTAATTCCGCTACTTTTGTTGATACAGCGCCATTCATCACTGTAATTCCCAATCGGCTGATTTATTGTTAGAAGAGTTGGGAAACTGCGACTTTTGCACGATGCTCGCCGTATGCAGATCTCTCTAACGATAGACGACCGCGTTTCCGTTGCGAAACCGACCGCGTGATAAATCGTGTATCGCAAATACGTTTATTATTCTCTTCATTGGGATACCGCGAAAGAGACGGAATTTTCATATGAAATTCTCGACGCGTGGAATACAATGGTATATACCGGCGTTACCTCGTTTTAACACATTTCATACGGACGTATCCCCCCACGTATGGACTTTATATACACAATTTCTACCGGGTTGTATCAGCACGTACGTGAATAACATCTACTCTTTTCGTTCTAAGCTCGCGTCACCCGAATATAAACGATGCCGAATATTTTTCATCGTAACGTGGCGAGCAAGCTTCCGCAAGAAATATTGCTATATTTTAAATTCATCCCGTCTCAAAATCCTATCGAAAGCCACGACTAAACAAACCTCTGGCCCTTTCGTTTCAGGTTCCTAAATCCAGCAATGGCCAATAAGAATAGAATACAGCCACCCTCGAAGATAGTTCACTTTTTCAACACCCCCCCGGACCTGACCGAGGAAACCGTTCACCGTGTGTTCGTCGAACGCGGCATCGAGGCGCCGACAACGGTGAAACTGTTCCCCCTGAAGTCGGAACGATCCTCGTCCGGTCTTATCGAATTCAGCAGCGTCGGCATCGCGGTGGCCGCCATCATGGAATGCAATCACACGGCACTGGAGAACAGCAGTGAGTAGCCTCCAATTCCTTTTAACCTAACGGTCTATTTCCACGTTTAGTACGAACGATATCCAACGATTATTCCCGACGAACATGGGGAGAACGTTGAAAATCATCAGACACTAAAGGGGGGAGGGTTAGGTGTCTAATGATAACGTGTGTCCCTTTGATACGGTGTTCCAGACGGCAAATTCCCGTACATAATGAAGCTCTGTTTCTCCTCGTCCCGCACCATACCGACGAGCTTCCCGCCAAGCAGCGGCAGCACGTCGGCCAATTCCGCCGGTAATGGTCACGTGAAAATGCAGCAGGACTCGGAATAGAACGGCGAGGTCCAGGGCCAGCAGCGTCAGCGTCAGCGCCAGCGTCCCTCTCTCGCCCTGCACCCGTTGTGTGCCCCGACGGGCACGGCCCTGCACCCAGCCACAGCGATTACACTCTCCCCGGTCTTACCTCCACCCGTGCCACCACCTTTGCCACCGGCCTGCCTCCTAATCGCAACACCGACACTCTATCCAACGGTACCACCACCCCCGCCTCCTCCGCTGCCTACGTTCTGGCCCTACTGAGTGGGAAGGGCCTACCCAGACTGCCTTATCCTGATCCTGATTCTTCTCCTATCGATGTGACTCGCCCGGTAATCGTCTCCCGAGGATACGACACGTTTCTGCTGGCTTCGATGATTTGGAATCGTGGTCGGAGCGGATCCGGGGATCCACGGACCAAGAGGGATCATCATCGGATGACAGTTCTTTTTTTTTTCTTCTTTCAAGACAGTGGGAGAACGTCTCGGAGGGAGCGCCGGTGGCGACGGGGATTCATCATCCAAGAGGCAGAACTGTGTTCTTTTGTTTATTTGGTGGTTTAAACAAAAAAAAACGTGACGAAGATCATCGAGGATCGTTCAAATGAATGAGGAGAGAAAGAAAGAGAGAGAGAGAAAGAGAGTAAAAGAGTAAAAGAGAGAACGAGAGAGAGAGAGAGAGATAGAGCGAAAGAGCGAAAGAGAGAATGATGGTTTCCATTAACGCGAGTTCTCCAAGACGAAGGGCAGATGATGTTTGTTCCGTTTCTCTTGGTGAGGTCCGGGTATACGTGCTTACTCCGCGTCAGGTCACTGGAGGGTGATGTCGTTTTGGATAGAGCCGATAGTGCTCTCAGTATTATGAAACGATGTGAGACAAAGTCCTCCCGACGCTCACGGAGATTCAGAATTCTCTTCCGCGCGATGGACGAGGATTCGTTTTTGTGTATCGTCCGACAGCAAACAAAGAAAACAAAAAAAAATGAAATAATAACGAATGAAATTGATACGATGAGGAGACTCTCCTTTCCTGGTAACCGCGCGTGAGGAATCGATCATCGAGAAGAAAAGATTGTCTTGTAAATAGGTTCGGAAGGAATTCCGACGTCTAACGATAGTCTGCCGTCGTCGGCATGGATTACATATCAAGGGCTGGGAAGTAAAAGAAAAAAATAAAATGAAACAAAGAAATCAGGGCGCTTCACGGGCAAAACCGTCTCTGGAAGAGTTGTGCGGTTGTTTTCTCGTCGATGTATGGAATCATCGGACATCGACGAGACATAATATACATAATAATATATGTAATTGAACGCGGGCCCACGAAGCGGCTCGTCGGATGGATAGTCTGATGGCTATAAAATAATAGGAATTTAATAGTTTTGTCGTGAACGTGTTACGGGTGGGCGCTACACTTCCACGCGAAGCCCGGCGTATGAGTATTTCACGTTTCGTACGGCGGCGAGCCTCTATTTTATCTTTACCGATATACGTTTTTCTTTCCCATTTTTTCTTTTCGTTTTTGTCCTTTTTCTTCGGATTCGTCGGACTCGTTCCGTCGAATTTCATTCACACCACCACCACCATCATACACACCGACACACAGAGCACACGGACACGGAATCATTAGACATTTCTACACCCACGATAGCGCATGCTATACAAACACGAAGAGAGAAAGAGAGTGAGAGATAGAGAGAGAGAGAGAGTTAGAGAGCGAGCGAGAGAGAAAGAAAGAGAGGAAAAAACAAAAAAGACACCTCCACGATTTTGAAGCCGAGTACACGTTCCTCGTTGACCACATATTCATGGGATCCAAATACATTTTTGGAGGTTCCTCATCGACCATTATAAAAATACACGGGATACAATTTTAAGAGAGTGTTCAGAGGATCTGAATCAATTGTGCTCCGAGAACTGAATTGATTTACGTAGCGCGGCGTCTGAATTAAAATGCTACCTAAGAATCACGATAATCAATCAGCTGCTTCACCGTTTACAATTTACGCTTGACTCGCGAGAATCTTTTTTCACATTTAGCCCCTGTGTCTCTTCGCTCCGTAACGGGTCTCGATCGAGTTGCCAATCATTTTCCCTCCGTCACGTTGTCGCACGACTATGGTTCGATCGACCGACTTTACAACGTATCATTCGCTTACGTTCCCGCGATTTATTTATTTTCACGTTCGACGCTCGCGTAACGAGTCCGCTTTTGTACGGCGTTCGAAATTTCGCTGCACTCGAAAGGAATCAAAGGATAGACGCGTCTCGTATCCTATATTTAGCGTATATATATATACACGTATACATATATATTATATATTTTACTAGTCTCCGAATCGAAACCATCGAAACTGGAAAACCTTCGGTTTCACGATCTGGATTCCGTTTGTGATTCCGAGAATGGGGCGACATAACTTCACATGGACGCGCACGTCTCGAAATAATACTATACGTATACATATATACATATACATATACATATATATATATATATATATATATATATATATATTTATCGTAGCTGTATGTATTTATTCATCGCACGAACAAAGTTTCTCGCGAGTCTTTCAACTTTTAAACAATAAAAAGAAAATAATACAAAGTCGTCTCGACTGTTTATCGATAAGAGATGTTAAATTAAATGGTTTACTGTCCCCTGCTTCTTCTTCAGAGAGAGAAAGAGAGAGAAAGAGAAAGCGCGAGAGAAAGAGAGCGAGAGTGAGAGAGAGTGAGAAAGAGAGAACGAAAGAAAGAGAAAGTAAAAAAGGAAGATATATCTCCCCATAAGCTGTAGTGTTCAGGTTGCGACGACGACTCAGTACTATGCTTGTTAGAAAGTGACAAAAACAAATATATCAAGCATTCGTACACTTTTGATCAGATCGCGGACTGTGAATTGAATTTTATATGAAACAATGAAGTCGACAACACAATATATTAGTGTCCCCCGGCAATATTTTGTCGCGCCGAGGGATGTTTTTATAAGAAAGGTTTTAGATCTCCGAAAAATTTTGAAGCGAACCAAATGACTACTAATAAATATAGACTTTGACTCGGCCATACGTAACGTAAGATAATAAGGGCGCTTGCGTACCCTTAAGATGCGTGAAAACAAAATATCCGCCACTTTTTGTCCATTGATCGTGAGAGAGAGACCTAACAAATGAGATATAACTTAAATAAGAAAAAAAAAGTTTATATTCGAGGCAATATTTGTTACAATACAACTAGAGGATAAGTTGTATAACGTTTAAGGGGCTCAGTACACAAAGCGAGGATCCTTGTTGATTGCCGAAATAAAAATGATAAAATGGTAAAAAAAAAAACAATTAATAAATAAATAGAAAGAACAAAGGACAACGTACGACCGTGTGCGGAAGGATTACACGTTCTGCGTTGCTGCTGACAATTTCATTAAAGCTTATCGATTGTAAGGTGATATATATATGTATATATATATATATATCTATATATAAATATTTATATATATATATATATATGTATATATCGACGCGAAGAATAATGAGAAACAAAAGGTACTAAGCTAAGAGAAAGAAGAATAATGCACTAGTTAATTGTGCGCGATGATCGTTACGTTGATCGTTTATTATGATTGTTTTTTTTTTTATTCCTGTTCACAATTGTGTTCTGTTCCATGGTTTAGATTATCTCGAGTCCCCGTTACAGGGGGACTGTAAAAAAGAAATTGTTTTTACATCACATTCTCATATTTTTATTATTGATAATATTATAATTATTATTATAATTATCATTATTAATTATTATTATTATTATCATTATTATTATTGTGTAATTATAACGATTATAAACATTAGGTTTCACGTAGAATAATACATCACGTTTTATCCGATGAATCTTTTAAATTTCATTTATAGTGAGCAGGACCTAAAGCGTTAAGGTAAATGAAGGTAGATTATAAGCACTTAGGACTTGTAATCATATCATTAAAAAAAAAAGAAAAAAAACAGTTTTGTAGATATATATATGTGATGCGGAGTATGGCGTTTAAATCAAGAGTGTATCGTCGTACACGTGCTGACATATAAACACAGTAGGTCGATGTAAGTGAAAACGAAAGATATGAAAAAAAAACGGTCAAAAACTTCACACGTTCGTGTAGGGACGATCGCGAGAATGAAATTTTATCTATCCGGATACATGTAATTCTTTGAGAACGAATTTGCAGCGTTAGTAATGAAAAAAACATATATACATATACATATATATATATACTTTATTCCGGTCTCTTTTTATTAAGCGGGCGCGCAAGACACGTATACATACATACGAACCGTGCATAACACACACGAGCATGAATACGATATGGTAAATTATAAATACGTGGGCGAAAAACCATATAATATTTTCTTCTGCTCGGTGCGAGAGATAATCGACGACGTCTGAACGAGTCGCATACACGTACACGCGCGTGCACACAGCCACACACATACACACACACACTGAGAGAGAGAGAGAGAAAGAGAGATACAAAAAAAAGAAAATTTGCAAACATCGATTTTTCAACTTTCATATGCTTTAGCATACGTGTGATAGTATTCGTAATCTTTACATACCCATTCCTAATTATATTCCATTGTAAAAATGAGAAATTAAACCAAAAAGAATAAAAAAAATAGAGAGAGAGAGAGAGAGAGAGAGAGAGAGAGAGAGAGAGAGAGAGAGAGAGAGAGAGAGAGAGAAGGGAGAGAGAGAAAGGGAGAAAGAAAGAGACGAGTAAACGGAGTAGAGAAAGCATGCAAAGAATGACGTGGAGAACGATAGAACATGGGGAAAATCGAAGACGAGAGTGTGAATGGATAATACATTTTTAACATACATAGGTGCACCTTCGTTTTTGAGGAATTATGTTTAGGCGTTTCGTTTCGCTAGAGATACTATAGATATTATTATATATTGGCTGAACGATGCCCTCCTGATGAAAATCCCACTCCCGTGTGTGATGTACTCTAGGTATACCTTTAAAATGAGAACGCATACGTATTTGAGAAGGTCGAGCACGCATGCCAGACTGTCGCTTATTTTCGGACACTTTACCCTGTACATTAAAGTGTGGTAAAGTAAATATGTAGTACATATTACAACGAACACTTACACTGTTTTTTGGGCTGTATTATTCTAACTGGGAGCGGCAACTGCGATATTAACGTATATGTATATACGTATATATGTATAAATAATATATATATATATATATATTTATATATATACATATATGTATATATTAGGCAGAACGAGAAATTTTCAAGACATCCGCGCGCGATCCTTTTGTTTTCTATGAACTAAGTGACGAGAGAGAGAGAGAGAGAGAGAGAGTGACAAAGGGAAAACGAAACAGAAAAAAATGAAACAAACAAACAAATTAAACTGAAGTCAACCTTTATATTTAACCCTTTTTTCCATTACGGATCTAATTAATTGTTTTTAGAGAAGAGATCGTCGAAACTTTACTTCGTGTGAATTATTGAGAACGCTGGAGAAAAGAGTAATAATAAATAATTACATAGACGATTCTTTGGATAAGAGAGTAAACAAATAAATGATCGTGTAGTAGAGTTTTTAAATATAAGCGTCTTAAGAATCGTGTGCGAACGCGTGGAGAGATGTTAGAGCGAATCCTTTGAAGGACGGTAGGGAGAAAAAGGTACTTTCTAAAGGTAGCTGCTTGTCCGCGAGACATCTTGCCTAGAACGACTGAGGGTGGAAAGGGGTTAAATTTAAAGATACGTATAGGAGTATATAAACTTCGAAAGCGCTGTGCATCGGAAGATGATTAGAATCGCCGGATGATCGGGATTTCGTCTGGGTGTGAAACTCGTCTCTTAAGATATACTTAGAGTTAAAATAAATAAATAAATAAATAAATAAAATAACATTGTCGACAATTTCCGAGAGATACGGGATGACAGTTCGCCTGTTTCTTTCGCACGGTTGTAAATAGCTTGTCACTTTTTCTTTAAAATCGATACGTGAAACTTTTCACTCAGCCTCGTATGATATTTACAATTATACATAATATAAACTTGTACGAATATATTTGCCTGCTAATCGTTAAGCTTCCGCGTGGATCGAATCGCTGCGAAAAGAAAGACTTATAAAGACAAACGGAGAAATCAATAATCGAACGATACACCGACAGAACGCGACAAATTGTACAAACACGGAATCATCCGGATGACAAAAAGTCTCATCTTCCGGTGGATAGATTCTTCTATGTACAAAAAATCAAATTGTAATTGTAGCGTGTAGAATCTGTAATGATACAGTATTCCAGGTAGAGTATATAGCACTGTGTAAACACGATAAACATTATTATACACTCATAAACACGAAACTCGAGGTTGTAAAGAAGGCATCTGTGTCGATAATTAGTTATAAAAGATGAAATTTGTTTAAATCTTAAAAATACATATCCCATCTATATGTATATATTTGCAGTCGCATGAAAGTTCAATTGATTAATTATTGGTCATTATTATTTTCATCATTATTACTACTACTATTATTATCATTACTATTATTGCAAATCGTCATTATCATCGTCGTCATCATCATCATTATTATTACCGCTATTATTTCATTACTACTGTTGCTGCTACTACTATTATTATTATTATTATTATTATGAATGATTATTATTATTATTATTTATGGTTCCAATTTTTAAAAAATTGGAACGAATAAATATGTGAAATCGATATTACGTTTAAGACGTTAGGTTAATGTTCATAGTTAGATAATTAGGTAGGTAGGATAGTAGATACATATCGTTAATATTGTTATTAATTAATAGTATTGCAAAAAGGTATTACTGCCGATGCGCTTTGATTTTTTTTGTATATATATATATATATGAAGAAAAAGAACCACTTTATTGCTCGCATTGCCTTTTCCGCGATGTGCAAGGGTTATTCAAAATATTCTTTTCATCTTATTCTCGATGACTTTTTCTAAATATCCTCGAACAAGAACAATGGGCGGCTAATTTACCAGCGTTTGTGGCCAAATAAACATACGAGTACCTGTGCTAATGTCGATTTTTCATATTAGTCTCGAAGAGGCATCATTCCTGGTCTCGTGCTAAAGATTAAACTTTTAAATGACTATATTTTTGTGCAATTATCAATGCAATGCCAGTTGTGCTCGAAGATGTCTTTTATATAGAGAATTTGAACAAGATATAATGCATATTAATCGTTACTTTCGGTATTTCCGTTTCTTTCCTATCGTCTGCATACACGTCCGCGCGAGACATACATTTAAATACAATACATCCCCGGCGGACCTGTCATTTTCGATGCCGTGCAGAATTTTTTAATCCGAGACCTTCGAACACGACGAAACATTCGAAAGAAACCAAAAAAAATAATAATAATAAATAAATAAATAAATAAAAGTAACACTTTCTCATTAGATATTGTAAAACGTTGGGCCAAAACAAAACAAACCAAAGCGCAGTAACCTTTTTAGCGATCCTACCCCTCCAAGTATTACCGGTAAACATATACCTGCCCCACATATCAGGTCTTAGGTATCCCAAGCACCACCACGTGTCATATCAATGTTTCTAAACGTTATAATCTTAATACCTTGTATCGAATAATTTTATCCTTCTTTGCCTGTAAACTATTTCGACGTCCCCTGACACGTTTAACCCTGTATGTCCTAAAGCTACGGGGCTCACAGTTGTTGCGCAGCCAGCCACCCACGTTCGCGTTAAATTTGACAAACAAAAAAAACTAATCTTCTGGAATTTGTATTTTGTCGAGACTGTGACATTTCAAAACGTCAGGATTTCCTCGCAGTGGAAGTCATGTGGTTTTTGAAGGTTCCCCGTCTCGACGTGTATTGATTTTTTAGCTTCCCCACTTGTCACGGGGAATCAAAGGGAAAAAATTCGTAATTCGTGATCTTAATTCGTGATTTCGGCCAGCTTCTCGACAGCTGTGAACGGCGTATCTTAATGAAAAAAAAAATGTAGTATACACCCCTGTAATCGTATGCCCGTTTCCCCGTAAAAAAAAAGTAATAAGTGAACCCCCCACGTCCCCTTTTCCGTAAAACTCCACCTCGTTATTGTACATCTGACGATGAGCCAAAAAAAAAAGGTCTCTATGCTCTGTCTTCCCATCGCTGCGTCAAAAGACAAACTAGATGTAATAAGATTTGTTGACTGTATACATTATTATACATTGAATAACACTCATCACCGACATGACACACACGATCGCAACAAACATACACACGTCACACACGTTCCGACACACGTACGGAACCATGAAAAAAAAATATGTATAATATAAACGAACGCCACGTAAACCACGAGGCACTGCGTCAAGATAGCCCAAGATGGATCGGTTATGCTAGTTTCTCGTAAACCGCGATCATCGCGTCGTAGCATAGTCGCCGAGTTTCGAGTGATTTTGAGAATGAAAACGAACGGAGTAACAAACGACGAAAACTCCGACGTGGCGAGATCGTACGATACGTATTCCTCGGTAAATTCGAAAGACAGCTTCGAACTCGAAGAATTTTACGTCCGATTTACGTGTGCAACTTCGAACGAATAGTGAATCGCTAGTTTATAGTGAATTTTTTGTTTCTTTCGAGAACAAGTAGAGAATTTTCATTTTTTCCCATCGGTACTCAAGAAACGAGCTGTTGTCGCTTATAAACGATACCATTGAGTTTGTTTCCGTCGACGATATCGATCTATAGATCCGCGATAGACGTCCCTGGGTTCGCTTGATCGAGCATTAACCATCCATAATTAGTCTGTGATGTCGCAGCGCGCGTTCGAGAATCAGACAATTGAGATACTTCGCTAAACGACACGTAGAAACGATCCTAGATAATACACGGTGTCACGACAGTAAACGGGAGAAGTATATACACAGGCCAAGAAACAGGAGACACACACGAAATATGATTACTCTTAAAACGAAAAAAAAAAGATGTAATGTGTATATTAATACTGTATGTCGTACGCTCTAATGTTGTTTGAAGAGTTATTTGCGAGTCAATTATCTGTGCCTAGCAGCCCTGTGCACCCTATCAAATGTACCACCGTTCAGATGAAAAATTAAAGTAAATATGGGAAAAAAATGAAAGATACTAATTAAAAAAAAACAAAACCAAATCGAATATACATAGTTCAAGCAAACAAAAAAAAAGACGAATACACATGTGTGTTTCTCACAATTAAACGACAAAAAAAATAATAAAAGAAACTAAAAAATAACTTGCACCCTGTATACATAGTTCGCACAATGATCTGTTCCTATTTTGGAATCAGTTTTTTTCGGATTTGCCAAGAATGTATATCTACAGATTCTATATAAATATATATAGAAAACTGATTATGAAATATAAGTATTGAAATCTAGTTCTGGAATTGTTACCCTTTTCGTAACCGGACATCCAACAAACCAACTTGTGCGCCTACGATCCATCGTATGAATCGTCTCGGAATAAAAACAACAACAGCAACAAAAACTAGTAAAAAGAAACGTGCAGAAGAACCGTAATTCGCTTTTAAGCTACTATGCCTAAATATGTCTTCGTTTTTTTTGTATGATTGTCAATCAGGTAGCACTCTTGGTGCTGATCAAAACTCGAAGTCCACTAGAAAGGTTGTTTCTTCTTCTTTAAGAAGAAACGACGCCGATTTCGAGCGTCGCGTCGTAGGGGAATGAGAGAGGAATTTAAAGAGACGCGAGGTGACAGCTCGTTTCTAGTGGCAATCGTACGTTGCGTAAAAGCGAACTCCTTTCAGGGTACCACACTTGTTAGATACGTTCATTTAAGTACGATAGTACAGCATCACACAAGTAGCGAAATCTTTTAGACGAATTTAATTAGAGGACAAAAACAATAAACGATCGGCGGGAGACGAGGTGGACGTTGATTTTTCCGTCGGCGTCGCTTCCCATCCTCGCCCTGTCTTAGAAATACGAATTAGAAGAGTTCGGAATGTATGAGAACATCGTTCGGATAAATCGCATGTAGTACACGAGTTTTTCGATATCCAAGTTTGTTTGCTCGCCAAAAAAAAAGAATACAGAAAAACTGAAATCTTTATACATAAACCGTCACACACTGAACACAACAGCACAACAGTCACGAATTCATGCACATCCATTATATTTATAGGTAAATCTCTGTATATATATACATATAAATACAGAAATTCACTCACCCACGTGTCACGGAACACGGATTTTACACACACTCTAGAAGTATGTGGGACGCTTGTATGTGTGTCTAAAAGAAACCAATGCAAGAAATCAATGTCTGCTTCGAACGCTCTGTTCACGAAATCGTAGAAAGATAAATACATGTTCGGTGTCGCTGAATTTTTCACGTTTTCAAAATCTCGCTCCCTTGTCCGAGATATCACGAGTCTCTTCCCTGTGAAGCCCCTCGTGGCACGTATGACACGCAAGTAGTAATTCACCCCATATGTCGGACGTGCGACGTTTCTTAAAAATGTTGCTTCGTCCAACCGGTAGGACGAACGGACACGAGATAAATCTTTGGTCGCGAATGCAAAGAGAAGGAATATCGAAGAGCGAAACGAAAGGAATAAAAGTAGTGAACAGAGGTGAAAAGCAGCAATGTGTGAATCGATTAATGTTTATAGAATGGACAGGTTGCAAGGGACACGGTAAAACAAAACGAGAACAAAACCAGAAGATTAAATTCTTGGATGGTACGAAAAGAAACATCGAGCACAAAGAGAGAAAGAGTAAAACATGAGAACAAAGATATAAAAACAGAAATACATAAGAGCACACTCACTGAGCGCCGCTAGTAAAAGACATGGTAGGCTATTATCGCTAATAGTCGCTAGCCGATAGTGATGTAGTTTATCCTTTAGAAGTTATTTTAAGTTCTTAATTATAATGATTACTATAAATTTATTATCGTATTCACATTACACACTGTAACACTTCTTATTATAATAACAAAAGTATTTACCTGTGCATATTGACATATTATGGAGTCACATCATTAAAACATATACTACTCAATATATTCAGCGTCAACGACTCGATTCATTGACACCCACACCATATATACCATGCATATACAGGGTGTCCCAGCTATCTCTGTGAACTTTCCAGATGATGATAGCCGAGATAATTCTAATACAGAAATTATCATTTTTAATGTCCTACGTCGGTCCGTGGCAAAATTATTCTAATTATAATGACAGCCAATCGGAGAGCATCGGGTCACAGTGTAGGGTCTAGGAGTAGGGTAACTGTGTATACCTGCGGGTCGAGGGGCCTCTCGGAAGGCACGGCGAATGTCATTGAATCATTCACCGCGGAAGTGTCATTGAAGGAAGGTCTAATTTGTAACAGAGCCTCTTGCGCTTATTCTATGGAATAGCACCGTTCGTAAACATTACAGTTCACGTTAGTCTGTCGTTCTTCTATCATCGGAAGCTCAATTTCATTAGAAATCGGAACAGTTTAAAGTTTGTCGGTGAAATAGTGACCACACATTGCAGTGCGCGTACATTAGTGAAAGTTATTCGTGTTGGTTCGAAATAATGACAACGCTATCGTTCATGCGAGTGAAGCATTCGTGATTTTGTGTCAACTGTATCGAAACTACTGTCATTTTTCTTTATAATAATTTTCCCACGGATCCACATACGACGTTGAAAACTGTGTTACGTAATAGTTATCTTTCTGTATTATAGTAACCTCTGCTATCATCCTCTAGGAGGCCCACATACATGTTTGGCACACCCTACCGTATACCTTACTCAATAATACAATTTTCCGCGACCAGGGCATTCGCACCTGCGTTGCGGAAAACCAATATATATATATATATATATATATATTGTATACTACCTGCCCACGAAGATGACCACTGATGGATCACACCTTTTTTAACTCGAAGAAAGAAACCGATACATTCGAACCGAGGCGAAATTTCCAAATTGTCTTATTAAATACACCTCGTGGAAAGTTTTCTCTCGTTTTATTCGACGAACGAATATAGCGCGTGCTACGAGGAAACTTGAGAAGGAACGAAATCATAATTCACTTGTTATGCGCCTATAAATTCGGGTGAAATTTCATAAGGCCGTAGAACGGAGCGCGAGATCACGTGGGTGTGAAATTGATAAAACACATGGATCTCCGTGTTGGGTCGCGAGAATGAAACCGGTTCAAACGATACTTGGAAATGTTCGTACTCGGAAAGGTTCTGAATGTAGGAAAGTTCTTTTTGCGATGCCTTGTATGCTGACCACTTTTGAAACGTTGATTTTTATCCATGTTTGAGAAAACCGGTGCATGCTCGTGTCACTGTTTACCTGTTTGTCGACGTATCTAACATATTCAAACACTATTGGAACGATGTGTCGTCGGAATGATTGAACGTTTTTCCTATTTTTCTGCACTTGACTTGACAATAGCACGTGTTCATGCTGTCCGTGAAAGTTCGTCCTATGTGTGTGTTAAATGTATGAAGGATTTCGGGGGAAAAAGAAACAGAAGAAGGGACGGAGGGACGGACGATGTATAAACGGCACGATATTTTAGGGGACAAGTATAGCCTGGATGTGTAATTAAATTTCGCGATAAGACGCGAATTTCTGTGCGCGAGGCTGTGTAATAAATGCAGAAATTTATTGTGCAACGTGCCGTCGTAAAATACGTCGCCGTAAGTTATGCGTCTTCGCTACACCGTCAGCTGAAAACACTCAAACAACTCGTTTATTACCACCCGGGAAGAGTAATTATTGCAAAAAGATCGTATAATCGCCGCCCGCAAAACAATATTAGTTCACGCACGTCTCGTCGTCGCTTAAAAAAAAGACTAAACACTGTCACATTATTTTTACACATTAACACGAACGGCTTATCGATTAACTATATTCGTCTAATCTATCCACGTCGCGTTAAAGAAATATACGTCAAACGAGGAGTTAAGAACAATTGAAAATTTCTCGATGATTTTCCCCCGTCTGAATCGACCTGTTGAAATTAATTTTAGCCGACGTATTCACCCACACAGATCCACGCGACTCTCGACTAATACACGTGCGTTCTAAAGCGCGTACAACAATATGCAAAACGCTGAAGACCTTCGGTAGAACGAAAATAACGAAATCGAGATAAAAGGCTGCTTGAAATAGGGCTGCTTAAGCATGTAATCGATTCACGGGCTTATGGTGGCTTCGCTAAATATCGCAAGCATGCGCACGTTTCGGTGACGAGCATTTTGCTGCATCGCTTTATGCTTTCGCTACGTCCGGAAAGTCGAATTCAGTTCGGCGACGATATTACAACAGTTTTCACTGGTTACTCGCAGCGTCGCTCTATAAATGTATGTACGTACGTACATACATACATAGAACCATGTCCATGAGTAGCGGGACACGCCACGGATCCGATGGTCACCGGGAAACAGTGATTTTTCAAACGGAAAAACCAACACTCGAATATTACACCGATGACACGGTTTCCGATGGATGTCACGTTTGAAATTTTCCACCGTCGGACTTTTCCGAGGTGCGAAAAAACCCCGACGTGTTTCAGTTTCAGCGGGTTAGAATTTTAACAGCGTGAAATTTCCGACCGCCGGTCATATCACTGAAATTTCAACGCGTAAGAAGAATTCCAGAGGTTCGAAGGTGTAATTGAGAATCGTAATCACCCGATAAATTTGAGTGATCGTCGATCCGAGTTTCTACGTGTCCTGTAACTTATGGACGGACGTGTACGTGACGTCGGAACGACGGACACACGGGGAAAGCGAGATTAAAGTTAGAACGATGGATGTCGGAGTGTCGAGTACAAGTAATAGTCGACTGTATCGGTATTCCGAGTGGTATCTTAGGTATCTCGAACACTCCGTCGCGGGGAGGAGGAATTTATTTTTTCAGGAGACTTGTAAATCTTGTAAAAAGAATCTTGTAAATTGTGGACGTAGACAGAAGTGTTCTATACTCGCTGTACTTTCTATGCACCTTTAATGATACATACTTGGAAGTTGTGATACTCGTAGGCTAGTGGAAGTTACTATTAAACTTACGAACGGACGTGATAACGATATTCGCTGAGTGATTAATTCTCACCTAATTTCCGCAACGAATGTAGGGACACATCGAGTAAGAGATTACGGAGACTGTATTTACACGAAGGAATTGTTGTAAGAGGAATAAATATAGACGGAGGATGATTTGATCGAATATTGCGTAATCAGGATTGTGATTTAGGATGATAGAACGGTGGAGACAATTATCAGCAGCGGTGGTTACGTTAAAAATTGATGTAAGTAATATATTTTCATATTTACAAGAATTGTAAGTATAAGTTTCGTAATTGGATAGTTGAATATATGGATGCATGTATACTTGCTTGTAAAAATATAAAGTGCATTTTTTCAAAACGTAATCACTCCATCGATGTAAGAAAGTTCATAACGGAGAAACAATTTTCAAAATACATTTCGACGTTGGTTTCGTCGAATATCGTTCCTATTTCTTTAATCGTTCTAGTAGATATATACGTGTTTCATCGACGCAGGTACATTTTGAAAGAACGCGACGAATAGGATGCTTTCACTGAAAGCGATTAGATTTTTTCAAGAACTTCATCTCGTTCCCCGTACACGCGATTCAAAAATTCGTGTATTCGCTCGTTAACGTTTCACAAATTACTCCGTGACTCTGAAAAAAAAACTCTGCTCCTCTCTAACGAGGTCTTCTTCTTTCTCGAAAAATTATGATTCTTTTTTTGTTCCGCGAACTATCTATCGATAGAATACAAAAAACCGCTTTTGATTTTCAAAAATAGAGTATCCCATCGAGCAGCGTATCGCTAAACCCTTAGCGTACAGTTTCTGTCCTATTCATAGCTTAGCTAGATTTCCATCCGAAGAAGGCACACGGTTTATTATTACTCGAGCGATATATAAAAGTTCCGGAGAAGTGACATGAACGAATCGTGAGCCCGTGCATATGAAGATATTATCGATTATCGTGCTCTTTCTATTCCCCGTAAAGCATGACTCGGTACACCCGGGGGTAGGGGTGGTGCCTCTCCGCCCCTGGCTTCGGGATCGTTCAGAGCTGCTTCGGAGGCCTTGAATCGCTTGTATTTCCCTGAAATCAGATCCCCGTCGTCTCAGATACGTATCATCGCTACTAGCAATAAATCAATTTCGTTTATTAAATACCAAAAAGGGGTGGGGGGACGAATCGAGTCGAGTCAAGGGTGCTCTCGTCGATATCGAAGTTACTCACTTGCCAAACGAACGAGAGTGACGCCCCACCAGATACTCCAGCCCCAGCCGACGAGGCAAAATAAAACCGTGAATAATTGACCGACGCCGACGACCAGATTCACCACGAACGAGCCGAGTCTCGATTTCAATCCCGCGACCTGCGAGAATCTCGGTTGACCCGTGCAAAGGTTGAATAAACCACTCCAAACGGTACCTGAAACGTGATTACGAAATTCAGGAGTGGGACGTAGCAATGGTCAGACGTGGAATTTCAGTAAAATCGAAATAACCAGGACAGAGATCGTTGCTTCAAGGTATCTCAATTTTATAGAAATCTATATGGGTCCATTCTCATGGTCAGCGTCTAGATTAACGGTACAACTACCAAGGCAATTATAGTGACTGGTTCTTAATTGATTATAAAAATCGATTAAATTTGCAACAGTACGTTCTCCCAACATCGTTCTATTATTTTTACATATTCCAAATTAATCCTCGGTAGTTGTGAGGTTAACAAACGTTGAAATCCAACGCGACCAACAAATTGTACAGTAATTTACCAGAACCAGGCAGTAGAACGTTCCAGACGAGACAAAACCAAGCGAGAGGAACAGGTAGACACGGAATGGCGCCACGCATGAGGGAGTTGTGTTCCACTAGGACATCCGGTATCTTGGCCTTCGGTTCCTGCGGGGTTTAACGATGTCTCGTGAGATCTTGTTTAATTCGAAGTAAACACTAAACCCGTAGATCAGAGTGAATCGCGTACCTCCGACAACGGTGGAGGGGCGACGCTAGTCAGACTGTGCTTGGCACGTATGTTTCTCGTACGATCGACTTCAGCACGTTTGCATTTGCAACGATCGAACAATCTTCGGCAAATCACGCCGAACCTTCTCTCAGGTGGACAGCAAACCGTAGCTTCCGCTGGTCCCACCCTGGCCTTTCTCGCGCAGCATTTAACGTTTCTCAGTCGATTGCACCTGCAAAAAAATCGCGGGTCATTCAATCGAGTATTTTCAATTTGTGGGACATATTAATAATTAAGGGTTATGCTAGTTTGTGTGATTTCAGACAGAGGGTGACATCCTGGGGAAAGTTGGACCATCTCGAGTACCTGCAGCCTTTCTTAAACTTTGACCAGCAACCACCGGGTGCTTCCACTGCGGTGTTGGCAACCTGAACGGGTTCGGTGGTTGGTACGGTGGTCCTTTGCTGGTTTCCGGGCCAGGGAACCCTTTTCGGGTCCGTTCGACACGCGAGACACCTCATACTGGGACACCAGTGACGATAACGACCCAGGGACCGCTTCCAACGAGTCAAGAGCCTCTCCGGGACTTGATCGCCAATGCCGTTCGCACCGGCTAGCACCCTGAAATTAAGAAATTGTATTACTATTGTTGCGCTACCTTGAAATCCAGCTCTCCTCGCGATCTCCTTGAAGTTTCCTTGAAGCTCTCCGTCCTATTTGTCGAGGACTAGTTAGTTGAAATTTCGTAACATGGCGACAGCGAGAGATTCTTCCCGAGGTAATAAAATCAAAAAACAACTTACATCGCGGTAACGAATGACGTAACAGGAAGATGAATCTCGATATCGATCAAGAACCCGTTTCCCGTTTATCAGCCCCGCAGGCTGGCAAAACCGAAATACAAATGCCAACGGCGGAAGACTATATCAATGCCAGATAATGTCACAGATTCTCATCGATCCGCGAATCCACAAAATACCCACACCCGCGTCTCTCGACACCTTCTCCCCCACCACATTTAACAACGAAAAAGCTTACCTCTCACCGAACTCGCGACTCGGAAAGACAATCGATCGGAATCGTGGAGCAGAAAGGACTCGCAGCGGGCGAGCATCGGCCGAGGATTGCAGGTGCCGCAGTCCTAAGGGGCTGGTCAGAGCCCACAGGGTGCGAGGGGGTGGGCAAAGTGGTCACGCAAAGATTTTCCCGGCTCCTTTGGCCGCCTTGTGGGTGTATATATGTATATGTGGAGGATTCGTTAGGCTGACCGCGAAATCGATACGCGGACGGTGTTCTTTACCTTCGGCGAACGCTTTGGAGTTTGCTAGACTCTTAAAATTTCTGTTTCGATACCTTTTTTTTAATCCGCCCCTTGTCGAGAGGGAACATTGGTCCAACGGGAAAGCTCGTTTTTGATGTTGTTTAAAGTAAAAGAGATTTGATCGTCCGTGAATTTATAGAACGGAAAGTATACGTTATTTAGAAGGTTTTCGCGATGCTTTGTTATTTGAAAAGTTTATTTTATTTCACGTGGGAGGTACGCGTATGTAATCTGTGCGGGTAAACGCAAGAGGAAATGAAAATGTCGTTCGAAACGCAGCCGCGATTCTATCATCGGTGGCGTCGCGACACGATAAACGTCTTAATGACGCTCGAACTTTGAAATGCACACTTATTATCTCGCAACTTTCCTTACGCAGTTCTAGGCACGGTGTGCGTGCGAAAGTCCGTTTCACCTGCGAGACTCTCAGGGACGAATAGTCTCGGGTGTTAGAGACCTACACTTTCTCCGACGGCGTGTCGTTAATTATCGTGAAAATCATTTCTCCAGCTTTTGTCTTCCACGCGAAAAATAGATCGAAATCGCAAAAGTTTTTCAGGACGACGAGATTTACGACGGCAGACGAAGTTCCTCGAGCTTTGATTAACGAAAGCGACGGGTCGAATGGAAAGGAAAAAACGAGGGTTTCTCGGAGAACTGAGCTCCTAGTGGCTTGCTTTCTCGAAATTCGCGAGACGTTACGGTTCAGGTGTACGGTTCGGTTAATATTTCGTACAGTTTGCGGTATCGTTGCGGTGAAACCGTATTATTACGTGGTCAGAGAATTACACGTGAACGTAGCGCAACGGTGTCCCACAAGTACTGATATATTGCGCTTGATCACGTGGTGTCATGGAAATTACCGTCTCCACCTGTTTCCATGAAATCTGTTTACGATACACACACTCTCTTGCTCGTGGAAAACCCGTACGGTAGCTATTTTGCATTTTAACTGGCATTTTAAAAAGAACTCTATTGTACGACGTAATCCCGTTGAATGTTAAGTGTCGATATTTTAACGCGGTATAAGTGAAATTTGAATAAATGAAACTCTTGTTTTTCTTTGCCCCGTAAAAACGTTGCAAATGTATGTAGAACGACGTGTGTCGGTAGTAAACGTAGAATTTGCGGCGGGGATTAATGAATTATGATTATTTCTTTTTTGAGAATAATATTCATGTCGACCGGTTGCATTGTGTTTACGGTTCCTTTTTGGGTCAAAGCTATAAGAACGCTTCGGGTTCACCGTTATCGCTCGAACAAATTTCAACCACTGGTAGGTATAATAAAGCTGCGAGTCATTACCTTGACTCGTGAAACACAAATTCATGTGTCGCGGTAGAAATGTAATAGCTCCGACACCTTCCACGGACCTTTCTCTTCCCCCTCGTTCCCTCTCTGATAATTTCCGCGCGTTTTTCCTTCGCAATTTCAATCGACCTGCTGGGGAAAAAATCGCCGCGAAATCTCGAATAAAATTCACCGTACAAACTCGGCGAGGCGATCGTCGCGTCTCGAAGAATTCGAAACGTGCCGCGTCACTTTAATCAAGCGATCGATCGATCCTCTCGAAGTGACGATTAACATCAGGGGTAATGGAGCGAAGGCGTTTAATTAACGAACAGTCGATATCGATAGGCTTTTCCAGTGGACTGTAATTTAATTAACGGTCGGTCATCCTCGCGCTCGGGTCGCTCAGGAACCTCGTCAGGAGATTTTTAATCAAAGTCCTGGCCGACCGAGTGACCGCACAAGGATCGAATCCGTGAATAGATCAATCGCGGCTCTCGAAGATGAATAGAAAAGTATAACGGGTGGTCGGGAGAAACGAGTGTAAGCGTACACGGGGGTAGCAGTGACTCGACCTTGGACGCACGCGACGGTGACTTCGTGACGGTGATTCGTCGGTCAATCCACGTAGCCGCGTTACGTCAATTTTCGGTTTTGCCAGCCCCGACACGTACTAATTATCCACCGGCTGGATCTAACGTTATGCAGATCGTCGCCGGACGTTGCGGCGATCATATTCGTCAGAAACGTAGAATTTCGCGTTAATGAGAAATCATCGTAACGATTTTTCTCCCCACCCTGGGTGTACCGGAAACGTAATTTAAATTCGAAAAGCGTGAAAGTTAAACGTATTCGAGGAAACGCGACGTCAGCGGGGGATTTTTTTTTTTTAATTTTCACGTATTCGTGTCGAGTGGTAGAGCGGGACGATCGGACACTCTGATTTATCGTCCGGTTGTGTTGGTGTCTCCTTGAGTCCGGTGTGGCTCGTCGATGTATGGAAATCTCTATGGGATCGATAAACCCAGCCAGGTTGCTTCGTCCAGCGAAGGTGCTGGTTTAAGGGTAACAGGGGTGAAGGAACTCGGCCGTCTTATACGAATCGACCGTGCGGACTTCTTTTCAAGGCTTTACACGGCCGTCGAAGAGATATACCTATGGTAATTTCCCGCGGGAATGACGCGTGTCGTCCCCTAGAACCGTCGGGAGAAATAATTTGAAATTTACTTCGTTCTTACCAAACGAATAGCTTTCTCGTTGGAAACAATTCCAAGGGATTCTCGGAGTACGTATATTCTTTTTTTATATATGTATAATTGAGAATGATGCCCTGTTTTCGTGACGCGTAAGAATTCCATCATCCCCTGCGTGATCGGTATCTGATAACACCGTATTACATCTGATACGAACGATTCGAATCAAAATCCGCGACGATTTACCTTAATCCACGCGTATCTTTCTAGAATAATCTCGAATTCCTTTGATAGCAATTCAAATATAATTATACATCTCCCCTGTTTAAATGTAATTGATCTCTTTCCCGTGAATTCTCTCTACCCTTCGATACCATATAAATTCTCTCACCCATATCCATCACCCTTAGATAAAACCCACGGGGATACTTACGCAGGTTCTCCGTTCTCCACGTGGACGTTTCCGCTGAGCGTTTCGATTTCCCGCCGTCGCATCACGTGCACCGTTTTCTCCCTGGGCGACGAGACGCCCCTGACGGTGTTGACGCTGACGCCGGTGTCCGTCGAGCCGACGCTCTCGATGGAGACGGACGTGGAGGCGCTGCCGCGGGTCTCCGCGTTCATCTTCGTTCCCGGGTCGACGTTTTCCTGCGTGGAATCGACCTGGTTCACTGCACTCGCGGTATTCATCGACTGTGGGGTTGGGGTGGAGGAAGACTTTGTTTCTGTAGGAGGTGGTTTCGCAGGATTCGGATGGTCGGAGGTCGACGAGCTTCCTGGCGGTGGTTTCGCAGGGTTCGACGTCGCAGCGGGTTTCCCAGCAGCTTTCGTAGTAGTCTCCCCGGGTTGTACGTTCGTCTCTGCCACTTGGGAAGATACGTTCGTTGTCCTTTGAACGGTATTTTGCGATTCCTCCGTGGCATTCGGATTCTTGGGACGTTGCCCGACGGAGATGCTATCGCTGGAGGTGTTCGTTCTGCCAAAGTTCTTCACCGATTGGCCAACGCTAGCGGTTTTCCCGTGACTACTCGTCCGTTCCGGAACCGGTGACTCGTTTCTACTCTCCGAGAGTCTGGTCCTGCTACCTGCGATTGGTTTGCTCGGTTTCGACGTCTGATTCGAGGTCCTGTCCTCGCTGGTTTGCTCCACGTTCTGCGTCTGTTTCGCGGGAGGATCGCTCGCGGTATTGGAAGATTTGACGTTTGCCTCTGGTCGATCCGCCTGATTTCCCTCCGTTCGACTTTCAACCGTGCCGGACGTCTCCTTGTCCACCAGGATCGCGTTGGCGTCGATGTGAAGGGGCTGGACGGCCGTCGTGGCCGTGGTGTTCACCACGCTAGACGTCCCAGTGGCGCCGGAAGACTGCTTCAGAAGATCGATCAGATCCAGATCGGTTTTCTCGGGATTCTTGTCGCCACCCTGAGAACTCGGAGTCTCTTTCGCGTTATCCACTTCCTCGGTTTTCGTGTCCTTGGAACCGTTCACCTTGGCGTCGTTCTTCTGCGGTTGATTGGAGATCGTGATGAACCTGGCAGGGTTCAAGGAGTTCGTGACGTTCCTATTGGCCTTCAAGGGGATCTTCGACGGCGACCCGAAGCGATCCCCGCTGGACGTTTTCTCCGTCGACTTCTCCTGATTCGCTCTTCGTCCGTTTTGTACGTTTCGCGCGTTACCGACGTTCTTCGTCGGCGACGTGGTTACTTTCTGCCCCTTCGTCGGCGACGATCTCGTCGTGTCTCTCGCGCGATCCCTCTTCGCGGGCTGCGTCACATTTTTCTCGGGCTTCGTCGGAGTCCCCTGAATCGGCGACAGTTTGCTGGACGCCCTGGTCGACGGTCGTCGGTTCACCAGGTTCCTGACGCTGTTGCTGTTACCGTTTCCACCACTCAAACGACTCCTCGAGTCCGGAACGTTCAAACGTGTCCTGGAGTCGACTCGTCGACCAATTTTTGGGGACGAAATACGATCGGTGGACTTCGTCAACGACGTCGAGCGTTGCCGCGTCGGTTGCGGGATCAGACTTCTCCTGGGGCTGCTCTGCTGCGAGACCGAGGCTGGAAATTACACAAATGCATAATAAATCGTCAATATCATACAAAACCTAAAGTCATCGCGATTCTAATCTACCTCGCCTACTTGATATTAAAACGTTTCGACGCCTCCCACGACATCATCGAGCTCCGAAATTTCAACTCACCCCTCCGATCGATTCTCCTCCTGTCCCTTAGATCCGGTGATTGAGGCCTTGACCTGGCCCGAGGCGGGGGTCCCTTGAAGCCACGACCCCTGAAGGGCGAAACCCTGCCGGTGGGCAAAGTGGGCGAAGGGCTTCTCGACTCGGGGGTGGCGGCTCGTGATTCGGCGATGATCACGAAGCTGGATCGTCGGTGCGCCCTGGTCGACGGGGCCACCTTGTAGGGCTCGGGGGCACGTGGTGGCGACGGCAGACCCGGCGACAGGAGGTAATTCGGGTCGGGCGCCAACACCCGGAAGGGTCGCGCATTGTCGTCGAGATGCCTCCTCATCTTTCCGACCGACCCTGACTGCAACGAATAGATCTTCAGATCGACTCCCTTTTTAGTAGCTTTTTTTGTATTGTTTTTTCTCCCCGCTTTCTGCATTTACTTGCTACGCGACCTTATATCTATGCATATAGCGTGCGCTCGATGTTTCATCATTCATTTCGTTACGTGCGAAATTATATAATTTCGAGTCATTAGCGGTTAGCGAAAGCGGATGGAAAAA
Source organism: Mimumesa dahlbomi (assembly GCA_917499265.3). NCBI lineage: Eukaryota > Metazoa > Arthropoda > Insecta > Hymenoptera > Crabronidae > Mimumesa > Mimumesa dahlbomi. The sequence continues at coordinate 6,747,894 of OU824126.1, forward strand.
GTGCTCGGCGTGGGGTTTTTTTTTTATAGGTTGCGGGAGAATACGTGAACGTACTTAGGTGTTAACGCATGGTAATCGAGTAGTCGGATTAGTAAACAAAGGGATCGTGGTACCTCGAGCCCTTCATGCAGATCAGGATGAGAAGGACTCCGAGATCCTTTGTCGCTCTCACCTGAAAATGAAAAGTGCTCGATTAACTGATGATATATTTCATCCTGTATCTTGAATTGATTTCACGTAAAATTCAACGATTCGTGAAATTTCTTAGAAACGTCCCGCGCGAACTCGCGAACGTTGGAAAGTGCACATTCGGTCTGCATAATCGTCGTTGTTCGGGGATAGACCGGGGAACGTTTCTCTTTCTTTCCAGTCGAAAATTCACGAACGGAAAGAGATTCAAACGATACGGACGAGTCGGACAATTAGCAGGAGCCGCGTGTAACGCGGTAATTATTCGTTGACTGTCGTAATTACTCAGTCTAGTTTCGTACGGGCTGACACGTACACCAACATCACGCGGAGCGTATTTTATTCACGCTCTCATAGACGAGAATGTTTCCACCGATCTTCGGTCTCGCAACGCGGCCGATTCTTATTATCGCGGTACCGTAACGCTGCTGAACTACATTTTTAATGTACCCCCCAGGATTCTCTAATTGCAATTTCGTCCCCTTAATGACAGAACGATGAAAACCGTGGAAAGATCCGACGGCGATGGTCTCGGATCGATATCGATAATCACTTAAATGACAGCCGAATAAAATGACAATTTTAGTCATCGTTTACACAGTTTAACAAATATCGATTTAAGAGTACCGTCATCGTGGTCCGCGTGACATTTCCTATCGAAACCGTGTATTGTATACCTTTCTACATTTATATCTTACGATATATTCGGTCTACAAAGAATGAGTCATCATCGAGTATATATGCTTAATGATAGTTTCGATGTAAATCCCGACGAACTTTTGGACTTCAAATATTTCTCTGCTGGCGATGTAATCTATCGTTTCAACCGTTGGACGTTAGATTAAAGTCAGCAGAAACAAGAGCGTAAGTCTAATTAATCGCGTTAAGTGTTTCCTGTAAAATTTCCTATGCTCCGATTCTCATTCAACTATCTCCGGAAGTTCTGACAGGAATTTCCTGGTACCCGGCGGTGAACGAGTCTGCGATAGACAATAGTCATTGATACACGTAGGGCGTTTCAACCGATCAAGGCATTGTAAAAGTGAATTATAAAAAATGGCCGGAAGTTCAGCGAGAAGCTCGTTGTTTCTGGTCCCGTCGCGAAACACGTCAAGCTCGTTGCGACACCTTCGTCTGCATTAAGATTTAAGTCTGGACGAGGCGAAATGACCTCGTGCCGAAGCTGTACTTCACGATGTTCCCGCCATTTACAACACCGACGCGTTGATTTACGACTGCCGCCAGTTACGAATTAATGGTTCGACCGATACAGCCACGATTTCTAGACTCGGACACCGCTGAAACTTTCGGAAAGATTTTTTTTCCACGCTTTCCAGCTGTTTGTCTTCATTAACCAGCGGAATCGGGTTTGCTTGCCACCGAGCCGAGAGGCGTTAAATCTACGTGGTTACGTTTTCGTCGGTAGCTGTAGGAATTATTTTTAATTCATAGGAGAAACGTTGTTAATTATTTCCCTTATCCATCCTCGACTTTCTATCCGTGAAATTGATTTTTTTTGTTATACATATAAAGACAACGAGATATTTACACCGGAGAAACCAATTTTCATTTCGTTCCCTTTTACTTTATCCCCGTCGTCGATCAACTTGGCGGGAACCGTGGAAGGTATCGCTGATGACCTTGACAACTGGGAAACTGCATATGAGATATGGATGCACCAACACGTGACGTGAACAATTTCCCGGGTGTACTCTATCTAATTGAACAGGTGAATCTGCAAACGCACTGAATCGCATTTCGGTCGAGTCGAACGTTTTCGATGTTAATTATATTAACCGATGAATTATATTAAACGAGTCTTAATGACTCGTGGTCGATCCTCGATAGTTTTACGCTCCTGTATTGTCAGTATTGTCGGTATTGGCTATTCTTTCGCGGTTCCTCGAGAAAGCGTGGAGGCGAATTTTGCTAATCGCTAAAACCACCCAATCGATTCCAAGTGTGACGGCTAAATTTACTTAACGATATACCGGGCATACATTCCTCGGAATGACCCTCGACTTTCAGTCATAAATTGAACGAAAAGCAAGAATCGATAATGACCACGAGGAGAACCGTCGAGACATCGACCAACGAAAGAAATTTATCGTACCGTTATTACACGTCTACTTCAATTTACAGGTTGTCCGGCGTGTTGCCGCTTAATTCAATTAACAATGCTACTTACGTAACACCGCGGGTATCTAGTAGAATTAAACATCGACACCAGAAATGATTAACGCGGCATGATGTGGCAGACAGGTGGATTACACGAACTCCATCTAATTAACTATTCGTTGCAAAACGGATTTATAATTAAGTTTCTCCAACATTCGAGTACGACTCACCAAGCGAACAGTTTTCCTTTGTAACGTAATCGTATGATTTTATTTTCTTCCTTTGACACAGTAGTTTCAATTCGATTCGCGTCCACTTGTGCGTGGTATATTCGCATATTTTTCATGTCACACGATCGACTCACCGATCTAGAGTAGAACGGAACAGCTTTGTAGATCGTTGAATAAAGAAGACAGGCGAGATGCAAAACGAATGGTACTTATTTATTGAGTCCGCAGGCGGGAAACGAGAATGGTAAACGTAAATCGGCTTGTGCGGGGGGCAACGACCCGAGTACACCTGTATTTATCGGGCAAGGAAGTCCTGCACGGCGTAACGATCATGTAATACCTGATTATTTCGCGGGGGCACTCGAGCAGCAACGGTCGAATTAATTGTTACGTGTAATTAAGTGAATCCACGACGGGTCCTGGCATAATAATGCGTTTAATATCGAGTTAAGTAACACGGGCTCGAAATCAGGTCGGAATCAAGTTGCTATTGTTATGTGTTAACTAACGCGCACTTTGTTCCGGTTATTAAAAAGAAAGGAGCGTAATGTTGTACCTGTCGGGTGGAGGAGGGTATTCATGTTTCGACAATAGAAACCTCTTGGTTTGTTTTTCTTTTTTTTTTAAAGAAACATGGAATTCACGGGGCAACGGATAGAAAAATTGAAATTCAGATCGGAGGATTTAGATAGAGATGCAAATTTGTCACTCGGACAGCAACCGCAGTCGTATCACCGGCACACGAGTCCCGTAGATTTGTTTTTATTACGCGAAATTAGCGGAATATGCATTTCCTATATGCGATACAGTGGAACGCGTTCGAACGTCTCGCGTGCGCGAGTCATTGTCGTCATTAATTTTAAACAACGTTTCTCCAGCCTGATTCAAATGTCACGTACACCATGACAGTCCGCGGGGCTCATCAATCAAAAATAAAATAAACGTGCGAATACGGAATTGGTTTGTACCACCGACGTGTATTTAAGTCGTCGTCCGAAAGGAACATCGAATGTACATAAAGTTCTGCGTGAAATTTCGTCGGCGAAAGAGTCCTTCTTGGAAGGAAAGAAGGAAATTCCGTAGGATTTTTCCTCCTTAAGTAGAACAGCTCTTTTATCGATCTGATTTAAATCCAAGTGCGGAGACCGCCACGAGGGACGCGTGAAACTTTTTTTTCATTCAACGAGTAACAGAAACGGTACACACACCCAGGATTCCAGGCGGAAACTTCGTTTATGGCGATCCATAATGGTTACCACGTATTGTTTAAGAAGCTAGATTCATCGAGGAAAACGAAACGTGGTCTCACACACACGTAACACGGCTGTGAAGTCGCCGGGATAGTGACTTCGATAGAAACAACCTCGAGTGTGTGTGTGTGTATACGATGTAATTATAAATATTATATAATTACAATTACCACGGTTTATTTTCGGCTCAAGGTATCAGACTTGTTTAGCAAGTAGATGTTATCCACCCGCACCAAAAAAAGGTATGACCCATGAAATTTCAAGTACGACCTCGTCCATTAGTCACGACACCAGCACATACCGTACAAAATTCCAACAATGCACCAAAAAGATTCAAAATCTCCCCGAGTGATCTATACTACAATTAATTCCCTGCACGCTAATCACAAAGTGGCGGACAACGGGCAGCGTGATCGCCAGAAATAATCGACGCGAGATTTGAATATCGCAATTACATGTGATCGAACTCGAAACCCACCCCCCGTAACACGGAGAATCTCCAAAGTATCCTTAGTTATTACAGATGATCCCCGAATTCCCTCGCTATCTTTTTACACCTCGCCATTCCCAGTGAAATTCCCGCGCGTTCAAATTTCTATCCTCGTGAAATATCCTTCGATCCTGTCGCTTGAAATTCGAAACTTGAATATCTTTCCCGATTCTCCGATAACCTCGGGAAAATCTCTCCTGCATCGCGGACCAGTTTCCGGAAATGGATAATCTGCAGGATCCTTGGGGTCGCTAGTTCCGGGACCAAACGAGCGTAGAATGAAAATCTTACCTGGCGAGCAGGTGGAGAGTGGAATCCGGTCGCCGGTCGCGCATTTACAAGGAACGTATCTCGTTTCGCGAGCTCGCGTGTTGGCGTGGCGACGAACGCGTCCTTACTGCGGGGTTGGTCCGTCGACGTCGAGGTTGGAGGCTACGGGGGGCGCTTACTATACTCGCCTAACACCGCTTCCATCCGCGGATGAGCTGGCCAACTTGCTGGACTTTGAAGCGTGCCTGATTGTCGAGATCAAAAACCACCGAAGATTCGAAACACTCCAAAGTTCTTCGCTTGTTAATCATTTCCCTAATTTTTCCCCTGTTCTCCTTGTAATTTTCATAGACTTTCGAGGTACCGAGGTAGAATTTTTATTGGGCTTTAAAGGATAATTGAAAAATAAAAAATCGATAGCGTACGTCTTTTGACAGTACGCTAGATCGGCAGTGGTTTCGCAGTGTATGCGTTCGAGCATCCACGGGAAATTGGGTGAAGCATGAACAGAGGGTATAGTACGTTCGAGTTGCATTTGTAATACGAAGTTTGTAGGCGAGGCCATTCATTCATTCATTAGGCCAGCCGAGGACTACTGGATCCAAATTATTAGAACATTAGCTTGATTGAACCGAACTGGGCTCGGCCTGATTCCGCGATCAATTTCACGTATACCTGTAGCTATTTACCAACGTCATGTATACATATGTTGTATTATACCAGATTCTTTTTTTTTCATCGTATCATCGTGATAGTAAGTGGACTAACTTGCATACGGTTTCAATGTATTTTATTCAATTTTATATTTACAATTTACAGAATAATTATCGTCGCATTACATATGGTACATTCGTGGTTTCGATTAAATGAATTACCGTTTATACACGGAATACTTGACGCCGAATCCAAAGCAATCGTGTTCGCTCTTTAATTTACGCCACGTACGATTAAGTTAGTTTAATGGAAAGGTTTTCACAGCGGTATTGCTTACAGAAGAGAAATCTCGAAAAACATATTTGGTCCTCGTTCGATTAGAGACTGCGAAATACAACGAGGTAGGTAAACGAGTAAGTTCAATCGTATCGGTGTACAGGTACCATCATTATGCATGTGTGTCGAAAGTATAGCGCGAAATATCGAAGCTGGAAACGATAAGAAACACCGTAGAAGAGAACGACGAAGACTCGTCGCTCGAATTCGACAAGTAGAAAATCACATACGCGACTACCGTAGCAGTAATTCTTAACTGTACTTGTTACTGGGACATTCTCGTTCTGCGATATTGCACATACGATTGGCCTGGAAATTACGTACGCGATTTTTCCAACACACGTTTGATTCTTAACGCAAGGTAACATATATCGTATAATTGGTTACTTTTTTTCTTGAGTACACGTAACATCGCGCGGATTAAACATTTTTATTGATATATTAGTTTATTTAATAAAACACCTTCCGTGGATACGCGATAAGAGATATCATAGTGTACGTTTCAACGAACATTAACGTTCTGTAGTTTATAAATAGCTTTCATGCAAAATGCAATACTGTATGTCAGGAGTACAGTAATAAAGGATAGTTTATTTAAACGTCGATAATCAGGTGCATACACCTGTATTACATGGTTTTTCGAGAGCTACATTTGTCAAAAAAACGCACAGATTTAAAAAAAAACAGATCACAATCGTACTACACTATAATCAATAATTTAAGCGAAACATTAAATAAGCACTATACGTGATGTTTAACTTTGGTACTGTGATTATTTGTTAACACAGATAAGAATCTTTGTGTGACGGAATCTTTATTTATCTGTTGCCTTCGTGGGAACGATTCTTTTTCTTCATAAGTGTTGGGAATTCGGTATAGTTTGTTAAATGCATATAACGAGGTTCGCGAAACATCGTTTTACATATATATATCCCATAGGTCAACTATAATATTGTCATTGCTATTCCTTAATAATCAGTATGAGCGCAGAACAAAGAAATGTATTCTACCGCCCACGTTTATGATGTTCTCCGGATAAAACATATACATTTACACTGATTGTATAATGGTTAGATCATAGAGATTAACGGAAAATATTGGTATCGATATAATTATTATTTTTTGATCTCGCATCCAAGAAAAAGAATGTACAATACATATCAGCTGTAGTCAAACAACAGGTCTTTAATATTGTCCTTATTTCATCTCACGCAAATGTAACGTTACCTATAGTCTGTCGTTTAATCGCTGTCATTTCAGAAGTACTCGAACACCTAAATTCAAACCCGTCTACTATACTCAATCTTAGAATAATCTATAAAACTATACAGAATCGGGGAGAAATGAATTGACAGTTTTTTGTATCTTTTGTAAGGCAGTTTGAGATTAATTATATAGGAGGAATATTTACTGCCCATTAAGATAATATTTTCTTTTTCTTTCGAGATCCCTTCGATCTTTGCTATTATACGGTTAACTATCAAAAAATTTGTTACTATAATACCTAATTAGTTACATACCCACCAAATTTTGTCTGCACTTTTCTCAATTGAATCTCATTCTTAGGCAATTAGCTGCGTAACTAGCGATAACTATGTCAATTAAATATACGCAATCTTATCTGCAGTGGTCTATAGAATGTTTCTTCCTAAGCTACTGATCTTGTACAGCCTTAGTTTTAATATAGTTACAAAAAATAACACTCTGTTATCTTTAGAGGAACTCCCTGCTGAGATAGTTATATCTGAAATATCTGCTTATTTCAAGTTTTTGATCCCACCTTATCGTAACCTTTTTGAACGTGGAGTCTCTTATGATCCTTTCTATATTTCTCGATCGTTAAATCAGCGTTTTCCTTACTAGATAAACTCAAAGCAACGGGATCCAAACTTGCGGCAAGTTTTAAATAAGTTTCCTCCATTTCTTTTGTAATTTTCACGTCGTATTCAATGTCCCCGATCTCTACGTTATTCAATTGTTTTACTAATGTTTCATCTTCGTTTGGGACGTCGAAAGATATCAAATCTTTCTCCTTTTCTTCCGCTTCGTAATTCATCTTCGACGAACGAGTATGATTAATAATATCGTTATCGAAATGTCTTTCGCCAAAGTCTTCGATATCTAGTCGCAAGCTTTCGTGTTTCTTCTCTGCGGTATTTGTATCTACCACAGAATTATCAAGCGTTTTACAACCGGCTTGAGATTCGTTTAAATATATCAATGAAGAATTCTTTTTATCCATTATATTTTCGCTGGGCTTTAATTCGTGAACAGAAGACTGAACCCATTCGGCTACTCTCTGCAACTGATTATTGTCGTGCAACAGGATTGGAGAATTTTCCTCGCTACATGTAGAAACAGACCTTTCGGATCCCGATCGAGAGAATTTCTTCGAATGTACCAACGGGGTATTTGGTTTGTTACTTCCACTAGTGTATAATACAGTTTTATAATGCCCGGTGTTATCTAGAAGAATGTTCTTCGATCCAGGCGTGACCCTTACGAGACAGTTTCTTGGACCAGTTACACGATTTTGATTGCTAGCCATTAAATTCGTATTATGCATCGATTGGGCACCAGGAACAGTCTGAACCACGTCGCTGGAACTGCTAGACGGATCGGACGTTGAAATTACTATACTGTCGCTGCTAAAACTTGGACTAGTTGCTACGTCTGTTTGCACGGAATCAGGTTGATTCGCATTATCGATGTTTTTTACTTCTATTAACGTTAGTTGCGCAGGCTGCCGTGATTCGTGCGAAGGTCTATCGTTTTTCCAGGCTCTGTCGTTGATTACATCGATTTCTATGTCGCCACTAACTTTCTCCATGTTTCGGTTTCCCTTTAAATTCACCTGGGATTTCAATTTCATCCACTCGTTCTTCCATAATCTATCGTTAATAATATCTATATGAGTCTGCTCACTTCCGTCAAAATGACAATTATTAGACAATTTCTTCTCCAGCTTGCTCCAATAATGCGGATTAAATTTAGCATCACTTTGGGTCTCAGATTTCTTACTGATCCTCGCTTGTTTGCCTTTTTCCAAATTCGTTCTACTATTAGTGCATAACTCGGTAACTTTCTGTGATGTTATTTGCTTATTTATAGTCTCACCTTGATTTTGAAGGACGCTTTGTACCTGTGACTCATTACGTCGTGCGGAATTTTTTTTATTTAAATTAGTCTTTACGTTAATATTTATACAACCGTCCTCCTTCAAATTTTCTACAATCTTACCATTCCTGGCTACGAATTTCTCTCTTGCACACAAATGCTGACAGTTGGTATTCTTTGTATAATTACTATTATTCTGATATTGTATCTTACCATTACTAACATTCTCATTGACCTCGTGGTAAACTGCATACACTATGGAATTTTGGGGCTCCTTATTCTGACAATTTTTATCAATACTTTTATGGTTCTCCGAATGTTTCTCTAGATTTTGTACATATTTCATTGTACATCCATTGCAAGAAAAAATATCTTGAAGGTTTGTCTGCGTCTCAGCATCGACCATTAAAATACTTCTGTGGCAAGTGCATGTATCACAGTGCTTCGCGAAAATTCTTTCTTTCTCCCGGTCCTCCAGGACTTTTGCCATAATGGCAGCAGATACCATATCGACCGGTGGCTTGGATTCATCGCTATCGTCATCGCTATGTTTCTCTGCCGCGGGCTTGGATACATTGTAAACCATTGCTGTAGGAGGAAACGTTGATATCGGCACTGTAATACTTTTTACATCGGGAGGAGTTACATCGCTGGAACGCCTTTTCTGAGAAATGTACGTTCTAACTTTGGCTTGCACTTCAGAAGGTAACTGAAACAGAAAACGTATATTGTCTGAATTTCCCAAACATCTTTCATATGTATAAGCTCAGCTCCTCTACAAACAGTATTCAAAACATGTGCAGCAGCAGAGACTTACAGAATCATATTTCTGACCAACGAAATTGGAAGGCTTGCATTGGAGTAATTGTATTGCCAGATTTACATCATTTCTATACTTTTCCTGTAAGAAAAAAGGTAGCATTTAATGGAACATGCTTAATTGCATTAATTTTGATATTAAGATTGGTAATTTATCAATTATACATTATCCTGTGTCAAACGATGTATAGTGTAATTGGCATCAGCTAATCGATGGGACAAAGTGGCTATATCCTTTGTGAATGCACTTTTCTCAGTTTCACATTTATCTACTATTCTCAGTAATTTATCTTCAAGATTTTGATTTACTTTTTGAACTCGTTTATGTGCCTCGTGTAATCTTGAATATTTTTCTTGCCAGATCAACATTTCCTCTTTCATCGATGCCAATTCCCCATTTGGAAATTTATCAGCTTCGTGTAAAAATTGTGTTTCCATTGTTACAATATGATTGTCTCTCTCCATCAGACGTTGCCGCAAACTCTCTATCTCCACATGCAAGTGCATGTCGCCATGTTGGTGATCATTTTGAATGCAATGCACGCATTCGCATCCACATTCCTAAAACAAACAGATCCAGCTGTGAACGATTCAGCACAGTAATATGATGACTAAGTAGTGATTCAGAAACAAGAGTGATGACAGTTTTCGCTGTTTATTTCCTGCATCCTTATTGTATTCTACATTCCAGTATATATTCTTTTATAGTATAGCTATTATTTTTCATTTGATTTTACGGTTTCACGGTAATATACAGGTTAATCATTGATTCGTGTACCTTACATTTTTCAGCCATCGTGTAATTCATAAATTAGAGAAATACCACTGTAAAAATATCTAGTGATCGAGAGACTTAAAAATTGGAGCCTCATAACCCTGTCGTTGGATTCGCATAGAAATATGGACACTATTTCCACGCTGAAGCGTTGTTTGTTTTATTGTAGCATCATTGCCCACAAGTCTGAAGTCATGCAACGGATGCTGTTTTATAATAATTAACGTTTCACCGAAATATTAACGCAATTATCAAATTGACAAGATGGTAACGTTATCTGTCGTCTGCCACACGTCCCACACGAACCACACGACAAAGCGAGCGCGATCGTCGGCTATCAAAACCCAGACACGAATACTCGCATGGGTTTTTTCACCGACACTGCCGCGAGATGGTGAATTTCATAACGTACATGAATAACACCTAAAGAAAATAATCGTGAAAGAAGAAAAAACACATATATAAGGAAAAATGTATTTAATACGGTAGAGCCAATGAAACAAGTCGTAACTCTGCTTACTATTGGTCATCAATACATTCAGCGGTGCCCATGTCATCGGGTGAATTATACGCGGAAAAATTGATAGACATCATTAACGGATTTACGTCTCTTTGACAGTACGGGTTGTTAAATCATTGTCAAAATGATTTACACATGTAATTCTATCCTTGGGATATTGCTGCAGGCTAATGTTGCAATTGGAATGAAGTATATCTGCACGTTCGATTTGCAAAAGTGTTTATTAAGTCGTTGTTAAACCCATACACAAATGTTGTAATTGTAATCCTTAATGATGTTGATACAACGATAATCTAATTATATATCTGTAAAACTATTGTTCGAAAATTTGTCAAACTTTTGCTAACTGAAAATTACAATAGCGAATCTATAGATTGCCAGCGAATACGTACAAAGAATGCATCGAGATACACAAGATATTTTCACTAACAATTTCTGATAACAGTCGTAACGTTTTTTTACATTTAATTGCACTACACAGTACATTTATATACGATAATAATAAAGATCTTTTTTCAATACACACTTTATACGTATACAATAATTACAAAATGCGCGATATAGACGGCAATCCTACGGTGTATGCTTTTCGACGTATCTGTTTTCTCTGCTGAGGACATAAACTATCGCAATATGCTAAACGTTTGAATAATAATTATATATTAGTACCTGCATAAATTTTGATTATATCATTAATATTTGAAAAGGTTGTAGAATCAAAGATGTATAGGTATTTTTGCATGAATGTGTAATATACTTTTTATTGGGTAACACGAAACAAAGTATTAAACAGATTCACATATATATACATATATATGTATATATACATATACCTATAAAATAATATATGTTTATATATAAATATATATGTGTAGACATGTTTTTAAAGTTATGAAAAAATGCAAAGACCAGTATGGTTGTCGAACAGGATTATAATTATCATTGCACAGTTATGCAAGATGTACTCTTATAACATATGACACAGCAGTGATAGAATATATGTATACGCTTATATAGTGCCTTACCCTACAATCGAAATGATCCAAACATTAAGACAATCTATGAAGATAATACTTCTTATCAAATTTTTTTTATTTTTGCTTCAGATTATTCTCTTTTTAAGCGATTATAAAGGACAGTCTTATTCGTTAGGATGTACAATAACGAAGTATTAAAATTCATCGATATCATTAATTGTATATGTTGGTCATACGCAAAAATACGCCCGATATTTTTGAACTGGAAAAATTGAATTACCACCACCCCCATATATTTTATAGATTTTTTTCCAAGTTTTACGACGAGCAACTAGATCTGTACAATCTCAATTTTCTAGCTATTATCACTTAAAATGTTTCCCAGATGTAAAAGAATATTTTATATAAAAGAGAGTCTATTCGTTTCGTCCGAAATTTATATAAATCATTTCTTTTCTTTCGTCAGCACTCAGGTGGATATTACCGTTAGGTATTTTATCACATATTGTTTAAACATATATCTTATATAAAAAAATTCTTTTCGAACGTCTTATCGTATGGAGCATAATGTTTTTTTTACTTTGTATATGAACACAATTAAAAAGTTTGGAACATTTCAAATGTTGAGCATCATATATTAATAAAAGAATATGTCCGAATGCAATATTGCTTAATTCTACATATACATTACAATATCTATATTTATATAGAATTTATATACTCTTTGTAACAACAAAATGACTCTTCCTGAATAAGTTTTAACAAATTGAACACAAATAGTACCTACGATATAGCAAGTTTCATGCAGTTCTCGAATGATTGCTACTTGTGAAACATTAATGTTATAAAATTTACACTACACACTTGATTAAAATTTTCCTTCTAATACAGTTTGTTTAACGATATTTACGCTGTGCTCGGTTATATCTTGAGAAATTCCTCTAAGAGCGAAAGGTGCATCTAGCGATAACGATACATTATCTCGCTATCAGTACGTGGTAGCTAGATTTACATTACAGAATAGATAGCAATTACGCCATTCAATATTGCGTTTTACTACGCCGCTATCAAATTTAGTGCTCCAAAATATTACTGAAAGTATTATTAAAAATTGTTATCAACTATACAAATTAAATCTATACCAATAAAACGCTCGCATACTACATTGTTTTTTAAATAAAGATCAATATTTTCGTCATCACTGAATTCACGTGTTTTTGCACGAACGTTATTTTCTGAAGTAACTCTCATACAAAGTAAAATTAAGTTAGATATTCCTAAAAATATCTCAAAATGCAGAGATAGAAGGATATGATAGTTACTTTTAGTCGCAATACCATGCGAAACGGTAAGTTCAAAAAATTGCACATTAGAAACACTAACTGTAATAAAAAAAATAAACATGTAGGCTTTACATATAAGAAAAAATACCAGAAACAAAGTAAGTCGCATATGTACGTTATTAACAAAGCAAGAAACGATTGTTTAAATATGCATAAATTATTAACGTGTTATAAATTGTCTACAATATACACGATTGAATGTACACGACATTGGCATTATTATTGTAGAATTAAAGTTTCAATTTTGATAAGTCTACCAACATCAATGACATTTATCTCTAAATAGTAAGTTTTATTAATTTCTTTTAAAAACATAAGCTCGTTTTAACTCTAAGTTGAGCACAATCAAAATAAAAATTTAATTTTTTAACAAAGATTCTAATCATATTTTAACCATGAAATTCAAGCATGTTTTAATAATGTTCTTATATAACTGTTTCGGATAAAATCTCTACGGAGGCAGTACGTCCAAAGAACGGGTATGCTGGCCTTTCATTAAACAAAATTATTATAAATATTTCTGCACCACAACCCGGTGGAATTGATCTATCTGTTAAGATAATCTAACAATATACATATACATTAAAAACTGAAGTTGCCAATTTGAACGTGTTATTAAACATCCTTAAATCATAATTATCAATAACGTCATAGAATTTGATGTATGAAACATTAACTAACATATAGAAATTGATTGTACAAAGCATGAAAATATACTGTGTACAATTTATCGTTGAATTATATCCAATTTTGGCAACTTGCATAAAATCAATACTGCTTCCTCTTTTCAAATACATATGACCTATCTTTCAGTACACAGTTCTGTTGAGGATCCGTCAGATAAAGTACTGTCACAAGAGATATGACACTCATTTTTTTATCTTACATATCAATGACTTAATTTTTACCCTATTTAAATTCTCACTAATCTAATATTTTTACAAGCAACCTTGCATCCGGAGTTAAACATCTATCATCCAATTAATTATTTATATATAACATGTAATAATGCAACATTTCTCGTCATAAAAAATCGTAAGCCTTATTCGTAATTCGATCAAGGTCATTTGTAATTACAGAATGGATGATTTTCGTCACTGAATCGTTAATAAACCTGTTCCTAAGCTTAAAAGAAAAAATTAATAAAATAAAAACCAAAGAAAACAAACATTCGACCCTGAAATCTTTTTGGAGTAAATAATACTTAATAACTTCGTTTGTTTTTTTTTGGTATCTTTACAAATATGTTCGCGTAATATTTCAGCTGAATAAAAAATATAAAAAACGTTCTTGAAAACGGCAAGAGAGAGAGTGTTACATTGTGTCGAATAGAGAGGAACAGATTTCTTAACTACTTTCGTAAACAGGTTTCTTTAGACTTTAAGAGCAGCCTTGGAAGGCCAGTGGAAACGGGCACCTCCTGTGGGAAACGTGGGATGTATCCACTTGTTTCCCCTGTGTCCTATGAAAGGAGGTGCAGAAGGACCACCCAAAAAGTGAGGAGGCATAATGTTATACCATGGCTGACTTATCGGATGTGGACCGTAACCCATGTTGAACGAGTGAGTGAACCACGAACGATTTCGATTCAGATGCAGTCTAGGGCTGTTCAAATTGCGTCTCCTGCCTGTACCATTATTACTATGCTGTTGATTTTGATTGGCGGAGCTTAATGGTTTTGATTTCGGTTGTTGCTCTGTATTAATTGTCAAAGGGGACTTCTGCAACAGTAAAACATATGAGTGTGCCTAACGTATTGCAACATTTTGGATGACATAGTTGTTATTTTATATCAAGATATATATTATACTATATGCAAACCTGTGTCTTAATCGGCCCCTCAGATTGTTTATTCTCTTTCTCTATTCCATCACTGTTACCTTGAAAGATTGGTACAGTATTTTCTTTATCCTCGAATGATGCCAATGTGCAATATGACCCTTTACTTTCTCCAAACCGACAACAAACTTCATTGGGATCAACCCAAAGTGTTAACTCTACTGGTAAAGACAGATCTTCGTATTTGACTCCAGCAGCATTAGCTGCACTCTCCAAAGTCGCATCCCTTCGGTTATGGCCATTTACACGAATACAACGATAACCTTGACCTTTGAAAGGCTTGTCAGGAAACCAATGATTTTTAAAGCGTTCCGTCAACAATTCAGCTAAACGACGTTTGAAGCACTCCAATTGATCAGGACTAAATTTTTCGTTTTTTTCTATCAGCTGTACTAAGAACAGTACTGCTGCAGTAATCTCGTTGCGCATATTGCTCCAGTCGTGCACCAAAGTTATATTTTACAGATGAATTCTTCTTCTGATGTTGCGATATGGTAGTCTTGAAAACTAAAGTACCATTTGTCCAAGCTGATGTGGCGCACATAGAGCCCTTCTACAGCAACGCAACTCTCAAATTCTGTATGATTTATGGCTCACTGTTATTATAAATGTTGTTTCTACCGTGAATTTGCGTCTTCTCAGTTATACGAAATTCCTCTAAATTTCCTCTACTAATTCCTCTTCTCTGGAAACATATAAAAAATGTGGTTGTTAATTGTCATCTATTTTGAAATAATATAACATCCAAATATTTAAAAAATCACAAACATTCAGAACAATTTAGAATATCTCATGAAAGAATTCAATATAGTAGCTACAAGTGCATACACCATTTCATAATAGAAAGTTTCAAAACATGTATGCCTCTCTCTAAGCATCTCTTGTTTATTTGTTTCTTTAATGTTCAAACAAGAATTAACTTTTAGATAATTAAAACTAAATATGTTGTACACATGCTGTACACTGCATTATACTACCAGTATATGTCTGTGTACACAAAATATTTGATTACATTTCACGACAAAACTAAACAACAATATGTTATGAGCGTTAATTAGGTTATGAACCAGAATATCGCAGGTTAGGAGAATCGTGTACGTGTAACTGGTCGGGACGTTTACATCATGTTTGCGACAGTTTGTTATCAGAAACAAAGCACACGGCACCGTTGTAAACTATATTCCACAGAAAAAAACAATTCGGAATAATGGGCACAACGAATTATGCCAGCTCATTCTTGTCGTACCAGGTCGTACCGTAAGCAATTTGTTCCTGAAATCTCAATATCCATAATCCACGTCTCTATTTATTATTATTTATCACTATCTCTCGAACTGTCCTCACGTATGATATACTTATGGATCTAGTAGCAATATTAAATTGACCTTACGAGTCAGTGACGAAAATTCCGTATATCTGGTGAAACTACTACGTCTTCTCTCTCTTTAAATAAACGTACTCGACCCAACACGTGTTACGTTGCATCGAAACGCACGAAGTATATACGAAGAGAGACACGCAACAATAAGTTTCAGGAGTTATGTATTTCTCAGATTAAAATGTGGTTCCACATAAATTGTACATTCAAATCGAAAGTATGATATATATATACATATGTACATATATATATAGAATGACATTATATTTAGTTATACAAATCTCAAAAGAAATAGGCGTAATGTTTTACGTAAGTGTAAATTTCATATTCTTCATTCTATGAATCACAGACAGGATATAGGATCGACCAATCACTTACTGGGAATTCATTCCCGGAAACTGAGTTACCGACGCGCTGCGACGGTCGATATGTAAGGAATAGATAGTATCTACACAGACGAGGTATTGGCCAAATAACTTGTCCACAGACGATACCTCGTCTGTGTGATGATAGACCTTGCACTTGATAAGAGTGCGTGCTCGGAAACTGAGTTACCGACACGTTGGAATTTCAATAGATTTACTGCACTTCGTTGACGTAAATAAACATTTTTGGCTGTATGCATCGTTTAACATACAATGGAACCTCCAGGGCCTTCCTAACTCTGGTCTTTACAACGATCGATGATCATCCTACTTGTTGCCAACCTTTTTCACTGGTAAATATAAATTGGCTAATTAAATAATCGACTTCTTTGTGTGTTTACAGATGGAAACAGAATTGCAGAAACTATCTGAATAAACGATCAGCAAGTGCAGTGATTCTAGTTTATGTGATGGATTATTTAAGACACTTAGCGTATAAGTTATGAAATATATGTTTTACCAATTATTAGTTGTACTTTTCGAAAATTTCATTTTCCACGAAAATCTGAAGGCTATAGTTCAGGATTTTTCGCGGTCAGATTTTGGCGAAACGTGAATATTTCGAAAAGTACAACTATTATACATTGATCTAACGCAGAATTTCCTAACTAAAACAATGGTATAAGTTTCAGATCGCTATCTTTAAAATTGAGCGAATGCCGACCAAAAAACTGCCATAATTTGACGATTTTTCGCGATTTTCATACATCGCTCGCCATTCGCGCAATTTTCAAGATATAAAAATTATCGAATATGTTTCGAATGCGCATTCTGAACCTTAATAAGGTGATGGAAGATTCAGATGGATAATTAAAAGAAAGCGAAAATGACGAGTACAAAATGAAAATCGTAATTGTCATAAAGTAGCGCAATATAAATTACAAATTTGATTAAAATGTTACCGATACTTATTCATAATGAGCCAAAGTAATCATGCATGGTCGCGAGTATGAAAAATATCGCGAAATTATCAATAAGTTACTCTTTTAGAATTTTTCGTAGCCGCCGGTACCGTCCGTACCTGCCCGGCAAGTCCCTACCTGTTTTTCTCACCTTAATTGTTCCGCTCGAGCGGATCCAATACGGCCAAACTCAAACATACTCGACCTGACATTGCCAAGTACACGGATAATCATTAGTCCGTGATAGAACGTCCTGGCGTCAACTACTCTTCCCAAGTCGCTCCGGACGACTCCCTCGGGTATAATTCATTTAATTTCAAGCTTATCCATTATGTATCGATCATTTACATTATATTTCATGTACTCCTTATACATTACTGATACAGTACGACATATCCCTCGGTTACAATTAGTTACTATAAAATTATTAACAATAATTTTTGCATAACTTCTGATTCGCTTCGGTTCGCTTAATAGAGATATAGTTTATATATTTAAAATATACAAATTAATGAAAAATGGTATTTATTTTTATTAATTTTCTACCGTGATTTACCACGCGGTGTCTTATATGTATTGAAGCTATAAAATCTTTTTCGAGTTTGCGCGAAGTTGGTAAAGGTCGATACCCTTTCTTTATACACAATTTTGTTAAATTATTTTATTGCTAGCTATAAATTATCAAGATAGTAGGGTTTTATTAAGATTGGTTCCAGTTTTGTATAAGTTTTATTATGTTGTAATAGATCGAAAATATTCGACGCCGGGGGCATGTGCACGCTCCGCTACCTGCCCCCCCCCCCCCCCCCCAAATAACACCGAGTTTGTCCGACATGATTTTGTCAGGTACTACCTACATCGACACGCATCAGTCATCGGTGAACTGTGGCGGTGTCAAGACCTCCTCCTGTGTGCTTCCTGGTGCTCTCTAAGGTACATCGCACTCCTCTACATTTACCTTTGCTTAATCAAAGCTATACTTGCAATTCATTTCTCAACTCGACAAACTTTACAGTTTATATCATTACATTTTTGGCCTTATTTTCTATTAATCGTAATTTCATAATATTTAATCTTTATTTTCACTGTTTTTATAGTTGGAATGTGCATAACGTTATTATTCATACTTTGACTTTTTGCAGTTTAAATTCTAAGAACATAATTCCAATCGTATTTTTGTCTGTAATTTCAGATTCAACCAACAAAGAGAAATCCAGTTCGCACCGGTGAATTCTCTTGGAGGGTAGCAGATAACTATGTCGCGGTCTTGTGACGTATACGTAAAGAAGAAAATCTGGGCATCGCAGCGGTCACACCTTACTTGCTACCGACCTTGACATTGGTCGGAACTACCATTGTCGTCGTTTCAACTACAACGGGAATTTATATTTTCCGTGAGTTTCATCGAATCGAATCGAGTCATCGTCGCATCGTTTATTCGCGAACCGGATATAAGAAATATTTTCCTTGCGAAGGGTTTGAGAATGTTTCTACAAAACTTGGCATTGATTTATTCAAATATCGTATTTGTTTTACGTATCGACAATCGGTTTGACTGATCATATTTACATTTTTAAATCTTTTCTTAGTGAATAAAAATTCACGCTATTTCATATATAAAATAAATGTTGAGAAATTTTAGAGTGAAGGATACTTCACTGCTATATGAACAAATTCATTATTACGTTTTAAATTTTAATTTACAAGAAACAGTAGGACAAAGGCAATATTCCTAACAACAGCGCGTGGTATAAAAAAATAAGACTTACAAAACCAACAACTGTGTCATTCTGCGTGATATATGGTATATTTGTGTGCACCCTCCCCTTTATTTTCAGCTTGTGTGATCGCGCGCAATGCGGTCTTAGAGTCACTTGCTCCGAGAAACAGTATTTCGCGAAATAGAGTCAGTGTTGTTGCGCTATTAAAAATTGTGCTTGTTCGATAACCGCGTATTTAAAACCGCCGAAAGAATTGAAATGGACTGCTACAACGTAACATATTCGGTCGCGAAATTCTGACACTTTTTAAACCGCGACATTAGAATCAGTTTGCTCGCCGGAAATAATTACGGTCGGGAGTGTAGTCTCTTTATTTTTCTATTTGTTTGTTGAAATGCGTCGCGATATAGTAGTGGTACGCAGCAGCTGCGGAGAGGACCTCCATCGGGCGTCGTCGCATCAGGCAGCAGGTAAATATCGCCAAAATTGTATTCCTCTTTAAATTTCTGAAAAGGAAGATCGAGCGAAAGTGGAATTGAGTGGAATCTTTCCATTCCAACTCTACCAAAATTGTGAAATGAAATACAGTTGAATTATAAAGAATATCTTCTTGTTACGTTACAGAGATCATCGGCAGATATACCGGTCGTAGTATCAACTCTAGAAGGCGCAGAAGAACTCTACGGCCGGTGAGTCGAACAATTTTTGGTTCCTCCGATCACTCAATCATGTCGTAGGACATAAAGGTCCGAAGCGGCACGAGTGTATTGGTTGTATTTTATTTGAGTTTGCGAGCATAGTGACCGCAAGTGTAAAGTATTTGATGCTTTACGCTTGTGGGTAGTAACACACCACTTTTACTTGTGAATATTTAATTAGCTCAGGCAGGGGTCTTCTTGTGGCTTTTAGCTTCACGTACGTTTTTTTCGTAATTCGATTAAAATTTCCATATCCTTAAGCTGCGTTTAATTGCATTTGAATTCGCGTAAAGTACTTGCAATAAAACTATACTCGGAATATATTTTCGAGAAAAGAGTTTGATATTTTCACGTATGAGGTTCATACGAATTAAATTGAATTAAAGTTTTCATGTGATTTATATTTTTCGTAACATGATTTCCGATAACGGAAGAAATTCATATTAATCGTTCTATTTTATGAATGTACCCAAGAAGACCAATTCGCGGTGTTTAGATTCTGGTTTCAAAGGATTATTTTTAACACATTTATCATTGTTTAGAACACCTCCTTTGAATAAGGAATCAAACAAGGGTTTTCCATTAAAACATTGAAGTTTTCAATATACATATACTTTTCTGCATATTAATATTGAGAAACTTTCAATACGTACTTATATTAAAAGTTTTGAAATTCGTCTTAAATAACTTTATATTCTCTTCACTTTATCAATGATTTAAATAACTATATTCGAGTCATTTTATCAAGCATATTTTCAATGAATTTTTGCAAATTGATTTAAATAAATGTATGTCATTGGGATTGGGATATCATGTGCCAAATTCCGTCTACAATAAAGGCAATCACTTTTTTGCTCGTCCCGCGTTATTAATCAATTTTAAGCTGACATAATGATCTTTAACTTTTAATTACAATTATTATCTTCAATTCTAAACTTTGATTTTTAACTTAAACATTTATCTGGAATTTTTCATGTTTAAAGTAGAATCATTTGTTCGTTATTTGTCACGTTTGTCATACCCCTGGCGTTAAAACAACACGATAAACCGTGTAGTCGGCCTAATAGCCTCACGGCTATTTGGTTAAACCGCGATCTTGCGATGTAATCGTGGAGCGTGGCTTTCGTCAAATCATGGTTCCATCGGTACTTTGGGTGGCCTAGCGTTGTCTGGAAAGTCGAACTCTCGGGTTCGATCTGGGATCGCATAGACGGGCAAACCGTTCTTAATTAATATTAATAAATTTCCATTTTGATTCGGATTAGCCGTATCAGGCTTGTCGGTAGCGGCCGGACCGATAAGTCTTATTCGACTAAATCTGTGTAGAGTTCGTCTTAATTATCTGTAGTTCCGCGTTTTATTTGTTTCATCTTTGAAGTGATCCTCGAGCGAATTTCGTTGAGATTTCTTTCCTGTAAATCGACCCTAGGTGAATCTCTTTGTATCGGTGGACCATGATTCGGGGAAAGTCGTGTGAAACGGGTATTTCTCAAGATCGTTGTACGAGCCACTGTGTAAGTGTGTAAATTGTTTTTTCGCCGCGTTATGGTAAACGTTTAGAATCACCCGCGTTCAGATTTTGATTATGGAGTTGGTTGTCTCGATGAGTAACCAGACCTTTTCACTTTCACTTTTTGTTTGCCTTTAACTGTCTAACGAATAATTGGCGTATGATGGGGATGTTTAATATTAATGATATTGAAAACCATATTAAACATTAAAGCTTTACACATATATATTTTGTTCAATACATGAAATATTCAAAGGTTCTTAATATACATATACTTTTTACATATTAATATTGAAAGTTTCTCAATATATACATTAAAAGTTTTGAAATATTTCTTAAATAATCTTTTCATTTTTTGAGTGATTTAAATAAACTATATTCGAGTCATTTTATCACGTATATTTTCAATGAATTTTTACACTGAGATTTAAATGAGTGATTAGATCGTTAGAACATTATGTTAATAATCATTTTGTAGCTCAGGATTTTCAGCATACATCGACACTAGTTTTAATTAGTTTTATATTTGCCACGTTCATGTCCCTATTTGGCTTGAACTCATTTGTGGGCCCAGGTGCTGCACGAATGGGTGATGGCGGTGAACGTGGCTGATTTTTTGATTAATTATAATAATACTATTGTGGCGGCTCACAAGCGTTAGCGATTGTGCACGACGTACGGTTCCACACCGGTGTGAGTGTGTGTATAGTAATTAAGTATTTCGTGGATCGTGCGTCGGTTGAAAGTCAAATATTTCTTGCAATTTATCAATTGCATTAAACCTTAATTTCTTCACAATTTTACATTATTCAATTCATGTTCAATTTTCTCGCGAATTTCACAATATACAATTTATTTGATATACAATTTGAGTCAACACGTAGAAGCATTATTGTTAAACGTAGTAATTGTTCGAGCTACGAATTAATTGCCGTTTTTTATTCACATATTTTACGTAAATATCTTTTCTTTACATTTTTCCCAATAAAGACTAATTTCTAATAAAGTCTACATAAATCGCAATAATCGCTGGCCTTGTGAGTCGATTTCAGCAAAAAGGTACGTACTTTAAGGTGTGCATTGTTTTTCGAGTCGGTGTCGGAGACGTCCCGGGATGTCTCTCGTAGGGGGCCGCACTGACTTTGCTTGAGAATCGTGGAGAGAGTGTGTTGGTGTGCTTGAGTTTTTGCCATTCTTTTTTAAATATAGGTGATAGGTAGGCAGGTAACTTAAATTCTGGAATGTGTGCATTAATTTTAAGTAGGAAGGGCCAGGACAGGTATCACTGTTTCCACTGTAGGAAACCAGTGGTGTTCTGCTTCTGGAGGTCAGGCTAATAATCTTTTCTTTTTAATATTAAGTAAATTCTGCTTGAACATTCGTCCTTCTACTGGCTAACACGTTTGCACGGACTGCAGTTGTCATTCTTCTGAGAATAAGCTGTTAACTTGTCCACACGTTGTTAGCCTCATCGTTTGTCTGTATTAGGCGCGTGTTAGGGTTTTCTTATATTTTGGTTCCGAATGTTCTTGCAGAAACAGGTTGGGCTCCGGCCTGAAGCAAGAAGAGGCTAAATGCCGAAGAGGCCCGACAAATTGTCTAGAAGAGGGCAGCAACTAATGGCTGCCCATTTTGGAGTGTTGAATTTTCACACTTCCAGAATGGGTGGTCATTCTGTTACTACTAAGTCACTATGCTCGCTGTAGTTGTAGAGTAATTATAGTTGTAGTAATTTGAAGTAGTTAGTACCACGGGTCGAGGTGAGCTCCCCGTGAAGACTCTGCCCTGGTCTGCATTAAAGTTTTCGAGTCATTTTTCCTATTAAATAATATATTTCAAGTTTTATTAATAGAACTTTGCATTAGTTTTCGAGTCATTTTCATATTAAAGTCTTTTCAAACAAAGTTATTAGAATATTTTGTTGATTATTGTCAAAGACACCTAAAGTTTTTCATTATTGAGATATTTTTTTAAAATTTCTGAGAGTTCATTTTTAAAAATTCATATTTTTGTCACTTCTAAAGTTCAGTTTTTTGATTGTTATAAATTTGAGAAGAAGCAGAAGGGTAGAGTGTGATACTGTGTGCAGTAGTTAGAAGTAGTTTGTTCCACGGGTCGAGGTGAGCTCCCCGTGAAGACTCTGCCCCGATCTGCATTAAAGTTTTCGAGTCATTTTTCATGTTCAATATTTCTCAAAAGTGTTCATATTAGAATATTTGCTGCACTTGACTTGTTTTCTAATAGAGTCGTTAATTTGTTTTTTATAATTACAAAGATTTTTTAAGTCATTTAACTAATTACTGAGATATTTTTTGTACTTTTCTGACTTGAGTTTTAAGAATACAAACAGTATATTTTGCGAGTTTTTTAATAATTCATAAAGTCCAGAGTTTGATTCGAGTAAATTTGATAAATTGAATTTTTGGAAAAAGCAGAGGGGTAGAGTGTGAAACAGTGTGCAGATAGAAGAAATTTGCACACTTGCCATCCGCGCCGGGTCGTTTTTTTGTCACCGCTGGCTGCACCTTTAGCTTCGCGAAATTACTGATAATCCGAAATGGATCATCCCAGAGTGTCTCACCGAGGTACATTTTTAATACCGTGCAGGAACTATACCAATTTTTTCAATAAATATGCGAATCTGTCTCTAAGAGACACACGTGGTTTTTATCCTATAATACATATATATATATATATTAATTAAATGTCCGAAACTGTCTCCACGAGACACACGCGATTTCTTTGTTTTTTTAACATAAATCATTTCTATAATCTAATGCGGCTATGTGACTCGCGAACCGCATCGTACATCGCCGGCTTGGTACGATGCTACTTAAAACCATTAGGACCAAGCGTTTGTTGAAGGGAATATTGCCATGAATTGATTTATAAATTGCATTTTACATCGAACAATATTATTTTGTACAATATCGTATAATGTTACGCAAGTCTTCAACATTCAAGTTTTCAATATATACTTTTCTATGCATTAATATTGAGAAACTTTCAATACATACATTAAAAGTTTTGAAATTCGTCTGAAAAAAATTTATATTCTCTTCACTTTTTCAATGATTTAAATATCAGTATTCGAGTCATTTTATCAAGTATATTTTTTATGAAATTTTATGAAGTGACTCAAATAAATGGATATCATTGGTATTGGGATATCATGCGCCAAGTTCCGTCGACAATCAAGGCAATCACATTTTTGCTCGCTCCGCGTTATTAAACAATTTTAATTATTATCCTCAATGTACAACTTTCATTTTTAACTTAAACATTTATCTTGAATTTTTCATTTTTAAAGTAGAATCATTTGTTCGTTATTTGTCACGTTTGTCATACCACTGGCGTTAAAACAACACGATAAACCGTGTAGTCGGCCTAATAGCCTCACGGCTATTTGGTTAAACCGCGATCTTGCGATGTAATCGTGGAGCGTGGCTTTCGTCAAATCATGGTTCCATCGGTACTTTGGGTGGCCTAGCGTTGTCTGGAAAGTCGAACTCTCGGGTTCGATCTGGGATCGCATAGACGGGCAAACCGTTCTTAATTAATATTAATAAATTTCCATTTTGATTCGGATTAGCCGTATCAGGCTTGTCGGTAGCGGCCGGACCGACAAGGCTTATTCGACTGAATCTGTGTAGAGTTCGTCTTAATTATCTACAGTTTCGCGTTTTATTTATTTCATCTTTGAAGTGATCCTCGACCGAATTTCGTTGAGATTTCTTTCCTGTAAATCGACCCTAGGTGAATCTCTTTGTATCGGTGGACCATGATTCGGGGAAAGTCGTGTGAAACGGGTATTTCTCAAGATCGTTGTACGAGCCACTGTGTAAGTGTGTAAATTGTTTTTTCGCCGCGTTATGGTAAACGTTTAGAATCACCCGCGTTCAGATTTTGATTATGGAGTTGGTTGTCTCGATGAGTAACCAGACCTTTCCACTTTTCACTTTTTGTTTGCCTTTAATTGTCTAACGAATAATTGGCGTGTGATGGGGATGTTTAATATTAATGATATTGAAAACCATATTAAACATTAAAGTTTTACATATATATATTTTTTCAATACATGAATTTTCATAGGTTCTTAATATACATATACTTTTTTACATATTAATATTGAAAATTTCTCAATATATACATTCAAAGTTTTGAAATATTTTTTAAATAATCTTTTCACTTTTTTAATGATACTTCAAACTGATTTCGAGTCATTTCATCAAGTATATTATATAATAAATACAATACACTATGATCAGTTAAATCGGTGGAAGCGATCAACGCGGAATTTTTTCAATTTAGTACATCAGTTTTGTAAAAATGTTGATGACCGTGAAACAAGGAACATATTTTCGCGTGCGAAATTCGAATTGTTTAAAGATGAAACTTGTAATCACACGATGACTAGTTCGTTACGATAAAACATACGAAGTTGTGGAAACTGCAGCGTGTCAAAGAACTTGACAAATGACTGAAGAAGACTGAAGAAGACTATTAGAAGACTGAAGAAGACTGAAGAAGACTGAAGAAGACTGAAGAAGATTTTTATAAGACTTTTAGAAGATTTTAGAAGACTTTTAGAAGATTTTAGAAGACTTTTAGAAGATTTTAGAAGACTTTTAGAAGACTGAAGAAGAATTTTAGAAGACTGAAGAAGAATTTTAGAAGACTGAAGAAGAATTTTAGAAGACTGAAGAAGAATTTTAGAAGACTGAAGAGAACTTTTAGAAGACTGCCATTGGGTCCACTCATCAGCTTTGAAGCATTTGTCGAAAACGGATGAGAGTGGAAATCACCAAAACTTGAGCCCTACTAAGAATGATTTAAACTCTGACGCAATTACCCATGGCCAGCAATTGTTCATTACGTTTGACAACTAGGATTTTTCTCTCCAACTCCGAGGAACTAGAATAAGTTAATTATTGTATTCATTATTACACAAAGTGTAATCGCTTGTAAATCGTTTTGGACACTCTGGTGACAAAACGATATAGTTTAAGGGGATATCACGCGCCAATTCCACTTCGTATTTCATCGACCATCAAGAAAACGCGACTTTTTCTTATCGTTCCGCGTAATTAAATTCATTTTCAGCCTTAGCTTTGATCTTCAGGCTGCAGTATTTAGCTTCAGTTTATCTGGAATAGATCTTTATCTGGAATTTTTCATGTTTAAAGTAGAATCATTTGTTCGTTATTTGTCACGTTTGTCATACCCCTGGCGTTAAAACAACACGATAAACCGTGTAGTCGGCCTAATAGCCTCACGGCTATTTGGTTAAACCGCGATCTTGCGATGTAATCGTGGAGCGTGGCTTTCGTCAAATCATGGTTCCATCGGTACTTTGGGTGGCCTAGCGTTGTCTGGAAAGTCGAACTCTCGGGTTCGATCTGGGATCGCATAGACGGGCAAACCGTTCTTAATTAATATTAATAAATTTCCATTTTGATTCGGATTAGCCGTATCAGGCTTGTCGGTAGCGGCCGGACCGACAAGGCTTATTCGACTGAATCTGTGTAGAGTTCGTCTTAATTATCTATAGTTTCGCGTTTTATTTATTTCATGTTTGAAGTGATCCTCGACCGAATTTCGTTGAGATTTCTTTCCTGTAAATCGACCCTAGGTGAATCTCTTTGTATCGGTGGACCATGATTCGGGGAAAGTCGTGTGAAACGGGTATTTCTCAAGATCGTTGTACGAGCCACTGTGTAAGTGTGTAAATTGTTTTTTCGCCGCGTTATGGTAAACGTTTAGAATCACCCGCGTTCAGATTTTGATTATGGAGTTGCTTTTCTCGTTGAGTCGTTCCTTCTATAGTTCTCTTTTTGTTTCCTTTTTTTATATCGCGAATAATTGGCGCGTGATGGTGATGGTTTGCGTTAGTAATATTGAAACACGTTTCAATACCCCCCTCTAGTCGCGGTCTCATCGATAGACGTGTCTATGAGACGATCGTTCTTTAATTGAATTAGTTTAAAAGAGGGGGGTGGATGGAGGTAGTGGTTTGATTCCGCCTCCATCCTCAGAAACTTTCCGTGGTGAGATTTGCGTCGAAATTATTTGCATCGAACCTTTTTGGCTTCGATACAAATGGTATCGAGCAGATTTTCCGCGAATAGATTATAAGTTTTTTTTACTCTTTTACTCGCATCGATTGCGTAAATGAAGCATAGGTATAAATTGTCTGTGTCTATGATATAGTCCAGTGATCATTGTTTTACTACCATATCACGGACTTTAATAAAATATTAGTAATTTGTAAGCTTTAATTTTGATTAAATGTTAGTAGATTAATTAGTCCCCTGTGGGTCGGGGAAAGAATACACCCACGGTAATCTCTTCCTGTCGTAAGAGGCGACTAACAGAGTCGTTTTGGCACTCCGGTGACAAAACGCGGGGGGTATCATTCGCCAATTAAAATTTGTTTCGAAGTCGATAATCTAGAGAACGCGACTGATTTGCTTGTTCCGCGTTATTAACAGTTTGCCTACCGCTAGCGGTAGGAAAATTGTTAAATTCGTATTATACGTAATAGGGAAATGGCATGTTTGTTCTTCTTTGTCCCGCGAATACTTAATTGGCGTATGATGGGGATAATTAGTTTTAGTAATATTGAAACGTTATAAGTTTTTTTTACTCTTTTACTCGCATCGATTGCGTAAATGAAGCATAGGTATAAATTGTCTGTGTCTATGATATAGCCCAGTGATCATTGTTTTACTACCATATCATGGACTTTCATAAAATGTTAGTAATTTGTAAGCTTTAATTTTGATTAAATGTTAGTATATTAATTAGTCCCCTGTGGGTCGGGGAAAGAATACACCCACGGTAATCTCTTCCTGTCGTAAGAGGCGACTAACAGAGTCGTTTTGGCACTCCGGTGACAAAACGCGGGGGTTATCATTCGCCAATTTAAATTTGTTTCGAAGTCGATAATCTAGAGAACGCGACTGATTTGCTTGTTCCGCGTTATTAACAGTTTGCCTACCGGTAGCGGTAGGTAAAGTGTTAAATTCGTATTATACGTAATAGGGAAATGGCATGTTTGTTCTTTTTCTGTCCCGCGAATACTTAATTGGCGTATGATGGGGATAATTAGTTTTAGTAATATTGAAACGTGTTTCAATACCGTCTATATCGTGATCTCATTGACAGACGTGTCTTTGAGATTATAGTTTTTAAGTATAATTAGCATAGTCTTAAAAATGAGGATGTGGTTAAATTTTAATCAAACGATAATACAATACTTTAATATGTTTTGCAAATATAATGACTTTGTGTCATACATTTGAAAGTACTGTAAAATATCGGAAATAACTTATCGATTAAACTGTTATCAATAAATTCTAAGCATTTGTTTCATTTTCCTTTTCCTATTGCAAATACAGATCTTCGTGGATCAGATTGGTACTTTGACGTTTAAGAAATAACACTAGTATGTGATAAAGTATTATCGTAAATCAGGATTTGTTTAAAATACATTCCCCTGTGGGTCGGGGAAAGAATATACCCACGGTATTCCCTGCCTGTCGTACGAGGCGACTAATAGGGACGCGTTTTGCGCAGATTCGTGACAGAAGGTTCGTTTAAGGAGTGAGGTGATAGAAATTGAGTTGGTTTTCCTTCGTTCGGTATGATAAGGCCAAAATTTGTAGACATTTCGGCAAAGTTTGAACCGTGTAAATGAAGATTTGTCGCTATTTTGGTAATTCGCTCGCCATTTGCACAATTTTTTAGACATCGACCTGAGTCTTTCACTGTCTTATTTCGTTTTAAATAACGCGTCGAAAACGCCCACGATCGTTTAAATAGTCGAAGAATTGCGAAAATGGCGAGGGAAAAACGAATAGAGTAAAAATTCCTGGCTCAGAGTAATGGGATAGGTCAGTACTACGGCACTATTAGGCTTTGGAGTGGGGAGGGTGGCTGTTGCGTCATCCTACGCAATACGCGGCGGTTCATTGCTCGGCGGTGCGTGTCGTTCTAACCTATAACGTGTGAGGTGATGGTTGCGAGGTGAATTTGTTGATTTCGTTAGTCGGATGGCTTGGAATTTAGTTGGAGGAGGAGGATGACGAGGAGGATAACGAGTCGATTTAGTTCGTTGGAAGCAGTAAAACAGTGTCTGGAGAGAAAAACAGTGTACGCGTTCGAGAATGACGTTTGCAGCAGGAATGGAGGAAGAACGCGGGTTTTGGAATAACATTGGGAAGAACGGGATCACGCACGTCGGGATGGAAGTAATTCGAAGGCTGCTGCGTTGAAAGGAGTGGAGGAAGATGCGGCGAGAAAGCACGGAAGGAAGCAGCAGGATGCTTGTAAGAACGTTGACAGGTTAGGCGCCTTACATTAGATATAAGATTTCTGTTGGATGTACACAATTTTCAGTGGAAGCATATAGTTTGTAGGTAAGACACTGTTGTTTGTTTCAGGTGAAAGGGGTGGTGGAAACAGGGACTTTGATAATCTATCAAAGCACACTGTGGGAGAAATGCAGAGGGAAAGGTGTTGTACGAAGGATACAGTGTTGGTTAAATCGACAGGAGTTTGTCAATACGTTGGAGAACAAAGAGAAGTGGGTATGGACAACAGTTTTAAATGGATCGCGTCTGCATGAGCAATAGAACGGAATATGAATGATTTCTTTTAAATCGTAGGTATTGGTAGCATACTCCTGCATCAAGAAGAAAAAGTAAGGAAGGAAAGGACGGGGTATAGCGAGTACGAAGGGTCCATGCTTGAATACTTAATCATAGGGACTGCAGTGTATCGTATAGGATATTTGGGAAGAGCAGTGGACGCTGATTTGGAAAGGTAGGATAACTCGTGTTACTTGTCAATGAAAAAGTGTTGGTTCGAAACTAATATTTGCATATTAGTACATGGTGCAGTTTGCTGGAGCGGAATGGAATGGTACAAAGGAAAGTAGTTATTACACAGCAATTTTCGTTAAATCTCGATCGTTAATGGTCCTTTAATGTTCGTAAGAGTTGGCCTTACGTTTCCTATGCGCTAGTTTTCCTATATTTTGAATTGTACGTCGCTGGCAGTGCTCCGAAAATATTCATTTTCGACCGTGAAAGGTATACTCTGGCGGCCATGTTGACGGCCGACAATATGGCCGCCAGAGCATATTTTCGTGGAAAATGAATTCTTCGAAAAGTACAACTATTATACATTGTTCTGGCGTAGAATTTCCTAATTAAATCAATGGCACAAGTTTCAGCTCGCTATCTGTAAAATTTGCACAGCATGTCCTGTATACTCTTATAGGTGGTCTGTGGTATAATTTAAGTAATTCCTTAAAATTAAGTAATATTATTAACCGTTTGAGTGCGGCGAAGCGCTATCGCGCTTCGCTTGTTGTATGCTAAAAATGCGGAGGAGCGCGATCGCGCTTCTCTTGTCCAGCCAAGAATGCGGAGACGCGTGACCACACCGCTGTTTGTAAAAAAGGAATTCATGGCGTTTGTGCAGCAAAACACTCATGTAATAAGTGAGAATAAAAAACATTTTTGTTAGTAAAAATTACTTGTTTTATAATAATTAAAACTATTTTTATTATTTTCCAAAAAAAATAATTACGCATTTCATTCCGCACTTTTAGCATATACGTAAAAAAATTCTTCCGCACTCAAACGGTTAATACGCACAAACTATAGCTTCTATACCCTCGGTCATCCTAGACTCGCACCCAAAATGGTAACGTTGCTACCCTTCACAATGGTAACATTATTAATACGCACAGGATATAGCTTCTCTACCCTCAGTCATCCTAGACTCGAACCCATAATGGTAACGTTGCTACTCTTCACAATGGTAACATTATTAATACGCACAGACTATAGCTTCTCTACCCTCAGTCATCCTAGACTCGAACCCATAATGGTAACGTTGCTACTCTTCACGACGGTAACATTGTTAATACGCACAGACTATAGCTTCTATACCCTCAGTCATCCTAGACTCGAACCCATAATGGTAACGTTGCTACCCTTCACTTTGGTAACATTATTAATACGCACAGACTATAACTTCTACACCCTGTTATCCTAGATTCGAACCGATAATAGTAACGTTGATACCCTTCACAAATAAACTTTAAAGGAAATACTTAAACAAAATTTTACATAATATATGAAATTCAATGTTGCTATGTAGGGTGTCTTAAGATTTCGAGCTATGGGAATTTTAATGTTTGGAGAAATTTGTGGTGTGAAAATTTTTATAGAAATTTCACGTTACTTTTTTTAGATTTTTTTTCAAATTAATTTATTTATGTTATTTAAGAATGAGATATTTCTTTATGAGTGATAAAGGTAAACTTTTAGTCTGTCTTTGGACTTTGCAAATATTATAATATGTGTTTATTAAATATATTAATTTGATAAGAGCGATAGTTATTATAATGACACTTGAATTCCATTGAAAGAAAATAGTAGTTTCCTTGTAATTGACTACCTGTACCGCCACTGACTAAAGATGTTAAGTCGTGAGTGATGAGCTAAGTGATTCTGGACGAACCGCGTGTGGTAATCGCTTCTCATTAAACTTTGACACGCGTTTCCGTGAAACTTTTAGTTGCTAATCACTCGGCTAATTACCAGATAGAGTTTCTAAACGGGACAACGTCGATCGCAGACACGGTATAAGAGTAGACATGGCATTGAATAGAGTATAGTGTGCCACAATTATAAAAAGAAATACAAATAAAAAGAATTATTTTAGAATTAATTATTTATTTTAGTAATTTCAAAATTTATTAATTGTTAATTTGTATGTTTAACAGATCTTTTCCACGCAGTTTCCTGGGGGACGGCGACGACGTGGACTGACTACTTAATTTCGAGAAAATTGTTAAGCTGTACTACTAGCTTGCGGAAATACTTTTAATATATACAGTATCTTGTGTTGTATATTATACGTGTTGCAAAATGAATAAACAGTCTATTTTTAGATAAAATAAACTGAATTCTTTATTTATAATAATTATTCCTATCTATTCCATTAAATGACGTTCACGGAAGCGAAATCTTGCCACATCTTGTGATTTATTCTTTTGGTAGAGAAGTCTAACATTTCGAAGTTTGTTGATATAAAAATTGAGGAATAGGTTTTAATATAAGAAACTCGTGATTTATCATAAATGAAATTTATTGAAAGACTTCATTTTACAAGAGTATAACTTACAAATTAAACATCTTAAATAATTAATCACATAAATAGAATCACTGCGTTTGCTGGCCGTTGATCCAAATGGTTTCCGGAATGATTTTTCCGCCTAGAAACATACAAACAAATTGATTTATAATTGATAAATAAATAATTCACACCCTACCCACCCCTCCCAAATAATTAACCACCCTTAAAATTCCCCAGGTCATCGATCAAAATTCAATAAAAACATCCTTTTCCGGGTATAAACTCAATTGTCATTTATAACAATTTTTGCCGACCCGTCCAAAAATTCTCCCCACCATTTGGCATCCCCACCACGCCCACCCTGCGCTCACCCTATATAAGGACGAGCACCGCAACATTTCCTCGGTTGCGAAGACCGCTCCGACGCAGTCGGGTCGGTCTTCCGGCTCACCCGTCCGCGGGGACCCTCTGGGGACCTCACCCTTCCTCCCTCGGGGGATGGTGGGCCGTGGTGAGGGGTCACCAACCTCTCACCGCTGGTCTTCCCCGAGGAGAAGGTGGAGGGACCTGGGGAGCCGGACGAGGGCGGCTGGGGCTCCTCTTTGCTCCAGCCGAACTCGGACGGTTCCCGCGAGCCCCCGCCACCCTTCCCCGAAGGGATGGACCTCTTCGGGGACGGGTGGCGGGTGCTCGAGGGGTGTCCGAGCGCGGGGGGACGTGGGGGGCGCCTTCTGGCATCCCGGGGCCCCAGGGATGCACGGGTGGGTCCAACAGAAGGCGAACCCCATGGCCTCCCGTGCTTGGGCACCTCCAGGTTCCCTTCCCCTTCTCTTCGGGGGATGATCCGGCGGTGAGGGGGGTGGCTCGCTTGCCCGGTCAGCCACCCTCGACGTGGAGGTTAGGGGGAGCCCTGGAGACCCCAAGGGTGGGGAGCCGGGGGCCGGCTCGGTTGCCCGGTTCGGTTTTCGCAATCCACGGGGGGTGGGGGGACTCGGGGGTGGTGAGAGCCACAGCCGGAGTCCTTTGGGGCCGGGGGCCCGGGGGCTCCCGGAGGACCGAGGTCCTCTGGGAGCACCGGGGTCCCCGTCTCCGGAGGTGGTTCTCTCCACTCCCCGGGTCGGGGGGCGGATAGGCCCCCCGGCCCGGGGTTGGGACTCACTCGAAATGGGGAGAGGGTCCCAACCCACGTCGGTTGTTTTCATGATCTGAACGGACGTAGTGCCCCCCTGCTCTGAACTTCCTCTCTTCAGGGACGGCTACCCCTGGTGTGAGTGCCCCTGTCCCCCCACCAGTGGTGGTCATCCCTAAAGAGCGGGAGGAATTAGCCCGGGGAGTGAGGCCCCCCCAGGCCTCTTCCTCCCGCTCTTCTAAGATGACCACCACCGATGAGGGGACTGGCACTCTCACCAGGGATAGCCATCCCCGAAGAGAGGAAGGAGGCGGCTCGGAAGATGTCCAAGTCAAGTAGGAGGCAAGCCCCCTACCGTGCTTGGGCATCTCCCAAGCCTCTCCTTCCACTCTTCAAAGATGACTACCCAAGGTGAGGGACCGGGTGCCCCCGCACCGTGGTCGTCATCCTCGAAGAGAGGACGAAGACTGTCCGCCCCAGCAGAGCCGGGGTAAGGCACGATCACGACGAGAGGACGCCACTCCTCCCGAAGGGCCGTATTCCGCACAGTGTCACAAAAGGGACACTGCCGAAATTCATTCCAGCGCACGGCGCCACGCGCTGGAACGAACTGGCTATTGCAGGAAATTGATTTCCTGGGCGATGGGCACGCCAACTTCCCTACGCCTTGGTGGTGTTAGCAGGACCCCGTCGTCCAACCCCCCCGGTTAAAGGGGGGCCAAACGTCAAGGTCCTCCCAGGGCACACCGCGAGGAGGTACCACCACGTGCCCCATGTACGAGGCGAAGACATTTCTCGCTCTTCGAGAATGACTATCATCGGTGACGAACACCGGGACTGCCATCCCCGAAGAGAAGACAAAGTCTCCAGGCTTGATGCGACGAGAGAGTGCCCAATTCTCCCGAAGAGGCCGTAAACCGCGTAGTGTCACAAAAGGGACACTGCCTAAATTCATTCCAGTGTACGGCGCTCACACCCTGGAACGAATTGGCTATTGCAAGGAATGAATTCCTTGGGCGATGGGCACGCCAACTTCCCTACGCCTTGGTGGTGTTAGCAGGACCCCGTCGTCCAACCCCCCCGGTTAAAGGGGGGCGAGACGTCAAGGTCCTCCCAGGGCACACCGCGAGGAGGTACCACCATGTGCCCCACTTTGAGTTTACATTGTTAAATAAATGCAAATGTATTTTACTTACTTGTGTAATGTACTATGTAGTTATGGATAAATTGAATAAACGAATGCGGTTGAAAAGTACACGTTAAAGTTGTTGCAAAATTATTTCTCGAACCTCCCGTATAATGAAACCTCTACTGTTGCTTACAATCACACGACCGAAGAATTCGCGTCTGTTTTGTAATAAAACAACCCGTCCGCGGAAAGTTACCTGACAACGTTCTTAAACAATGACTCGAGAGCAACTGAGCAGATGTCCGATCCACCGGTAGTATCTACTAATAATCCCCACTCCTCCTAGTGGGAAGGAGGTACCACCACGTGCCGCACTCTGAGTTTACATTGTTAAATAAATGCAAATGTATTTTAGTTACCTGTGTAATGTACATATGTAGTTATGGATAAATTGAATAAACGAATGCGGTTGAAAAGTACACGTTAATGTTGTTGCATATTTATTTCTCGAACCTCCCGTAGAATGAAAACTCTACTGTTACTTACAATCACTCGACCGAAGAATTCGCGTCTGTATCGTAATCAAACAACCCGTCCGCGGAAACTTACCCGACAACGTTCTTAAACAATGACTCGAAAGCAACTGAGCAGATGTCCGATCCACCGGTAGTATCTACTAATAATGCTCACGTCTCCCAGTGGGGATTATTACTACCTAATTGATTTACCTTTCGTTTGAGAGGTGGAGGATGGGACCCGTAATAGCAGGTAGTCGATATACCTGCGTTTTTCCAAGGGACACTAACTCGTCATATATGGAAACCTTAAGACACCCTACATAGCAACATTGAATTTCATATATTATGTAAAATTTTATTTGAAGTATTTCATTTAAAGTTTATTTGTGAAGGGTATCAACGTTAGCATTATCGGTTCGAATCTAGGATGACAGGGTGTAGAAGTTATAGTCTGTGCGTATTAATAATGTTACCATTGTGAAGGGTAGCAACGTTACCATTATGGGTTCGAGTCTAGGATGACTGAGGGTAGAGAAGCTATAGTCTGTGCGTATTAACAATGTTGCCGTCGTGAAGAGTAGCAACGTTACCATTTTGGGTTCGAGTCTAGGATGACCGAGGGTATAGAAGCTATATTCTGTGCGTATTAATAATGTTGCCATTGTGAAGGGTTACAACGTTTCCATTTCATTTCGTTAAATTTCATTTATGATAAATCACGAGTTTCTTATATTAAAACCTATTCCTCAATTTTTATATCAACAAACTTCGAAATGTTAGACTTCTCTACCAAAAGAATAAATCACAAGATGTGGCAAGATTTCGCTTCCGTGAACGTCATTTAATGGAATAGATAGGAATAATTATTATAAATAAAGAATTCAGTTTATTTTATCTAAAAATAGACTGTTTATTCATTTTGCAACACGTATAATATACAACACAAGATACTGTATATATTAAAAGTATTTCCGCAAGCTAGTAGTACAGCTTAACAATTTTCTCGAAATTAAGTAGTCAGTCCACGTCGTCGCCGTCCCCCAGGAAACTGCGTGGAAAAGATCTGTTAAACATAAAAATTAACAATTAATAAATTTTGAAATTACTAAAATAAATAATTAATTCTAAAATAATTCTTTTTATTTGTATTTCTTTTTATAATTGTGGCACACTATACTCTATTCAATGCCATGTCTACTCTTATACCGTGTCTGCGATCGACGTTGTCCCGTTTAGAAACTCTATCTGGTAATTAGCCGAGTGATTAGCAACTAAAAGTTTCACGGAAACGCGTGTCAAAGTTTAATGAGAAGCGATTACCACACGCGGTTCGTCCAGAATCACTTAGCTCATCACTCACGACTTAACATCTTTAGTCAGTGGCGGTACAGGTAGTCAATTACAAGGAAACTACTATTTTCTTTCAATGGAATTCAAGTGTCATTATAATAACTATCGCTCTTATCAAATTAATATATTTAATAAACACATATTATAATATTTGCAAAGTCCAAAGACAGACTAAAAGTTTACCTTTATCACTCATAAAGAAATATCTCATTCTTAAATAACATAAATAAATTAATTTGAAAAAAAATCTAAAAAAAGTAACGTGAAATTTCTATAAAAATTTTCACACCACAAATTTCTCCAAACATTAAAATTCCCATAGCTCGAAATCTTAAGACACCCTACATAGCAACATTGAATTTCATATATTATGTAAAATTTTGTTTAAGTATTTCCTTTAAAGTTTATTTGTGAAGGGTATCAACGTTACTATTATCGGTTCGAATCTAGGATAACAGGGTGTAGAAGTTATAGTCTGTGCGTATTAATAATGTTACCAAAGTGAAGGGTAGCAACGTTACCATTATGGGTTCGAGTCTAGGATGACTGAGGGTATAGAAGCTATAGTCTGTGCGTATTAACAATGTTACCGTCGTGAAGAGTAGCAACGTTACCATTATGGGTTCGAGTCTAGGATGACTGAGGGTAGAGAAGCTATAGTCTGTGCGTATTAATAATGTTACCATTGTGAAGAGTAGCAACGTTACCATTATGGGTTCGAGTCTAGGATGACTGAGGGTAGAGAAGCTATATCCTGTGCGTATTAATAATGTTACCATTGTGAAGGGTAGCAACGTTACCATTTTGGGTGCGAGTCTAGGATGACCGAGGGTATAGAAGCTATAGTTTGTGCGTATTAACCGTTTGAGTGCGGAAGAATTTTTTTACGTA
The DNA here is from genome assembly GCA_917499265.3 of Mimumesa dahlbomi. Lineage (NCBI taxonomy): Eukaryota > Metazoa > Arthropoda > Insecta > Hymenoptera > Crabronidae > Mimumesa > Mimumesa dahlbomi. Next base: position 6,785,626 of record OU824126.1, read on the forward strand.
TATGCTAAAAGTGCGGAATGAAATGCGTAATTATTTTTTTTGGAAAATAATAAAAATAGTTTTAATTATTATAAAACAAGTAATTTTTACTAACAAAAATGTTTTTTATTCTCACTTATTACATGAGTGTTTTGCTGCACAAACGCCATGAATTCCTTTTTTACAAACAGCGGTGTGGTCACGCGTCTCCGCATTCTTGGCTGGACAAGAGAAGCGCGATCGCGCTCCTCCGCATTTTTAGCATACAACAAGCGAAGCGCGATAGCGCTTCGCCGCACTCAAACGGTTAATAATATTACTTAATTTTAAGGAATTACTTAAATTATACCACAGACCACCTATAAGAGTATACAGGACATGCTGTGCAAATTTTACAGATAGCGAGCTGAAACTTGTGCCATTGATTTAATTAGGAAATTCTACGCCAGAACAATGTATAATAGTTGTACTTTTCGAAGAATTCATTTTCCACGAAAATATGCTCTGGCGGCCATATTGTCGGCCGTCAACATGGCCGCCAGAGTATACCTTTCACGGTCGAAAATGAATATTTTCGGAGCACTGCCAGCGACGTACAATTCAAAATATAGGAAAACTAGCGCATAGGAAACGTAAGGCCAACTCTTACGAACATTAAAGGACCATTAACGATCGAGATTTAACGAAAATTGCTGTGTAATAACTACTTTCCTTTGTACCATTCCATTCCGCTCCAGCAAACTGCACCATGTACTAATATGCAAATATTAGTTTCGAACCAACACTTTTTCATTGACAAGTAACACGAGTTATCCTACCTTTCCAAATCAGCGTCCACTGCTCTTCCCAAATATCCTATACGATACACTGCAGTCCCTATGATTAAGTATTCAAGCATGGACCCTTCGTACTCGCTATACCCCGTCCTTTCCTTCCTTACTTTTTCTTCTTGATGCAGGAGTATGCTACCAATACCTACGATTTAAAAGAAATCATTCATATTCCGTTCTATTGCTCATGCAGACGCGATCCATTTAAAACTGTTGTCCATACCCACTTCTCTTTGTTCTCCAACGTATTGACAAACTCCTGTCGATTTAACCAACACTGTATCCTTCGTACAACACCTTTCCCTCTGCATTTCTCCCACAGTGTGCTTTGATAGATTATCAAAGTCCCTGTTTCCACCACCCCTTTCACCTGAAACAAACAACAGTGTCTTACCTACAAACTATATGCTTCCACTGAAAATTGTGTACATCCAACAGAAATCTTATATCTAATGTAAGGCGCCTAACCTGTCAACGTTCTTACAAGCATCCTGCTGCTTCCTTCCGTGCTTTCTCGCCGCATCTTCCTCCACTCCTTTCAACGCAGCAGCCTTCGAATTACTTCCATCCCGACGTGCGTGATCCCGTTCTTCCCAATGTTATTCCAAAACCCGCGTTCTTCCTCCATTCCTGCTGCAAACGTCATTCTCGAACGCGTACACTGTTTTTCTCTCCAGACACTGTTTTACTGCTTCCAACGAACTAAATCGACTCGTTATCCTCCTCGTCATCCTCCTCCTCCAACTAAATTCCAAGCCATCCGACTAACGAAATCAACAAATTCACCTCGCAACCATCACCTCACACGTTATAGGTTAGAACGACACGCACCGCCGAGCAATGAACCGCCGCGTATTGCGTAGGATGACGCAACAGCCACCCTCCCCACTCCAAAGCCTAATAGTGCCGTAGTACTGACCTATCCCATTACTCTGAGCCAGGAATTTTTACTCTATTCGTTTTTCCCTCGCCATTTTCGCAATTCTTCGACTATTTAAACGATCGTGGGCGTTTTCGACGCGTTATTTAAAACGAAATAAGACAGTGAAAGACTCAGGTCGATGTCTAAAAAATTGTGCAAATGGCGAGCGAATTACCAAAATAGCGACAAATCTTCATTTACACGGTTCAAACTTTGCCGAAATGTCTACAAATTTTGGCCTTATCATACCGAACGAAGGAAAACCAACTCAATTTCTATCACCTCACTCCTTAAACGAACCTTCTGTCACGAATCTGCGCAAAACGCGTCCCTATTAGTCGCCTCGTACGACAGGCAGGGAATACCGTGGGTATATTCTTTCCCCGACCCACAGGGGAATGTATTTTAAACAAATCCTGATTTACGATAATACTTTATCACATACTAGTGTTATTTCTTAAACGTCAAAGTACCAATCTGATCCACGAAGATCTGTATTTGCAATAGGAAAAGGAAAATGAAACAAATGCTTAGAATTTATTGATAACAGTTTAATCGATAAGTTATTTCCGATATTTTACAGTACTTTCAAATGTATGACACAAAGTCATTATATTTGCAAAACATATTAAAGTATTGTATTATCGTTTGATTAAAATTTAACCACATCCTCATTTTTAAGACTATGCTAATTATACTTAAAAACTATAATCTCAAAGACACGTCTGTCAATGAGATCACGATATAGACGGTATTGAAACACGTTTCAATATTACTAAAACTAATTATCCCCATCATACGCCAATTAAGTATTCGCGGGACAGAAAAAGAACAAACATGCCATTTCCCTATTACGTATAATACGAATTTAACACTTTACCTACCGCTACCGGTAGGCAAACTGTTAATAACGCGGAACAAGCAAATCAGTCGCGTTCTCTAGATTATCGACTTCGAAACAAATTTAAATTGGCGAATGATAACCCCCGCGTTTTGTCACCGGAGTGCCAAAACGACTCTGTTAGTCGCCTCTTACGACAGGAAGAGATTACCGTGGGTGTATTCTTTCCCCGACCCACAGGGGACTAATTAATATACTAACATTTAATCAAAATTAAAGCTTACAAATTACTAACATTTTATGAAAGTCCATGATATGGTAGTAAAACAATGATCACTGGGCTATATCATAGACACAGACAATTTATACCTATGCTTCATTTACGCAATCGATGCGAGTAAAAGAGTAAAAAAAACTTATAACGTTTCAATATTACTAAAACTAATTATCCCCATCATACGCCAATTAAGTATTCGCGGGACAAAGAAGAACAAACATGCCATTTCCCTATTACGTATAATACGAATTTAACAATTTTCCTACCGCTAGCGGTAGGCAAACTGTTAATAACGCGGAACAAGCAAATCAGTCGCGTTCTCTAGATTATCGACTTCGAAACAAATTTTAATTGGCGAATGATACCCCCCGCGTTTTGTCACCGGAGTGCCAAAACGACTCTGTTAGTCGCCTCTTACGACAGGAAGAGATTACCGTGGGTGTATTCTTTCCCCGACCCACAGGGGACTAATTAATCTACTAACATTTAATCAAAATTAAAGCTTACAAATTACTAATATTTTATTAAAGTCCGTGATATGGTAGTAAAACAATGATCACTGGACTATATCATAGACACAGACAATTTATACCTATGCTTCATTTACGCAATCGATGCGAGTAAAAGAGTAAAAAAAACTTATAATCTATTCGCGGAAAATCTGCTCGATACCATTTGTATCGAAGCCAAAAAGGTTCGATGCAAATAATTTCGACGCAAATCTCACCACGGAAAGTTTCTGAGGATGGAGGCGGAATCAAACCACTACCTCCATCCACCCCCCTCTTTTAAACTAATTCAATTAAAGAACGATCGTCTCATAGACACGTCTATCGATGAGACCGCGACTAGAGGGGGGTATTGAAACGTGTTTCAATATTACTAACGCAAACCATCACCATCACGCGCCAATTATTCGCGATATAAAAAAAGGAAACAAAAAGAGAACTATAGAAGGAACGACTCAACGAGAAAAGCAACTCCATAATCAAAATCTGAACGCGGGTGATTCTAAACGTTTACCATAACGCGGCGAAAAAACAATTTACACACTTACACAGTGGCTCGTACAACGATCTTGAGAAATACCCGTTTCACACGACTTTCCCCGAATCATGGTCCACCGATACAAAGAGATTCACCTAGGGTCGATTTACAGGAAAGAAATCTCAACGAAATTCGGTCGAGGATCACTTCAAACATGAAATAAATAAAACGCGAAACTATAGATAATTAAGACGAACTCTACACAGATTCAGTCGAATAAGCCTTGTCGGTCCGGCCGCTACCGACAAGCCTGATACGGCTAATCCGAATCAAAATGGAAATTTATTAATATTAATTAAGAACGGTTTGCCCGTCTATGCGATCCCAGATCGAACCCGAGAGTTCGACTTTCCAGACAACGCTAGGCCACCCAAAGTACCGATGGAACCATGATTTGACGAAAGCCACGCTCCACGATTACATCGCAAGATCGCGGTTTAACCAAATAGCCGTGAGGCTATTAGGCCGACTACACGGTTTATCGTGTTGTTTTAACGCCAGGGGTATGACAAACGTGACAAATAACGAACAAATGATTCTACTTTAAACATGAAAAATTCCAGATAAAGATCTATTCCAGATAAACTGAAGCTAAATACTGCAGCCTGAAGATCAAAGCTAAGGCTGAAAATGAATTTAATTACGCGGAACGATAAGAAAAAGTCGCGTTTTCTTGATGGTCGATGAAATACGAAGTGGAATTGGCGCGTGATATCCCCTTAAACTATATCGTTTTGTCACCAGAGTGTCCAAAACGATTTACAAGCGATTACACTTTGTGTAATAATGAATACAATAATTAACTTATTCTAGTTCCTCGGAGTTGGAGAGAAAAATCCTAGTTGTCAAACGTAATGAACAATTGCTGGCCATGGGTAATTGCGTCAGAGTTTAAATCATTCTTAGTAGGGCTCAAGTTTTGGTGATTTCCACTCTCATCCGTTTTCGACAAATGCTTCAAAGCTGATGAGTGGACCCAATGGCAGTCTTCTAAAAGTTCTCTTCAGTCTTCTAAAATTCTTCTTCAGTCTTCTAAAATTCTTCTTCAGTCTTCTAAAATTCTTCTTCAGTCTTCTAAAATTCTTCTTCAGTCTTCTAAAAGTCTTCTAAAATCTTCTAAAAGTCTTCTAAAATCTTCTAAAAGTCTTCTAAAATCTTCTAAAAGTCTTATAAAAATCTTCTTCAGTCTTCTTCAGTCTTCTTCAGTCTTCTTCAGTCTTCTAATAGTCTTCTTCAGTCTTCTTCAGTCATTTGTCAAGTTCTTTGACACGCTGCAGTTTCCACAACTTCGTATGTTTTATCGTAACGAACTAGTCATCGTGTGATTACAAGTTTCATCTTTAAACAATTCGAATTTCGCACGCGAAAATATGTTCCTTGTTTCACGGTCATCAACATTTTTACAAAACTGATGTACTAAATTGAAAAAATTCCGCGTTGATCGCTTCCACCGATTTAACTGATCATAGTGTATTGTATTTATTATATAATATACTTGATGAAATGACTCGAAATCAGTTTGAAGTATCATTAAAAAAGTGAAAAGATTATTTAAAAAATATTTCAAAACTTTGAATGTATATATTGAGAAATTTTCAATATTAATATGTAAAAAAGTATATGTATATTAAGAACCTATGAAAATTCATGTATTGAAAAAATATATATATGTAAAACTTTAATGTTTAATATGGTTTTCAATATCATTAATATTAAACATCCCCATCACACGCCAATTATTCGTTAGACAATTAAAGGCAAACAAAAAGTGAAAAGTGGAAAGGTCTGGTTACTCATCGAGACAACCAACTCCATAATCAAAATCTGAACGCGGGTGATTCTAAACGTTTACCATAACGCGGCGAAAAAACAATTTACACACTTACACAGTGGCTCGTACAACGATCTTGAGAAATACCCGTTTCACACGACTTTCCCCGAATCATGGTCCACCGATACAAAGAGATTCACCTAGGGTCGATTTACAGGAAAGAAATCTCAACGAAATTCGGTCGAGGATCACTTCAAAGATGAAATAAATAAAACGCGAAACTGTAGATAATTAAGACGAACTCTACACAGATTCAGTCGAATAAGCCTTGTCGGTCCGGCCGCTACCGACAAGCCTGATACGGCTAATCCGAATCAAAATGGAAATTTATTAATATTAATTAAGAACGGTTTGCCCGTCTATGCGATCCCAGATCGAACCCGAGAGTTCGACTTTCCAGACAACGCTAGGCCACCCAAAGTACCGATGGAACCATGATTTGACGAAAGCCACGCTCCACGATTACATCGCAAGATCGCGGTTTAACCAAATAGCCGTGAGGCTATTAGGCCGACTACACGGTTTATCGTGTTGTTTTAACGCCAGTGGTATGACAAACGTGACAAATAACGAACAAATGATTCTACTTTAAAAATGAAAAATTCAAGATAAATGTTTAAGTTAAAAATGAAAGTTGTACATTGAGGATAATAATTAAAATTGTTTAATAACGCGGAGCGAGCAAAAATGTGATTGCCTTGATTGTCGACGGAACTTGGCGCATGATATCCCAATACCAATGATATCCATTTATTTGAGTCACTTCATAAAATTTCATAAAAAATATACTTGATAAAATGACTCGAATACTGATATTTAAATCATTGAAAAAGTGAAGAGAATATAAATTTTTTTCAGACGAATTTCAAAACTTTTAATGTATGTATTGAAAGTTTCTCAATATTAATGCATAGAAAAGTATATATTGAAAACTTGAATGTTGAAGACTTGCGTAACATTATACGATATTGTACAAAATAATATTGTTCGATGTAAAATGCAATTTATAAATCAATTCATGGCAATATTCCCTTCAACAAACGCTTGGTCCTAATGGTTTTAAGTAGCATCGTACCAAGCCGGCGATGTACGATGCGGTTCGCGAGTCACATAGCCGCATTAGATTATAGAAATGATTTATGTTAAAAAAACAAAGAAATCGCGTGTGTCTCGTGGAGACAGTTTCGGACATTTAATTAATATATATATATATATGTATTATAGGATAAAAACCACGTGTGTCTCTTAGAGACAGATTCGCATATTTATTGAAAAAATTGGTATAGTTCCTGCACGGTATTAAAAATGTACCTCGGTGAGACACTCTGGGATGATCCATTTCGGATTATCAGTAATTTCGCGAAGCTAAAGGTGCAGCCAGCGGTGACAAAAAAACGACCCGGCGCGGATGGCAAGTGTGCAAATTTCTTCTATCTGCACACTGTTTCACACTCTACCCCTCTGCTTTTTCCAAAAATTCAATTTATCAAATTTACTCGAATCAAACTCTGGACTTTATGAATTATTAAAAAACTCGCAAAATATACTGTTTGTATTCTTAAAACTCAAGTCAGAAAAGTACAAAAAATATCTCAGTAATTAGTTAAATGACTTAAAAAATCTTTGTAATTATAAAAAACAAATTAACGACTCTATTAGAAAACAAGTCAAGTGCAGCAAATATTCTAATATGAACACTTTTGAGAAATATTGAACATGAAAAATGACTCGAAAACTTTAATGCAGATCGGGGCAGAGTCTTCACGGGGAGCTCACCTCGACCCGTGGAACAAACTACTTCTAACTACTGCACACAGTATCACACTCTACCCTTCTGCTTCTTCTCAAATTTATAACAATCAAAAAACTGAACTTTAGAAGTGACAAAAATATGAATTTTTAAAAATGAACTCTCAGAAATTTTAAAAAAATATCTCAATAATGAAAAACTTTAGGTGTCTTTGACAATAATCAACAAAATATTCTAATAACTTTGTTTGAAAAGACTTTAATATGAAAATGACTCGAAAACTAATGCAAAGTTCTATTAATAAAACTTGAAATATATTATTTAATAGGAAAAATGACTCGAAAACTTTAATGCAGACCAGGGCAGAGTCTTCACGGGGAGCTCACCTCGACCCGTGGTACTAACTACTTCAAATTACTACAACTATAATTACTCTACAACTACAGCGAGCATAGTGACTTAGTAGTAACAGAATGACCACCCATTCTGGAAGTGTGAAAATTCAACACTCCAAAATGGGCAGCCATTAGTTGCTGCCCTCTTCTAGACAATTTGTCGGGCCTCTTCGGCATTTAGCCTCTTCTTGCTTCAGGCCGGAGCCCAACCTGTTTCTGCAAGAACATTCGGAACCAAAATATAAGAAAACCCTAACACGCGCCTAATACAGACAAACGATGAGGCTAACAACGTGTGGACAAGTTAACAGCTTATTCTCAGAAGAATGACAACTGCAGTCCGTGCAAACGTGTTAGCCAGTAGAAGGACGAATGTTCAAGCAGAATTTACTTAATATTAAAAAGAAAAGATTATTAGCCTGACCTCCAGAAGCAGAACACCACTGGTTTCCTACAGTGGAAACAGTGATACCTGTCCTGGCCCTTCCTACTTAAAATTAATGCACACATTCCAGAATTTAAGTTACCTGCCTACCTATCACCTATATTTAAAAAAGAATGGCAAAAACTCAAGCACACCAACACACTCTCTCCACGATTCTCAAGCAAAGTCAGTGCGGCCCCCTACGAGAGACATCCCGGGACGTCTCCGACACCGACTCGAAAAACAATGCACACCTTAAAGTACGTACCTTTTTGCTGAAATCGACTCACAAGGCCAGCGATTATTGCGATTTATGTAGACTTTATTAGAAATTAGTCTTTATTGGGAAAAATGTAAAGAAAAGATATTTACGTAAAATATGTGAATAAAAAACGGCAATTAATTCGTAGCTCGAACAATTACTACGTTTAACAATAATGCTTCTACGTGTTGACTCAAATTGTATATCAAATAAATTGTATATTGTGAAATTCGCGAGAAAATTGAACATGAATTGAATAATGTAAAATTGTGAAGAAATTAAGGTTTAATGCAATTGATAAATTGCAAGAAATATTTGACTTTCAACCGACGCACGATCCACGAAATACTTAATTACTATACACACACTCACACCGGTGTGGAACCGTACGTCGTGCACAATCGCTAACGCTTGTGAGCCGCCACAATAGTATTATTATAATTAATCAAAAAATCAGCCACGTTCACCGCCATCACCCATTCGTGCAGCACCTGGGCCCACAAATGAGTTCAAGCCAAATAGGGACATGAACGTGGCAAATATAAAACTAATTAAAACTAGTGTCGATGTATGCTGAAAATCCTGAGCTACAAAATGATTATTAACATAATGTTCTAACGATCTAATCACTCATTTAAATCTCAGTGTAAAAATTCATTGAAAATATACGTGATAAAATGACTCGAATATAGTTTATTTAAATCACTCAAAAAATGAAAAGATTATTTAAGAAATATTTCAAAACTTTTAATGTATATATTGAGAAACTTTCAATATTAATATGTAAAAAGTATATGTATATTAAGAACCTTTGAATATTTCATGTATTGAACAAAATATATATGTGTAAAGCTTTAATGTTTAATATGGTTTTCAATATCATTAATATTAAACATCCCCATCATACGCCAATTATTCGTTAGACAGTTAAAGGCAAACAAAAAGTGAAAGTGAAAAGGTCTGGTTACTCATCGAGACAACCAACTCCATAATCAAAATCTGAACGCGGGTGATTCTAAACGTTTACCATAACGCGGCGAAAAAACAATTTACACACTTACACAGTGGCTCGTACAACGATCTTGAGAAATACCCGTTTCACACGACTTTCCCCGAATCATGGTCCACCGATACAAAGAGATTCACCTAGGGTCGATTTACAGGAAAGAAATCTCAACGAAATTCGCTCGAGGATCACTTCAAAGATGAAACAAATAAAACGCGGAACTACAGATAATTAAGACGAACTCTACACAGATTTAGTCGAATAAGACTTATCGGTCCGGCCGCTACCGACAAGCCTGATACGGCTAATCCGAATCAAAATGGAAATTTATTAATATTAATTAAGAACGGTTTGCCCGTCTATGCGATCCCAGATCGAACCCGAGAGTTCGACTTTCCAGACAACGCTAGGCCACCCAAAGTACCGATGGAACCATGATTTGACGAAAGCCACGCTCCACGATTACATCGCAAGATCGCGGTTTAACCAAATAGCCGTGAGGCTATTAGGCCGACTACACGGTTTATCGTGTTGTTTTAACGCCAGGGGTATGACAAACGTGACAAATAACGAACAAATGATTCTACTTTAAACATGAAAAATTCCAGATAAATGTTTAAGTTAAAAATCAAAGTTTAGAATTGAAGATAATAATTGTAATTAAAAGTTAAAGATCATTATGTCAGCTTAAAATTGATTAATAACGCGGGACGAGCAAAAAAGTGATTGCCTTTATTGTAGACGGAATTTGGCACATGATATCCCAATCCCAATGACATACATTTATTTAAATCAATTTGCAAAAATTCATTGAAAATATGCTTGATAAAATGACTCGAATATAGTTATTTAAATCATTGATAAAGTGAAGAGAATATAAAGTTATTTAAGACGAATTTCAAAACTTTTAATATAAGTACGTATTGAAAGTTTCTCAATATTAATATGCAGAAAAGTATATGTATATTGAAAACTTCAATGTTTTAATGGAAAACCCTTGTTTGATTCCTTATTCAAAGGAGGTGTTCTAAACAATGATAAATGTGTTAAAAATAATCCTTTGAAACCAGAATCTAAACACCGCGAATTGGTCTTCTTGGGTACATTCATAAAATAGAACGATTAATATGAATTTCTTCCGTTATCGGAAATCATGTTACGAAAAATATAAATCACATGAAAACTTTAATTCAATTTAATTCGTATGAACCTCATACGTGAAAATATCAAACTCTTTTCTCGAAAATATATTCCGAGTATAGTTTTATTGCAAGTACTTTACGCGAATTCAAATGCAATTAAACGCAGCTTAAGGATATGGAAATTTTAATCGAATTACGAAAAAAACGTACGTGAAGCTAAAAGCCACAAGAAGACCCCTGCCTGAGCTAATTAAATATTCACAAGTAAAAGTGGTGTGTTACTACCCACAAGCGTAAAGCATCAAATACTTTACACTTGCGGTCACTATGCTCGCAAACTCAAATAAAATACAACCAATACACTCGTGCCGCTTCGGACCTTTATGTCCTACGACATGATTGAGTGATCGGAGGAACCAAAAATTTGTTCGACTCACCGGCCGTAGAGTTCTTCTGCGCCTTCTAGAGTTGATACTACGACCGGTATATCTGCCGATGATCTCTGTAACGTAACAAGAAGATATTCTTTATAATTCAACTGTATTTCATTTCACAATTTTGGTAGAGTTGGAATGGAAAGATTCCACTCAATTCCACTTTCGCTCGATCTTCCTTTTCAGAAATTTAAAGAGGAATACAATTTTGGCGATATTTACCTGCTGCCTGATGCGACGACGCCCGATGGAGGTCCTCTCCGCAGCTGCTGCGTACCACTACTATATCGCGACGCATTTCAACAAACAAATAGAAAAATAAAGAGACTACACTCCCGACCGTAATTATTTCCGGCGAGCAAACTGATTCTAATGTCGCGGTTTAAAAAGTGTCAGAATTTCGCGACCGAATATGTTACGTTGTAGCAGTCCATTTCAATTCTTTCGGCGGTTTTAAATACGCGGTTATCGAACAAGCACAATTTTTAATAGCGCAACAACACTGACTCTATTTCGCGAAATACTGTTTCTCGGAGCAAGTGACTCTAAGACCGCATTGCGCGCGATCACACAAGCTGAAAATAAAGGGGAGGGTGCACACAAATATACCATATATCACGCAGAATGACACAGTTGTTGGTTTTGTAAGTCTTATTTTTTTATACCACGCGCTGTTGTTAGGAATATTGCCTTTGTCCTACTGTTTCTTGTAAATTAAAATTTAAAACGTAATAATGAATTTGTTCATATAGCAGTGAAGTATCCTTCACTCTAAAATTTCTCAACATTTATTTTATATATGAAATAGCGTGAATTTTTATTCACTAAGAAAAGATTTAAAAATGTAAATATGATCAGTCAAACCGATTGTCGATACGTAAAACAAATACGAGATTTGAATAAATCAATGCCAAGTTTTGTAGAAACATTCTCAAACCCTTCGCAAGGAAAATATTTCTTATATCCGGTTCGCGAATAAACGATGCGACGATGACTCGATTCGATTCGATGAAACTCACGGAAAATATAAATTCCCGTTGTAGTTGAAACGACGACAATGGTAGTTCCGACCAATGTCAAGGTCGGTAGCAAGTAAGGTGTGACCGCTGCGATGCCCAGATTTTCTTCTTTACGTATACGTCACAAGACCGCGACGTAGTTATCTGCTACCCTCCAAGAGAATTCACCGGTGCGAACTGGATTTCTCTTTGTTGGTTGAATCTGAAATTACAGACAAAAATACGATTGGAATTATGTTCTTAGAATTTAAACTGCAAAAAGTCAAAGTATGAATAATAATGTTATGCACATTCCAACTATAAAAACAGTGAAAATAAAGATTAAATATTATGAAATTACGATTAATAGAAAATAAGGCCAAAAATGTAACGATATAAACTGTAAAGTTTGTCGAGTTGAGAAATGAATTGCAAGTATAGCTTTGATTAAGCAAAGGTAAATGTAGAGGAGTGCGATGTACCTTAGAGAGCACCAGGAAGCACACAGGAGGAGGTCTTGACACCGCCACAGTTCACCGATGACTGATGCGTGTCGATGTAGGTAGTACGTGACAAAATCATGTCGGCCAAACTCGGTGTTATGGAGGGGGGGGGCAGGTAGCGGAGCGTGCACATGCCCCCGGCGTCGAATATTTTCCATCTATTACAACATAATAAAACTTGTACAAAACTGGAACCAATCTTAATAAAACCCTACTATCTTGATAATTTATAGCTAGCAATAAAATAATTTAACAAAATTGTGTATAAAGAAAGGGTATCGACCTTTACCAACTTCGCGCAAACTCGAAAAAGATTTTATAGCTTCGATATAAGACACCGCGTGGTAAATCACGGTTGAAAATTTATAAAAATAAATACCATTTTTCATTAATTTGTATATTTTAAATATATAAACTATTTCTCTATTAAGCGAACCGAAGCGAATCAGAAGTTATGCAAAAATTATTGTTAATAATTTTATAGTAACTAATTGTAACCGAGGGATATGTCGTACTGTATCAGTAATGTATAAGGAGTACACGAAATATAATGTAAATGATCGATACATAATGGATAAGCTTGAAATTAAATGAATTATACCCGAGGAAGTCGTCCGGAGCGAGTTGGGAGGAGTAGTTGACGCCAGGACGTTCTATCACGGACTAATGGTTATCCGTGTACTTGGCAATGTCAGGTCGAGTATGTTTGAGTTTGGCCGTACTGGATCCGCTCGAGCGGAACAATTAAGGTGAGAATAACAGGTAGGGACTTGCCGGGCAGGTACGGACGGTACCGGCGGCTACGAAAAATTCTAAAAGAGTAACTTATTGATAATTTCGCGATATTTTTCATACTCGCAACCATGCATGATTACTTTGGCTCATTATGAATAAGTATCGGTAACATTTTAATCAAATTTGTAATTTATATTGCGCTACTTTATGACAATTACGATTTTCATTTTGTACTCGTCATTTTCGCTTTCTTTTAATTATCCATCTGAATCTTCCATCACCTTATTAAGGTTCAGAATGCGCATTCGAAACATATTCGATCATTTTTATATCTTGAAAATTGCGCGAATGGCGAGCGATGTAAGAAAATCGCGAAAAATCGTCAAATTATGGCAGTTTTTTGGTCGGCATTCGCTAAATTTTTGAGATAGCGATCTGAAACTGGCACCATTGTTTAGGTTAGGAAATTCTACGTCAGATCAATATATAATAGTTGTACTTTTCGAAAATTTAATTTTTCGCAAAAATCTGAAGGGGGTAGGTCAGGATTTTTTGCGATTTTCGTAAATCACTCGCCATTTCTGTAATTTTTGAGCTATTAAAGTGATCCTGGGCGTTTTGGACGCGGAATCCGAAGCGGAATAAGCACGCGAAAGAATTATTTTGATATCTAAAAAATTGTAGAAATGGCGAGCGATTTACGAAAATCGCAAAAAATCCTGACCTACCCCCTTCAGATTTTTGCGAAAAATTAAATTTTCGAAACGTACAACTATTATATGTTGATCTGGCGTAGAATTTCCTAACTAAAACAATGGTGCCAGTTTCAGACGGCTATCTCAAAAATTGAGCGAATGCCGTTCAAAAAACCGCCTGAATTTGAGGATTTTTCATTTGATATCATATTAATAAGAAACAGCTCAGCAACATGTTAACTGTTGACGTAGACTGTATTATGTTTCACATTATCGGAAAAGATTTTAATTATTGGTACCAAATAGAATGATAATGTTTTTAAGAAAGTACAATTGTTTATAAGAAATAAAGAAAAATAGTGGAAAATGTCAATATTCATAACTTTTGTATGTATTCCGAAAAACTGAATATTCTTCTCTATAAAACGACTTATTTTTGCTGTGACTTACAGTTGTATACCTGTGAATTCACTATCCTTCTTTCGCAGTACAAAGGTCAATTATTGTAACATTCAAATCTAATAGATAGAATTTTACTCAAAGAGGTGCTAGGGTTAGGGGATGTGTTGGTTTCTCAACGAACAATCCCCTAAAAGAACAAACAGAACTATAGTGACTCCTAAAGAGCTCCCTGTCAGTAATGACTACCTGAATAACCACAACACCAAGCTGCCCGACGTAAACCACGGCCTTCGGCCACCAGCTAACAGAGTAGGGAGCATGGCAGCTAGGAGGTTATTTAGAGTTTTGTCCCTGTCGGAAGGTGAAACACGGAGGTTCGAATTCGCGCTATGTGCCTCCTGGAGTAACTGGATGTCATAGAGCTAAACATAAGGTCAGCAAAGCCTCTAGTCGGTGTGAACTCACCCAAGGTATTGGTGAGGGGTACCGGCCCCTCACCCGGCCTTCCCTATCACAAAATTCAAATACAAATACAAAGGTCAATTATTAATACGTATAAACCATAACTTCTATTTCGTATTCTTACTAATAATCGACGGACATCCTAGATTCGAACCGAAAATGGTAACGTAGCGAGTGACACTAAAATGGTAAGAGGGCTCTAGAGCCCTTCAAACCAGTGACATCGAAAAGCATGTTGATGATCGGTCTATCCAATACCTCGTCTGTGCCCTCGGTCATCCTAGACTCGAACCCAAAATGGTACCGTTGCTACTCTACACGACGTTAACATTGTTAATACGCACAGGCTATAGCTTCTCTACCCTCAGTCATCCTAGACTCGAACCCATAACGGTAACGTTGCTACCCTTCACAATGGTAACATTATTAATACGCACAGACTATAGCTTCTATACCCCTGGTCATCCTAGATTCGAACCTAAAATGGTAACGTGGCGAGTGACACTAAAATGGTAAGAGGGTTCTTGAGCCCTCAAAACCAGTGACATCGAAAAGCATGGGGATGAGTGGTCTATCCAATACATCGTCTGTGCCTCGTCTGTGGTATCTATATTTTGTCGTTAAGATAGGTAATTGTGCGCCGTTTTTTAGGGCTCTAGAGCCCTCGTACCATTTTAGCACAGACGTGGTATTGCCATCTCTCGTCTGTGGTAATGGGTCTACACATATACCTTGTTTGCGGTTGTAATCCGAATATTGCATGAATGAAGGATGCTTCCCAATTTCTAGGGATTTTCTAGATCCAATTGCACTACTACGTAAGCACGAATGCAGCGAATGTAAATAATACACATGACCAATTACAATATCGGAAAGAAAACATTTGTTTGTTGGAAGTACTAATTCGTGACAACTTTTGACAAGCACACGTGGTAAACTTATGTTATTTTGGCATGCTGTTGTACAGATAGTATAAAAAAGTGTATATACATTATAAATCTATTCCTAAAACAGTCGTGCAATAAAATAATATCATGGAAATCATGCAATCTTTTATAAGCAAGTCCGATATAAGTTCAGAGCGTGCTGCATTTTACAAGAAACCTATTAAAAGGGATAATTATAATCTTACTTTGAATGACATTGATACACCACAAGAAGCGAGACGGCAATCTTTACTCAAATTTCAGAAAGAGTATGTTGGTTTCAAGTATATGTTCTGTTGTATAAAGTTCAAAATATGTATCTAATATCATGAACAATTATATACAGGTGTAGAGATGATTCTTTTAATGTTGGACGTGGAATATTGAAGCAGACATGTAATTCTGAGGATGAGGGTGATGAGGAAGTCATGGAAGTTGATAAAAAGAAGTCGAAGTCATACAGAAGAAACAAAAAGTATGCAAATCAGTTGATGATGTCCGAATGGATGTGGGAAGTGCCAGAAGATTTTATAGATAAATGGATTGCAGTTCCTTGTCCACAAGGAAAAAGAACTCTAGTTGTTGCACGTAAGGTATGAAGGGATACTAAATGTGTATACATGAAAATAAAAATTATAATTTTTAAATTATTCTTATATTATTTTTATACTCAGGGCGTAACAATGGCATATGACAAACGTGGTAGACAACTTGCCAAATTTGATTCAGCCCTTCCATGTGGAAGTGATATTGAATTTTTCGATAACCCACAGACAAGCTACTGCACCATGTTAGACTGCATATGGATTAAAGACAGGGAAACATATGTTGTCCTGGATGTACTTACCTGGTCAAATCAATCTCTTACAAACTGTGATGTAATGTCTCGCATCCTTATATTTAATCAGTATTATGCTTTAAGTACTTGGCAGGAGGGTCAGAGATTGTATATTTCTTTCATGTTTCAGACTGAATTTAGGTTCTTCTGGTTAAAATCGAAATTCGAGGAAAGAACCGAATTGCAAATAGAATGTGGTACATCTATAAACATGTACAAATTTTTGCTATTACCAACTTTTAACTGTGATCAACTCAAAATGGGACAGTTAAGATTTGAATCTACCTCACCCTTCTATGACTTATATGAACATCCTACAGATGGTGTATTATTTTATCATAAAGAAGGACATTATACAAAAGGTAGAACACCACTTGTAACATGGTTAAAACCTTTTATGTTACCTGAAGTACTTTCTGTTGATGTACCATTCGAGTGGTATGAGACCCCTAGTGGATACATCAATTATAAACAATATATCCAAGGTAGTAGAACCCGTAATAAGAAAGGAACATCAGAAGATCAGGTAAGTTCTAATCTCATATTATTATTCTGAAGTCATTCAATTCCGTATTACTTACATCATTTCTTTTGTTTCAGATGGACATGGCATGTGATGAGGTGGCATATGCTGTGTGTAACTAGAACAAATAGCTATTTTTTTAAATATATTAACGATCTTCTTGTAGAAGTGAAATATACAGACGTTTCAAAGACTTAAGTAGTACTCTACTTTATACGTAAATCGTATACGCCGAACGAATTATTATACAACTATGTTCTAGTTAGACCTTGACCACTATAAAATTTGTATGCATAACATTGTAATAGAAATAAACATGGTCATCCTTCATTTTAAACATTAATGACTGTACAAAGTAATCCTATAATAATTTGGAATCAAACATCAAAATTCTGGATGTATGTTATTGTATGAAATGTATCTAAAGCTTTTTCATTTAAATACAATAAAACACGATGCATTGTTTCTGTATTCATTACTTTCATCTAAAAAAAAGGAAACAATGTTATGAATGTATTTATAATATGCACAATAAATGAAAAATTTGGGTCATTTACTCTGTTCTCCATAATTGTCAGTCCAGGCATATTAATTTTATGCAGTGTACAAAGTCCGAGCTGTATACCAGCAACTTCTAACATTTGGGTATTTAAAATTTCATGAAATTTTTCTATGTGTTCTAAATGAAGAACATCCTCTACAGCAGTTTCGTCAGATGGACCTTTGGTAATACTGTGAACATATCATGAATTATTATACAAGTGGGTAAATATTGTTTCGGATATGTACAAGTTACTAGAAACTTACACTGACAACATTTTTATCAGATCCAATATTCTAAACTTTACTGTAATTGTGTCTGTAACAGGCAATCCAGGGATTGTATATTCCATACGAATTTCATCCGTGCTCCTTGGTTGTTCTTCTTTATTTGAAGTAATTACAATTGGAACCAGCCATGCTAAATCATCCTCTTTAGCTGGTAGTGCAATAACCATACAGTCAAACATACGACACAATATGCTGTGCACACATTCCATTCCACTCCTTGTACCACGGCATAATAGGAGAGGTAATCTTATAGAATTACCAGTATTTGATTCAGTATTCATAGTTCTCCATGACAGCAACATGCCTTTATATATACACTTCTCCACATTCTCTTCACGACTATCGTTTTTAGCATAAACTTGAATCTACAATCACTTTACAAATGTAGAAACAATAAGTGAAATATATATTATATACTGCAATAGTGTTTGGATAAACATATACATATCAGGTTGGTCATTAAAGACAACACCTTTATTGGTGGAGGATCCGTAGGACTAGGTCTTGGCGCTATATCTTCCATTAGGACAAATTTTGCATTGTATACAACATCTTCTTGTGATAACGTATTTGCAACTTCTTCTCTTAATCGTTTTGCATATTGTTTCAAACGTACTTCATCTGATTGAAATCCAAATAAGGTAGATACTCCGAAAATGGTCCATGTTTGGCCCAATAATTCTATATTCGTCAAATAATATTTAATTAATGTTTTAACAATCCTATTCAAAGGTTTCAGTCAGTTACCAACAAATGGCTTTTTATGTCAGAATTTAAGCAATGAATATGAGTAATCCTGATTGCTGATACCATCGAGGTTGTCCGTTGATAACGCAGCATCTTCATCTTCTTCTTGTTCTTGTATCAGTGTTGGGCCGACAGCCAAACTAAACCGTTGTCTTTCTCTTGTTCGCGGTGTGCGCGGTGTGTATAATACTGTGCGGCTTGTACTTGGTAAGATATTTTCCACCGTGCGCTCCATTTTATGGGAAACTTTCGTACTTTAAAAGGAATTTGCGATACTGTTTACTATTCTACACTGAGCTTTAATCGCTTCGAATTTCCAATTCAAAACTGTTTACTGTTTCAAAATCTACTTTGACCCGAGAAGGGTAGGAAACACAAGAAAATATCAAAATGGTTTCTGGGGAATTTTGTTCACTATTGTCATGGGAATATGTACTAAACTTTGTATACACGAACAAATTATTAATTATCGGCTCGGGAAATTTCCATAAATTACGTATTTAATTGAAAAAGGGCGTCATTTTTTAATAATCTATCACATCCATTTCCTGAACAAATGGTTGAAGACTTTTAAAGAAGAAATGGTGTTTTCACTTTAAATTTTCCTTAGAATTGTAAAAACTCTACCGTAGTTACATTTTTTAAACGAATTTTAATCGAAATTACATAAGTTTTTATGACTATCATATATGTTGTATATATAAATGATATATGTATACATTTGTGCCATTGAATGTATGATGTATGCATGTGTGTGCATCAATGTGTACTATCGACTTCAGTATCCCACTGGTATCCTATCGTCAGTGTGTTTATGTTTTCTCCCGCGTAAAAACGTTAACAGATTGACGTTCAACGATTTGATTTTTTTCTGCTTGTTAAATAACATTCTTTATCGTCTGAATGCCCATCCCAAGAAAATCATGGGTGCGATAGAGATTACATTTCCGTCCGGTGGACCACCGGGGAAAATATTGAAATGGAGGGTTCGGATGGATACTATGGTTTCAGCGGGCAGAGTATTGTTTTTGTATCAAAATGTCGCACCAGGATCCGAAGAAGCAAAGGGCCCTGAGAAGAAACATCGTGCCACGCGGTTTGGTCGCGTTACAAATATCTTGGCAAAAGAAGGAGACATAGTCCAACCTGGGTATGCATTCCTCTTAACCTAGCTCGAGTATACATTCTATTTTATAAATGAGTTTCAGTGACTTCATGATAACGTTTAGTATAATAGTGATAGTCAATTAATATTTAAAATACATTTGAGTTTGGTCAGTATTTGCATAAATCATTAGTATTTCAGGCAAGCCATAATGTTGTTAGAAGGATGCAGACATCCCACTGTAATGAAAGATTTATGTGCTGAATGTGGTGTAGATCTAAGAGTAGAAGGGATTGGGAAAGACGTTGAAAGTACAAAGGTGTCCCAGGCTAGTGTACCAATGGTACATAGCATACCAGAATTAAAAGTATGCCCAGAGTTGGCTGAGAAAATTGGTAAAGAGGATGAAGAACGTCTACTTAGGGACCGCAAGTTAGCATTACTTGTGGACCTTGACCAAACAATTGTTCATACTACGAATGATAATATCCCTCCAAACATGAAGGTACAGAAACTCAATGGAATCCTGTTTGATCATTATGATGAATGTACCCCTTTCAGGATGTTTATCATTATCAACTTTACGGACCAAACTCTCCATGGTACCATACGCGTTTAAGGCCCAATACTCGTCATTTTCTTTCTGAAATGAGTCATTTATACGAATTGCATATATGTACATTTGGTGCAAGGAACTATGCACACACTGTAGCAGGTCTATTGGACAAAGACGGAATTTTATTTTCACATAGGATACTTTCAAGGGATGAATGTTTTGACCCTGCATCAAAAACTGCTAATCTCAAGTATGACAATAAAAGTAACATTTTATTTAATTAGGATTCTAGTAGAATTTTTCATTCAAGTATTCTTGATTCTTTGCATACAAAACGCATATGAAGAAATTCATTTACTGTAGGGCCTTATTTCCCTGTGGAGACGATTTGGTGTGTATTATAGACGACAGGGAAGATGTGTGGCAGGGATGTGGGAATCTGGTTCAAGTGAAACCTTATCATTTTTTTCGGCACACCGGTGACATACATGCGCCACCAGGATTAGAAAAAAATGATCTTCCAAATTCGTCGGAATTACGCAACTCGGGCGAACCTTGTGCGGATGAAACTCCGAATCAGACTGATAAAAACGGCGTTCCCGAGTCATTGAATGAAGAAGAAACTACTGCGGATGATTCTCCAAAAGAAACCACTGAAAATAAAGAAAATGTATGTGATTCTACGAAAACGGAAGATGAGAGCAAATCTAATACTAAGAGTGCCGATGTAATTCCCGATACCAGTGACGTTAGTAAAAACGATAAGAAATCGGAAGAAAAGGAACAAACATTACCAGCTACGGAGACGGCGAAGGACATTAAAGATGATGTGAAACCAGATGAGAACAATATAATGGACGAAGATGATGATGATTATTTGTTATACTTGGAAGATATCCTACGAAGAATTCACGCGGAATTTTATGCGAACATAGAAACCGAATCTGGCCGTAAATCGTTAAGGGACATAATTCCACGGGTTCGCGCACAAGTACTAAAAGGAGTGCACTTAACATTCAGTGGTCTAATACCCACTCATCAAAAACTTCACCAAAGTCGGGCGTACAAAGTTGCCAGAGCCTTTGGAGCGGAAGTTGCGCAAGTAATACACGTCAATTCTTTTACATCACGCAGATGTTCATTATTCTTGATTGTTCTAATAAATCGTTGACCGTTAGGATATATCAGATAAAACCACTCACTTGGTCGCAATTCGCCCTGGGACTGCCAAGGCAAACGTAGCCAAGAAAAGAGGAAGCATAAAAATCGTGAATCCAGATTGGCTATGGACTTGCGCTGAGCGCTGGGAACACGTTGATGAACGTTTATTTCCGCTTACTGCGAAGGTAATTTAAAAATTATGACACCGATGAAATAAGTCGTTTAGATAAATTCCTTTATCTTTAATAAGAAATCAGCGTACTTTCAGGCACGTGCGTCCAGGATACCACCACCACACTGCAGTAGTCCAGAACGTGCAGAAGAACAAGAAGGCGGACCTGGAGATAGTTTTGCGGACAGTATCAATCCATTAATGTCATTCACGCCAGAGGAAATCGAGATCATGGACAAAGAAGTCGATGAAGATATGGATGACCAAGAGATGGAGGCGCCCGTATTCGATCCGGAAATCGAGGATTACGAACGTATGTATATATGTTAGGTTTGATTAATATTATGTTATATAAATAAACTTAATAATTTTTATATAATTAATTGCTATAGTAGACGATCCAGACGTTCCCGTCAAAAAGAAAAGGAAATGTGCTAACGATAGTTCGGACGATGGAAATTCTTCGAGTGAAAAAGACGAAAATTACGATGACGACGATGAAGATCCCGTAACACGTTTCAGAAGAGGCGAGGATCTACCCGATGATTTAGATTTAGGTGATAATTCCCAAGATTCCATAGAGGATCTTGAGATAATGGACAATGAGGATGAACGAGAATGGAATGCGATGGGAGCTGCGCTCGAGCGAGAATTCCTTTCCGAATGATTGATGAAATATGCAATGTTTCTTTTGCTGAATTAATCTATTGAATTGTCATGTTATTTATAAAAATCAAGTTGATCATGTTTTATTAATGGTAACCATTGATAATGTTAGCGCTAACAACATATTTATAAACACTTCATTGCAGTCCGAATAAAATTTTGCTAAGAAAAGTTATAAACAGTGATATACAGATTTTATGACGAATAATAGATCATACGTGTATGTAATTAAGGAATGTGTTTTAAACGTATGCACAAATATATATCATTAATTCTGCCATATCTCCTAAGAGGAAGTTAATTATAGCATGCATTCTTTGTTAATTCAATAATCTTTGAATGATAATAATGGTAAATGATAAATATATGAACCAAATTGTTTCTCCTGCATCAAGATGCTTCTTACAGCCATCGATTTTGTTTTCTTAAACAGAATAAAATATATTTTTCTCAGTAATTTTCATATTCCATTCATTTGCACAACCATACATATCTTTTATATCCAGATCAGCTTATATGAAAAAGTTTGCAAATAAAAAGTATTTATCTTGCAATATAGCTTTTGAAAATTTAATATTTATTTACATAAACTATTATACATTATTATGGATATACAGCATACGGGTCTGTATTGTTCCCATCTTCTGTATATTTAACATAAACTTTCTTATGTGCATCTGTAAAATCTCTTATGTTTAATAGTCTTCCCCTCTGCTTTCCGTCTGTATATCTAAACTTGCTTTGTAATTCTCCATATTGTTTACTAATTTCTTCCATGTCCCTCCTAATTTAATGCATACACAATTAGTTTTATACCAATACTGTATCATGTAATCTAGATTGTCAATCCTTTCGGAACAGGTTCATATTAAATAATAATGATTTATCAGTAGAAGGTATCCTAAAGATCCTATTCCGAAAAGGAAAAATAGTAAAATATGCAAACCTATATTGATTTCCAACAACTGGCTCCCCAGTCAAAGGACATTTTATATCACCCAATGGATAAACAATCTCAACTACCTATACACAGAATTACCATAAAATCAAACAATAGTAACGATACAAAAATGAATGCAACAACTTTCTTACTGTTACCCAGAACATACCTTGTGCGTAATAACACGCGTTAATGGCTTCGGTAAATTTTGTATTAAAACCGTGTCACCCACTTTACAGTTCTTTTTCGGATCATCCGCGTAAATAAATTCGTAGTGATTAAAGTACTGTAATGTGACGATAAAGTTAACATAACCTTATTTGGATACAAATAAAAGTAATGTTCGAGGTTCAACGTACCATTAAAAGATTTTTATCCAATTCCAGTCGGCGTACACGAATCTTAGCGGCATTGTCTTTAGTTGTGGGAACGCAAACACCTAACAAGTACCGGAGACCTTGTTTCGCCAGATTTTTTGACGCCATCTTTCCTCGCCGTGTCCTGTATTTCGATTTCTTGGGTTGGTACACCCACCTGCTTCTGTTACATGGCGTTCTTGTCGTGCACGAAGTTTAATTGTACTTTGTACATATTAAAGTAAGTTAAGACAATTTGTATATTTATATTTAAACAAAGAAATATACAATACGTAATAGTGAACAATGCATTTCCACGCGTTGTATTACATAGTTTGTGACATCTATTATTTGTTGCAACTCAATTTGAAATTATCAAATTTCACGTATACTTTTTCAAGGTCTTTATGGCGTCGCGGTGTGGAAGTTTCTAAAATGTCGAGAAATCTTGTCGGTTTACCGTATATTTGTAAAATAATGGTAAAGCAGTAAAGCGATAATGATGAAAAATATTCGCGAGAGTAATCTTCCACGGAGGGTGAAGTAGTAAGTAGCAAGTATACTATATTAGATCACGAGTACGGGGTAGGTTCGCTATCATCGGCTTCACCATCTGAGAGTACTCGTGGGGCCAAGGAGCTTTAATAATAATTAATCTCTAACTACTAACAGCGCAACTCTAGTTTTCGATAATGGGGTACTCAATTACGTGCTTCCTTAATTAATAACATCGTAGATACTGAATATAGTGTGCGCGGGACGCAAGGGTTACTACTTATCCGTTGTGAACTTCGTCAGATATATTACTTTTCTATGACTCGAAAGAATAAATCTTTTTGCTTTCCCTTCGTATACATGTGTACACGAACGAAGAATGCAGACGTGTAACGTTGTGTACAAGTCGATCTGTCCATGCGACAACATCAAAGACATTTTTTCGTCATTCTTTCGTCGACTTTGAAAACGAAAGAGAAAAGGAAGCGCAGACGTTCAGATTATAGCAGATGGAAATCACGGTACAGATAGAAAAGAAGAAGCATAGAGGAATAGAAAAAGGTAGATATAGAGAGGATAAGAGAGACAACGTCCTTTGTATAAACATTTGCAATCACATCGTTGCCGGAGGCTATGGACAATTGGTTAGAAGAAATATCAGTAGATATCGCAGGAAGGATCCACGAGAGATGAACGAGAGAAAGACAAGCGAAGTGGAAAAAGTCTACGTAGTAGAGGAATGAGAAGGGTGGGGGGTTGAATCAAAGACCGGATATTCCGAAATGTATTACTTTTATCTTCTATTCATTCTTTCTGTCCTGTGTATAACCCGCTCGCTTACGCTTGTGTGTACACCAACACGTCTATGCCCCCGGCATCTGCGACTCGCGTTGTTATTGCGGAATGTAAAGGAGCAGGGGAATTCACGGATGATCGCTCGGTGAATCGACGCCGACCGAGCCGTCAGTCAGCCAGGAAATTCCATTGTCGGCGAAAAAATCGGGACAACCATAGGTCGGGTTGTAGCTGCCGCTTCTCTATCGCTGTTACAATGCATCTTGATCCTCCGGCACCGGCTTTTTCCCTTCAAAACCGACAATTTTCACCGTCTAGCTTGCACGCGGGTAGACGAACTTCCTGAATCGCGACAGTTTCACCTCGTCTCGGTCATGAAACTTATAGATTCATAGGAATGAGATTTAGTTTCATCTTAAGTTAACTACTGTGTTTTTTTTTAGGAATCACTCGATGTATATACTCGTTGGAATATCAAACCAGGCTTATTCCACCCAATGAAACTTACAACATCATAATTTACACGTTATTCTTTGTGGACGGGCTTCGTAGTGCGTGTAATCAAAATCGCTGTCTGATCGAACACACTATTCCATCAATTCCCCGTTTTTCGAATGTGTACGTATCTGCATTTACATATAAATATGATCGCGTACGTTCGGCGACCCCATCGGTCGCAACACTACGCACCGCGGCTATGTACCCGAACAAAATGCATAAATTAAACTTCTCGTTTCTGGTACATACGTTATGCAACCAATCGTAGAGAGAGGCTGTGCTCCACGTACGCGAAATCGTGTTCCAAACGAACTGTTTGTCCAGTGTCACATTAGCTTTAGTCTGACAAATGAATTTCAGACGGTTGTTAATTAGATTAAAAGTATCTCCGCTTGTTGTGGATATCGAATAATCATCTCTATATTCACGCTGGTTAATTGTTGGATACCCCACAAGTAGATTTGATGTATTCCCAAACGACGACGTTTCCTCTCACCGTGATTTTTCATGGGCACTGATTCGCACGTAAACAGATCGCAAGGGGCATTTCCGGAAAGCACAGCTGTAGATGGGGTGAGAGACGGTATATTTACACGTGTAATCGTTCTCTGATTTATGGGGGTTAGAAAGAGTGGCAGGGGTCCTCGACACCCCAGCATCCAACTCGGAGATCTCGGCTAAATAATAAATCAATCATCAGAAGTAACGATGTAACCGTTTTTCTACCGTTATCAATCAAAAGTTCTGCATTTAACATGATATTTTACAACATCAGGCTAAATGATTCTACCACAACCGTCGTAAATACAGGGAGAATGTATGTACAGATGTTAAACTGAAACTATTACCAACGACGCGTTGGCTTTTACATTAGAAAAACTTTGGCAGACAGTTTAATGGTTTAAAACTGGTGAGAGAAAACGTCACGGGATGTTACACACCCTTTCGGTTCATCTGCTCCGATTGCTTTGTCTATGCTCAATGTCTCTTTTCGGTTCCCATAGCTCCCCCGTTTCTTCTTCTGTCTCTGAAACGTGGTCGCCTTTGAAATCCATTCTCATTGTACGTAATAGCTTTTCGATGCCTATCCCGATGCGCCAAGCATCGTTTGATTATAGCTGGGCGTCGGGTTTCTGTAAAGCTGACTACGTTAGCCGGATACGCGCGGGTGCAACGCACCGACCGGAAACCCGTCTTCGACGTTATCCATTTTCCAGATTGTGCAGCGCGTAATAAAGTGAACGCGTGCCAGCCGGGGTATTTGATTTCCCTTTTCTTTCTACTTTCGACGATGGAAAACCCCAACGCAGCCCTCGACTCTTTCAGACGACCGATGTAAAAGTGAAAAGACGCGGTTCGGGGGAAACATTTTTTCAAATGCGTTCTCTTTCATCGCGCCGTAACCAAGAGTCCTTTCGCGATGCACATTCACGATTCGACTAAAGAACGCCCGATAGGAAGAGATAGTTTTATGAATAAATCTTGAAATAAATCTGCATTGACGTTGCAGGTTAACTATTTGTATATTTACCGTTGGATATTTCGTCGAACTTCACGTAATAATGCGTAACTACCTTGACGGAAATAATGTAATATTGTTGGCGAGCTTTTAACATCTATATAATCTTGAAAGTCGAGAAAGGTACGGACTGATGGAGGAAAAAGCGTCAGAGATGAATAAAGAAAGAAAGAGGCAAGGGGCCGTAAACCGAGCCTGTTTCGGGCGAACGAGATTATCGTTGTAAAGTTCCTATCTAACGAATTTATGAAACGCTACACCGTCGAGCCCCGATTTAATAACCACAGACTCCGGTGTTCTCTCGTTTGCTAAATTCTCCTTGCCGGTGGTCTATATATTTCAACGAGTTGCCATTTCCCAGTTCGAAACTAGTAAAACGGAAACACGAAAAGGTCGAAACGAAGGGAACAGGGATGTTCCGATCAACCCCCGTTGAATTTCTTTCCTTCGACTCGTTTCGTTACCGACTCGGACCTCTCTGGTGATCCGGCAAAGGGAGATATCGTCGCTTAGCCTTTTTCTGTCCTCCCAGACCGTCCCGGGGTTATTTCCGACCTACAAAGGTTTGTCTATGCCGTCGGGTAAGGCCGAGCATCGTCGAAGGATACAAATGCCGGCAGATGTTGCTACCCGGTGAAAAATTCCTTGCTCAACGCGGCGAGCGTGCGCAATTTATTTTTATAGGTGACTCGTGAATGTAGAGCCCGAGTATTTCAAAGTCTAGTTTCCATTTTGATCTGTAGCAGATAGATGTGTTCGCACTACACCAGTATTTTACGGAAACTTGTTGTTAGCGTAGATTTTCCTATCGTAAAGATCATATACGTGATAAGTATTTTATTCATCAATTATTGAATAAAGTTTCTTTGTTTATTTTTCAGCCAATCCCAAATGAAATGGAAGCAAACGCAATAAGAGACGATACTGGAATCAATCGGAGAAGCGGTAAAGAAGTTCCTGGTTCATAAGTCAGCGGGAAAGTCGTGTTGGAATGGCTTAAATCTTGAAGTTAATCGTCAGGTCGTGTGCACATACTCCTGGTGATATTCTCTCCGGTGGTCGACATTTATTGCTCTCAAGGTAATGCCTTTTCCTAGGCCGTAAACAGGCTATAATTTACGGATCTGCTTCGACTCCAGACTCCCGAAGAATAATTGCCGGGACACGGTTACTCTGTGTACTTCATTCGTCTCCCGAATAAACCCGTATCATTTATTACATCATACAATCGCGTTCGTTCCCTTAAAAATTAATCCGAGGAATCTCACCTATCAATTTATACGATCTTACCTACGCTGGTTTCACTAATTTCATCCGTACACAGTAGTCACGTAATTCTCAACGATTCCCCTAGAAAATAATAAGTATTCACTTAATACAGTTTATCCCGACAAAGATCCGTTTTCACAAAAAAAGAAATCCAAGATCTGTCTCGCGGAGATACGTGTCCTCGCTTCTTCTTTTCCGTCTTCCTTTCCGCGTTTTGTTTCGCCCTTTCCCCCCTACTGCCGCCCATGTGTAACTCATGCTCTCAACCACGCGCAAATGTCATTTGCGGACGTGCCTTTGCGTACGTGCACCCATACCCTTGCGAAACGACGGTGTTGGTGCGGGTACATGACTATGCGTCTGTTTCCATGGTTACCGTAGACGTTGGGCCAGGGCCGTACGCTCGCTACACCCCCAACCCTCGATGATGATGTGCGGGGGATCGAGAGGGGTCGAGAAAGGGGCTGGCCGCAGGCGAATTAAGAGTTCGAAAAGCTTCTATCTCTTCATCCCCCTAACCCCCACTTTCCCCTGCCTCTTCTTCTCTCCACTCGTCTCTTCCACCCTCGGGTTCAGCCTGGTTTTCCTCTCTATTTATTCTGTTCTAATCACGAGCCGGCAAGTAGCTTTTTACGTCTTGTCATCTTTTGATGAGAAATTTCGATTAGATAACACGGCGCGCACGAGGGGTAATCTATTCCGTTCAGGCTGATATATTAAAAAGACATATGTATTTACGGGGTTTCTCTCTTTCTCTCTCTCTTCCTCTGTATAGGTATATGTATGTATATTGGTTGGAAAATATGATTAGCGCACTACGCGGAATAGGAACGAATCGATTCGACGCTCGTGTTTATAGATGCGTGGAAAGAGTTGATACTATTATATCCCTTACAGGTATGTATATTCAATCATTCTTTCCTCTTTTCTGTTTGGAGATGCAGTATTTTGTGAGATCAAAGCGACGTCGTTTACTGCAACGAAGTACGGAATACATAGATCTATCATTGAAATACGCAGAATGTAATAAACTGATTCGAATTGGGAGAAATCACATCGGTAATCAAGTTTTTCTCTCGAAGTGAAACGAAGTTGTTAGAGGACGACAGCACAATCAAACGAAAATTGCGGTTGAGCCGGGTAAGACCGATTATTCTCCGGGCGTTAGGGTAGATTTTCGCGATCGAACCGAACACAGAGATAGGGACGCGGGGCCGCGTCATGAAATAGGGGTGCAAACACGTGAAATAGGATATTACGTAGAAAGCAAGTTGATTAGTACGCGGAATGCTTTTATTCGGTGGGTGTATTAACGAATATTATTGTCGTCAAAGTAGCAATTCGAAGAGCTCGATGTCTCGTAAATTGCTTACGGGTTGTGCTGTACGAATAACGGTAGAAACGCGCTATGATAACGAATCGTTATTACACTGCTTTTTATGCCGCGTGCATACACACCCCCGTTTTTGCAATCACGTTCCATTGTCCTTCGCGAAACACATATACACCGGTGTACTCCACATTGTCATGGACTCGGTTCGAATCTATCGGGCCAGCGTTCGACTAGAACGTATCGTACGATTCTCTCTCTGTGTTCCTCCTGTATGGAGTAACAGAGGAATCTCTACTAAATTAGTCGATCGTCGGGTCGTAAATTTGGAACGGTGGAAAAGACAAATGTTTCGCGGCGGTGATTTTTGTATTCCTCGCGCAACCTACTGTCGTTGCTCATTTGAGACCGCCTTTGGGAAAAAGGGAAGAACAAAGGTGTGGTTAGACAAAGATACATGGATCTAGGAGCTAGAGAAAGGGAGAAAGGGTGTGTGTGAGAGAGAGAGAGAGAGAGAGAGAGAGAGAGAGCAAGTGGCAGCAGTATGTGTCAGTTCTTTTGTAAGCATATAATACATCATCGATGCGGCGGGGGCTTTTAAGCTGTCCTGAAAATACCAGCCGGCTGTACGAGTTATTAATGTCCCACCTCCTTATAAAGTACTCAATTTTCGTTCTGTTACGGAAGAGAAATATTAGCTGTAATACGGGCACCGCCGCAACGAAACGCTGCAGTATATCAGACCGGGGCGAAAATTACAGCCACCATAGAAGATGTTAATATTGGTGAACTTTATCGTCCGCGCCCGGAAGTAAGAACACGCGACGTGGAGGCCTCAGTGGCACACGTTGCTTTGACAAAAGGGCGGCCTAGCGAACTTTACTGCACGTTATGCCAAACTTTCGACGCGGCCGGACGCGACTTGCCCTTTGGAAATCGTAAATCACTGTTGACCAACAGTAGAAATTAATTCGTTCGAGTTTATTCGTGAACAGTTATCGTACGATGTTGACTACAACACGTACTGTATGTCTATTGTTTTCTTTTCACATTAGACACGCGCACGATTATAATTATACGAACGATAGCAACAGAGAAGTAATCGGTTTGTCGACGAGGTTATTCACGAGAAACATATGGCGGTAAAGTTTTCGTCGTATCGACGTAGTTTCGTCTGCGGTTGCCGTCTGTATCGCTCCACGCGAAAACGATTGTGAATCTTGAAATCAGCGAAGAATAGGTAGAGAGACACACACTTTTAAGCAAACTTTTTATCGAAAGGCCTTCTTTGGCTTCGTATTCGGTTCCTTTCATACCTCACATTTTTATAGGGAGCTTGTTTATAGCGCCTTCGCAGATGCCGTAAAATAGGAAATAGCACCCCGGAGGCAGGGTGGAGTTTTTTTTCTCCAGACGTGATTGGAGTTAAGACAAGTCGTTTTCTCTCCACGGTTTCCCTGTCGAAAGAAACAAAATGCCTATTTCTCGCATCTCGCTTCCAGACAATTTCAAATCAAACCTAAAACGAAAACAATACAATCCGAACTTCGTCGAAGTTTCATTTCCAAGTCTTAGAACCGTCGAACGGTATCGAATATCATTTCTCAAACGTATTCAACGACTATCCGAGTATACATGCGATCGAAAGTATAGATCGTTCCTTTAAATCTAACCCCTCGGATCTCTGTATCAATACTTCGCAGCCTCTCGCGACATATAAACAAAGCTCTCCGTCGAAGAAAGCATCGCGACGAGGCATCTTCTTCCAACACTCGAGGCAGCATGTACGGGGAAATCCGTCGTCGCCGTCGCCGTCGCCTTCGCCGTCGCCGCTTCGACTGGATTCGGCTGGATTCGAGTCCGCGCAGAGGGGTGGTTACCGGGTGGGGGTGACTCAGGGGAATATGAGCACGCCGCCGCGGGGTTGGGGAGAGGGAGGAGGGCGGGGGGGGGGGGGGGAGAAGGAGGGTTGCGGGGGTGGCTGTGAATCCCTCGAACGATGCTGCCGCGACTCAGTTCCGAACGAGCCGGACCCGAGCACACGGGAACGCGGGAGAGCCATTCGGTTTCGTTTCTGTGCAAGCAGAACGTATATACGGTGACATACTCGAGATACATACTGTGATTACATCCGAGGAGAGATTATTCTATTCTACGGTAGCGAGGCGGCATGTCTGGTACGACCTCGGGATCCACAAGGTTTCTTTTCTCGTACGGTTTAGAGGGGAATTAGGGATACGGCGAAGAGACCGGAGGGAGGGAAAGTGTGAACGAGAGTCTTTGATGGGAATTGAAAGGGCGAGGAAGGTCGTGAATGTGTGTCGCTAGGACGTAAAGAGAGAAACGTGTAGCGTGAAGGCAGCACGTTCGGTGTAAAGGTCTTTTCGACGAAACGTCTATGTTTTTTTTTGTCCCTCTTCTCTCTGTCGACCAGTTCACAGGAATTCTCTGTCACTGTCAACGAAAGAGCTCGTCGATCGACTTCGCTACCGGACACGTGTATACGTGCTGTCGCGATGATATTTCAATTCTCTCGAACCCGTCAGAGACTGGCCCTTTAACGGCGGATGGCTTTTGTTCGGAATACATGTACGCGTACATACGTCGGAAGAGCTCGCGTGGCGTTTAAACGGGGATTCGTTGATCTTTCGTTCGGTTTAATCGTGGTATCTTTTCCACGAAAAGTCGTCACGTGTTTTCATCTCGCACTCACAGACCATTTTCCATCGATCGCTCGGAGTTCCATCGTATCCGCGTCACCCGGGTTTGTTGTTTTGTGTTGCTCGTGTTTTTTTTAACACTTTGTTATTGTGAAAGTCAAACGTAATGTATTGTAATCACACCGGAACGCTTGGAAATTGTGTGTGTGTCATGTGCGGTGAACGTACTGCTGGGGTCCGCGGACGTTATTGTACGATTCATGAGACGGATGTTTCAATTTGTAATGAGTAATTGAACGTGGCGTTCGCGTTGATGGTGGATTAATGACGCGAATTAATACAGCGTACGTTTGTATACGGCGGCCGTAGGTGTTCGAGATCACGAGGTTTTCAACCGAAAACCATTGCATCCTTTCTGTCGCAGAAATCGAACAATCGGAGCGTAGAAACGGCGCACACAAGTACAAACGATCGAGACAAAGCGAGTACTCGATGCATATGCACAAGGGACTTTGTGTTCCTCGGCTTGCGGACCAATGATTAGAGGTGGGAATAAACCGATACCAAGATACACGGTTCGCGTAAATACATTTTCCGTTTTCCTTGCCCGTGTTACCCAGGATACGCGTCGCTTTTTCGTTAATTTGTTTTGTATATTTATATTATTTCGCGTTGTAATATAAACGGCGCCGTATTCATTTTAGATTCCACTGTTGTTATTTATACCGTGAAAATTACCGTCGATCTATTAACCCGCGGAATACGAGCCGTGCAATTTTCCGTAAATATACAGAGATTACGAGTTATTATCTCTCGTTAACGGCGAGTTGTAATTTTTCGAAACCAACGCGCAACGAAACGCGTTCCCCATAGTATCCCGGAAACCTTAATTAACGACGACACCTGAAACGTCCCGTGGAAAACGTATAGATCGCAGGCCCGTACATTAAATTACAGACAGAAACGATTCCACGGGACGATCAATTTAAAAGGCCATACGTTTTCATGAATCGCGCGGATGATTTATGTTGCGTCCTAAATACGTGATTTGTACGAATTGCTCGACGTGAACAGGGAATTCCGCTGTGAAATGACGAGGAACGCGATATCGCTACTTCAATTACACGTAAATCATTGAATCCAAAAGCAAACGTTAAATGACTCGCGGCCCATTAAGCTCTCGACCATGGAATATTATTTCTTACGATTCAATCTCGGCTGTAAACACTTTGATTTCTTCTATCATACATGTACTTGGTGTCAGCGAACACATTATAGTTGCCGTACATGTAACGTATAATGGGATTTCTATATTACACGATTAACTTATGCAAAAGTATAAAAGGATTCGGGTATCCATGAAACTTTCGACCATGGAGATTCACTTTCGTCGTCGGTTTTCGTCGCGTCATCGGCTCGAGATAACTTATGCTTCATCGAGCATAGAAATCCGGTAATTCGTTGAACTCGGTGGGTCCGATGGAACGTAAGAAATTAATTTCTATTCTCGCACGCCCCCGCGAATAAACTCCTGCTGGGTATCGGAGGGTGATCGAGGGTCTCTCTATCGTCTATCCCGGACCGAACCCGTTCCTTTCCGATGTAACTTACATCACCTACAACGGCGCTTTAGTGCCGAAGTTTAAAGCAAGTCCGCTTCGTCGACGTTCCGCCCGAGGAGATTCAACCGATCCCTCCTAAACTCCGATAATTGGCCGGGTACTATGCATTCACTAGAATTGCATCAGCTGCTTCCTTCCTGA
This sequence comes from Mimumesa dahlbomi, assembly GCA_917499265.3. NCBI lineage: Eukaryota > Metazoa > Arthropoda > Insecta > Hymenoptera > Crabronidae > Mimumesa > Mimumesa dahlbomi. Next base: position 6,819,711 of record OU824126.1, read on the forward strand.
AAAAAATACGCCCCATTGAACAAAGATAGTAAAAAGAAACAAATAACCGTATAGGATTTTATCGATGGAATCGGTTCGATCTCTAATAGAATAGAGGGAAAGGGGTCCGTTGATCCGATGATTGTGAATCTCACCGAGTGCGTTCCTTCGTAAATTCCAGAACAGTGATCCAATGACCCAGTATTGAAGGATGACGGTTCATCAAGTTTTCCCGATCGTATCCCAACGTGAAGTGAATTGAAGAGACAAAATCCCAAGACGGAAATGCGGGACTATGAATCGCGCGAAAAGTTGACGTCGCACGACGTGGATAGACAATCTCGGCACTGATGCCGTTTCCGGAACGGACTCTACGCGGATGACAGGATGTTTACGAAGTGACAGTGACGCCGCGAGTTAGACTGGAAAAGAGATCGTTACATCGAATCTATCTACGACGGGTGGAAGTCAGTGGTGATGCCGTGATGGGCAGCTCGGGATCGTTCTTCCTGACTACGCTCCTCGCGGGTGGATTACTCTGCATCCTGCTGCTTGGCGAGGCAATCTCTGCAACGAGTGAGTCACTTTTATTTTTTCACTATTTGCTAAATCCTTTTAATTACCGCGGGAAAGTATCCGGATAATGTTGCGCACTTGAGAAACATACCGGACGGTCGCGATGAACGAAAATAACAATCGAATAGAAAATTCTCCCGTTACATTGTAACTTCTGGCTGTTAATTTATGTTAATACTCCTATATCTAACCAGGATTATGAACCAGCTACATGATTACTAATTATTAGTTTAAGTACACGTTTTATTATCCCATGAATCAGCTTTATGTTAACTATTTCAGAATTATTCGAGTTTCCCCTCTATTTGTTATACTCGTCAAAATTATAACAGTATGCTGCCAGAACCTTTCGCGTACGGGTATTTCTCACGTTCTAACATCGAGTTTTGCGAGAACGAGCATGGTTTAATCGGCCGCGTAATTAATGAGAGAAAGATCTATCCGATTTGGGTTTGGTTTGGGTTGCAAGACTTCTCTTTTCCCGATTCAAGTCCGTCGTGTAAGTTCAATGCGCGCCCGACTTTCCTGCTTAATTTCACGCGATCCGTCTCTTCGGAACAAAATTGCAGAATAATTGCCAGTGATTAGCGTAGCGTACGGCGAAGACAAACGGAACGCTTCCGTCGTATTTTGTCGAAGTACGTCTTCCATTAGCGAACACATCGGGCCGCGTGTAATTGTTTCTCTGGGAACAGATGAATTTAAAAGATATATATTTTCCGCAAGCGCATGATTGCGTCGAAACAAAATCCGCCTTCATATATGTATATTTTTGAAAAATGTCACTTACATCTCAACTGTAAAAGAGTAAAAGTAGACGTACCACGGGCTTATATTAACGACACTCTTTATTCTTCTTTTGATCTTCGCTATCAATCGTGAACACAAAAAAATATATATATCCCACACGTTTTTTAGACACATCCCGCACACGTTTACCCCTCGTTTCCCTATCCGTATCCACATGAAGTGTTCTCCCGTGAAGCACGATAAAGACGTATTCGATGAACACACACGGGACAGAGAAAAATATTCAAGGTAGAGGAGGGTGAATGTAAAAAAAATAGCGAAACGAGAACGAAATAGGAAAACCGGCAACGCGAGGGTCGAGGGGCGGGGGGAGGTTGGGGGGATGGGTTACAAACGAGCGTAAAAGAATAAAGTAGTAAGAGAAAGAGAGGGTGTAACGAGGCACGGGGAAACGAAACGTGATGAAATGGCCTGTTTAGCCGGGGATATACGCGACGCATCGTGAAAAGGCAGCAACGATACAACGGGGTATAACCCTCCCTCTCCTTCAGCTGGCAGTACCCAGCCTGTACCGGACCAGGAGGGGGATGATACGGGGTGGAGGGCGGCAAAGAGGGCGTGAACGGTGCGGTGGTTCGGCTCAAAGGATGCTGAAGCTAGAATGGGACGTGGACGTTGTCACGACGGGTGTGAGACGGCTGATATTCTCTTGTTTTTTTTCTTTCTTTCTTTTTTTATCAAGGAGAACTTCCTTTCTATCTTTCCTCTGTTTCTCCCTCTCGCACCCGGGTTTTTCTCTTGTAGACGAGTAATGTTCCGAGCGCGCGAGCTTTTGCCCTCGTTCATTTCATTGCCGACCGTGAACGGGGTAAATCCAACCCCGGATAGTATAATTATTACGTTTCCACACCCGTTCTCTACGGCTTCTTCTACGAAGGGTTCTAACGCACACCGAATACACGTGTATGTCCGTTGTTCCGTGGCTTGTCGTCTTTAAGGGTGTTCGTCGACGGCCTAGTTCTCTTTTTTTTTCATTGACGACGTCCGTCCGTCCGATCTAATTATATCTGTTCTGTTTATCATTGGGCAGTCGGGTCAATCAGACGTTTTTTTCTCGTGCCTTTTTCAGGCGGTTCGTATACATTGAAAGCGCAAATGTTGGAGTGAAAATATTCTATCGAAACACTCGCGTGCTCTGATTTCCAAGGCTGTCATATGTACGTATCTCATTGAATTGGATCCAGGCAGATTTTAGTAAGATATCCACGAATAGCTTACGTCATTTCGCGTCAGACGTTTGTTTTTTTCCCCTTATACGAACAAATTTCCCGTTTTCCTGTTACTCACTGACCTGATTCCGCGTCGTTCCTTCTCTGACGCTCTTTGAGAATATTATAACGAGTGTACGTGCCCTTTGCGGAATGCATCCGATTTTCTCCCGGGTGTTTTTATAAGATACGTAGGTATTTAAAGATAATAGGAGAAACGTACTAAGTAATGAAATTTCTTTTATAATCGACGCAGTTACCCCTACCACTTTCTTAACCCGCGAAATTATTTTTAATTATTCAAGGCGAAACCATCCACGACCCCTCCGCTGTCTTACACCCACAGAACTGAAATAACTTTAGAATAAGTTAAACGCTAGAACGTTACACGAAAAGCTCGTAACTATTTCCCCGCACGGCTGATATTCCTGTACCTTTTTTCCTCTGAATGTATTTATTCGAAGACTCCTCGTCTCCTCTCTGTTTCCGAATTTCCTTTCGGAGTTCCATCGTCCTGTTTCGTGAGTATAATAACTATTCTTATTTTACGGCGAGCCTCGTGTGTTCTCCGAAGGATATCTCTGAAGGATACCCGAGTCCACACGCTCGTCTCACTTTCTGGGTCAATTTCGCCCACCACCTCTCGCTACAACAGATGCCCCAATAAAAGTTTGCGACTTCTTTCCCAGCGTTAGAAACCCGAACACACCTGTGTACTCGTCTCTGTATTTTTTGCACGGATCCGCGGAGCTTCCGACGAGATTGATAATGCGCTTTTTCACCTTGGATTGACCGAACTCTTTCCCCCTTTTTTTTTACAATCTAGAAACTCCCTTTCCCCTTTTATCTTCGGGTCGACGTTCGAGCGTACACGGTCGTTTGAAAATCCTCGAACGAAATGAACGACGAAAAAAATGCCAGGACACAAGTATCGGTAGGGTAATAATTCTGTTTTCAGGATGACACAGGAGGGAAAAATACAATTCCAATAAAAATTGCTCGACTGGAAAAACAGTGGGTAGGAAAGATATCACGAGGTTTGTTTTTGAATCATTGCTGTTCTCTGGCGTGTGTGTGGCGAAAATTAAACTATCGGACAGTTCGCATTGATGATACATCATATCCGAATCCTCCGACCTTTCGTACCCCTCCCACCCCTCTTCTTTTCATCGTTCGTATGAAAAATCGTGTAGAAACAATTCCGTGTAAAATATGATAAAGCTAATAAACTCGAAAGTTTGCGTTGGACTCGCACTTTTGTCGAGTGAATTCCGATCGGTTGTGTCACGACGACCACTTTATTTTCCCCTTAGTTACGTCGCGCGATGGATATATATGGAAATTAATGAAATTATAATTTTTCTTTGTTAAAATCGGACGGTTCGCGTAGATACGAGGGGTAGGGGGATGAAGGAGGGACGATCTGCACAATTACAGAGTATCGACCGCCGGCACTTTAGTCACGGGGGTGGTCTCCGGGCTTGTTTCAATTTTATTGGCATTGCTCATTTCAGCGTGAACAGCGATATTACGCATTAGAGATTACGGCTGCGAACGGGCCGTCGTTTTCACAAAACCATCGAGCTGCGTTCAATCGATACGCGTTTCTGCAGAATTATGAGCATTGCATCCCTTTCCTCTTTTACCCCCGTTGTCGTCTCCTCCTGTTCCTCCTACCCCCTCGAACGGCCGCCCACTCTCCACGAGCCGCGCACAACCCGTTTTATTTGTTTTCAAGATTTATTTCGAAAATCCCGTCGCGTCGAGTGCATTATACGTATATTGTGTGCAGCGCCGGCATTATGTTGCATCAACTGTGTATATCTCCTTTTGCACGTTCCGAACCGATTGTCCGTGCGCGTTTCGTGAATTTAGGTGAATAGAATTTCCGTCGAGTAAATGAGATTTAAATGATACGACGGAATGTCGCGTGAATAGAAGCGGGAACACTTTTCCACCATAAAATCGTTCCCGCATGTCCTTAGGAAGTTACTGTACGTCTAGGTGTTCTTTTTTTTTGCTTTCTCGCGGATATACGTCTATCGTTTTTTCTTCTAACGGTAACGCAGATCTCTATGGTCATTTGTCCGCCTTTCTCTCTATATAGCATGGAAATAGCGTGAATATCAACGCGAGCTTGTGAAGCATAACATATTTTACGTGACCCCATTGCTCGGGATGCCCGGGGAAAATAGGTGAATTCAGAACAAAAGAGGTCAACGGTGACATGCGTCATTGCGTTAGAGTAATTAACACATCTTTGCGGTTAATAATTTCCCAGCCGCAGCATTTTCTGGTATAATCCCCTTTTTCGTTGGAATTTAACGTTCACAACATTACGTATGAATTCATTACAGGACGACGCGGACAAAGCGTATTGCATGTCCATCGTAAATTAATTAAGGGAACGCAACGCCAAACGTTTTACTTTTCCTATTCACTTGAATGCCGGTGATACGAATTTTACATTTCACATCACCGGTATCTGAAGCTGCATTTATTCGACTACAATGAACGTTACGGTATTGTTCGCTCGTCTTTTTTTATAAGACACTGACACACGTGTAATAATGTAATTCATTTACGATACAATACGTAGCTCGTGCTGAACCTGTTATTGCTCTCTATTTGGTTTACATTCGAATTGAAATTTCCGCCAACGAGAGCGTTAGCAAAATATCGCTTGGATAACAGTGCTATCATTCGATCGAATCAGATCGGGAATGAGAGTCACTGTCACGCAATAAAATCGGTACGTTAACCCTTACTTGGTGTTGCGCAGCTTTTATGACATAAGTGGCGACGTGTTAGCACGCACATCCCGCTGGAATAATAAGTCACGAGTGAAAGTAATTAGAAAAAAATTACTCGCATTACATTGCGGTCGGTCTCGTAATATTCGTGGAATAATTAAAGTCAGATTTTTCTATATGATTTGTATATAGAGAAAAAGGAAGATTAATATTCGTTTCGTATTCGAGTATCGTTAGATCCCGAAACACTCAGGCAATATTAACCAGTCGAGTGTTACTCCTCCGTGTTTTTCATTCCACGCCGGCTGAAGTATTTTAAATGTGCAGTGGCATTTAAATTCGTTAAAGGCGGACAGAAATTTGTCCGTAGAATTTCATTGAAAATTCAATATACGTATTTCGTTATAAAAACGCGAGTCAACGTTTACACGGATCTATGTGTGGAACTTCATTGATTCAGCAATCGAATAATTTGCCTTCGCCGTTGAAATTCTTCGTTCTTTTAATTATCGATAACGAAATACCAAACGCGGGGAAACCGCGCGCTAATAAATTTACGATAGCGAGTACGTCGAGAGGATAGGTTTTGTCATTAACGCCATTCGCAGATACCAAACGTAAAAGGGCGTCGCAGTTTCCGGTCCAAAAACGTCTTCGTTGAAAACGACGACTGATCCGATCATTTATTTTACACGAGGGCTCATTTCTCGTACATTACGCCCCGGCAAAGATTTATGTATTTTCGAGGATAGAACTGTACTATCTGCTTTATGACTCGGCAGATGAACGGAATGGTTTCCCACCCTTACGTTTTACCACCCCCGTTGCGTTTTCCGCCCTATGCACTCCCGGGGGAGTCCTTTCTACGAACGACCGCTAACGCATCGACAACTTTTAATGCTCCCTTTTGATTTCCCATCGTTCGTGTTCTTCTTGCAACACGTTCTTCTTAGCTGTCATGGGAAAAAGGGAACCGAAGGCCGTGGCACGGATTCCGCAGCGACGCGGTCTCATTTCCAACGAATAATGCTATTTCCATCGTTTAATGATCCCCCGAGTGTCCCTGTACCGCATTCCGTGTTGTTCGAACAACACAGAATACATTTCCCAATGAAATCTGTCTTTCTTTTTTTTTGCACGATGTCCCGCGATTCATTCCGCATACATATTTCGGCGAGATAACGTGTCGGACTAGATAGCGTCGAATCCCATAAGATTTCCGGCATTTAGAGACGTCACCACGCGTAAAGGGGGCGCGCTCTCTGCGATGGTAATTTTCGTGGGAATGCCCGATAAGATTCGGGACAGCACAAAGTCGGCTGCACGCTAATAAAACAGCCACTTCTGATCCTTTGATCCGCAATTTCGGCGCTAGTGCGGCAGAGAGCCACGTAAATTCCACGTGCTTCCCGAATGAAATTTTCAGTGTGCCCTTTATCCTTCATCTTTCATGAAGATGCAACGGTCCGCAAATGGTCCAGCGGATGCTGCGGCGCGTATCCGCCGGACGATAAGCAACTTCCTCTCTAGTTTCGTATCGTGCAATTCCGTCTTGCATTCTTGTATTCCGCGATCCCAAATAAATGGGAGACTTTGATACAGTGGCCTCGGAGAAAGTTGCAATTGCGGTATTCGTACGGTTTCGAGTCCTCGTCGAAGTAATTTTTCTTCCAGTTTCTTGCCGGCTTCTCTCGTTTCTTTGAAAATCGTTGTCGGCGGTCCCGCGAGCAATCTTTTTACGCGAATCCACATTTCGTATTTGTGGGAACGTCGATGGCATTATCGCTCGGTAATGATGGAAACGGTGGACGGATTAAAACCGACGAAAGCGAGGAAATGAAAGAACAGGGGAAATGTGACCAGACAGAAACGGACTGTCGCATTATCGTTACATTTACGCTCGGGCAAGCCCGTTCAATCGTCATGGATAAGCTATTGACACACGTGGCTCATCCCCAACACCGACGCAGATTCCCGCGTACGTGTGAATAACAGCGGGGAAATTGAGGGGAAAAAATTTTCGCAGTCCGGCACCGACTGTTTAACTTGATTATAATGGTTCTATTAAACAAGTGGTTGGAAATGCGTTTCATTCCGATAGAAGTAAATGACATTTCGTGTACGAAAATCAATTCTTTTTTTCGAATGCTAACGAAAATTTGATTTGCACGCGCGAGGAAAAAGATATGGAATTTTTCATTGATTTCATTTCGTTACTATTTTTTTTTCCATGTACCGTATCAAAGTTTTGCGAGCTATACATTGTTTACCGGTGTGTAATTCAATATTTGCGAAAGTTTCATGTATGTCAAGGATATCGTTGCGTGCCGGATCATCGTGGTTTTCGTGTTTTCATATCTACTAACTTTTTCCATGAAAGAATACGCTTACAAGTTTCTCTTACGCCTTGGCTCCTGACAAGGCGTAGCTATGTATGTACGTGTATATTATTTTCAGATTTACGGGTGCTCCTTTCGGGTAATGTTAGATTGAAGCACAAATGGGGTACTTTATTAGCTTTTAAATGAGTCCCAGATGAGCTCTTTACCCTTCGTACCAGCGAAGTTACGATGACTTTTAGGAAGTCCTTTATGATGACTTTTTACTTTAAAAAACTTAAAAGTCTCCGGGAGCTGAAATTTTGTAGAGTCACTTCTCCTTATACAGTCTACAAGTTCCTTAAATTTCCTACAAATCGGAAAGGTTGGGTCCCGCGATGAATTGCTGTGAACTGACCCGTATATTCTTTTTCCGTATATAAATGAAATTAAAGCATTCCTTGTGTACTCGTAGAAAACAGAATTTCGTGCCCGTAACTAACGTAAAATCTGAATATGTACAGTCCATTAATATGCATTAAAATATTAATTTTCCTCGCTATGCAAATCAGTTTCGATAAAATTTCAATAAATCGTGATTATATCGGATAATACAAACGATACATTTAATATCCATACGTAATTTATTTAATCTTTATACTCGTAATGTTTCCTACCTTCTCGCCATTGATGTAACGAGTTTCTAATGAATTGGGAAGATTGTGTAAAAATTAGAGTGTCCGGCAAATAGGCAGATGTCGTTCGATTTCGGGAAATTTACCGAAAAATCGGCCGAGTTGGCAACGATGTAGCGGCGTGCTTTCGCATGCTTCTGTGAACGGGAATTCGTGTATTTTGACATAGCTGTATGCCCGGACCAGCGAATCCATTTATAAAAGGTTCCACTCTAGAATATTTTACCGGAAACGTTCCCACAAAATCGAATCGGTACTGCGTTGCGCCGTTCCGTCGAAGCGATTTAACGTTACACGTTGAAATGCTTCGACGTCGATTTGTTTCGTCCAAGTCAAACACACAGTTTATTCTCTATCGAAAACTTTTAAATAGTAAATAAAGTGGCATATGAAACGAGCGTTTCCTACTATTTTTTTTTTGTTCAAATCGCCGTGGTTAGATTTGTTTCATCCAAGTCAAACATATCGTTTATTTTCGATCGAATATTTTTTTTTCCGAATGGCATATAAAATAGCGTATGAGGCGCACAAATTTTCGTTTATTTTTTTTTTATTATGGCAGTGGTTAGATTGCGTTCAAAACTCGCGCAGAGTATGTCAGTGCCATACTGTTTACTTTTTATTATACACAGATCTCCCAGGACTGTACGAATGTACGTACATTCATACATACATACACGGCGAGGCTGTTTCCGTGCGGAAACAATTTTGTAACATGTTTTATTTGGAGTGTGTACATACGGTGTACATATTACCGATGTTTACTTATCGCGGCGTCCTGATTTCTATTCCCATTCCTCCCCTAAATCGCGAGACTCTTACGACGAACATTTTTGTCGGTTTTACGTCGTGTGCACGTTACTATTAATATTTACTTAGCGCCGCTTTTGTACGCTATTGCACGCAGTCTGGCTCATCTGTCGGGAACATATTCAAAAGCGTTCGTAAATCTGGCGTGTTTCGACGAGTCGTTTTGAATACCACCGTGTCTCTCGCAACGCCATACACCCGGGGTTATTGCACGACGGACAAAAATACGCGTAGACGTAAAAACCGATTCGCGTGTTCCGTATTTAGCGCGAAAACGTGTCACGCGTGTGGCCCCGACCGAGGATTAACCCGACAGGAAAGTGGCATTGTCGTCGACAATTCGATTATCGCTTAATGATTTTTATTTCGATCGAACTATCGTTTGTTTGATATTTTCTTTATGTGCACAATAACTCGGTGCGGTGGGTCTATTCTTAGGCGCACGTGACGAGACTAAAATTACAAGATTCGCGCGGAATTAACCTTTCAGCGTTTCAATTCTGAATTTAACGAGCTCGTTGAGACGTTATCTGCATTGGTTCGTCAGTGAATTTTAACCGTCTCATAGACAGAGAACGTAGCACGGTGTTCATGATTAGTTAACGTTGGAAATAATGATTGGGTTATGAAACGTCAACGGTGAATGAAGATTGGCAGATTAGATTATCGAGACATTTTATTATTCGTCGTAAATGAGACCTAAGTTCACGAATGTTGAAAATATTTTTTTGCTCCGATAATTCTAATGACACATCGCCATACAAGTCTCTGCTTATTTATATCGACGAAGGGTATACTTAGCATTCCTGCATATCTATAGGTCTCGTACTTATCGAAGAATGAGATAAAAGAGTTAGGAGTGGAATAGGCGTGTCACAAAGTACCGATTGACTGGCTTTCGGGACCGAGAACGCATCTAATGGACCGTTTCCGGTAATACGATTGACTTTAATTATGGCTCTCGGACGAAAAAGAACGATGTGACTTGAGCGGTGCGGGCTATTAACCTTAATGGCGATGCAAGGGAGAATACAATGAGACATTAAAAATAATTGGGTACAAAGACTGGCCTGTCTTCGCGGGTCTCATCTGCGTTTACACGGATAGTAACAACGGCCGTCGTGTAACGTTGTAATCGTTACCGTCCGCGATTCCGCCGGCTGGGAATTTGATTAATTGCGGGAAAAGTTAACGATGCAAATAAAATTCGTTTTTATTACACTTTCCCGTACTGTTTGCTCTGAATAGAGCAACACACAGGTCTGCCTCGAGAACTTTCTATGTTTGCCCGTCCACACATCGGTGTTTCCGCGGCTTTTTGTACGCGTACGCGTGTCGGCCGGTTGATAAATGAAAATGAAATTATTTTCAAACATTCCGAGAGATAGACTAGCATCCTGTTACGTTTTCCTTTTTTTTCTTTTTCGTTCGTAATAAATCATTTGTATTTTCATACGCACCTATCTTTTCAACACTTGTATTCCCGTGTAACGAGTTCTGACATTCGAGCATGTAACTATTATTTCCTTTGAAGGGAAAACACACGCGCATAAACAGGCTGTTAACAAAGTTTTGCGGGACGTGGCGTGTTATGTGCCGACTCGATAACGTTTGGACAATCGTTTAAATAACACCCTCGCGTAGCGCGCTACATACTTGACGATAAATAACATTTGTACCGAGCAGCCGGCTTTCACCGGGTCGTTGACACCGTTTATTTTTGATTAATTGGAAAGTTCGCGTCATCGTCACGTGTTGCCGAACGCCGAGCTGCTGTGCAATTTGCCCTGACACAGTTTCCGTTTTTTCTTCTCGGCCTGACAGCCTCCTCGATTGGCCCCGATGGCGGCTTTAATTTCTTTTTCAAAAATCCGGGAAAAAAGGCGGGACCTTTGCTGGGAACAGGTGTCGCAACGACACGAACTTGTTCCCTTTTTCCGACCTTCGTTCCAAACCGGGTCATTATTAGGAAAAGTGGAAAACGATGTCAGTGTCTCGTTCATTTTCCAGTTGTCCCCTTTCGAAAATAAATATTGGCTTTTGATTAAGCCATTTCTGAAATCACCAAAGATACTTGATAAGAGCTTCATTTGACAATTAACCGTAGACGCGGAATCGATGACGATTGGAAAAAAGGATTCTGGATATATCGTGCACTGAAAATAAACTTGCAGGAATCTCATGTTCTTCGATAATTGAATCCTGTATTCGCGAACGGCGTATCCCGGATCGATAAAATATCCTCTCTTACCTTTCTCCCTATTTGCTGTCGAATACACAATACCCGATACTTTTCTCCGAAGTCTCAAAAATTAAAGAAAATAAAATTAGAGCAAAAAAAAGGAAAGCTGAGCCAGCTACAGGATTTCTCTCCGTGGAAGCTGCAGGAAATTCCTCGTCTCTATAAATACATTAAAGTTTCATTTGCACGAATGCGAAGCTTTCGCTGGAAAAGAATTTATAGTAACGTGAAAATGAATTATTCCGAGGTAAAACTCTCCGGAGTAGGATTCCCGCGGTTGACATCAGATCTGAGTTATAACGTGTTCAAGATACAACGTATCGGTGTTGGTTGTGTGCGTGTTCCCATCCCGATCGGCCGAGACGTGAACTATTTACGTGTAAATGTATACGATTCCTCATGAATATTTCATTATGGTCGGATTAATTTTTAAAACCGCGCGAAATACACGGTGGACAGACGTGTGGTGGGTATCCTTTAATTAGAGTACCGACCTGGCTATAAATTCCACGTTGTCGTTGAAACTGAAGGGGCGAAGGGGGGGGGGGGGGGTTATAGAGGGAGGCAATTGTACTCAAATTACTCGTTCGCACGAGTGGATAGTCGCATCGGGGAAGAAATTTATTGGATTGCGGAAAACGGTCGATTCGTTGGATTCGTCACAGTAACGTCCTCAAAGGGGTCAGTCAAGCTCGATAGAGGAGGGTTGGTGGGGTGGTAGAATCGGTAGTTAAAGCTATTTATCCTAATTGTAATTGCAGACTTTTCTCTCCCTCTCTCTTTGTCTCTTTTTCTCTTCCCTTCTCCCCCTCTTTATCTCATTACATAATCGTCCGTACGAAAAGTTATGCAATTAATCGATATTAAAAAGCCGGTGAACTTCATTAACACTTTCACCATCCCGCATTTCAATTTCAATCGGAGAAGTTCGCTAGGAATTTGGCGACGCGGTAGCTGAAATTTCCGCGCGTACGAAATTTCATAATGAAAGTTAGGGCGGATCGTTTGTTCAACATCCTTTTGCATGGCTCCTTGAGCGTGGCGAATCGTGCCCGGAATAATTGCATTATCATCAGCGAAAGGTTTATGAAAATTTACGAGGAGGCCTTCTCGTGTCGCTCGGTAAAATAAAAAGAACCACGATATAACGAGGCGTGCGCTGATGTTACACGACAAATTGTCCCGGCTGTTGTCTACGTTCCTCGTACTACCGGCGAGTAATTTGCATTCAGAAAATGGATCCCGTCCGCTAATCTGATTTTTCCGACCAACCAGCGATCCAGCAGGCGACGCTCATCGCTCTTCCCGTGGATTTCACGGTTTCCGTCGTCTCGGATTCCATCGTAGATTCGTCTCCGGTTAGCAGACTAGTTTCCAAACGATCTCGATTTATTTGCCCATTGAATTTCAAAAATGAAACATCCTCGGACATCGCGGTTACCAGTTTAAGCAGTTTTTCGATCGGCATTCGCTCAATTTTTGAGATAGCGATCTGAAACTGGCACCATTGTTTAAGTTAGGAAATTCTACGTCAGATCAATATATAATAGTTGTACTTTTCGAAAATTTCATTTTTCGCAAAAATCTGAAGGGGGTAGGTCAGGATTTTTTGCGATTTTCGTAAATCACTCGCCATTTCTGTAATTTTTGAGCTATTAAAGTGATCCTGGGCGTTTTGGACGCGGAATCCGAAGCGGAATAAGCACGTGAAAGAATTATTTTGATATCTAAAAAATTGTAGAAATGACGGGCGAATTACGAAAATCGCAAAAAATCCTGACCTACCCCCTTCAGATTTTTGCAAAAAATGAAATTTTCGAAAAGTACAACTATTATATGTTGATCTGCCGTAGAATTTCCTAACTAAAACAATGGTACAAGTTTCAGACCGCTATCTCAAAAATTGAGCGAATGCCGATCAAAAAACTGGCAGAATTTGATGAATTTTCACCATATTCGTAATTCCTACGTCACTTCCACAATTTTTTAGATATCGACCTGATTCTTTCACTATCTTATTCGGCTTCGGATTCCGAGTCCAAAACGTCCTCGATCATTCTAATAGCTCAAGAATTACGGAAACGACGAGTGGATTACGAAAATCGCGAAAAATTGCTAAATTATGACAGTTTTTTGATCGGCATTCGCTCAATTTTTGAGATAGCGATCTGAAACTGGCACCATTGTTTAAGTTAGGAAATTCTACGTCAGATCAATATATAATAGTTGTACTTTTCGAAAATTTAATTTTTCGCAAAAATCTGAAGGGGGTAGGTCAGGATTTTTTGCGATTTTCGTAAATCACTCGCCATTTCTGTAATTTTTGAGCTATTAAAGTGATCCTGGGCGTTTTGGACGCGGAATCCGAAGCGGAATAAGCACGTGAAAGAATGATTTTGATATCTAAAAAATTGTAGAAATGACGGGCGAATTACGAAAATCGCAAAAAATCCTGACCTACCCCCTTCAGATTTTTGCGAAAAATTAAATTTTCGAAAAGTACAACTATTATATATTGATCTGGCGTAGAATTTTCTAACTAAAACAATGGTAGAAGTTTCAGACCGCTGTCTCAAAAATTGAGCGAATGCCGATCAAAAAACTGGCAGAATTTGATGAATTTTCACCATATTCGTAATTCCTACGTCACTTCCACAATTTTTTAGATATCGACCTGATTCTTTCACTATCTTATTCGGCTTCGGATTCCGAGTCCAAAACGTCCTCGATCATTCTAATAGCTCAAGAATTACGGAAACGACGAGTGGATTACGAAAATCGCGAAAAATTGCTAAATTATGACAGTTTTTTGATCGGCATTAGCTCAATTTTTGAGACAGCGATCTGAAAATGGCACCATTGTTTTAGTTAGAAAATTCTACGCCAGATCAATATATAATAGTTGTACTTTTCGAAAATTTAATTTTTCGCAAAAATCTGAAGGGGGTAGGTCAGGATTTTTTGCGATTTTCGTAAATCACTCGCCATTTCTGTAATTTTTGAGCTATTAAAGTGATCCTGGGCGTTTTGGACGCGGAATCCGAAGCGGAATAAGCACGCGAAAGAATTATTTTGATATCTAAAAAATTGTAGAAATGACGGGCGAATTACGAAAATCGCAAAAAATCCTGACCTACCCCCTTCAGATTTAGGCGAAAAATTAAATTTTCGAAAAGTACAACTATTATATATTGATCTGGCGTAGAATTTCCTAACTAAAACAATGGTACAAGTTTCAGATTGCTATCTTTAAAATTGAGCGAATGCCGATCAAAAAACTGGTTGAATTTGACCATTTTTCGCGATTTTCGTAATTCCTTCGTCATTTTCACAAACTTTTAGACATCGACCTGATTCTTGCACCATCTTATTCGGCTTCGGATTCCGCGTCCAAACCATCCTCGATCACATTAATATCTCAAAAATTGCAAAAACGGCGAGCGAATTACGAAAATTGCGAAAAATCGTCAAATTAAACAACGAGACCGAGCTTTTTGATACTTTCCGCGTGAAAATTAATATTATTCTTTCCGCTCCGGTAGCCGGATTCATTGTAAATTCAAATACGACATATTATACTTGCAGAGAGTTCGAATCGTAGTCCGGGAGTAAAAAAACTGCTTGCGACATGATTTTCATAATCGCGAATAGATAGTTGTTAGGGAATGAAATTCGTTGTGTTCGCGACGACAACGTAACCACGGAGTTCGTCGCAGTTTCATTTCGTTCTCGTTTTTCGAAAATTGAGCGGTGGAATCAAGAAATTAATCAGTCCTACCAAAGAGGAGGGATGGGGGATGGGGCAGAAAGGAATTCTCGTGCAAAGCGACGGTGGACGAAGACGAGACTCGAATCGTGTTTTACACGGCAACGTTCTCTACGTGTGCTGTGTGAGTTACGGCGACGCGGTAACGCCATTTCTGCTGCTAATGCAATTTTAATGTATGTTTCCGAAATAATGTTGAAGCAAGTAATGAAACTTTCCCGATCAATATCTCTTTCATTCCTCAACTTAGCAGCCAGCCTGCCCTGTACCTTACGATATTACGAGTTAAAGAAACTTTAGTCGTAAGCGTGAAATCCTATTCTGTCCTAATCGATCTCGCATTATCAACACTTCCGTCCGTCGTGAAACAGATGTACCCTGTACATCTGTTCGGAAAGTTTTTGGACGGAAACTTTCTGGCTATGGTGAGATGTATTAAAAGTCGGCTGGTTTTTGTGATATTAAAATATTCATCTAAATAAACATTGGACAGTGATGTATGATGTATGGTGAAAATTTGTGGAAATTTTCGTGCTGTTGTGTATCGAATTTGTTTGTGGAAGACGTGCGAATTCTGGGAAAAATGAAATTGGAGCAATTTTCGCTGGTCCAGGATTTTTTCGAAATTTTAACTCAATTCTTTGACTTCCTGTTTGATCTTTTAGAGCGAACAAATTCGTATTTTTATGAAGGAAAGGTGCTTCGGGCGATGAACTACACAGCGAATAAAAAACTGGTATTTTGAAAGCAACGGGCTGTGCACGCGTATGATTTTTACAAGATTTTTTAGAGAAGACGTTCCGCGCAGTCGCATACATATTCAGGTTAGAAACAAAAAGTAGGAACATTTAGAAGCTGAACTTTTACAGACGCTTTACTTTCGTGAAAGAAATATGTACTTCAAGTAACATTGGAAAAATGTATGCAGTTTCTACCTTTCGTTTCCCTGAAATCCTATATTGTATAAAGTCAGTTATTACTATATCTGTTTAGAACAAACAAATATGAATTTCCTGCAAGACGTTGGTCTCGGACGAGTGTGCTCCCTTAATTGTTTACCGGGAATACGTCATGTAATTGTAGATTAATGTACATTTCTTGTCCCGTTCCGTATGGGAGAAATTCTGCGGCAAAACTGAACAAATAAGTGCCCGCGCTCCTCCTTTTGCAGATGCGATGGCGGACAATATTGTTCCACGGAAATGGAGAATTCTCTCATTGGCCAAGTGATTTGCCGTAATTACGGATTTTCGCTTCACCCTTTTTTCCCCTCCTTTTCATTCTTATCCGCCTCTATCTCTGTTCGATTCTGTTTGTAACACGAAACATACGAGGACAATAAGAATCTCTTAATAACGCTCGACAAAAATTGGATCGAATTTCTTAATTATTTCATTCGAACGTGGCTCTGAATGCATCGACGAATAAATGTAAATTCTTGTGTTTTAATGCTTCCAACCGGTTGAATCTTCTCTCAGACGATTCAAGTACTTTTATATCGTTCGGAAAAGAAGTTGTTACGCGAATGTTGTGGGCGAAACAGAAATTCGGTGATGCATTTTGTGAAAGAATTATGAGACACAATAATAAGAGCCTGCAGTATTCTAGGGCGCAGTAATAACGTGCAAGAATTTTGTCTCGTGTCTTTCCTCCGGTGGTGGTAGTTAATTGGTCTCGTTTCCGTCTTCTCAGAAATTCATTTAAATTTCCCATAATACTTTCGTGCCGTTTCCGAACAATAAAGTATAAAAATAGAGTATACAAGGGGATCAAATATTCTCAAAAACTCACCATGTAACAACTGGGACGATTTAATTCGCGATATCTCCACTTTGTGTAATTCGATAGACGATGAGAGTGATTAAGGATGATTAAAAGTAACGGGTATCGTATTGATACAGATGTGCCCCAATTACTTAATAATTAAAATCGTAGGCAGGCTTACGTTCTCTATTACACGATAAAAAATGTTTTCCCAACGCTGGATTCAATGAAAACAAAGCTCCGGATGTAATTTTTCGCAAACTTCCATTGGAACTCTCTGCTCACACACGACACGTGCAGGCTTTTTTCAAACTGTCGACAATTTACGGAGCTTTTTTTTCAGTTTACATTCATTCAGGTGAACGACAAGCTGGCGAGTTTTTTTTGCCCAAACTTTTTTCCACCCCCGAGGTTTTCCTATTAGTTTAAAATAAATACAAATCGCCTTTAAATAACTCCAGTTCGAACAACACTGTTTCCAATATACATACGATTGATGACTTTTTAAGCTATCACATCATGTATTTTCATTCACAATATATATTTTCAATTATTTCATTCTACGACCTTCGATCTCTGTGAATCTGTCGCTGCTATAAAATATCGTCCAGACACACTGTACGGTAAAGTCTGATTAAAAATTAGCCGAGTTCGAAGAATCGTAAAGTTGCCGGTGGAAAATCTCGACGCACAGGCTTGATCCTTCGAATTTCTCGCCCCGCAGGAAGAGCTGATTTGTACCGGAGACGGGAGGAGAGTCTCCGGGAATCCACGGTAGTTCAGCAAGGTTGATTAGTTCATCAATCAACGACGGAGTGTTTACTCCTTCGGCGTCCGATCAATTACCAACTGATCCACTCCCCGTTGTTTCGTAGCTGCCTCGCAATTTTGAAGCGTCGCGGGGTCATTGATGGATCGCCTTTACTAAGTTTCTTTGTACGCTTCGCTTCTCTGTCTCCCGTTTTATCTATCTATCTATCTATCTGTATCCGGAGTTAATCGTCCAAGTGCATCGTCCTAAGAAATTAGTTTGTCGCGAAACATTGTCCAAGACGTACTCACCCTTCCTTTTGTCTTCATTTTTGTCCTCCCTTTTTCTTCGCGAACGAATCTTTCTTTCTTTCGAATTAGTCCTATCGACTCTTTCATAAAGCTTTCCGCGAGACTCGAGTTCTTTTCATTCTAATCGGTGAGCTAATTTTCAAACCTTAGCAATTCCATAGGAAAATTAGATTTAAACAGCTCGGGAATTCCTGTGCCTTGAAATATCGCGGGAAATGTTCGCCACGACCTCCGGGACTGTGAAAATGTTAACGCGAATTTTACGGTGGCTTTCTTTAGCGGCAATATAAATGTGTTGGCCGTATTGTCGCGTTACCTTACCTCCCGTACGGGGGAAGACAGCCACAGATGTAATTTATGTTGAAGGTGTCCCGACGGTGGTTCACGGCTAGAGGTAAATAGTTGAGAAATTTCGCTGGCGGATTAAAGCTCGCAGAAATTGAGCACCGGTGATATCTGGCGGACTTAGTTATCCGGGCGTGTCTTGTCCTCTTTTCGAGTCCTCTCACGTTTCCATTATTCTAAGACCAGCGAGAGAAACTTTGAACTCCGCGGGACGGTGCTCTTGCGATAGAAAACTGAAGAGAAAACGAAAGAGAGAAAGAACAAAGAAACGGGAGGGGCGAAAAGTAGGAGCGTCTCGAGTCGAAGGTGTGTTTCGAAACGACATCGAAGTATAGAAAAAGAGATACACGTAGTATACATATAACGCGGTATAAAAGTTACACGAAGGGAAGAGAAAGATTGATCGATTTTTCCAAGGGATTATGAATACGATATTTCGTAATGTTTTTCGCGCGCCGAATACCATTTCAGTGGCCGGCAACATTTCCACCGTAAATAACGCAAGTAGCTACTCCATTAGTTTAACGTTCACGTAGTTAATCCCTTTATCATCAAAGTTCAAATAACAGTTTTATATGTATACGTATACCCTCCGCACCGTATACCATATACACTTAAAATTACATTGTTACGTATATCGGAATAATTATAAACTTTACGTTAATTTGCTAAATTATTACATTCGAATGTCGTACAAATCTACCGCTTTCGTCGGTACCGTAACCTTCCTTCTATTCTCGCATTATTAACGCATTATCGTTAGTTCTTTGCCTATGTCTATCCGGCTACGATTTCTCGCTATTCCTACGTTTTAAAAATCGTTTAGATCGCCGGTTATATATGTCGTTGTCTGAAGCAGCCATTTCCCGGACCACTTAATCTACATTCGCAGAGAGGGGCGGGGGCGGTGGGCCACCGAATTCTCTTGCGAATGCTATTTTAGCCCGGAAACCCGGTATTTTCTCCCCGGTACGTACGTAGTTCGACGTACGGCTACCACGGAAAGGAGGAATCGCGATTTGTATCTCTGCGAAACCGTCGGCGGTTCGCGATTGGTCGGACCAGGGAATCGCCATCACCGCCGAATAAATCTGTCTCCGGACGCGAATAATGCCGCCCGTAGAATTTCATCCCCTGAACCAGAAACCGGATGTCACCGGTTGAATTGTGTCTCCCCGCAGGAGTTTCGGCATTATCCCCGCCTAAGTCGAACTCCGTGTCGCTGTCTTTTATCCCGTTTTTACTCGGTGATCGTTAGATATTTACGTAAACTCGTTCGGGGGTGCAACGGTGAAAAAATTGGAGAATTCGCAATCGTCGCTATGCTTCCGCCGCGTAGAATACTATTATTGTCGAAGCTGATAAAAATCTTTGTGGATCGCATTGTCTCTGTGTCCCGTTATCAGTCAACGGCTGAACGGTTCATGCATACGCGAGTATGCTTTAACGCGATACCTTTGTTTTCAGCTAAACCAATTATTTACGAAACGCGTACGCCGGGGATCAATATTTCACTCCTACTTTAGGGAGTAATCAATTTCTGAAGTGGATTCGTCGACGGTAATAATATTTGTTCGGGGATAAAATACGCTCGATCTCTGCTCGACGGCCGGCGTTAACAAAGGAAAGTAGTTTCTGACGATCGGGGGAGGGAGACAGGCGGAGTACCCTTGACAAGAGACGTAGAAAACGTGGAGTGCAGCTTTAAATCACTGGCCGCCTCTATTCATAATAGCCGTACTAGTGTCGGCTGTTATCGCTCGACACTTAGTACCTTCTTTCAATTGTTAAAGGGCTATCCAAGTAACATTACCTTTTTTTTTTCACGTGCGTACTCGAGGGAATGTAATTTGTACATTGTAACATCTGCGAAGAATTACCGGGTCTAAAATTGTCTGGGTATGAGAAAATTGATAAGTAAATTATGGCGAGTGAGATATTCCAGGCACAGATCAGTGTAACGCAATTTAACGGCGACTACGGTCGCAGGAAAACGGACTGAATGATCGCGCCTCGCTTGCTTAAATAATTACGTTCCACCATTACGCATTTCGATGACGTTACCATGCCCTACATGGACAATTTTCCCTCGAAGTACGGCGAGATTCTGCGAGAGCCTGAAACGGCACCGGGATTTACACGGGTAGAACTGTTAATTCACTTTTATCGTTACTGAAAATTCATAGAGAGCCAGCCGCATAGCCTGGTTTTTCCTGGCCGAACGATATTGCGGAAGAATAATAAGCGTCGGACGCCGTTTACCTAGTTTCCCCGTTGCATCGGTAAGCCGTTCTCATGCATTCGAAATTCTCGCCGGAGAGATGCTCGAGCACTAAGGGACCGCACGTTTTCGCAATTTTTCCACAAGTTAGGGACACGGGATATTTATCGTTATACGTATACTCGACTCTCGTCTGTTTTGTTCGACGGGAAATTCTGAACGGAATACGAAATGCCGTTGTTGGTGTAGATTTTTCGTAACTTATATAGAGATTTTTGTTTACTTTATTAGAATGCCTTTTATGTGTTGCGCATACCGGAGATCTTGTTTTCACACCGAATCGCGTAATTAACCAATGGTGCGGACGAGTAATAATTAAATAAATGCAATCGGGCGCCGTTTTGACGATATTTTGTATAAATACTTGCGTAGAAATAATTTAGCATATAATATGTTCCTTTATTATAGCTTGCGCGGCATTAATCATATTATTGTTCGAATTACTCGTAGAATTAATTTTCGATGCTCACGATAATTCCCACCGTAGTTATTTCACTTTGTCAACCACTTTTTCGCATTCGGTTGCGAATTTTCGCACGTTTCCACCGGTTTTTCCACTTCACGGGACGATGTTAATAGCCGTGCCGTAAAACTATCGACGGATTAACTCCGCTTAACCAGGATACCCGATCCGATATAATTGTAAAAAACGCGGACATTTTCTACGTAATTTCGCGAACGCCCGATCGTTTCGAAACAGGATCGATAATTTCGTTTCGCCATTCCCCCACGGTGGAAATATCAAACTTCTCGACCGTTATTTCCTTCGTTGTATTAGATTTTTTTTTGCGCAAACTATAACCGGTATACTATACTCTATTTTTCTAAAAGTCGGAAATTTTACGGTGTGTCCCCCCTACCGATGCTTACACACATGCACGTGTATTCGAACGTACACGCAGCAACGGATACACGCTCACGTAGACGCACGTCCCTCGCGGAACAAATGGCCGACGATATCTTGGGGCTCTATCGCGTCTTCCCTCTTATTTTCAAAATACTTTATTTTGCGCAGCAGATTGTACCTATAGAAATAAATCCGGCCAGTTGAGCAGATAGTTACTGCGATAACTCACGGCCGTCCTCCAGTTCCCTTGCCCGCACCCCCCTCCCCTATGCAACCCTCAACCCTGTCTATCCCAACCCCTTCGGTAGACAGAGCTTATTCTCTGCAGTTTTCCACCCCCTCGACCTTTCGAACTTACCTCCCCTTCCCCTTCCCGTTCACGTTTTCTTGTTTCCTCCGTTATTTGCCAATATTTCTGCCCCCTACCCCGGCCGCCGACCCACCCTCCTCTCGACGAGTTCGATGGTAGAGACAGATTTGTAAAATTGCTGATATTTTTCCCTACTCCGATCTCGTGCTCTCCGTCGCGAGAATCGCGAGGCTAAGATCTCGCCTCTATATTCCCCGTGCAAGGGGTATTTTTCACGGGGGTCGGTCTTGCGTGGGGAAATATATCGGGAACGATACGTCAAGTGTTTTTATTCTCTCGGGTTGTATACTTGGTTCGCGCAGACACGAAGACACGGAAATGTTGAAACGATGGGACAGATACGTAACGTTAAACGGCTGTGAATTTCTTTTCTGATGAGTCGAGAAAATATCGAGGGAGATTTCCATCGTTTCGTGTGTTCTCGAAAGAAATAGCGGTGTCGTAATTTATGACTGGTGGTGCCGTGTTTCGACCCCAATCGAAAACGGGATCGAATCGTTGATATATCGGAGTCGGTTGTTAGCATTTCGGTTAACACCACGGTCGGTGGATCGTGAAGTTGGTCATGTACGGCCAGCTGTCCACCCGCCGGTTCGTGTGTTCGACCGTGTGTTCGCTTGCGATACGCTCGAGATCCGTTTCGACCAAATCCGGTGTGGTACGGCATGCCAGCTCGATTTCGTATTCGCTTCACTTTGACCGATTAGTTCTACTTTATGGCTATCTCTCCGATATCCGAGGAAAGCCAGTGTGAAGCCGGAAAGACGCATATAAAATACCCCCGTCATCTGCTGGATTGCTTTTTCCCGAAAAAGTAACTCGTGAGTTATAAAAGGAGGAAAAAATACACCCACCCACACACACACACGTACAACTCGGGTTCTCGGAGAGTATCGATTAATCCGGGAAGCTATATACCGATTCACCGATCGAAATGTTGTTGAAAAATCGGGAAAGGTGTAGCGATCGAGTTTAGACTTCTAATACGAAACGAAAAAGCCTTACGGTTCGTCTGCCGTCTAAGCTAGTAAAGCTTAGGTAGAGAAATCCTCGAGTATCAGGGATGTATTTCCCGCATTCCCGTGAATCAGTTGGATGCGTTTGGTTTTCCCGGATGGAAAGCGCTTCGGGTAATCTATAGAAGGGATCCATCCCTCGTGCCGTGAAGACTACCGAGGGAAAGTGGAGCAAGAGAGAGAGAGAGAGAGAGAGAGAGACTAGAGAAAGAAGGGGAGAGGGAGGAGGATAGAGAGGGTGGAGAGGGATGAATCTAAATTCAAATGAGAAGCGACGTACCAACACGCCAAAGCCAATCTCAGCCGATGTTATAGCCTTCCTTACCACCGTTCGCGTGGGTGGTTGTGTGGGGTGGCTACGTTCTCAGCGTAACGGTACGTCAACGTCAGAACTCGGGACGCGTCTAACGGTCCTGATCCTCTCGACGAGATCGTAAGAGGGCGTCTAATACCCGGAAGAGGATATTTGAGTATGTTAAGGACGCACGTCTGATCAAACTGCCCGTTACACAGAGATATTGTATCGATGATCAAAGTGACGTTGATCCACGCCTCCTCCTTTTGCTTCTCACCATCGATCCGAAGTCACCGGATTTCAACCACCTCGTCGAATATATGTATATCGGATAACACGTTAATTCGATTAATCCCAGACGGATGTTACGATACTTGAAAGGTTTCGTAGATTACTAGATTATCGCGATTACTGGAATCGAAGAGAATGTGAAGGAACGTGGGGGACTCGGAGGGGTTCGAAAATTCGGAAAATTTTTCGTGTCTGTGTGCCGAAGGAAAATATAAGAACTCTTTTGAAGGAATAACCGGCGGTAACAGATACGGGAGCAGCTGCAGTTTTATGTCGACACGAAATGGCTGTTACTTTCTCCCCACCTGCTCCCCACCTCCTCCGTTGTCCTCTTTGACAAAATCTGGATCTAAGTTTCCATCGGGACGGGAATATCTTTCCTAAATCCGGAGCAAAGTGCAAGAGGATATTATGCGATGGAGTAACGTTAGTCTTCTCCGGCGCGTCGGCTTAGTGGATTCACGTATCTCCTATGATTTCAGGAGAATGGGAGAGGATTTACCGTATCACGCCCCCGCTATAATTACAAAGCTACGGCCATACTTTTACGCATTAAAATGATCGAGGGATCTAGTTCGTGATTGAACGACGTACGTACGTTCGTATATGTATGTAGACATATATACAGAGAGAGATCGAAATACATATAGAACAATGACAGAACCGAATGTCACCACTAATAAAGGTTTACGCGAAGCGATTCAGCGATAAAAAAATGTTCCCGATTCCTTTTTCGCCTCGCTGCTCGCGTTCCAACGCCACATGCAAGCTTTGGTACGGGCATGGAGCTGGAAACGGTAATTTCCTCTTTCGTTTTACGCTTGAACATTTCCCGGCTATGACAGCGTTTTAAATCGATCGACGATTCATGCGTAGTAACGCTGCTACCCAATCACTCGTTCGTGATTTCGTATCTCTTAAAAAAACATAGGGGATCCATTCAACGTTATACACGTGAAAATAATTTACCCGTGTTTCAGCCGCTGGTCCCCCCCCCGCGCAACCGTATCGGAATTTTATTAACGTATAATTATCCGTACATTTCGCTGAGCGGATGAGAATTAATTCCACAATGAACTTTATCGTCCCTGTCGTTTCACAGGAAGGATAGGTGGGGACGGGAGGGGAGGGGAAGAAAAAGGGCAGATGCAGCAAGTATCGGTCAAGTTCGCCCTGTCCCGAGGATTTCGGTGTGGTTTCGCGGCAGTCCATTGTACCCCTGCGTATAATGGACATGTCCGTGGGTCGTTTGTCGAATGGTCAAAGCACCGGGACCGGAACTCAGTCAGGTCCGCGGCTGAATTTTTCCATCTTCCATCCGGCTTTTGTCCGCGATCTTCGCGTCCAAGGCCATTATGAAGCTGCAGAGGGTAGAGGACAGTGGTAACGGGAGTTGTACGGGTTTGCGGGTCCGCCGCAAACGAATAAAATACGGGCGCATGCTACCGGCTCGGCCAGGAAGTGGCCTTTCCCTCGGAAAATGGGCTGTGCGTGGATTTCTAAATTCAACGGGAGAGAAAGGGATAGGTTGTGCTCTCCCTCTTTCATCCCCTCGCTCCCCCCTCCCCCCTTCTCACCCATTTTCCCGTTTTTCCCTATTCCTCGTGTCGGTCTCTTCGTCCTTTTTTTTTTCAACCACGCTCTCTGTGATCCACACCGCGGACCGGTCGGAGTTTGTGCGAAAGGGTAGAGCAGGAAAAAAATATTATGCCAACGGTCGTCCGGTACCCGCAGTCACTCGTCGTCCCGACTGCTGGGCTAGACTACTCGTTCGTTGTTGGAAAACGTATACAGGGTGTAACAGAAATTCTGGGACACTTGGGCTTTATGGATAGAACGCATAAAAATAAGAAAAAAAAGTCTTATAAGTCGAGAGCGCAGCTCACCCCCTACGGAGATACAACCCCTTTTGTAAAAAATGTTTAAAAAATTATATCTCCGAAACGGTAAGTCGTAGAAAAGTGATTTTGATTGCGATATAACCGGAAAAGATCAAAGTTTAATAAAAAAAATGTAGCCGCTGCGATTACTACCGTTAAGTTCCATTTATTCTTGTTAATAAAAAACAAATGTAATTATTTCTATGTTAGCGGCTGTTTATCACCTCGAGAAAAATGTGGATAATGCATCGGGACTTGCTTTGCGAAGACAGCCAAAAAAAAATTAATATTATTATAAATTATAGGTGCTAAAATTAGTAGTTTAACGCCCGCCGCGAAGACGCCTGCCGATATGCAGCCTCCGACACGTCAGATTGGTGATGTCTAGTTCTACTGACTACGTTTGACCTACTTTTTACATGTGGTACGGACTCGCCCTGTGCCTACGGCTGACCTACATCTTACATGTGGCACCGACATGTCCTGTGATTTACACTAAAAAATGTATTACGTATTCTATTACAGTATACATCTTACCTTTAAACGAATTGTTTAAAATTGGTGTCCGTTCACCTCGATAAATTTCCGCAATGGTTTCTTCATTGAACGCCGTACATTGGCATAAACTTCCTCTGGGTTATTATTAATTTTCGCACATCCATTTACAATGTGTTGCCGCAGCACATTCTCGTCAGGCACTGGCGATGAGTAAACAATATCGTTTTTAAATATCCCTACACAAAACAGTCCAAGATAGTTTTTGCGGGTTAAACACGCTGGTACAGAACACGGCCCCACCAAAAGATTGTTCACCATACCGCACCACATATTTACGCTAAATTGTCGTTGCATATTAACAAATAGTATTTGTTACAGCGCGCAAGGAGACACAGTTCTTTATTCTTAATCTTTTAAACGATATACAACATTCTCTCCGACTCGTTCTTACGACACTCACTGCAAAACGATCCTCTTTGTACTGAATTCGACAGTAACTGCAGCAAAATCTCACCCGCTCCTTTACATTCATTCTCTCACTTGCACTTCGTTGTATCTCGCTCGCACTCATCCCTTACGAGTTGGTGAAGGCCTGCGAAGCGTTACCGAAAATTCGACCGGAAGACCCCCGTGGTGGACGCTCTTCGGTCGCTTTCGCTCGCCTGCCATAAACCTGCCTTACCTGCTCTGTCCCTACAATTAACATTTGGCGAACACTTGCTCACTCATTTCTGGCAGGCAAGCGAAACCGACCGCCATGGGTGTTTTCCGTGGGAAACCTGGTCGACTTCGACGCTTCACAGGCCTCCACCAACTCGTAAGGGATGAGTGCGAGCGAGATACAACGAAGTGCAAATGAGAGAATGAATGTAAAGGAGCGGATGAGATTTTGGTGCAGTTACTGTCGAATTCAGTACAAAGAGGATCGTTTTGCAGTGAGTGTCGTAAGAACAAGTCGGAGAGAATGTTGTATATCGTTTAAAAGATTAAGAATAAAGAACTGTGTCTCCTTGCGCGCTGTAACAAATACTATTTGTTAATATGCAAAGACAATTTAGCGTAAATATGTGGTGCGGTATGGTGAACAATCTTTTGGTGGGACCGTGTTCTGTACCAGCGTGTTTAACCGGCAAAAACTATCTTGGACTGTTTTGTGTAGGGATATTTAAAAACGATATTGTTTACTCATCGCCAGTGCCTGACGAGAATGTGCTGCGGCAACACATTGTAAATGGATGTGCGAAAATTAATAATAACCCGGAGGAAGTTTATGCGAATGTACGGCGTTCAATGAAGAAACCATTGCGGAAATTTATCGAGGTGAACGGACACGAATTTTAAACAATTCGTTTAAAGGTAAGATGTATACTGTAATAGAATACGTAATACATTTTTTAGTGTAAATCACAGGACATGTCGGTGCCACATGTAAGATGTAGGTCAGCCGTAGGCACAGGGCGAGTCCGTACCACATGTAAAAAGTAGGTCAAACGTAGTCAGTAGAACTAGACATCACCAATCTGACGTGTCGGAGGCTGCATATCGGCAGGCGTCTTCGCGGCGGGCGTTAAACTACTAATTTTAGCACCTATAATTTATAATAATATTAATTTTTTTTTGGCTGTCTTCGCAAAGCAAGTCCCGATGCATTATCCACATTTTTCTCGAGGTGATAAACAGCCGCTAACATAGAAATAATTACATTTGTTTTTTATTAACAAGAATAAATGGAACTTAACGGTAGTAATCGCAGCGGCTACATTTTTTTTATTAAACTTTGATCTTTTCCGGTTATATCGCAATCAAAATCACTTTTCTACGACTTACCGTTTCGGAGATATAATTTTTTAAACATTTTTTACAAAAGGGGTTGTATCTCCGTAGGGGGTGAGCTGCGCCCTCGACTTATAAGACTTTTTTTTCTTATTTTTATGCGTTCTATCCATAAAGCCCAAGTGTCCCAGAATTTCTGTTACACCCTGTATACTACTGACTGTACGGTGACGTGAAGCATAAAGGTCTGATAGTACAACCGTGTACACGAGAACACAGATTTAATTTTTCTTTTTCTGTTCCTCTTCGTTCTTTTTTCGACTCCCCCCCCCCCTGTTCTCCACCGGGCGTGCTCTTCCCGCGTTTGCGTGCATAACATTAGTGTAACCAACGTAAATATTTTTTAGCATTTCTACGGTTTAATTTCGAACGAACAATACGAATATTCCGAAGCAATTATCCTTTTTCCACCCGCGTCTTTCCGTTCCCGTGGATAATGTTTAAATAAAGCTGAACAAATATCGAGGGGGAAATATTTTTGCAGTTGGCATTGCCGCGTGTCTCGTCCGTTCCCCGGTGTTTTATCGGCAGAACTTGTATCGGGTTAAATTACTTCGTTATCGCGAGGTGAATTTAAGTGGCCGATCGGCAACGCCCCGGTGAAATCAGTAGTTCGATTGTTAAATTGTTTCCCGCGGAAAGAGCAAACTTGGGAATCGCGGTGCAACGTGGGAAATGTAATTTTATGGTGGGACGGTGCGAATAAAAAAAAATATATATATGATAACGTACAGCTCGACAACTGGACGCTGTTGGCGTGACATTATAGTAATGGGAAATCGTCGAAGAGTTTCCCCCGCTGCGTCGCTGTAGAATTGATTTCGTTGTAATTAATGGGACAAACGTAACGTCCCCTGCATCGTGATTGCGGGTAATCGAATCACCTTATCCGGGATTTTCTTCATTAACTTTCGGCGTGGTTAAGCTCTTCACTCGTTAGCATTTTAATTAACCAAAAGTGACTGTTATTTGTTTAATAAAGTCCCTTGGTGAGCGTGTACACTTTACAGGTACATATACCCACGTTTCGCTTGTACATACATCTCTCAAGGAAGCTTTTTATACACTTTTAGAGCACAATGGGACACGTTTTACGTAAACGTTAACTGTGACAGAAAGAAAGACATTCAAAGACTGATTTAATAGAGATGATTTTAATGCTCCGCCGAGTGTTGTCTGGCGGTGATTATGAAAAACTAGACAACGCTTTATAAAGGAGTGCAGAGATTGAAGGTCCCTTCGTCGGTTGCGAGCGTTTAATCTCACGCCAGACGTTTAACATACTCATTCTACTTGTTTCGTCGCGGAGCCAGTAGCGCGAGTCAACGGTTAATCGTACAAGGGGAAACCTGCATACGTATACATACGTACAATTAAACCGTCGTTTTTTCTTCAATTTACAAATGAAATTTCTCGACGTCTCCGACAAATGTAACCCGGTTCCCGCTGGTTTCAACGATATCCGACGACGCATAGAATTTCACGAGTATTTCGTTGAATCTGAACCACGCGAGAGGGTCGCGCGGCAGAAACAAATCCGGCGTGATGTGCCGGCACGGTGTCCGCCGCGATATGAACGCGTTTTTTTGTTTTTTATTTTTAGATTCTAGCCGCGATGTCCAGCGGGCGTATTCGAGACACGAAGTAGACACCTCTCCGTTTCATACAAACGCGTATCTGGCGGCTCGCATATGAGAAATATAAACTACACTGATAGGACAATGCAAACTCTTCTCGTTCCCGGTTTGCTTCCTGCGGCTCCCGTTTCTCCGCTCTCTTCCTGTGTCTATGGTGATTGCGGTGGCCACTTGCGACACAAACAACCTGCAGTTCGGTGCACGGCATTGCCGATGTAACGAGCGAAGTTACTGCCGGCTACAACCTACAACCCTACAAACCTACCCCACGCCGTCCTCCGCAACTGCCGCACTGCCGCACCACCGGTTTCGTCCGCTCTTTCTCTCCTCCTCTTTTTTTTTTTTTTTTTTTTTTTACTATCCCCAACCATACGCCGTCATTGTCCTAGCTAGACACGCAGACAGGCAGATTTTGCGCTATTACGGGGTTAACGTGTTCGGAACGGCGGTCAGTCAACCCGCTCATGCTTGTGTTGTACAATCGAGATACACGTACATGGTATTTTCGCACCGCTACTTTCTGCACGCGTGAGGATTATAGACACGCCTCTTTCTGTTCTAATAGAATATATAGATAGCACGGTTGTTCGTTCAGATTTACATTAATTCGCGAGACAGACGAGGCTATAAATTTCCGTTGTAGAGATCGGTGGAAAGATTATTACTCGGTTTCGCTAGAACGGAAGGAAAAAATATTTCGAATCCTCGTTGCACCTACGTGTTCTACCGGGGGACCGCTATCCAGTGTATCAGGGTCGGTTATCTTCGTCGAATCGTTCCCAATTTGTCCACGCTCGAATTCCAAGCTTCAGATCGTCCCGATCGCCGCTAAAGGTGAATGTTTTGGGGCCAGGTTATGTGACGGTGTACGATCCCGAAATGCGGGAGAAGCGCAATATCGAGATGCCGGTCGAGAGATAGCGATGCTGGTTACATCTACCGCCCGGAGCACATATTCCACCGTCCGCCTCGTATTACCTGTGTTTACCCATATGTTAATTCTGGCCGGCACTCGCGCGCTCGGACGTCAGGTTGTTTCGTTAAGCGTTGATCTACGTTCCTGTTATGTACCGCGCTTATACGTCGGCTGACAACCGGCTCCCATGTACAGTACCATGGTGCGACTACGGCTATCGTATAACAGATGCACACGTTGTACCGATAACGTCGGTAATATTAATAACGATGACAGTCCTGCCCTGCGAATCGATTTTCATCGGCCCCCGAACGACTATGCATTATATTTCCATCGATGAATACCGCCACGTTATCGTTACTACGATAACTAACAGAGTTTCTTCGTTAAAGATCGTGAAATGTCCCTGTTACATCGGTGGTATAACGTGATAAGAACAAATCTGTTTTACCAAATGTTCCAATTGTTTGCCTGGCAAGTTCGCGCGAAACTATTTTGAATATGCCAATTCGTGGCGATGATCGGGGAACGTCTCGGGACTTCGATCTCGGGGAAAACGCTTCCAGGTACGTGGCTCGGGTGAGATCGGAAATCCGAAGTTCGATCGACTTTCGATAGGTCCGGGATATACAGAGGGCGGGGGGGGGGGGGGGGGGGGGGTCCGTGTGTGTATTGTCGTGCGCAACAATTGCCCGACTTGTAGACTTCGGATGGGTCGCCGGAGGGGTCAGAGATTACTGTCGGTTCTCGCGAGTGCAATATGTATCGACAAATAAATCTACCGGAGTGGAATGTAAAGTGGGGAAAAAGGTCGACCTTCGGTAAAGGGGTGGGGAGGGTGCGGAGGGTGCGGAGGGTAAGAAAGTAAGAGGAGCGTCGTGGAAATCGACGTCGGTGGCGTTACTGCTGCTGGGAAGGATAAGCTCGTGCCAGGGATAAGGAGTTTTAATGTTGGAAAAGCTACGCCGCTGGAAAATACCTTTCAGAGACGTTTTTAGTTCGAGGGGACGTCGATTTCAGGATTTATGGATACTATATCGTAACGTCGGCAAGATGTGATTAAATTTCATCGGATCAGGTCGCGCAGCTGGTACAGCTGGGCTTCGCCTGCGTTACTTTTACAATAACGTCAAGACGTACGGATCAAATATCGACCTCGGGGAAATCCTATATTTTTCGACGTATCGGGGAATATTGTTATTCACGTACGGCTCCGCGTCTGCTTGATTTCAAAAAAGGATTACCCGCCCGTTACGACGTCATTCCATCTCGACATATTACACGGCTATAAACATTTAACTATCATCGTTAAAAGTAGATGCGTAGACATCCGTGGAAGAAAAAAAAATAGATTCGTACCGTGACACGTGGTTCCGTGAGATAGTATGTGTAGACGTAACGCGCTCCAGAGTTTCGCACAACGAAAGACTCGATGGAAATCGAGCAGGGTAACTCGGTAGAATCTCACAGCGAATTTCACTCCTATCTCGAGGATAGATATCGGACTAGATACACACGGAGGGAAATGCATCGGTCTTAAAATGTTTCGTAAGTGTAGTGCGTTACATTGGAAACCGTAATAGTGTTTTTCGTTATGGCGTTGCGCCTCTATCTTAAACGCGCCCTAGAATCGCTCGACGATCGTTCCGAAACGACCATTTAAAAGAACGTTTAAAGCTTAAGATTTCGTTTACAGTGGCATAAAAGTAGGTAGTTCGATCTAAGGACATTTTCAGATAAACACACACATTCTACCTTTACGATAACGATAAAAATGTTAATTTCCATCTATACCATCGCTTTACACCGCTTCTTAGCTAAATAATATCCCCGCTATTACGTATATCACCATTTAATGAATCTTCTCGCATCAATTCCGACGTTTAATCATGGGGTTTTAATTGCCGACTTACCACGGCGTAATTCTCGAATGTATAGTCGTTGGACAAAAGATGTCTTCTAGTCCGCCACGTTCGAAGCAAGAAATTCGTAGTTCACCGTAACCCCCGTGACAAACGAGATATCTCGGCGCGGAAATGCCTCCGCAGTTGGTGGTTCAGGAAACCCTAAATAGAATATAGTCAAGATACAACCTTAAGTCGATTTCACACCTGGAGAATCAAATCCAATTTCACTTGGGTTTCGGCAATTTCCGATCTGTTTCTCCGTTTCTCAGACGCGATTAAACATCGCAATCTTTTTCAACGTCAAATAAATGATTCTGTCTTTGGAAAACGAGATGATGGGATTGGATCTTTTTGGTGTGATGTCGACTTTAGGTTGTCGGAAGGATCCTGTACATATCTATCCGTCCGAAGGTGGTTCGGTATTGGTGGGGGTGGTCCAAGCGTTTTCCTCTACTGTTACTTACGGACCATTTACTCGCGATTATATCCACTTGTGTGATCTAAGCCGAGGACCTCTGTACACCCGGGTCCAGTTTACCACCTCGCAGAATACTTGACGGTCCTTGCTCATTTTCGCTGCAACTACTATTACAAAGCCAGTATCCGTGGAGTTACGAGGAACGTAAGTTACACCGGCCACGAAACAGTTCAATTCCCCGGGCTGCTATTAATTCTTGTTTGGAATTTCGCGGCGAGATCAACGTGGCTCCGGCATCGCTGGAAAACTTGATTTGTCCGTATCAGCTTTTCCCGGAAGTCTTTACGAAACTTTTTTCAAAGTGTCTGCTTTATCCTGTTAAGCAACGTATCGGGATCAAAGTGTGATCCCGCGGCATGGATTCTTTGAACTGTTACGATAGCCGTGTTGGCTGTGAAATCCGCTTCCGTTAGAGGATCGTTCGTTTAATCGATCGAACGTGGCTCACCTTGCGTCTTGTTTCGTGTTTTTCCTTTTTTTGTTGGTAAAGTTTACTTCTTTACTGGCGCACGTGATTATTGTCGTCGAACGAAGAGGCATTACTCGTGGTACTTAGTTCTGATAACTTTTCGAAATGTGGATCGATACGTGGGGGTATCTTCGGCAGTAGGTACCGTTACTCGGTAACTAAACTTGCTTTTCATGGCGCAGCCGAGTTGGTTTCTGATTAAACTGTGAATGCCGAGAATACGTAGAGCCGTAGCTCACTCTGTTCTGCGTGAAACTTCGGTGAAGTGCGCTCGGCACGGAATCACAAGTACCCCGCGTATCCCGGAGGGATAGTTTGATTCTCCATAAAAGAACTGCGAAGGGGTTAAAGTGCACACGTGGAAACCCAACGCGGTAACTAATTCAACTCGTAAAGAAAAATTAGCGTCCACCTTTTTCCCGAGGAGATTTCCTATCGGTATTCTCGATCGCAAACAGATGGAAAAAAGATTTTCGTTGTCGCAATATGCTGGTTCTATTTTTGGCCATGGTACAATCGCGCGGTATCTGTGTGTAACGTTTGCTGCCCGAAAGATTGAAGCGTTTCGAGAAATTCAGCTGTCCATGCATATTTTATAAATATATGTTCTGCTCGTTAACCTGTCACAGTGAATTTATGGTTTCGACGAATCTGCGGAGTGCATATGTGCCAGGAAATCAGAAATATGAGCGGGCGGGTACCACAGCGGGAGGAGGGAAGCGGCTCCTTTTTAAAATCCTCCCGGTTATGCTTCGGCGCAAACAAAATCTGTCCTCCGTAACGCGATCATTTATTATCAATCCCACAATGCCAGAATATCTTCCGGTTATTCTCGACGAAAGGGGACATTCTATTAAATACAATCTAATCCACGCGGTTGCCAGTCGCGACGTTAAAAGGAATAACTTAAGACAGTCGAACGGTTCGTGGAACACCATCGTATGTCCATTCCGGTAGCTTACATTTGGAACCCGTTGAAATATATAGCCTCGGGAATCTACGAACCGCAACCAAAGGCTGATCTATACACAAACCGGATGTACCTTCGTACTTGCCCGGAGGAATTGCCCGAGACAAGATTAATCCCGAAACACGGCTCGCAGATTTCGAGAGACGTTTACAAAGATTATAAAGAATTCTGTTGCGATCTCGTTCCCTGTTTGCTCGTTTGTTTTTCCTGTTCTCGCATCTTTCGAATGGACCAACGTGAGCGGAGCAAATGGGTGACCGAGAGTGAGAGGAATACGGGCGCGAGTTAATACTGCAAACGAGGTAATTGGAGCATAAACTCGCCTTAAACCTCGGAGGACCAGAACCCCGGAGTGGTTCCTCTTAATTTTCTTGGGCCATCCCTTTGCGGCCGGAATAACGTCGGCGGAACATGGCCCGCAACAGGCCAACTCATTAGCAAATACTATTTATGCCGGAATTCTTCCGTGTAATTCGCTTTGCCGTAGATTTAATCCCGGTTTGACAAGTACAATGAAAAACGGTGACGATTCTGTCACGAGACTCGGTTCTTTGTTTTCTTCATTACCGACGACGTTATTTTTAATCACGTTGGACAATTTAACGTCTGAACGGATGAGTTGGCCGGGAGAAAAATCTCGGCACGAGTAAATCCTCACGCACACACTGTATTTCTGCGCGAACTTAGAATGAAAGGTACTTTATGAAAGTAAGTTACGCTGCTTAACGTTTAAACCGTTTCGTGTATCGCGCGAATAAATTCCCGTTGAAATTCACAATTACAGATAAGGCGCCACGTTGAGCGGACTTATTATATCGGGAGTTTATGAAACGCGGGAATAGTCGTGCCTGTTGGAAAACCGTGTCAATTTCCCGCCTTGGTATTCAATGCGGACGTCGCCGTTCTTTTTTTTTTTTTATACGGAACGTCAAAATGCCGCGCGATAACATTCGTGGTGGTGTAGGTCACGAGCGGTTTTAAAAGGACGTGTTCGTAAACAACGCGCGCCAAGTGTAATATATCGTACAAAAGATGACCCAGTATACGTTCTCGATTTTTGCAAACCTGACCTACTCGAACTCGTTTCCCCTCTTTGATCGACACACGTCGCGATAGTCGATCGTACGTAACATTTACATCGAGTCTTCAATTATCACGTAAATTTTTAACAAAAACAACGTCGTTCCCGTGAAAAAAAAATTAGATAAAAAACGGGGGGGGGGGATGGATAAACTTACCCGTGCGAGAAGTGAACTTTTATCGATAGCATTGTAAAATGCGAGGTTGTGTTAACGCTTTGTGCATGCTTCGAAGTTTATTGGGTGCGATGACGGTAATCTAAATTGCCGCGCATCCGCGCATAACTGGCGACAATAATGTACCAACCTCGCGGCTCTGTCGTCACACATACGCGCACGCTCTTTTTATTCTCCCGCGTAGTTGGATTTTTATTTAGTTGCATATAAAGTGTATATTGTTAAGAGCCGAGGGACTGAGCGTGGGGGGAGGGGGTCCGGTTCTGTGACCATCGTGTGCAAAATGCATTATATTCCGCTGACTGTCGGATCGGAAAATTTATTACGCCCATAAAGCTGACACGGCCAAGTTTACAAAATTAATAGAGATCTATGTGGAAATGTTCTGCTTTTTGTATGCGGCTGTACACCGGCATACATTTCCCTGATATCTCATACGGTACGCGGTATATACGTATGTATGTATGTATGTATGTATGTATGTACATATTATGCATCGATCATTTTTCATTTTTACTGCTGAAAACTGGTGGATTCATTTCAATTGGTAATTCTAGAAACAATATTGCTCTGTGAACTCGTCGAACTGGAAAAGTGGAAGGGGTCAGTAGAGGGGGAGAGGAGGGGGAGGGCGGTGGTGGATCGAAGGAAACGATATCTAGAAATTAATTACGTTCTATATTAAATTCCGTATTTGGGAAACTAAACGAGCTACATTCTAATTACTTCCTTGTTAGAGAATTTTAATCATTTCCACTATTCCACCGCTGATCGGTTCGTGTCGATCACCGGGAACGCTCATGTGAAAACAATTATGATACTCATTATTTTTGTGTGTCAAACACTCCCGCTCTCATTTCGGGAGCTGGGCGAAAATGTCTTCCATCCCTTTTCGGGGTTGGCCTGTTTCGTTGAATATCTAAACCAGACAGTGTAATATCCGGTGTAAGCCTTTGTGTGAGAACTACGACCTCTGTAAGCCTGCTCTAGCGTATTTCTGTCGGCTCTCAAACGCCCCCCCTCCCCGGAGATGGTTCTTCGACTCTCTATCCACAATGAATTCCCTCGTTTGCTTTCCGATGAGAGGCGCAATACATTGTGAAAACTTTCATATCGCGGGCAACCGTATAATTATATCGCTATAGTGTAGTATAGCCCGGCCCGGATTATTTACTTTGAATATTTTAGTGAGACCGGAGGTGATAGTGGAAACTCGGTTAACAGTTCGAAAGTATGTCTCACGGTTATGCGTTCAAGATATTGCCGTTTTTACGTGTCCCATTTTTTAAATTTCGTTACGAGTTATCGTACAGGGAATAAAGAAGTTGCTGTTTATGGAGAGAAGAAGTCTGGCAGCGTGTAAAGTCACGGAGAAGAAGAGAACGTAATGCCCAGTTTTTCCTCATTTAATTTATCATCAAGTCGCGCAATTACTGCTTAGTCGAGCAAGAATTTCTTGCTCGACATGACGTCCTCTGAAGAGTGTTACAAACGAGAGTGGGAAGCTATTCTTATGCAATCTAAAAGTTTTAATGATGTCGAAGCTCGGAGATAGCCAATATTCACTTCGTTCCGTCACTTTTCTTGCCTCGCGTCGCGTTGACTTTTTTTCAATGCGAAAGCCGCTCTTCCTCGGGATACTTGTATTTCGATCGCACGAAATAACATTCGAACGAGGCACCGAATTGTTACGACTGTAGAAATATTATTGCCAGTGGTTCTTCTAGAGTACTAATTAAAATTCATCTAGATTTTCCACGACGATTTTCCTATACAGTCGATGATAGCTGTAAGCAGTTAACGAAAACAGAAATAGAAAAAAATATAAGACTCAAGTTGGATCAAACTACTCGACATCCAATTAGATTTTTAACGAGGGTTTACAACATTTCGTTGCATTTTCGATGTAAATTATTTATCAACGTTCGTGAGT
This sequence comes from Mimumesa dahlbomi, assembly GCA_917499265.3. Lineage (NCBI taxonomy): Eukaryota > Metazoa > Arthropoda > Insecta > Hymenoptera > Crabronidae > Mimumesa > Mimumesa dahlbomi. The sequence continues at coordinate 6,856,916 of OU824126.1, forward strand.
TCCAAAAATAGACCGTTCCGTGTATCAAACCGTAGATAAAGAGAGGGCTTCGGGCAAGTTATACTTGTATCGTGGGTAGAAAAATTTCAGCGCTCCCTAAAAGTATAGAGTCTAGTAGTCAGGTCCCCGACTGTTTGACTGCGCAAACAAACGAGCGTTTTCTTCCACAAACAAAGGGCCAATTAACCGAGAAATATCGAGAGCCATAATTCTCGCGTGTAACGGGGGCACATGAAAGTTCGCTGTGCTTCGCGGTACTTGTTACGGAGTTTAAAAATGTTGCCGGCTCTTCTGAAGTGAAACGGCACTGCGGTCTAACGAACGGACGAATTCCGAAAACTAAGGGGAATTAACGAAATTAATAATCCGCACGCGCACCACGTGGGAAGCGAGGGAGAGGAGGGGCGGGGAGGGGGAGAGGGTAAGTGTAGGTGGTAGAAAGAGAGAATTTTCTGCGGCACGCGCATAGGCGTAGAACCGTGGCAGAAGGTGGGTTTTGTAGGGTTGGCAGTTACTACGAAAGTTAAAGCGAGAAGTGGTCCACGAGAGGAAAAACTGGTGCTTTTTAAGTACATAAAGGAACTTGCTTTCAGGGCGCCTCTGGTTAATTATTTCTTAATTGAAGAAATGGAGGTAACAATCTTTCTCTGTGAAAGTATTTCAGATTATAACTATAGTATCTCATCTCGTTACCTTTCATTCTTTGTACCCTTCGTTTCAGCTCCCTCGTAAACTTTCCGAGATTTTAATGTATCTCTCGTGAAGCACGCGACGTTTACCTTTGAACACGATTTGTTCATTTCGAGCCGGGCCGCTTGCATAAGCACAAGATCCCACCGATTTTCGTGTGGATTAACCAAATGCAGAGGCAGTTTCAGTCTGCTGATACGGTGAAACTTAAATTACACACGTGCCTGATTCCGGTCGATGCCCGATTAAATCTTATACGAACGGCTGAAAGCAGATCGCTTTAATTAAAACAAGTTCATCGATAGAATTCGGTTTCAGAGTTACGTAGGTACTTTCCACGCTCACTTATACACTCGTATTTCAATTTATACTTACGTCGAATCTACTTATCATGTTTTTTTGCCCTTCTCTTGACTTTCTTCATTTGGAATTTCAAATACAGCAATGGATCGTGCTTGGAATTCCGACTATTATTCGACCTGCCAAGCAATATCGCAAATACCGTTCGAAAATACCGAGCCATACCTATAATCCATAGTACTCATCGATAATGCCGCTAAATACCTGAGAGGTTTCATTCAATCCTACTTTGTACCATGCTGACAAAGTAGAACCATTTTTATAACTATTTTACATCGTACGGTTTAACGATATACATATCTATTTACGATGTAGCTTTCGTACAGCTTTTCATCCCCTAACTACGCGAGACTTTCAGTTTGACATTTCAAGAGTTAATTTCCTTTCACACACATCCAGATTGTTAACATATTAAATTAGAAATGTTTGTTACGTTACGTTCTTGACATCAAGCTTCGTAAAATTAAGGTTCAGAATGCGCATTCGAAACATATTCGATCATTTTTATATCTTGAAAATTGCGCGAATGGCGAGCGATGTATGAAAATCCCGAAAAATCGTCAAATTATGACAGTTTTTTGGTCGGCATTCGCTCAATTTTTGAGATAGCGATCTGAAACTGGTACCATTGTTTTAGTTAGGAAATTCTACGCCAGAACAAAGTATAATAGTTGTACTTTTCGAAAATTTAATTTTTCGCAAAAATCTGAAGGGGGTAGTCAGGATTTTTTGCGATTTTCGTAATTCGCCTGGTATTTCCACAATTTTTGAGCTATTAAAACGATCCGGGGCGTTTTGGACGCGGAATCCGAAGCCGAATAAGACAGTGAAAGAATTATTTTGATATCTAAAAAATTGTAGAAATGGCGAGCGATTTACGAAAATCGCAAAAAATCCTGACCTACCCCCTTCAGATTTTGGCGAAAAATTAAATTTTCGAAAAGTACAACTATTATACATTGATCTGGCGTAGAATTTCCCAACTAAAACAACGGTACAAGTTTCAGACGGCTATCTCAAAAATTGAGCGAATGCCATTCAAAAAACTGGTTGAATTTCACGATTTTTCGCGATATTCGTAATTCCTTCGTCATTTCCGGCATTTTTGAGATATCAAAATGACCCGGGACGTTTTGGAAGCGGAATCCGATGCCGAATAAGACAGTGAAAGAATCAAGTCGATATCAAAAAAGTTGCGGAAATGACAAAGGAAATACGAAAATCGCGAAAAATCGTCAAATTCGACCAGTTTTTTAGTCGGCATTCGCTCAATTTTTGTGATAGCGATCTGAAACTTGTACCATTGTTTTAGTTGGGAAATTCTATGCCAGATCAACATATAATAGTTGTACTTTTCGAAAATTTAATTTTTCGCAAAAATCTGAAGGGGGTAGGTCAGGATTTTTTGCGATTTTCGTAAATCGCTTGCCATTTCCACAATTTTTGAGATATTAAAATGATTCTTTCACTGGCTTATTCCGCTTCGGATTCCGCGTCCAAAACGCCCCGGATCATTTTAATATCTCAAAAATTGCGGAAATGGCAAGCGATTTACGAAAATCGCAAAAAATCCTGACCTACCCCCTTCAGATTTTTGCGAAAAATTAAATTTTCGAAAAGTACGACTATTATACATTGATCTGGCGTAGAATTTCCCAACTAAAACAATGGTACAAGTTTCAGACGGCTATCTCAAAAATTGAGCGAATGCCATTCAAAAAACCGCCTGAGTTTGAGGATTTTTCACGATTTTCGTAATTTGCTCGCCATTTCCACAATGATAGAGATATTAAAACGATCCGGGACGTGTTGGACGCGGAATTCGAAGCCCAATAAGACAGTGAAAGATTCAGGTCGATATCTAAAAATTTGCGGAAATGACGAATGTGAGCAAGTTTAATTGATTTCAAATCCTGTGTAAAATGCAGTTTATGTTAATGAGCAACCTATTCCAATGTAACATTCTCTTTTACTTGGCCCATAGCTTTGCATTTTCGATGCTTTTTGTGAATTTAATATTCACGAGCATTTAATTCGCATCGCAAACAGCTGTTCGGACCAGATTTCCATATTCGACGGAAATTCAAAAAAACTACTCGAACAAACTCCTTTCTAACCCCCTCCCCATCCCTCGAACGAGGCTAACCCTTTCGCGTAGGACCAGCAAGCAATCCGGAGTGCTTTATTACGCTTGTATAGCGTTCGCAGAGCGTGTCATAGCCCCCCAGCTGACTGATTCCCCTGTCTGCTTGCGTGTACAAGGGAGAGAGAGAGAGGGAGAGGGACACGGAGTGGGAGAGGAGAGACTGATCGAGCGAGAGAAAGTAATTGGTGGCAACGTGTGGCGAGCGGCAGTGGAAACTGGGGAGAATCGGTCACGTGGTGGTGTATACGGACACCGTACATATGTAGTGCTGTAACGTTTAGAAAACCACATAGCACAGAATGTGGAGAACGGGGTCGCAAATCACTTGAAAACAAGCTTCGAGGGATAGGTTCGAAAGTGTGAAACTAATACATAACAGTAGTTGTATTAAACCCAGGGGTAATTTTGAGTCATCAACATTGCGAATCTGTTATTGAATATGAGATACGTCTAACGATACCGAAAACATCGTTATTCCGTGGTTGCAGAAGGTCGAAGATATTACGTGGGCTAGTAGGTGGTTCGCCTAGATGTTCATTGCACCCGCTACGATCTTACTGCAGTGATTCCCGGCACACGAAACCGCCATTAAAATGTTCTAATTATTACTTTATACGAAACGTGCAGAGATATTACCTTAAACCAACAATGCCGTTCCAAGACCACTAATTCCCCCATTTACGTGATCCGACACGACCAGATTGCATCTCCCAATTAATTTCCCTCCGTCCATCCGGTCTACGTACGTGTAAACTTCTGACGAAACCTCCAGTCGATGGGAAAGTAAAAAGGAAAAATCACGAAACCAACAAATTCACCGGAATCTCTTCCGGCTAGATTCTGTTACCAATGGCGATACTCGAAGGTACTTTGAGGTTCGTTGATTTCCACGTTAGCGACGGAGCGTGTAACACGAAGCGCGATATCCAGGACAGGGGCGTAGGTAACCAATTCAATAACGGGTCGTCTAAACACGGCCCCATAGATCGGTAATGGTTGGCTTGTGACGTAGCGACCGCTCTCTCGCACCAGCGTTCGTTTACTCATCCCGTCTGCTTTCGGGTCTCTCCATCTTCATCTCCTCAGTCTCTCTCCTCCCGTTCCTCCACCCATCTGCGTCTCTCTTTCTCTCTCTCTCTCCCTCTCCCTCTCCCTCTCCCTCTCTCTCTGTATGTACGCGGTGTGTAGAGGCGCAGACCAATGGATCCCGTGCTTTACCACGGGGGAGATACGTGGTACACGTTAGCCACGTATAACCGAACAGTGTTATGGGCATGTTCTCATGTCAAACCGCAACCTAACGACCTTAGGGGGTTAATGGTGGCGCCTGCCACTGGCCTCTCCCCTTCACCCTCACCTAACCGATCCAGTGATAAATTGCTGTTAATGAAGCCGTTGCACTTCTCTGGCCATCATCGGATCTCCACCTTCGCCAACGATTCCAATTTCCTGTACAACTTGCGACAATACCGATACCCTTCGATTTATAGTACCTTCTACCATACCACCACCGTTACTATCACGACTACCAACCGACCAGCCAGTCCGCGTAAGCAATCTGCCGGTTGACTGCGACCTTTCCGCTTAGGCATTTGCATCGGATTCGCCGCGACAACGGAACCACCCCTGGCCGTGTTCCAAACGAAAGTACCCTTTTCGGGACATGAAGCACACTTCGCTGGCAGGAGTGTCGTCGACCACCTGGCTGGAAAGGAAGTGGTTAGAAGCCGCGCGAATTAGAGGAGCCTCGATCTCGTCTTTTTTTTCTCTTCTCCCGGCGACGCTTTGTTCCACTCTGCCTCCTCTCTCTTTCTCTTGCCCTTCTTTCACCCTTTTTACTATTTTTCCTCGCGGTCATTCTTCTCCCGGAGAGTTTTAGGCGGATTTCACCCTTTCTAACCCTCCCCACCCCGTCCTCGTGTTCCGCCGGCGAAGCCACTATACATTTGCCTGATAGGAATTCTCTGTGAAAATCCCCTCCGGGGATTGTATTTTTTCGAAAAACGTTTTCTCGTTCGGTTAAAGGGAATAAGAATTATACTCGGTGCGCTAGGAACGCGCTCGCTTCTCCGTGAAATAGTCGAGAACGAATTGTCGAGAGTATCCGTGGAAAGGAAAAGTAGGTCCAACTACTTTACACGTGATTTAATTATCGAGTCTATCTGCTGTTTGCGAAACAAGCTTTCGAGAACAATACCAAACAACCGGCGAGAAGAAAAAAAAGAACTGCCTCTTTTAATTGGAGCAAACTGTACGAGTGATCGAGCGAGACACGTGTTTCGCTATGTTGGTAAGTTCAAGCGTGTATGGCAAATGGTGCAGCGGTCACGGTCCCAGAATTCTCGGCCGCAGTTCTCTCGGAATCGATACAGCCGATTTCCTTCTCAATTCCCGTATTCCTCCATATAAACCTACGATATGTTTCCACCCCAGATTTTACAGGGGGTGAAAAGTATCCCCATGCGATTGTTGATCCCAAAATTGGCTTCGACAATTTCGTACCGTCCAACGATTCATCTTTTTTTTCCTCCCTTCCCCACCACCTTTCTCCCTCGCTTACCCTCCGCCCCCCCTCTCTCTCTCTCTCTTTCTCTTCCCCTCGTAATGAAAATCCCGATTCCTTCGACTTCTTCCAAGGGGTCCCCTGCAGCGTTGTAATTTGCATATACGCGGGACGCTTAAAGACTTCTTAGCGCGACGGTTTTGATTTAGCGCCCTACCCCTGCTGTACAGGGCGAACCCGGAGAACCACGAGGACAGAGAGGAGGACAGAGGACGTGGCAAGATGAAGGGAGAGGATACGGGGAGAATACTAAGGGAGGGAGACATCGTCTCTCGTCTGCATCCTAATTACCTCATTTTGCCTGAAACTGCCCGGAATCCAGGATACTCAGCCTCGGTTGGGTTTCCAGTGTTCGCCCTGAGCCCATCCTTACGCCTAGGAGGGAACCGAGAGAGAAAGAGAGAACGAGAGAGAGAGAGAGAGGGTGCAATCCCTTTTCTCTCCTGGATTCCCTCGTGGAAGGAGAGAAAGATGGAGTAGGCCAGACGCGAGGAAAGGCAAGGGAAAAGGAACCGAGTAGGGAATGGCTTTCATAAATCTCTGTCGTAAAAAGAGGATTTATTTCGACGATGGGGGGATGGTTCGGGCACGTACCCTGATCCCAGTTCCATTGAGCCACGGCGCGAAACCGAGCGCGGTAAAGTCGCGCGGGCTGCCTCGTTAGCTCCGCGATAAAACGTTTACCCGTTTACCCGTTTACCCGTTTACCCGTTCACCCGTTCACCAGTCCGCCGATGTCACTTCCGGCAATCACTTAGACTCGCCCGCCCCCGTAGGCCCTTCATTTTTTATCCCGGGCGACCCTATCTTATCCTTGGGACTCCCCCGAATGTGAGCGATGGAACGGGCATTCCGGGGAATCGGCGGAAGTGTAAATTAAATATTACGTCGGCACGTTCGCGTGTTTATTCGAGTGTGTGCGAATGTAGGGTGAACGTGGGAGGTTGTGTGAGTGTAATTGTAACGTTGGGCGATCGGTAATGACTCTCCCGTTCCATTTACACGATTTGTCAAATTCCCTTTGCCCGCGCGGTTATAGGTGCACGGTGGTAATAATTATTCCTCGTTTTTTTCGAACGGACAAAAGTTGGAATAAAAGTTAAAATAAAGGGGGCGAACGGTTGGAATAAATTGTACGATACGAAGCTGCCGAACGAGTTTCTCTCGATGCGCGCGTTCGCTAAATCGACCAGTGTTTTCATTGTACGGCAAGTAGCACGGGCTGCTTGAATAAAAAATAGAGTATAACCCGTTCGTCGTCGGAGTATTATAATCAAATTGTACCGCGTAACTTTTATTCTCGAACGAAGGACAGACAACGAGTGTATAGCGCGAAAAAGTGTGCTGAATATCCGCGTAATTCTACGATCCTTTTTTTCTCCGCCATTAAAGGTCGTTCGAAATTAACGGGTAACATAAAACGTGAAAGTTAGCGAAGATACGTCCTATTTTCTACGGCCGCGAGAGCGAGGATCATTACGCTGCGAGCCGACAGGAACGTATACACCTACGCCCCCTCCCCCTCCCCTCCTCCTTCTCTCTATTTCCCACTCTATTTCGAAATTGACCTACGTGCTCTCGATTTTCAGCGCTTCCCTCATTCCATCCCGTGGATTTTTCAACGTTGCAGCTTGGAAGCTGCGTATACACTCGATGTATACCGTACGAGGATATCTACTCGTATCGAGTGATCCGTACAGGTATGCATGTAAAAAGCGCGCACGTGTATTTTCCCATATACGTATACCGGAGAGGTTAAAAGAAGTAGAGTCTAGATAGAAGGTAGAGAGTTCCAGATAGGAACCATAGCGGAGCAACCATGTTCCTCGTGTTTGTTCGTCAAAGTGTTGGTAGGTTTGTTCCGTCGGTGTGTTTTCCTGGTTCCCGAAGAGTCGTTAGCGTCACCACCCGACGTCGGATCTTCGTGTCAGCCGGGATGACGTCGAGATATCTCGATATCGAGATACTCGTGTTCTTTCCTTCTGCATATAGAGAAAAATCCATCCTCGAACGAAAATCAGGTTCCCGTTGGTGTAGCTTGGTTGGCGTTGTTATAGGACTCGAGGATTGGGGGGAAGGGGGGGGGAGGCAGGGGGTCCTACCTCCCGTTCGTCTTGGCAATAGCTAAGAATGAAAGACGTAAGGGTGGTTGTCGAAGAGGGCGAAGGGTTGGGTAGACAATGAGATTCGTCTACGTACAGAATTGGAAGACTGCGATCGGATGATAGTCGAAAGGTATAAGACACTCGGGAATAAGGCTGCGACAATTTCTCCCGGGAATATCCCGCAAGACTCCCGTTCTCCTGAGATAAGAGGGCACCTGCTTCCTCGTCATGGAACGGAACGAAATCTTCTCCCCGCAACTTTCTAGATACTAGACGAAATAACGTTGATCGGCGACGCGGCCGTATTACAGAAATTGGATTTGTCTTGGCTGCAATACTGCGCCCGGGACCCCGTTACCTTCGAGATGCCGGGGAACTCGTTTTCTATTACAATTGCATTTCTCATCCGGAATGACGGTGCCGTTGGTTATCAATTTTTCAAACGACGTCGACGCGTGTCATTAGAAAGTTTCGTTCTTCCGCGGAGATTACAATAACAGGTCGTAGAGGATTTCGCGTCGTTATAAATGCAAGATTTATTTTCAGTCGGTAGACACACACACACACACACACACACACGCATACAAGGGAAATGATATCTGTTTTAGATATCTGATACACATAGAACGGAGGACACCGTAGATATACGTGGTAATGAGGGAGTTCGGGGTAACGTCGCCTGTGGGCTATGTAACTTGCGACACCAATTGTCGTGGGCTGTATCAAAGCTAGTCGAGGGGCTTCGAGAGGTCTGTGTAGTTTAGCAGACGGCGTCTGTAAATATATGCAGAAAGTTATCTACTAGAGAGGTATTCACGATTTTGGAAATTGCCACCAGCGAGATGAGAATGTTCCGCGTGAGTGGAGTAATATTACTCGGCCCCGGAACAGGATGTGACAGTTAGGATCAATTCACCGCTTGTCCGTCTTTCTCTATTTTGCTTAATTAGAACTAACGCCGTTTCGATCTACCTACATACACATATACATATACATGTACATGTACAACCAACTAGACTTAAGCGAACGTCAAAACTCAAACGTCACGTGCCAGTCCCGATGAAACATTCAAGTTTCTATTTAATTTCTATTTATGAGATCGTTCGTAATACATGCCGCGTGATTAATCGCGTATCGACTCGCGATATCTCGCGTGTTTCATACATTATCTGGCAGTTTGAAAGGGATATTTCCGATCAATCAGAATACGAGGCTCGTTCGATAGCGCAGTCGGAACCCAAACCACGGACGGGCTTGTTCTCGCACATTCAAAGTTACATAGGAAAATCTGGCCGTACGCCAGGCTACTGTAAGAGTGCCTCCACTTGCGTGCACGTTATACCAGACTGCACTTTCCGACTTTTTGGGGTCCTCCGGTGAATCTCGTCTACTCGTTCTCCCGACCATCGCTGTTACAAACGCGACCGGACGACAGATTTGTCGGAACTTGTGTTCGAATTTTTACATCCAGGATGGGGGAAGACGGATATTCTTCGGACGTCTGGCGATCTCGTCGGAATAATTCGTACCCTTTGAAAACGTGAAAGGGAATACGTACGAATTTGTTTTTTAAAGACTTTCCACTCCATTAAATGATAGGTATGCTATCGAAAGAGTTGCATAGGATCCCGGGTCCCAACGGAAACGTTTTATAGGGCACTTCAACGACACACTGGCAGAATGTAAACACATTCGCACAATAGATACCATAAAATAAGATAGCTCTTTTTATTACTACTTCTCGCGTGTATGTCCTCCGTTGTTTCGTTGTGTTTTTTTATGTAGAAAATTTGATTTTCGATGGTCTCCTGTTTCATTTTTTTCCCTGTCTTTTTTGTTTCACCGTTCCGTTCTATTGTTCTCGGCCTTTGCATGAATTCCGGTACAATGGCAAGCGTTTTCACGTACACTTACGTAAGTTTCTCTATGGTACGCCATGCGCATGTGTGTGTGTGTGTGTGTGTGTTTATAATCTAGCCGGTATCTAGCGATAGGAGGAGGACGATCATAGTAATTTCGAGGTTGGTCGCTGCAACGAGCCAAAATATCCCGCGGCCTTTTTGCGGCAGCGGAGTTATTAGCGGCGAGCGACATTCGTTGTCCTTCTTGTTACGGTTCTCCACGCACGCGTGGCTGCCTCGAGATTGTTCATTGCCGACAGTGTTCATTGTCGGCGGAGAACATTTCGGCTACCGTGTATTACTCACGATTATACGCGCCGGGATTTGGCGAACGTTGCAATCCGTTGTCGAGGGTTCGTTTTTAATAAAATGTATGATTACACGTTCCCTGGAGAAATTGTTCCGCGCTCCGGAAACTGGGATACATTTGTATATTGTGACTGGATGGAAAATGTAATATAAAATGAAGCAAAAATGGTAGAGCCGTCCGGTGGTGTTAGAACGTCATGGGTACAAGTCACACGGTGACGAGTGGTACGCGTGTAAGGTTACGCGGACCGTGAACAATTTCGTGGAATTTTTCGTCTGCGTTTTCACAATTTTCCGAGATATCGATTCGAAAGCGACGTCGTTGCGTTCCGTTTGAAGTTTCCACGTGGAGAGCATGTCTTCGATTTATTCCGACCGAGTCTCCTCTCAACCGTGGTGTCTAAAAATCTGCCGGATCGATTTCACATGAAATCCTGTATTAACTAACGACCACTCGGACCCAAGTAGTTCTCCGCTCTTTTCCCTCGTCGATGACGCGTCCGTGTGAGGTGTCTGTGTACAGCCCGTGGTTCTAACAAAACCAATTTGAGAAATCCTTGTTCACGTAAACCCTATCTTGAGGTTCTCGGACACCACGGTCCGCAGGATGCGGCGGACGAGGAGAGACGGTCGTTAAGTGCAAGGATCACGTAGCTCCTTTGATAAAGTTCTGAGTCGTTTCTCTCGTTACGAGCCGGACTCCTTATCCTGTCCGAAGGAAACTTCGCGACGTTGCACGTGTACTTACAGCCCCTCGGACATTTTTTCTCTCTTCGTCTTGTTCTTTTTCTTTCGTTTCCTTTCGTTTCTACTGGCACGCTTACAAAGCCACATCAGCCTTTTCCCAGCGGAACAAACCGCCCGAGTTTTCGGCGGAGATGTCTTTCCGGATGTAATTTTCAACTCGTTGGAGAAAAAAAAACAGCGAATCGGAGCGGCACCAGGGTGTACGAGGAATTCCCCAAGATTTGATCCTCGCATTTTCGGGATTTTAATGACCGTGCGTTACAGGGAATAACCCCGCCGATGTTAAGACTTTTTTCGTTTGCTATACATGACGCCAACTACGTCAGGTTGAAAGATTAACGAGCTGCTACGAATCACTTCCCGTGGAAACAAGGAGAGCTTGTCACGGATGTCTAGTAAATTTTCATTTAACGTCGTTACGTGATGTAATTGAAAAATAGGATTATTCTATTTTGCCGGTTCGGTGCAAGCTTCGTTTTTAACGTTCTCGACAGAGCCATGTATGCTGGGAACTAGAATAAACTTAATTATTAATGTAAAAAGGTTTCATGTCACCGTGTACCGCGGTCTCGTGACACTTTAATTTCATATCACGCTTGTTTTCCCGTTACCCTCTCATCAATTTTCCCTTTTTAATCTTCCCTCTCGTCTATTTTCTATACACGTATGCAGTCCTTTCGTTTCGTAGCTATTTCTCTACGGTGTACTCTATGCGTCCCATCCTCTGTCTCGGGATCGATAAAGGAACGTCTAGGGCAATTTCATTAACGGAAAATTCGCGATGCGAGTCCCATACGGGACAACGTGGAATATGTTTCCCATTGCCGACTCGACTCCGTTGCGGAAATTCTATTGCGTTTCGCGTAACGGTTAAACGGTCTGTTAATTCGCGTCTGTAAAAAAAAAAAAGTTGCCGGACATTACGAGTTTGCTAGTACCGTGACACCAGGATCGAGCAAAACTTTCCAACGTCATTTCCCGGTTATGGTAGCGCGTAATATTCATCAGCATTACGGCTCTAACAAGTATCCACGGTTTTAATAATTCCACCTGACCACCGTGTGTACGTACACGCATACACGCGAACGGAGCACACAGCGGGGAATTGAAAATCGGGACGGTTGAAATTGCATTAATCGCGCCGGTTGTAGGGGCATCTTGGAAATGTTGATTGCTCGGCCGAGTTTCTAACGTTCAGCCAGCACGTCAGTTTGTTTCTCAGTTGTTGGCGCAGCTGCTTTGCGCATTTGTAAGTGGTTACACGTAAAGGGTCGACCGAGCACAGCCAACTTGCGTGGAACTTCTCGAAATTTCGCGCGGTGAATCGTAACGCTTGCCGGCCGTTTGGAAAATCCGTTACCCGAAGAAAAATACCTCGGTTCTCCAATGAATTATCCCCGGGATATTCGTCGTACGTTCGGAAATTTCGCCGAGAGTGCATTTGCCAACCGTTACAGATTATTATATGATCGGCACTCAGCTTCCAATGACGGACATTCGAAGAAAAGAAGAACGTGGGAAAGTTTTATAGCAGCCCCGAGTCTATATCCGCGGAGTTCACCATATGGTTTTACAGCATTGAGTTTACAGGGCGAGCGTGACGGGAACACCAAAATGCTCTCGACCATTCGGGAAACGTCGAATATCGCGGCTCGTAAGCGCCCGAAACGAAATTCGATGCTAAACGAAATCCTAGACACAAAGGACCACCCGCGAGCAAATAGGCCGTCCATGTGTTATTCCTGGAATTTGACACGCGGCTGGGGGGAGGGGGAGAGGACACGGCGTGTTAACGTTGACTAACGTTCAACACTTTGCCTGTATTTAGCCCTAGGCATCGTAGGGCAATGGACCTGTGTCCGTCAAATCATAATTCACCCTCTTTTCTGGTCTTTGTGCCGGAAACAAGCCGCGCGTACCTCGGTGTCGAACTACGTAATTCAAACGAGCCTCGAAAATGCGTGTAAAAAACACCACCGCGTCTCGGTCTTTGTTGTCCGGCGGAAATTCACGCGAGTCAATTAACATTATACACGATGAGAACGAAAGGTGAACATATTCTACGAACATTTTTTTCTTTATCATTACCGCGGAGTCTTTCATTTCCCGGGGAAACATTAACGCTGGAAACACGAACCATGCGCAGGTGGATGGGAACGTGTTGCGCTACATCCACCCCTTTGATTTTCGCGATACGTTGTCTGTATTATTGTAAAATATGTAATTTTTTATCTTACACTAATTTACCGATATCGAGATACAAAACTGTGACGAGAATTTCTTGGAAATTGATGGATGTTGATTTCCATACAGGGAACGAGTCAACGTGTAGCATCTTATACGTATACACCTATACGAACTCCTTAGAATATGTTACACGCAGCCTGCGACGTCTGTGTTTCTCGAACAAACATTTTCTATATTCCATCGCGGATAAAAATATCCCTTTATGCGGGAGTAACGGTGACTTTTATCCAGGCCGCGCTCGCGCGCCCGCTGTGATTATTGTCGCAGCAGAGGCGGTTGCGTGGCGATATTTAAAAACGAACAAAGAAATCTATATTAAAATGCAGCACCGGTGTACATACGTATCTTTACACGTTTATGTAGATGTGTAATATCACGTTCGGATAGCACGGGGGGTACTGCATGGCTAGGTGCTCGCCTAGCAATTCTGCCACCCCCGCTTTGAACTTTGATATTACTTCTGGATAGCGAAACCCATCTTGTGTGTGCGCGCGAGGGTGTGCGTGCGTGTACGTGCGTGTGTGTGCGTGTGTGTACGCGACCGGAGGAGGAAACGAAAAAGGAATCTCGACGACTTTCGATTCGGTGTATGCTCGTGGCATCAAGTAACACGTTATGTCCTGTATAGCACTGCATACTTCGCGGAGAGGAAAAATCAATGCCCGGTGTGTGGCCCCGGCGAAGAAACAAAAAAAAAATCAAACTGAAGCATGGACGACCTGGGAACACCTGCGATCGACATGCTTTTCATTTTTGTCATTGAGGTAGCGCGGTGGGAAACTACGGGAAAATTGCACGGTGCTAAACGGTCCCGCGGAAATAAATCAAGCACAATTATGTGTCGCGATTTAAAAATGGTAACAGCAGCTGCGATGGAGCCAAGGTTTAAAAGGTTATTGTTTCATTTTATTTGAAAACCCATACCATTCACGGAGAAATCATTTGTGCAGCACAATGGGTACCGTTGTGTGTTCTTTTTCTCACGTGTTTATTCAGTTGAAAATGGAACAAACAATTATCGCCCGATGAAAAGGTATAATCCAGATTTAGCTGATTCGTGACACTCTCGGATGATACGGCAAATGTACGGTATAAATGGGACGAGCATGTTAGAGTCGGAATCTGTTAGAGTCACGTTTACGATTCTCAGACAACTGTGGTTAGAGTTAGGCTAACAAAGATGAATGTGGGCGTCCATTCAATAGGACATTATCCCTTGTACACGTCTCGAATTCGGCAGTTCTTAGTCGTTTCTACGCCGAGCGTTAATTTTCTTGCTATCATCGTCCTATATCGCGTTGTTACCCCTCGCCACTGGAGTAGTGTCAACGGGATTGTTATCAAACCCGATGAATGTTAAAAATTTGTCAACTGTTACGAAAGCTCGTAAATGACGGTGCTTTTTGAAACGATAGCTGTTATCGAAGTGTAAAACACGATGTTAAACGATATTCCTACTGTACGTTGATCGGTAGATCATTAATTTAACGGGGGGATCGTAACGCCTGATCTATACCCGGTATAATTTGTATTACGGTGTTCACGTAAAAATTTTTACGATTCACACTATATCTATTCGTCAGCTTTTAGAGCATCGTAAAACATCAGGAGCTCGGCTCGAGATTAGAAAGAATAACAGATATTCCATATTTCCGAGTGAAAATGGTATTTTAACTCCCACGGACACGAATGGTTCGTACAAAAATAGAAAGAAAAATTAAATTTTATTTGAATACGATATCAATTTCAACGATTTTACACACGAATTTACGAAGTGGTGGCGAACCATGAAACCTATACAGGCAGAAAGTGTTATACAGAGCACACAGATTACGAAAACAATCATATTTGTTAAACAACGTTGCATTGTTTGCAGTGAAAGAATTTGAGGGATGTATCGGTCAGATACAGACACGATTTTCCACCCGTAATATATCGACGCCGTTGATACCGTATCGGCAGGGGCAATTAATTTGGTGAGATTTTTCGTTGCCATGTATCGGGTTTATAGACTTGCGGACGGCGGCAGAATAAACGTAGGTAAATTTACACGGCGGTGGAAATTCATTTGAAAAGGTTGTGTCGCGCCGTCCGCAATACCCGGCAGCTGCGTCATTCCGGCACCGATGGTGCTGACCTACTTATCATTCCTACATGACATTGAATATTCGCAGTTAAGGTTTTGAATATTCATCGTTTAAGCGGTTTACATAATTCATCGGTGCCGCGTATCGATTTCGAATTACACTCGATTTATGCTTGCGCGAATTCCTCACAATGGGTAATTTTAAATTTGCGGCAACATACATTACGGATCGGCCGGGAGAGTGATTGGATGCGGCTCGCATACAGATTCCGGAATTTAATTACAACTTCCGAACGACCGGTGTTCGCGTTAGAACAATCGTTCCGTATCTTGCGTAGCGAGAAATGTATATCGCGTATGTATGTATGTATATGTGGATCTTTTATTCTTTGAAATTACTTTGCTGGTAGAAAACTCTTGCAGATTTGAATTTCCGCGTTTTACGAAACAAGTAAATACGATGGTGCTTTAGATTCTTTACTAATTTCACGTTTTTTAAATTTTCTTGCAAATTTTCTTTGACAGTCCTCGAATTTTATCACTCGAAGTAATTTTGCATAATTTTCGCATGTTCATACGCTTGTAAGTGAAGAACGACGTAACGTTCCTCGAAGTGGAGTTTTTCCTGCGAGTTCCTCTCGGCGCTATAAATAGGACTTTAACAAACGCAGTGGCAGTTAAATTATTAACAGGAAGCCGCTAAACTTGCATGTTTCATTCAATAACGCCAAAAGCTCGAGTCAGAAGAGTGCTCACATCATTAACAGCGCGTTTAAAATCCGTCTTTAATGACTAGTGCCTTCATTCCGAGGTCGTTTTATCCATAAAAAATAGCTAGAAACTCCCGTCAACATGCCACACATTTTATTGCATCACTGTCCAAGAAAAATGCATAGATTTGCCCGCACCGGCAAACTGCTAAGTTCACCGTCAACAGACGCAACTGTCAACCAAAATAAACAAAAAATAATAAATTAATATCCCTTACCATATCGCAGATCGAATTCGTATGATCCTAACAAACTCGTCTAATGGTCGTCCCACGAAATTGTTGCCCTCCTAAAAGTTCCCTCCTTAAAACGGGATATAGACATCGTCCGTTCAATTATCCTCCGGATAGTAAGTAGTTTAGATAATGTATAATCGCGAACCCTAGATCGTATCTCGGGACGCTTGTTTCCAAGCAGGTGGAAAGATAGAGCTGTGTGTGTCGCCGTGTGTCAGTGGGCGTGGGATGAATACGGAGGGTCCAGGATACAGAGAGCAGAAGAGAACAGAAGAGAAGAGAATCGATGGTGAAATCATAAAGGGGGTGCGGAGGAAGAGGGAGGGAAAAGGTGGGAGGTGGGGGAGGGGGGAGGGTTAGGGGGTTCTAGTTGTCGGTGTCCCAAACGTGCAATATCGAAGATTTCTCATCCCGCGTGTACGAGCTAACCAAGCATGTATGTATGCGAACGTGTGCGCGGGTATATGTATAGCAGCAGAGAGGATAGACTAAGTGGAGAGGGGGTATCAACAGCCACCGATGTCGGCAACTCTATGACGAAGAGGCGGAGGAAGATCCGAGATAAGCACTCGAGACAACCGCAGGAGCCGCGATTTAATATTAACGCGGACGGCGCGGCACTGTGCCGCTCTCTCGTCGTTGATTACACTCCATTGTGCCTCTCTCGCACCTTTGCTAATCTATACACACCACCCCCGTCCCACCTTGCGCCCCCCTGTCATACGCTGAGACCGTATATCAAATGTGTCCGTAGCAACGGAAACGGGAACCCGCGCAGCCAGCTAGCGTGTTGGTGTGCCGTGTGCCAGACCTATGGGGACTCGGTCGACGGAATAATATTACGGAATTGTTTATTTCGATCGATGGATCAGAATTCAAGTAGAAATCTGCTCGGACAGGAGCGTTTTCGTAGCGGTGGACCGGCAACGGGGGGAAAACGTGTTTCCAGGTATCAAGATATTCGCGTGGGAAACGGGAAACAGCTGCGGCAGGTTCGAATGAAAATTGGAAGCCGGTGTCGCGAACGAGGACGGCTCGTGATTAGCACGTCTTTCCGGATTGATATACAGTCGACGAGGAACGTGACCATGTTCGCAATCACCTCTGCCGTCAGCTTTGAAATAGTCATCCACCTGTCGATCGCGCGAACTTCGAGCGAGTAAGCGCTGCGGTTCGGTCGACTGATTACGCTTTAACGCGACAACGGCCGAACCGTCCAAGCGTGACATTTTTAAGAGGATTATAAATCGCGTGGATTCTAGACATAGGATCGTCCCTGGGAATTACGTATTAAAGGGTGTGTTTCGTTCCTATTGAAATTTCCTACCGCGATTTAAATAGCAAGTTTACATACGATTATTGCTTAATATCTTTAAACACCGAGGACATATATTTACATCGGGGAAACGTTGTATAATTAAACTAAGAATTTTATGAATATTCAGTAGGATATGACAATCGTACGTTTCAGTTATTAAAAATTGTACGATACTGTGTCAATGAAATATTTTTCACGTTGCTAGCGATACTCTGGGGTTTTCGGGCAAACAAACATCAATATTGAATATAAACCAGAAGATGTAGCGTGTTTACGCATCGGCCACGGTGTGAGAAACGTTTCACCGGTGGTTTTTAGTCATCGCGAAAAGTTAGCGCGATGATTTTCTCGTCGACTTGTAGCGCGAAAATATGCGTAGAGCCGTCTCTCGTTAGCCGATGTTATTCCGAACATAATATAACGCAATTTGCGAGTATTCGAGTGTTCGTTATGTATATCGTTTTCGTAGTTTACCGGTGTATCGGCTTTTCGTTGTCGCGGTAAATCCATTCGTTCTATTCCGGATGTCATAAACGTTCCGACGAATCGTAAATTACTTCGTTATTTCGGTTTCGTTAGCGTAAAATCGAATGGACGTGTAATCAAAGTTTTCGCCGTAGTCTTTTCGTTTTGCGTCACCCGGTTACGCGGACATTGTTTCTAATTAACGGTATTCTTTTTGAAAACGTTTGCAGGTACACAGACAACCGGCCACGGTGACATCGCGGTAATCAAAGTGTTGATGCGTTACCGACCCGCGCGTGTCTTGTAAATGCAAATTAGACCGGCACAAGAGGGGCGTACGCATCCGTTGCATTAATTATTCGCTTTGTTATCCTCTGCGGCGTTGTTTACCACTCCGAACCTTTCGCGGCGAGATCACGAGTGCAGTTGGAATCGTCGTTATCAGATAATTAACAAGTCCACCAATTCCGTGGCCCATGGGATATATCAGCGACGCCGTCTGAACACAGGCGAAAGTCGTTCCATCGGTGAATTAATAAATGATTCAGTAACTTCGGCCTCGTCTACGAGAGTGAAGTTACGTAAGGCGTCGGAGGACTTTTGCGGGAGTTAAATGTTTAATTGAAATTCTCTCTTCCGCCCGTCCGTTCTCAAACAGGAACACTTAAAGTATGGAGATATCTCTGGTCGCGGAGAGCGGGAGAAAGAGAGAAAGAGAAAGGAAAAGAGAGTAAGAAGGTAAGAGAGTGAGAGAGAGAGAGACCGATTCCCATTAAGAAGACAGAATTAATCGCTGGGATTTCTATATTCGGCTTTTACGCTTTACCTTTCGCGGTGAGATTCCGAGAGTTCGGCCAGACGTGTTCTCCAAACTTGAGTGCACCCTATTAACCATTATGCTTTAATCATTTTTTAAAACTCGAGCCCGCCATACCCTTCCCAAGGAAATTAACCCCTCGGTGGGCACGGTCGTATAGTTCATGATAAATAGATCCCGGGAATTAGCTCGACGAAACTTCCGGCAAGAATGTTTCCCCTGGATTTTTTGAATTGTTCGGGTTTTTTTTCAGATCTTACGCTATGTAGATTGCAATTTCACCGGGGGGATACAGATACATCACGGGTTGCATCCTCGTGAACCGTAAAATGTAATTTCTGCCGTACCATAAAAGCGTGGTACAATTAACCACGTTTACGGTGTATATTAATTTTTATTTATCAAAGCAAAAACGTTCCCGCCAGCGTGGAAACCGGTTTTAACGCGATTTCTTCCCGCGGCGCGGAATTTCCACGTATCTCCCGCAATAAGAAGGATAATATTTCGATCTGTGGCGCACATTACAAACATACGCTGACATAATATTCAAGTTTCGGGAAGTGGCCGTGGGAAAGTTGTCCCGAATTTTCACTTCCGAGCGGCAGAAACGTCTGACGCGTTCCCAACGGCATTCAGGGGTCCGTTATTCTTACGGGAAAGTAAATTCGGTTGGTGCACGTAATTAAACTTCGGGACGATTCTTTAATTCCAAACGAAATTAGTCTGCGACCACTCCACCAGGTCTTTAAAGACCTCGGGATCTAATTCTCCTCTCGACTCGTAAATTTCCATCGGTCTAATTCCATGTCAAACGAAACACATACTTTTCTACAGCTTCCCACGTCCGTAAATCTCATGACGAAATTACGCAAGGTTTTTCGCACGTAGCTCGTCCGATCCTGCTCGAGCAAATATAGTCGGTCGAATAATATCCCATATTCGATGAAGTATTTGCAAGGGATATGTCTGTGTCACTGCCAAACATCTTTTTACCATGGGGGAGGAACTCGACCGTTACCGAATGGTCCTCGAGACACGATCCTCGACGGTACTCGTCCTTCCGTCACAGGATCAAAGGGAGCTGCACACGCTGCATCCTCAGCGATGCGAAGGATTTCCTCTCCCGTTAACCCCCTCCCTTCCCCCCTTCCTCTCCTAGAAGAACCATACGGAATCTCAGGATGAGAGGTCTTGCACCATAGACATTGACATAGTGGCGCGGTAAAGGTAGACTTACGGGGTTCTCGAAAACCGGTGGATCAAGAGAGGGATACACGTATAGACATTGACATTAAACTGTCGGTACTCGAAGAGACGGTACAGAGAGAGAGAGGGGAGAGAGAGAGAGAGAGAGTAGATGAGAGAGGGATCGTGGTAGGGAGGGGCTGATTAGCATTCTAAATTGAAGCGTTGCGGTCGAGCCGTCGTGGAGCAGGTCCAGTTTGGTCCAGGCTAATTCAGAATAGATCTACCATCTCTCTCCCTGTCTCTCTTTCTCTCTCTGTCTTTCTCCTTTCAGACTCTCCCCGGTTGGTGCAGCCTATGCCATACACCACAATAGGTTAGACATTTGCATTAATCGGCTTCCCTCCGTGTAACCACCCTAGGATCCTCTCTATTCCGTCCTGCTAACCGATAGCGATGGACGATAGACGATAGACGATAGACGATAGACGATAGAACCTGGTTCCCAATTACTCCGTGTTGCCCGGTGTGTGGGTGCACACACCTTTCGTACCGTCTGCACGTCATGTGTTTCCCATAGGTGCTTATCCTTCCTTTCGTCAAGAAAGTTTTCTGCACAGTAATCGAATGTTGGTTGACGAACGATTTCGAATAACTAGTAATTTCCGTAGTTTGTTTGACGTTTTGGGAATAGGATGGTTTAGAGATCGTTAGGGGATATTGTAATTTCATTGAGATACACTGTCAGCGACAAGCTAGCAATTGATTCGCTTCGATATCTGATTCGGGAAAGTTGGAATAAATTGGATTAATCTCTCGAACATAATCGTAATGTTATACATAAGCTGTTTGAACCAATTACCGGCATTTGCTGGTGTGAAATCGCTTTACGGGGTCCCCCGTTCGTTTAATAATCGGATTACACATATATGCCAGTGCTATAACGTCTTATTTTATGTGCGCAAGCCTCGTGAATCGATGTACCAACATAGACGACACCCACAAATTTCAATGATTACCGTGTTTCATAACGGAGTTCGTTTTGCGCTTTACATATGTCCATACAGCGGATTTATGTATCATCGAATGTCCATGTTTTACATTGAAATTTCCCTATCGCAATCTTCCGTGGTATTTCACAAAATTCCCAACCGTAATTATGGTTACCTGTATTACCCATTCTCCATTGAAATTTAATGAATATTACTTACCCGATAAAGAATCCTAGATAAGCGAGTAACCGAGTCTCATTTTCTTCTTTTTATCCTCTAAACATGATTACCTCTCTCATAGGTACCCAGATAAAAGATAGATCAATGGCGAATCGCGTGGTTGCATTACGAGATCAGATAAGCGAAAATTACACGAGATACTAATAGCACTCTGTATATGTATATACATATCGGTTATTACTATAGCCGAGTTTCTTATGGTGCAAGATAAAGAGAGAAATAGAAACGACTGACAAATGACCAACGGTCTCGCGAGTGTAGCATAAAAACAGCTGCAGCATTTCTCTTTCTTTCTCTCTCCTTTTCTCTCTCTCGTTCTCTTTCCCTCTAGCACTCTGTGCCTCTACGTTTCTGGGGTTCATTCGTTTTCTCATCCCGCCACCATTTTCTACGCATTCTGCAGTCACCATGGCGACGCCTGCCGCGGGTGATTATAGTCAGTACGAGCTAAAGCCTCCCTTAATTAACGCCGGCTTAAGCCATTTTCGCAACAACAAGCGCCGCCACTATTGCAACCCCCTTCGAACCGGGGGACAGCTCGTTCCCCATGTATTTTCAAATCTCTGACCACCGTTTCGCGATTCATCGACCGCATTCTATTTTTCACATTTTATGTGGAAAATCAAGCCGCGTGGAAACACGCGATTGGCGGATTCTTAGTGACAGTGGACGTTTCCATTGAAATTTCATGTAAATCCGATTGAACGTTAACTAATTTTGATTCACCGAATCATATTGTGCACGTATGCCGTTTCAACGTACTTATCATAATAAACAAATTTGTTAGTTGACTATACGGTATATTTTAATATTTATCATTTATAATAAACCAGTTCGTAATCAATTCGTATGAAAACTGTTAAAGCAATTTCCGTTCGTAATAAACCGTGTACATTGTTTATCGGCTACGTTTTACATATTTATTCTAAATACCAGGAAATTTACAATCGTGTACATGGGAATTGTATAACGTTTAAAATATAAATCGTACACATTTGATATACCATCACGTTTTATTCATCGAACTAAAACCGGCCGATACGCAATTTACCATCTTCCTAGCGATGAGAAAATAGGAAACAGGGTTCGAAAGGCGACGCGAAAGTCTACTTCGTGGATTTTGGGAAAACATCGTGCGTTATAAAGCCACGCGGGCGGATGAACGAAAAACTGATTCCACGGCACGAGGCGGACCGGCTCGCGTGTATTTTGAAGCTCTCACGCCGTAATTAATTCACCTCCGACCGAGTGCAGTTGAATTTTTGTCAGCCGCGGTCGTTCATGCGTTCACGATATAACGGCATAATTACCGGAGTTAATGCGTCCGAATTAACTTTTACTTTGAAACGACGGGCCGGAATGTTTCGTCCCCCGTTTCCCTCACACTTCTGCCTCACAGTTTTCATTTGTAGATATTGTAATAAAGCGAGCATCGTACGTACGTAACGTCGAAACCTGGTAGTTGATTAGAGTTGGACGACGAGGCACTGGCCGCGAAATTTAATGAAACAGAGTTAACTATCGGTTTCGTACGGTCACCACCGGGTAACGTTTGATAACTTCGCAATACAGGATCGATCGATACCACTACTGTTCTACGTAACGATCGAAAGTGATTCCAATAGGAGGGGTACAAAAAAAGAAAAACGAAAAGAGTGTACGATCAGATTATCAGATGATCCCTGGAGATCGAGGTTGCATATGCACAACGTAATTTCCTGCGTTCACACGCTTCTCAAAATCGTGGGATACACGTGACAACGGTACGGACAAAGCCGTGGGTTGTTATCTACGATCATAGTTGCATATGCAGTTCCAGTTGATATAGGGTCTCGCATGAAATATCACCGGCACTGCCCATTATCGCGAATAAGCCTCTGCGAATCCCGCGAAAGGATGTACAACGCTAATCGTGTTAGATGCCCGCGAACGGGTCCGTGTGTGTTTATTCACACCGCGACTCTGCGGCTCCTTTCGACGTCGATATACCCAGGGTTACCGCGGTAGGTATGTATTTTCGCGTTCTATAGGCAGAATTTTCGTGTCCTTCTTTTGTACTTTCGTTCTCGGAATTTTTCGACCGATGAAAATTCGTGGAACTCCGAGTGCGGCTGCCCGACAACGTCGGTGTGTTTGTACATTGGACGGCTTTGTTTGCTGTATCGAACCGCGACGACCTTTGGCGGTCGAAAGGACCAAGTGGAAAATTATATTACGATTTCGGGTACACAGTCGGTTGTTGCTCGTCGTCCTGAAAGTATTCCGCGTCCTTTCACGGCTCTCCTTTGTCACGCTATTTTATTTCGCTTGTTTACTTCACTCGAGTTTTATAGTTCGGTTCACTGTGACGTTGTTATTAACGTAGTATCTATCGGGAAGTGCGCGATGTGTCGAGAGGGTTGGAGAAACTGCTCTGCGAGGCTGGAGGTGGACAAAGGACATCTTTGTAGAGGTATTAATTAGAACGTTATACTACTTAATTAATCGAGAAATAAGGAAAACGAAATTTGTACATTTTTGTCAGTAGAAAGAATAGCTGGCGGGAGTTTATAATATATAAGATACTCGTAATTTGCTTAATTATTTACAGGTCACGTTGTAGAATTGTATTTTTCGCTCCGCGGGTCAAAGATTTTTCATTATTTTTCTGTGCCATTTAATTAATGACGTTATATACATATGAATGCATTACTCCGGTGAAAAATACGTTGTCGGGGATACGAACGAAAAATTCAACGCAAATTGGGTCATATTTCCCGTTGTTTGTTTATAATGTATATCCAGAGTTACTGCACGAGCACCTTTTGTCATAAAATTATGAAGCCCCGGCGAAAGGTAACACCCAACATTACCAACCGTTACCAGAATGCGCGATAAAAATCACACGTATTTTTTCTTCGCTTCAGAGCTCACGGTAATATTCTGTTTCCTTGACAATATGTTTTCCGTGAAAGCAATCAAACACAAAGGAAGCAACGCATTCAAAAAGTTCCGCACACGTAGCTTTTTCCCCAACGACGATATTTAATTTCTCGTACTACTCGCAAGTATAGCGGCCCCATTGTAAACGCATCGAACAATTTTTATTAACACACCTGACTTCCACCTCCCGCGGACTTCTTTGATCGTCCGCCCACGAACACGCTTTCGTATTCCTGCGAATCTGCGTCCAGGTTTACCGCGACGCCAAGGTGTGAAAAGGAAGAAGAAGAAGAAGAAGAAGAAGAAAAAGGAGAGTGCGGAGAGAAAAATGAAGTAGTTCTAGCAGTTTCGGTAATTAAGATCACAGCGGTGTATCCTAACGACAGGTCGACGAGGGGAGTACTTTAGGTCGAGTAGTATAGCTTAATGAGAAAGCAGAATGACTCGACAGCTTTTAAGACGAATGTTTCGCGGAAAAGGGGGTTTAACGACATAACAAAAGGATCACGTAGGAGCGGCGGTTCATTTTTTTCCTCCCTCTTCTCTTGAAAATCTTTCCGCGGTAATAAAGGGTTTGCTCCGACGCGTTTGAAAAATAATCTCACCATCGCAATTTTTAATCTGTATTCTACTAATTCCTTCATCGATATAAGCGTTCCCGGATTACCGGGTCAAGCGGGAAAGGGGGGAGGGGGGATAGCACGATCGTAGATATTTTACGTAACACGCGCTTCAATTTAGTGAACTGATTTATCGGTCGGCGTAGTCCGAGCTTTACATCGATTCGCCCTCTCTCGCAGTGGCGTGCACCGCCCTCGTAATAAGCGCGTAAACCTGGAAGCGATTAGCCGTGTTACGCAAGCTATGACGTAACTCGTAACGAAGTAACGTTCTGCTTCCAAACCACCCCACAGCGCACCCACAACCCGGCCCGCCCGCCCACAGGTACACCCTGCCGTTTATATTTGCTTACCGAGTTTGGCTTATGGCGCGACTAAAGTACCGTCGCGGCAACTTAGAGTCAACATATTTCAAGTTTTAAGCACGCGGTCGACTCATCGTCTCGTAGACAGTTTTCCACCCACCCCCCCTCCGCGAGTGTTTATGGGAAAATATGACTGTACGATGCAGCTGCCTAAAAATACACCATTGCCCACCACAGAGTGGAGTTGGATCTCAGGTTGAATGAAGTAATCGTTAGGTGGTTGTTGTTCTACTTGGAAATGGTATTCTTATATCTTGTACAGAATCTTAGTAGCCAGAGTGAGGGAGAGGGAGAGAGTAACTATTCATTTATAAGGTTGCAAAAGAATACACGGTGAAACTTGGGAGACGGTAAATCCAATTATAAATAATTTTAATTAGTCAACGTTAGTTTAGATACCGGGAACTTTTGTTCACGCTGGTTTCTATGTAGGGATTAAAGAGAAAAGCGTTGCGACATGCTAGTGATAATAGATACGTATGTATAGCTGTACGGACGAAGGGATATGACTATAGGGAGATGGAAAATTGAAACTGCATTTGAATACTGATATGAAATGTGCGTGAAGGGAATTTCGATACCATAGACGTAGCGTTTGTGGAATTTATCAAAGGGCAAACATAGGGAAAACTAACATTTCGATGGTATCTCGCTTTGTGTGGACAAGCGGCGCAGACCACAGGTGTTCTTGCGGTCAAATAGGTGTTTCACGTTCAACCATTTACGCACCGTTCAAAGTCTCGTGGGAGCAAGGTGCACCTACCATTTTGTGTTAATCTACGAATGTTAAAACCACCGGCCAACTTCGTAGACCGAGGTTAATGAAATTATCGTGCCTGGAGATTTCCCACGCCACGTTATTGGAAAATGTTTAGAAACGGTTTCGGATTTCACGCTGCGCGACAATTCCGATCGAGAAAATACGCCTAGTGATTCATGATTTTCTCCAGGTATCGATGCTTTCTTTATACATACCGCACGTTTCTCTTGCGTAATGCGATATCACTGACAATTCCGCGGCGTAGTTTTCTGATAAACTGGAAAGAACACTGACGGAACTTTAGCGGAGCAGCGTGACGGATGTTGTTCATCCATCAGGATCAAGTATCCAATCATATTGATGGAGAAATAAATCACACACTGCGTGGCATTGTTGAGGGAAAGGCGAATCTCCTTTCATCTTGTCACCGGTTTTTCTTCCTTCTCTCGCGTTTTTTTAACGCTTGACGTATCGACAGCCGATACAGAGGAATAAAAAATTCGCGTATTCAGCCTGTAACGCGATACACTCGTTCTTTTTTGCTACCTGTTAAATAGTCTTACAGTTTCTATTAAAATTGTCGAATCGACATCCAAAAAGGTGAAATTAAAACGGTTTGTTGGAAGATCGATTACGTTAAAGACGGTCGTCGGACAATTTAAAGAAATTTACATAAGTTCGTGTTTTGCATAGCACGTGTTTCGTGTGACGGACGAATAAAAAGCTGACGGATTTCTTGTGAACAGGGTTTAACGGTATTTATAGCCGTGCACGGCTTTAAAAGCTCACTAATTCGCGTTGTACTAACGCCTACATATTACCCCGTTGAACACTTAATCCGCGCGATCTACTTCTCGCGATGAAGTGAGCCACGTAAGACGTTCACGACAGCGCAGTAATTAAGACGATGGATGGAAGGAAAGGGTGTACAATGGATGATATAGTTTCAACGTGGATAAGAAACGGCACCATTTATTAATCGCGACTCTCGGTATTAAGCAAATGCACCAGGTGCTACCCGTGTCATTTATACGGTATCTATAGTTATAGCTCTTCCTTTCCCCCCTCCCCTGTTCAATTTTTTTTTCTATCCTGTCATTACGTCACTCGATCTAGTCGCAGTCTACTAGTTAGAGCTACACAAGATACAGAATGTATAGGAAAAAGTTGTCTAATACCATTAGCGAAAGTTTCGCCCCGAGTTACTTTGCGAGTCGATAATTAAATTCCGTTTACCAGAACACCGTTTAAAAGTGTTAGAAAGAAAGTACGGGGGAAATTCCAGTTTCGAGACTCCGTAGTTTCCTTTGAAAATCATTGGAATTTGTTCGATTCGGTCTTGAGATTCGGATCGGTATACGTGAAATATGATATTCTGGTGATTCTCGTTTCGAATGCTGGTCGCGCGGAAATTCACAGGATCCGTGGTCCCCCGCATCGATGCGGACGCTTCGAAATTTCGATTGTGGTTATGCAACTCGATGTCGAATGCATATCACCCGGCGATCATTGATTCCGGATTGATATGCCGTTCCCCCTCTGTACCATGTTTCACGTAGAACCACGTAAATAATACACACGTACGTATAGATCGGTTAAAACACGTGACGGTGCGTTCTAGTCGCGTATTTTCAAGCATCGTAAAAACGTTTATTTCGACATACTTTTCGACGATCAGAATTTGGAAATCGACATGTTTCGCCGTTCCGTATCCCGAAATAAAATACTGCGACGGGTTAATGCGAGAACGGAGGTAATTTTTCGACGTTTCGATGTTTCAAGCCTTTTATATCTCGATACACGCACATCCATCCATACATACATACATATTTTCATATTCCGTTCGCAACGCGCATATCTGCATACTGATGATATCATTTATTCCACGATAATTATCCCCGCGGAAGTTCGCTATCCTCCCGTGTAACTTCTTGCATTCTCCGCGATGGGAGGGAGACGAGGAGGAGGAGGAGGAGGAGGAGGGAGAAGACATACGTAATTGAACGCACCGTTGTGTGTCTTTGACACGTTAGTCAGCTACGCTAAGCAAACATATAAAGCGAATTAATGAGGTCTCGTGGCGTGGCGTGTCGTGCCCGTGGCCTGGCGTAGTGCACTTGTAAGCCACGACTTGAATAATGGATGCCCCGATAAGACAGGGCTTACGCCGTCTCGATTTTCCCTTCGATTCTTCCTTCCAACCATCCGTCACGTTTCTTCGTGATTTCCTAGTCGCATCCCGAAAATGCGAGACGTAGTAGATTTCGAGAAAGAATAACGAGAGAGAGAGAGTCGAGTTTAACAACACTCGTGTCCGTGTTCAGACAACCGTGACTACGTGCAGAATTAATTAAGAGACCGTCGAGAGTCCCCGTGTGAAATTTATCGGGCAATATTCGTGGATTCTTCGCCAATTAAGCGTCTTGCGGATGCTCTGGGAAATGTTACTTTCAGCGTGCAAAAAAAAACCCGGAACGAAGGACGGTTTACGCGAGGGGGAGGGGGGTACACAAGTAGATATCGGAAATATCGAATGGGTTGAATTCACTTAATGGGCATCTCGTGTTCGGACGTGAAAAGCAGACTGCAGTCTAGTGGGGAGATGAAGTAGCGGATAGTGTCTTGAAGTTATTTAATTAGAGAAAGGCGAGAGGGGGTGCCAACGCCATGAGTGGGAAAGAAACGTCTGTGGCGAGACGTACAGGGTGTCCCGTAAGATTTCCTTCGTTTATAATAAGGCATTTTCATACATTTTACAGAACATTGTATGTAATAACACGATCCTCTTTCCCCAAATCGTATATAATACATATTTGAAATATATCGTAGATTAAATTGTGAAAAATAAATTATAAAGTAGGGCAAGTTATCGTAAGAAAGCATCTTTCTTCAAAATTCTGGAAATGTAGCTTTTCGATTACGGAGAAGCAGGGTGGCATGCATTTGATACTCTCTGCTGTTCCAAGCTCTGATTTCTTGGCTCGAACGAAACACCCTGTATATAGTTGGACAAGTAGGAGGATCGGTGGGGGGCTACCAGCTTCTTCTCGCGCGGAAAGTCCCGGGGCTGTAATGATAAATGAGATTCGAATCATTAATTAACGGAGCTATTCGCCCCGGCAGCTGCGATGACTTTCAGAACCCGCCTTGGATTCAGATGGTAATATGGCGCGTCATTATCATAGCTGAGTCGCTCTCGCGAAAAGAAGGAATCGTTATCCAGTGTCGCAAACTTCGATAAAAACAGGAAATAGACGAGCAAACATTCGCGAGAGCGCAAACCACCATTTACTCTGTTCCCCTGAATATCTCTATTAAATTACTTATATATATTATAATAATTACACTATTTCTTGTTTCGTACATCATTACGCGGACGTGTAGATATTTTTGGGTGTATAAAGCGAACCGGTGCTACGAGTTTGTAGAATAGGAGAGAACTTTAAAGACAATCTTTTTTGAACTGTAGCCGTCGAGCATGGAACTCCATGTTTTCACGCTAACCATGTTGCACAGGATGCAAAACACCGATTGCATGTATTTTTCATGTATCAGCAAACTCGCAGAGAAACACGCAGCACATGGTGTAACGATGTTGCCTTTTTGCGTTAACAAACTTGCGAACGACGCAAGACACGTTTCCCTGGGTAACAGCAACCTAACGCGGAAAGATTCTGCAGTACGGGGCTGCGTTCTTCAGCGATACGTTTAAATTAGGTTTTTCCCTTCCTACGCGCCAAATGTTTCACCGTGGCGCTATGGTAGAATAAAGAAAATTAACCAGCGAGAAGAATGATAAAAATACGAAATATATAAACCACCGGGAAACGATGTAGATGAAAATGTAGACTTTTCACCGTCGGCGAGATACTGCGAAAACATCTGGCGGATCACTGAAACCCTGCGGAAACAAACATTCGTGTCTAATTTTCATAAAAATTGAGGGCGGATATTGCTGCGACGCGAAATGAATACGTAACGAAGGGGAGATGATAACAATAAATCGGGGTCGTTGGCCAACTCTACCGTGAGTGCGAATCAACGGTTCATTAGACAGGTTGTAATATAACGTTTTTTAAAATGTTTGATCGAATATGAAAATTAATCGTTTCGGGAACAATGTCTGTACAAAAATATATTTAAAAAGAAAATTGAACTGGTCAATCCGGGGATAACTTTTTCAAACCGGCGCGGCGCGGCAGTTGGCCCGGAAAATTGCATTCGAACGTTTTAATTGTTCGTAACGAATGGCATTTTACGTAAACATGTAATCTAGGAGTACACCTGTATACCGTAACTGTATTCCGACACTGTAAAATCGGATTGGTGAATCGATTCCGCGTAATAATTAAATTCGCAGTTACCGACATGTATTTTTTTTTTATATTTCACTGTAGCAATCTTTTTTCGTTCATTTTTTCATTCGCGAAATATCAGTTTCTATTTCGATCGTCGGCACAGATACGGTCATTTTTTTTGTGCGAGTTAAGGGTTGGTTATTGGGAGAATAACTTTATTCATTATTCACGTCTATACATATACATGGTATATCTCGCAGGGAAACTGTCTTTTTGATATTTGATAATGGAATAGAAGTTGGCGAAGCGTATCTTTACGTAAAGTTCGCCGGGACCGGTTCAATTATCTCGCGATAAAACAAATGTACCCTGTCTTCGTTCGAACGGTTCCTTTTGTTTGCCATATTTTCTCCGCGCTTTGATTTCGTCCTTTGTCTCTCCTTTTTCTGGATATTGCTTCGTGACAGTAGTCTGAGAAACTGCGAACGAAATTCTTATCTTAGGCACCGTTATGTTGGAAACTCTCCAAAAGGTTATAACACAAACAATTTCGGAGAAAACTTTTCTTAAATCACGTACGATATTGCGGCGCTGCTTCGTTCGCAGGTTTAGAGACCCGGTCTCTACGTGAAACATACGAGAGAGAAAGAGAGAGGAGAGGGAGAGAGGTAGATCGAGGAGGAAGAAAAAAAATAAGTATAAAAGAAAGTACCAGTCGGGTCAGACGAAACGGACACGAAAGTCTTATTTAGTTTCCGAAAGATAGAAGATTAATAGCGCGTGAGAATAATTCTTTTCAACTCTTTCACACCCCCTTCATCCCCACCTTCTACCCACGAACTTACCTTTCCAACTTTCTATAATCCTCTATAAAAAATAATACCTTCACCGAACGTCTCTAAAGAAAGAAGTAATAACTCGCGCAATTTCTCAGCGCAGCATCCCTCCATCACCCTCTCTCTCTTTTTTTTCTCTCTGTCCCTCAATCTTTTTTCGCAAATGCACCCAGAGGGGGTTGTATCGAATTTCGCGGCAGATCCCCGACACCGGAATCGTCGAACAAGGGGCTGGAAAAAGCCTCGGAGAAAGCTGTCTCCCGGCACGCCTTATCACGTGCTATCGATCGCCATGGGGGTTCGTCTTCGGGTTTCGCTCATTTCTATTCCGCTCGTCTCGCACAGCTTTCGACTTTCCGTCGAAAGGCGCGGCGGAGGGGGATAGAGGTAATCCTGTTGCAGCGGCAAAGTTTCGAGTAACGATTTGACATTTGCCCCCTCCCTCCCGCCCCCACCCGCTCGGTCACCCTCCCCCCCTTCCTCCTACGTAAGTGCAGCCACCACGGAATGGTAAACGATGGGCGAACAGTCGAAGTAGTTACGCAAGCGGACTGGCATGGCAGCTTCCTTCCAAGGTTACCTCATGCTTTTCCGATTGCATAACGAACTTATTTACGAAGACCCTCGACTGTTCCACTACCCTCTCCCCTACTCCACCTCCTCCTCCCCCACACCTTTTGTGCGGGAGTGCCTGCTTCCGTCGTTGCCTGACAAGCGTTTGTGTGTGAGAGGTTCAAACAATTTTCTTGCCTTTCAGTCGTTTCCCTATTGCATCCTTCTCTTATATTTATTACTCATCGCGTGGGCGAACATGTGTGGGAGGTGGTGTAATATTTGCTTTCAGGGCTGACGAATTTCTGGGTATTCGCTGCGCGCGAAATTTCTCGGAAATGCATTTAACGAGAGTGTCTTTCATTACTTTCATCCCTTGGCGGATGATTGAGATTATGAAACACGCACGGGACTGGAATTTACGAAATTTGTTGCTAGGATTTGTCTATATTCCCTGAGAACAATGCTTGATTCGCGTTATTTCGATTTCACGTCGAAAAGCGAGGTATACGATGAAAGCTGTATTTTTTGTTCTGTCTTCTTTGTATTCATATATAAACAACGAGCCCCTAGTCGAACGATGGAGCATCGCGTCAGTCCTTTTACTACCCTTAAACCCGGGGGTAGCAGACAGCATATGTATGTCAGAGGATTAAATTTCAGTTTAACGATTTACTAACCTGCAGCGTGTTTGAAATCCCGCACGGAAGATGCTTATGAAATCTGCCGCTTCTGCATATTCATTAGCAGTGATATCCGGGGGCGTGCTTTGTTTTAAACGTCGACTTAATTTTTCGTGCGGTATCCGCGTAGAACGTGAAATCCCGCCACTCGACGTGAAATCGCGTTAAAACGGGTCACGGGCATTACCGACCGCCGATCGATCCGCGTGTTTCCGTTAATTTATTAGGCGTTGATTTTTTGCTATAATTCGCACGACCCGGCCAGCCTTGTTGTCGGATCGCGTGGGGAACGAGGAAACATGTGTTCGTGTCACGAAGAGTTGTTAAAAAGCGCAAACTACTTGCCGATTTAATAGGTACATTCATTAAAATAATAATTGTCAGGCACTTTCCGTGATTTCTTGAAAATAATGATCGTCGATTCGTCGATATATCGTCCGACGGTGAACTATTAAGAGTAGAAAAATAACCCCGGCTGGTACGGTTCGACGCTGCATCTATTAAATAAAACTGGTGAATTTTTTTTCTCTCTACGGTGTATCTCCGTTCGTGTGCGGGGCGTTTTCGCAGCTTGCCTCGTCTCTTTTTTATTTTTTTTTTTCATTCCTCACACGCCTCTCATTCGGTTCCATTTCGCTCGGTAGTTGCTCGGTACACACAGACACACTTCATCCCTGTGTTTCGCTTCGTGAAAAAAATACCACTCCGATTAAGAGCACTCGTTGCGAAGTGCATCTTTATTGAATTCCTTATTAGCGTTGTTATATTACACGGATTATATCGATCCTCGCGCGACGCTTTATAGCGGGATAATCTCACGATTCGCCGGAAATCTATCGTCCCGAGGAAATCGACCAGACAACGTCGACGTTTCCCCGAAGATTCGTCGTTAAAATCATCGTCGGAATAATCCAGGGGATTTCCCTCGTACACGAGCAATCGCAAACGAGCTTAACGAGCTGCGCGAGATATTAATTTCTTTTCAGACTTCGCTTCTCGATTTCATTCTCTTTGATAGTTGCAGTGCGTCGGTCTGATCCGACGTATCGGATGTTTCGTCCTGAACGGCACCGTAAATCCCGAGGAATTTTCCGGTCTACCTTCTTTTTTTTTTCGTCGATCTCGTGTCAAAGGCAACCGAGTCTCGAGCAACGCGAGGCAATCTTGTACAGGCGTACCATCGTCATTAAAAGTACCGAGCAGAAAAAGGGAGGGGAAACGAAGATAAAGACACGGAATGTGTAGCCTGGAAATAACTATGCAACGGTTTTTATCTTGGCCACCGTACAGACTCGAAAATGAGCCTGTAGCTCTTCTCTACGATCCAAGTATTAGTTAACCAAAAAAAGAGCCATTCGATTTTCGTTGGTACGTTACGTTAAATACACGGCTGTCCCGTTTACTTCGATTTTCCAGCAAAATCCCTCGTTTAATGGAACGTAATCCATCAGAGTGGACGTTAATAATGGAAAAAAGAAGCGAGCGATATAATTATCGCCGGTAACATAAAACACACGGTTGGATTTTTGCAAAATTGTGCAGCGCGCGTACAATTTGAACGCTTTGTAAATTACATTCGGTCGGAATCGAGCTCTCTGCCGGTGAATTCGCGGCTGATCGCGGAACACATTGGGCTGTTAAGCAAATTTGTCGTGAAACGGATTAACCTGTAATTACACCGAAATATATCTAAATACTGTGCACGTTTCCATCCGGCTATCTATTGTTCCATTACGTTGGCGAATTAGGTCGTTTCTTTTTCCGTATGTACAACCGCTGGTGTATTTCGCGAATTTAAAGGTGTTCAAAAAGTTTTCGCGTGGCTGATACTATATACGTAAATATGAATAAAATAAAAAAAAACGTGGAGAATGGAAAGCAGAAATTTTCATCGCCCGAAAGAGCTTGATGGCGAGAAGGGAAATTCGCTGCTGCATCGATTACGAGTACGAACAGCAAAACTTCGATTATAATCCAGTTTTTCACGGGATTGAGTTATAAAATATTAATTTTATAATTTTCACATCAATTACGGGTAAGCGTGCGCTCCACCGTGGAAGGGGTATCTTAACTACCCGTTAACTGGTATTCATTAAAAACAAAGGGGTAAAAAAGGGAAACTAGAATCGATACGAGTATCGTTGAAACTGTCATATCGTGCTCCATATTGTTGAAACACCCGATACGGTATTTCTGCCACCGATGCTTTTCACGCGATTAGAAGTTATCTCGTGAAATCGGTCGCTGTAAATACTTTACCGATAAACTTATAAAACCCGTCGTTTTCACTCTTTCCACGCGAATAAATAATTTACTATCGCAACATCGTACACTTATCCTGCATACGATGACATTTCGGTGGTGAAACGACGTCGTACGTAAAATTTCGCAAGGGGGGGGGGGGTGGGACGTTAAAAACGGCGGTGTCGTATCAGCAGAGGGTGGTCCCGATCGTTGGTAAGGGTTGGCATCGTTCGTCGCAGGGCGAAGAGGTTAAGTTAGGTGTGATCTCTTATCGGCGTCGTGGAGTAGTCTACCCACGTCCCTCTTATCTCTTCCCGTCCCTTTCCCTTCGCCTTACAACCCTCGCTTAGATACAAGCGATACATATTGTCGAATCTAAGAAACTACTGTGCGTTGAGAATCAGTCAACCGAAGGGGATGATCGTCGATGACGAAACGGGGAAAGAATTAAATACAATCTACCGACATAATCTTTTATTACTGAATTACTTTTTATCGTCTCTCCCGCAGAATTTTACATCGAAAAATTCTAAAAGGAAATCGACGCTGATTTATATCTAGAAAAATCTGTTCAGTTTCGGTCGCAGGTTCTCGATCGCGTTCTGCCAAGACTTTCCGTACGTCCGTTTCTTCGTTACGGTATCCCAGATCGTGTTGCGCGAGTGTGAGGGTGTATTTCTATTCGCATTAGTTTTCCGGCTGAGAGACACGGGAAATATTCCGGGTCGATGAATTTTCCCGTCGAGCGACTCGACGTTACCGGGCCACGATAAATCGCGAAGACGTCGATCGATTAAACAATGAGAATTTATCTCGGAACGATAGGAGATAGTTGGAGTTTTACGCGGTGCAGAACCCGAAGACGAATTTCAATGGGAAGTATAACCCGCTAACGGCGAGTCGTGTGGAATAACGATAACTGTGACCGGGGGGTAGTTATCATTCCTGCCGTACGAGTACGTTGCACGAAACGCAATTGAGGATCACGAGTACGGATAGGGGGTTTATTTTTACCGAAGATAGTTCCGCGAGACCGCTGGTAGTCGAGGGGCTTATTAAAAAGATAATTTTACGACGCCGTCCGCGTTACAGGATCTTTAATATTTACTGCGTGTGGTTCCGCGGTTTTATTTCACCGGAAGTTTTACAACACGCTTGTCCCTTATCGAAGCGAAGTTCATTTTCTTCGGGATGCGGAAATTTTCCCAAAGAGCGATGGGAACATTGGGGGAAAGATAAATAACAACAGGCAACGTGTTTTCGAGCAATAAATGAATAAATGTAACAATGGTGACCTGATTGTTCCCCGCATACAGGATTCGATTAAAACGTAGAATGAATAGCGGCGGACTGCTCATCATGTATTCAATCGAACCACCGAAAACGCAGACTTAGCAGCTTGCATGATAATGGCCGCTACGATTTAATTTTCCAAACGCGATCCATTTTGCAATTGAGATAACGACTAAGTAACGTTTTATCCCCTCGCCCGACCATCCCCACCACCACGAAGGGTGCGCCTTGTACGGGGAATTCTCGAATTTATGACCGCGCTCGTTAATCTATCGTGCTCGCTTAAAACTTCCGGACGAAGCTTTCGTTACCTACTGTAAACAGAATTAAGAGCAAGTAAAGTTTCTCTCTATCCTTTCGAGAAAGGAATATATCCAACGTTACCCTCACCGAAGAGAGAGGAGAGAAAGAGTGAGAGAGGTGGAGGGGGGAGGGGGTCGCTTCGTTAAACAAACTACCGAGCGGAATGCTATTTTCCCGGCATTTTCCCTTATGTGTGTGTGTGTGTATGTGTTTTTTTTCCCCCCGTCGGGTCCCGAAAAACTCGAACAGCGAGTGGTGAAAATGTACATGGTCGGTGAACTAGGATCCGCTTTCTATACCACTTCGAAAAACTCAGTCAGCCGGACGAGTAGCGGCGGGAAGCGAAAGTTTTCGAACTTCTGTACGTCGTTGGTGTACAGGGTAGGAGGTACGAGATTGAAATACCCTCGTTTCACCCTTCACCCGTCTCCTTCTTCTTCATCCTTCCTTCCTTCCTTCTTACGCTTCGTTTTTCTCCCACCTTCTTTGTGCGCGTCGTCGTCGCAGCGTTCGTTGCTTTTATCGTCGTGCATCGTGCCATCACGTCCGATTTGTAATTCAGCGAGTTCGACGGTTCCCATCCGGGTGGGGCTCGTCGTTCTCCGAGGGGCGGTCGACCGGGGGTGGCGAAAGAAAAAAAAAATAAAACGAGGAATCTACCACCCGTGGATAAAGTTCGAACGTGAAAGTTACGGGCTTACACGGCGGGGCACGAAGGAGATGTAAAGCGGGTGCACATGATAGGGATTTCAACCCCGATGGGGGGTTGTAAGTACGTTAACTTTGCCGTTTACGCTCGTCGAATGAGAACACACACACGACGCCGCGACGAAAAGAAGCTAAGGGGGAGATTCCGGCACGTAACGGGAACCCCATGCCACCACGTGTTTCTGTCCGACACTTATCCACGAGTATTAAGAAGTCAGCAGGGAGAAGTTCGATCGGTTGATAGGTTGATCGATGATTAGAAGAGTTTCGTTAAAATACACCGCGCATCCATCGGGGCGCGGATCGATGGGGGTGTTCGCGATGACGAGACTTTCTCACGTTTCTCCGCGATTTCACGAGTAATTTTCGAATATTTCGGGGAATTAATTTTACGGGAAAGGGTGGCTAGGAAAAGAGAAACCTGCAAGGGTTGCCCGGAGTACCTTGGGGGCACGAAACTCCCCGGAACTCATCGGGTGAAATTTTGAAAGTTTTGATTGCCGCCTGTGTGTTTCGAACCCGACGTTTATCAATCGAGTGATTTTGTTTGTTTTTTTTCCCCTGGACCGTTCGTTCGTCCTTCCCCGCTTCGTTTAACGTCGATCTCCGAACTAACGGAAATATTTTTGTTTGTTTCAGGACTGAGACAACGCGCCGGACCCACCGACACACCGAGGGGTGGTGAGTGTATTATTTATCCATCGGAATCGATATTCAAACGTAACGCACCGGATGTGATGTTCGATTTCTTTTTCGAGAATATTCGTATCTCGCTCGCCGATGATTAACGACATAAGTGGAACATTATCCGGCTTTCGAGGGAGAGGAATTGTTTATTCGATTTATCTCCCCTATTTTTCACACGGTGTGAAAAATGAGATAATTACAGGTAAATCGACAGATACAGTGTCGATTGTTCACACCGAGAGCTCGTATAAAACACACCACGAGTGGAGATTCGTCATTCTCTGAAAGCATGAGTTTAAACGTTAATTTTCCGAATAATATCCTTGACTGCTCGTGCTCGTTTCGAGCGCTCATTAACGTAATTGACGTAAGCCTCTCGATTAACGAGGGGCGTTTTGTAACTGTGGCAGACACGGGAAAAATGAACGGACCGCCAATGAATTAACCCACGGGTAACGGCGGTGAAATAAAGATGTTAAAACTCGATTTGCCCGGACTCCCCCATTCCTATAAATCGTTGGCCCGTTTCGTCAATGATACTTTTAATTCGCGAGCTATCGATGCATTATCTAAATTCTCGACTGGAATGTAATGCAGACTGCGACTTTTCGAGGAATTCATCCGTCGTATAAAAAATAAAAGGGCATAAAACATCGCGGACAATTTTATACATACACGACCCGACCCAACGACAAAAAAATTGTCTGGCTTTTAAATATCTGATACATCGAAAGAGATAGATATGAACCGATCGGAAAAAGGTATTTGATTTTCCATACGAACGCACAAAATGGACACGAAATATTCCGTTTTTTCAAATATCTTTACAGTCTTTCCCCATTCACTCTCGCGTTCCGAATACAGTGTAATTTAATCTCCGTTTAATCGTTTCGCATTGAAATCTTCCCGACTTAATTTTCCATACCGTTCGATGGTTTAATTTTCTTTCCGTCGGTAGGTTTGCTTTTTCTCCGGTGAAAACTGAGTTTCCGACGTGACTGGTCGAAAATAATGTATTCCGTTAGAAGTGCCAGTGATAAAGCGTCGCTCTGACGATTCCCGCTGACGTTGTCGTCAAACGGACAGATGAGACGGAGAACGGAGAACGAAGAGAGAGACTTACTTTCCGTCGCGAAAGTTAAATTGGCTCGGCCTCGCCGGCGGATAGCTGAATTTTTCGTTTGGTCGCGACGCTAAGTAAAACCGACGCCGTCGTTCGTCAGGCGTCGCGGTTCGTTCGGTTTTCGAGCTGTCGATTGAATCGAGCCTAATTGAACATTCGGTTAAACGAACCGTTGCTAACCATGCTGAAACAAAAGCGTCGCACACTTTCGCGTCTCTCCGTTGTAACAAAATACTTGTAATGCAATTTTTAATTAACTTTTCGTATCGCGCTCTATTTGCATCGTTAAAATTGCCGACCGAGAAACGGCCGCGAGACGAGTAACATAAAGTTTCTTCTCTAAGTTTAAAGCATTGTACGGAAAATTGAATTCTCGAACGTGAATGTCCGACCATAATTCGCGAAAGAGTGGGTGGAGCCACCGGAACAATGCCGAGTATAACAGTGCGGTATAAAAGTGCTTCAAGCGTGACCTTTTTTTTTTTCGCGTCGCATGTGTAGTGCGTACCGTACGTACTTATCTCGGTCCAATTGTCCCTGTACTTTCTTTGACACTTTATTCGAGCGTGCATAAAAAGCCGTCGGTCTAACGTGTACGGTATAAAGATCCGATTACTGTCCTTGAGGATCACCTCTCTCTTGCAGATACCCCTCGTTTAATTATCATTAACGTTTCTCTCGACGGTCGATAATTTCACGTACATTTTGGGATTCGATTGAAACTTTGTCGGATCACGGAATGCCTGTCGCATTTATGTTGATATAATTATACTGGTTGCGTGGTTTTGTCTATAACCTGGCCGTACCGAGTTCGCCGTTCGTGTTTCTATAGATATTCGTGTGTATGTGTGTGTGTCTGTGTGGAGCCACGGGCTTCCGCGGCATCCTGTTTGTAATTAAACTCGAATGATATTCACTGGTTTAGGGAAGTTTAAATTATCCTGTCGCGCGAGTGAGGCATCGCGGGTTAATTTTTCCCTGTCGCCAGGACGCGCAATTCTTCTTTTGTGTCCAAGTGTCCTGTGGGATGCTGCGGCTGTACAATACGAGCCCATATATAGATGTATACGTATACCGTGTATAGGTGTTTTCGCGGCGAGATCGTGATAGATACAAATAGTCGGGAAAACAAGTGATGGGATAGAAGGACGGGTGAGAGGTAAAACGAGAGTGAGGGACAGAAAGATGCAGATATAGATATAGAGACGGGGGAGGCATTTTAGGTGAAACCGAAGGTGGTTAACGTTTGAATTTGACGCTCGTATCTAATTCTGTTTAGTAGAGTGATCGAGATACGCGGATGGTGCATCGTGCAGGAAAGTTTAAATTATCCTGTCCGCCGAGAGGAAGCATCCTCCTCGGGGAAACGACTCGGATTGGTCGAGTCTGATTAGTTTGCCGGTCCCTGGCTCGTTTTATCCTCTCTTCTGCCGTCCTCCTTTCCACGGTTTGGTAACTACCGCGTAGCTATGGAGCAGAAACGTTGGTAAGGTGTTGCAATGGCTTTCCTTTCGGACGAACTAACCAGAAACTAGGAAAAGTAGGGGGTACCGGCGGGGTTCCTCCATCTCGGATTCTCTTTCTCCCAATCTCTTTTCCTCTGTATAACACTTTCTATCCTTTCTCACGGTTATCTCTTTCCCCGTGTGTCTGGGGGTGTCTGTGTGTCGTCATCCGCCCTCGAAGATGTTATTTCGTTGCCGCGGCTGCCTCGCTCCCGGTTACCATCCACTGTTTAATCAGACCTCTCCTCTGACGAACGTTGCACCAGTTTCCCAGATTTGTATCAATTCTCGTAATGAGTCCCTTCGAGGCTTGAAAGTGCTTTATAGATATTCTCGCTGTTAACCGCCCGGGGGACAATACGTTCAGTTTAATTAATTCCCATATACGCAACGGTATTCGTGATACTAACGCGGCCTGACTCGGTGTATAGCTGCTGCACGGTGAACCTGTTATCAAAGGTATAAATAACAGGGCATTAAAGTATTTCCATGCCGTATCGTTCATTTACAATCGAACCACGCCGATCGAAACTGTTTTAGAAACGTTTTTCACCGCTAATGTTTTAATAACTCTTGACACGCGTGTTTCGGCCTGTATGATTTCATCGGCAAATACCGTGTCCGCCTATCTACATACATATACGTATACATATACATATGTATATACCGGCGATAGAGGATATTATATAACCGCTGGCCGATTTTCACGCGCGTATGTACGACCGTGCACCTTTGAATCTGGACTTTTCGAATTGGTACAAAATTCTATTCGCATCAAAACGCATCCTATAAAATGTCTCATCGACTCGCACCCTCTCCTCTCCTATCTCGCTATTCTCTCCCTTTAGCGTCACTCGACCAAGTTGAAAATAAAACAAAAAAACGTGACACGGCGAGTATCGATGGAAAATAAACGAAACCGAATGAAACGAATTCAATGGCCTACAGAATACGTATAAAAAACGGGGAACGGGAGAACGAGAGGAGAGACTCTTCTTTTTTTTTCGAATCGCTGTGGCGAACGGGATACAGATTAAAAGTCCTCTGTGCTTTTCGCCATTGCTCTCCGCGGCGATTCGTATCACCTATTACCATTTTAATCTTCGATTCTGTCGGCAAACGCCGCGTATTTTCGATGACTCTGTTCGACAGCTTCGTTGTCGGTAAACTTCGCCGGGACACTTATCGCGTGTGATATTGTGCGATCGGGTTCGCAGGCAGCGAGGATTTTTAATTTCGTTCCCCGAACTCGGGAAAACAAATCGGGAGTGACTCGGCGCGGGAGACGCGTTGCTATTCAAAATCATCTTATTTTCGACACAGGAATCTCTTATTTCCCCCGGGTAATACACATTGCGAGGTGGTCTATATTACGTGCATATAAACCGGCTGAGGAGTAACACAATAATATCGTATCGTTTCATCTTGTGCCGTGATAAGCGTTAGAAATATTTCGCGGAAAGGAACTAAAAATTGAGCGGCACGATCTCAGCTATGCCACGGGTTCGTTGAATTATATTTTTAATACCTCCTTGAAAAACAGTGGATCCCAGTTTCGTTTAATACTTTTCCCCTTAACGATACTTGGTCGTTACGCTCGTATTAATTTTTTTTTTCTTCATTAACAAGATACACTTAATTCCGGGAGCCAGCGGGTAGAAACACAAGAGTCTTAACCTAATTCCACGGTTTACTGAAATTAAACTAATTGTGAAAGAATCGGTCGAAGCACAATGGAGAGTCGAAGAACAATTAGCCCGGGGAATGCATTCCGCGTTAATTCGCTGAAGCGCGTCGTCGGACGGGGGCAGCAGATGCACCGTCGTTCCGACGGAGTTCCCATGCAATTCGCTTTGACTCTCGTAATGTCGAAGTTTGCGCCGTTACACAAAAGTCCGGGATAATTGCACGCGGACCTTCGGGAACTGTGACCAATTCCTGTCGAGTGTTGTTCCCGTTCGGTTGTATAGCCTCCCCGAAGATCATCCAGCTCTATCTAGACCTCGTTAGAGATGTTTCATTGTTTTGAAACAATTCCAGGAGCACGGTATACTTAGGCGAGACGGTATCGTGAAATTCCATCTGTTTCTATGTATACATATTCGCCGTATCGAAAGTTCCGCGGTTCCGTCGGTCGGTCGGTCGGTCGGTCGGTCGGTCGGTCGGATGGTTGTTCTTTTATCGGGATCTTGTTACGGATCGCGTAATTGCGCTAAGAATATTTTTCTAGTCACGGAAGACGGTAACGAACAAGCGGAAGGGAAAATGGTATTCACGGGTTTCCGATGGACGGGAATTATCGTCGATACTCGAAGGTAATGCAGGCCGCGTTGCTTAATACCCCGAGGAGAAGTATAGCCGGTACCGTAAGGGCAAAACTCAATTAACAAAGTGGCTCGTCATCGTCTCCGACCTCGAAGCTAAATCCGTTTAATACACTTATCTTTGTTGCCGCAGCAACAGAAAGCACTTGAAATCCGTTTAATATACTTATCTTTGTTTCTGCAGCTACGGAAAAGCGTTTCGCTTTTAACGTTTATTGGGTTATACGAAAGCAAAAGCTACACCGTACAAAGTACGGTTTACGCCTAATCTTATTACCGTACGAAATTAAACGCGGACGTATGAAGCCCGTTTTATATAATATACATGCATATATATGTGTCGTTTTCTACTTTTTCGTCCGTCGGCGAAACGAACGCGTTAACAGTTCGCGAAACAATTTCTGTTCAGTTTCAGGAGACTACGGTATGGAAAGGCTTTTCGGGAAATAGTATAACAGGGACAAGGCAATTTTTGACGCGTGCTTCAACCGCGGAAATATTCACAAATTTCTATATTTTGACGTGGAATTCCATACAAATCGGGACGGTGAGAGTGCCGGATCGATATTTGGAAAATTGTGGGAAATGTGGTTCGCGAAAGTGTCGAATTTTCACGACCCTTTTAACCGATATTCGAATGATTATCTGCGGATTCTTATGCTTTTATCCCGCGTAAAGTTATTCCATATATTTCGAAGGGAACTTAATGATCCATCTAAAAAAGAAGTGACGCGACTACTTTTCACCTATCTTATTTAACGTACGTACCTCAACATGCGGATTTATGTAGTGGCCGCGCAAGAGTACCGCGCGGTACACTTTCAAAGAACCGTATACGAGGTAAAAAGAGATCGTGTATCCAGAAGCTCTCGATAGATCGAAGAACTTCTTTGTACCTTGAAGTGGGTTCTTTTACTCGGTTCAGCAGATATGTACACGTAGGAGAATACGAGCGCGAACCCACTTTGCAAAGAGTCCTTTCAAGTCCACGGGTATGTCAAACTGTAACTCATTCGATTTTTATCAAAATTTACCAATGTTGTTTCTTTCCCCGCGCTATTATAACCTGTTAAGTGTTTTTGACGACTATACCCGTCATTGCTTGATTATCGCAACACATACTGGTGCGCGCTCTGCATAGAGATCGCCAAACTTAACTGGTTAGAATTGTCGAGGACGTTTTGGGTGCGGAATCCGCAGCAGAATAAGACCGTGAAAGATTCAGGTTGATATCTAAAAAATTGTGGAAGTGACGTAGGAATTACGAATATGGTGAAAAATCATCAAATTCTGCCAGTTTTTTGATCGGCATTCGCTCAATTTTTGAGATAGCGACCTGAGACTGGTACCATTGAATTTCTCAGGAAATTCTACGCCAGATCAACGTATAATAGTTGTACTTTTCGAAAATTTAATTTTTCGCCAAAATCTGAAGGGGGTAGGTCAGGATTTTTTGTGATTTTCGTAATTCGCCCGTCATTTCTACAATTTTTTAGATATCAACATAATTCTTTCACGTGCTTATTCCGCTTCGGATTCCGCGTCTAAAACGTCCA
The DNA here is from genome assembly GCA_917499265.3 of Mimumesa dahlbomi. Classification (NCBI taxonomy): domain Eukaryota; kingdom Metazoa; phylum Arthropoda; class Insecta; order Hymenoptera; family Crabronidae; genus Mimumesa; species Mimumesa dahlbomi. Next base: position 6,900,872 of record OU824126.1, read on the forward strand.
GGATCACTTTAATAGCTCAAGAATTACGCAAATGGCGAGCGATTTACGAAAATCGCAAAAAATCCTGACCTACCCCCTTCAGATTTTGGCGAAAAATTAAATTTTCGAAAAGTACAACTATTATACGTTGATCTGGCGTAGAATTTCCTGAGAAAATCAATGGTACCAGTCTCAGGTCGCTATCTCAAAAATTGAGTGAATGCCGATCAAAAAACTGCTTTAAATTGATGAATTTTCGCGATTTTCGTAATTCCTTCGTCATTTCCGCAAATGTTTAGATACCGACCTGAATCTTTCACGGTCTTATTCTGCTGCGGATTCCGCGTCCAAAACGCCCTGGATCATTTTAATAGTTCAAAAATTACGGAAATGACGAAAGAATTACGAAAATCGCGAGAAATCGCCAAATTCAACCAGTTTTTTGATCGGCATTCGCTCAATTTTTGAGATAGCGGTCTGAGACTGGTACCATTGTTTTAGTTAGGAAATTCTACGCCAGATCAATATATAATAGTTGTACTTTTCGAAAATTTAATTTTTCGCCAAAATCTGAAGGGGGTAGGTCAGGATTTTTTGTGATTTTCGTAATTCGCCCGTCATTTCTACAATTTTTTAGATATCAAAATAATTCTTTCACGTGCTTATTCCGCTTCGGATTCCGCGTCCAAAACGTGCAGGATCACTTTAATAGCTCAAGAATTACGGAAATGGCGAGCGATTTACGAAAATCGCAAAAAATCCTGACCTACCCCCTTCAGATTTTTGCGAAAAATTAAATTTTCGAAAAGTACAACTATTATATGTTGATCTGGCGTAGAATTTCCTAACTAAAACAATGGTACCAGTCTCAAACCGCTATCTCAAAAATTGAGCGAATGCCAATAAAAAAACTGGTTGAATTTTACGATTTTTTGCGATTTTCGAAATTCCTTCGTCATTTCCACAATTTTTTAGATATCGACCTGAATCTTTCACTGTATTATTTGGCTTTGGATTCCGCGTCCAAAACGTCCTCGATCATGTTAATATCTCAAAAATTGCGGAAATGACAAAAGGAATTGCGAAAAGCATCATCTGGCGTCGGAAAAGATAGAAATTCGCGCCGATGACAGCGTCTGAATACGGGTGAGTGAAGTGGCCGCGTTAAAAACGTACCTCGCAGTCCGTTATACAGCTCCACAGTTTCACAGGCGAACGGACGGGACCCGCTAATGGAGACAATTTATTATTTTCAACTTTCCAGCGCAATTCGCCTTTCGCTGCCGCTCTTTCGGGTGAAGCTGTTATGGGTGATAAATTGCGCTGGCGGCGTTGCGAAATAGGTGCGCAGGTTTCCGTCCGAATGAAATCGAAGAGACAGCCCGCCTCTTCAAACTGGATAATACTACTGACACGTTATTTCACGTTTTAAGCCTGGAGACAAACAGAAACACACCTAAGAGCATTACGGGACTGTGTACGTTCGGGGTCTCATCTTTTGATTTACGCGTTTCAAAGAAATTCTGGCGCATTATTTTTTAGATTACCACGGCGGAGCTCGTAGTTTGTTGGAAGTGTCGAGAGATTTCTGCCTTTAGTATAGATTTAATAATGTTCGAGGAATTTTATTTTACGACGAAACGGGTATTACCACTTTTATTTTAGCCGAGTACCAAGTATATCGTAATTCTCGTTCGGGGTTATTATTATTATACAATGTAGCACCACTTTACCGTAGTTTCGCGGAGTTCGGGAGTGAAAAAAATTTCGTAATTTCTGCTCCCTTTGTCGGAAAGCACCGACAACTTTGGCCGGACCAGAGTTCAGCAAAAATTACAATACCCTGGATCGAGTTGAATACGATTTCTTGTTTTTGATGGGTTGGAATTACTTCGAATGGAACTTTTCATATAATTGCGCGGCCGTACTTTACTTGAAAGTTCGCTCGACTTTGCAAAATTACGTTTCGAGTACCGACGTTTTCCTATCACACATACGGACGTGGTTTCTTATCTCACGTTAGACCGACGAAAAAACCCGCTTCACGCACGTCTGTGTAATTAACTCGTTTGCGTGTTTGTAAAAAGTTTGCGTATAATTTAAATCATGCATCAAACGTTCTATTTTCGAATGTAATAGCTATAAGCGGAATGCCATTCTCGCGCGGAAATATTGCAATCTTCCAACCATCGTTACAGCATGTCTGCCATTCTAACATGAAACAGCAGCATTGTAATGATATTACGGTGCAACAATGCAGCAACATTCCATTTCGCCGTAGGAATATTTCAGCGAGCACGGCACACATCCACGGCCAAAGTTACATCGTTTATTAACTTGTTAAATGTATTCCCGGTAAATAGAACGCACGTACGGCGCGAGAATATATATATATTTTTTTCTAATTCTCAAAGACCCCGGTGAAACGGACCGAGGTGGAATAAAAAATTAATCGTACCTTCATCGCTCGACGATTTATATTATAGATAACTCGCGGAACGATTGTACTCCGTAACGTCTCGGTAGTCCGTCGCTGATCCGGTAATAGTTGCGCAATAATCTTGATGAAGCTTAGGTAAAACTGTTCCACCCGGTTTCCACGTTCCCAACAAAGCTGCGAAACATAGTAGTTAATTAATTTCGGAAATTACAAACTCCACTTCTAGACGGTAAGCTTAAACCGACGAGTCCTCGTTTCATTAACAAATGAACTATTCCAACGAATTTCTACACAAACACCGGAATTATCCTGATTCAATTAAAACCAGGTCGTAAGTGAAATAATATTCTACCACGGTATAAATATATATATTTTTTTATTCATTTTATTTCACTCTTAATAATCCCGTCATTGGGCGAGCCTGCGAGATACAAGGGCAGATTGCTGCTAAAACCTTTTCAACGATCCGATTCGACCCGAATTTCGAATGATCCCGAAATGTGGGTCATTATTTCGGTCGTCGACGTTCCATTTACCAGGACGAATTTTGACAGTGCCAGTCGAGGGTTAATAGAATGGTTGAAGTGCGCTTACACGTACACAGCGCGGAAGGTACGGCTGGCAGCACGGTGTGTCGCAATTCGAAACGGTCGGAATATGTAAGGCCGTCTTGAATGTGGGAACGGGAGTGTGTCGAGTTAATTGGCTGCGGCGGTAAATTGGGCCACCGGTTTACCGGTATCACGACAATGCGCTACGTGTAACGTGACAAAACTTTTTGCCACGTTGAATATTTTTGCCCGCGCGGAAATCGAACTGTTTCGCGATGGACAAAGTACGTCGGTGTGTACGGGTACACACGTATACCATGAAAATCGTTTCCCAAACGGTAGACCGTGCGTTACCTGTACACTTTCATTCAAGAACGAGGGCACGTTCGAGATGTAAATTATTTATGACGAACGAACAGTGGACGGTCCATCGGCTCGCGTTGCAATTATTAGTCACGTTTTTGTTCGTTAATTCGAATCTCGTAACTGGGCTGGAAAAATCGCATTTAATTTTCCGTACAACCATTCACCCCTGTGCGGATCTGGAGCAGCCGGTATTCCCGTCGCTCGATTTCAATTTCACTCTCGTTATCGATCAACCAGATAAAGTGAGAGTACGCGGTCCTTGCAGTCGACGGGGTGCCCCGTGTAACACGTGGAATTAAAAGTTTACGATTCGCCCCAGGAATACGTGATTCCGGCGATCGTGTCCTATTTCCATCCGACGGAAAATCCGTGCTAACGGGGTGCGGTTACTTGTCCGCCATACCGAACATCGTTGAAATATCTCTACCGTGAAAAATCTCGGGCTTTCGAGTGTCTATTCAAATTTCCACGTCGAGAAATTTGCCCGACCGCTCGGTCGGGGTCTGATTCCGATATTCGAAAGTGTTAGGGCGAGCCTACAGGGGGTGTGGGGGTTGGAAAAAAGCAAAGGGGTGAGAAGAGAAACCGATGAAACTGACAAGGGAGCAGTAAAGGAGGGGGGGGGGGATGGAATGAGAAGGACGACTTTGGCACTTATCCCTTATCCCGCGGCTAAAATTGAACGCGAGCGAAATTTCTGTCAGAAGATAGGGGCTCCGACACCCCGAGGGGTGGTGGGAAAGATAGAAAGAAAGAAAGAAAGAAGCAGAGTAGGAGGGGTGAAGAGAGAAAGGAAGGTAATTGGTCTGGATAGAGGACGCTCTCATCGCCGGTTTTTCAGGCAATTCCAGACAGAGGCTTTAGCCACCCTCCAGCCTTGCGTACCCCTGTAATCCTTGCTCCTTGCTCCTTACGATGCGGTATATCCTTCCGGTTGGCCCGCACCGTCCGACTCTCTCACCAAGACAGAGTTTTAGCCCCCTGAAAGGACGGTGAATTTTTTTTCTGCTCGAGTACGCGTAAAACGGCCGGCTGCTCGACTCCCGCTAAGGGTTTCTGGCAAAGGGAAATCAGTATTTCGTATAAACACAGCGAAAACTTTTATATTTTCTTAATGTACACGTACTTAGAGTGTAACTCGAGTAATTATCGTGGGATTGAACGATCAACGATCAAGGGGGAGAAAGTGACTGGAATAAACGAGGAGATTTACTTGAAAATAGTCGTTCGATAAGTATAAGTAATGTGCAATCCGGCGGTTTTAGGGATGTAATCCTCGCTTCCCGGGACGCGTTATATCCTTGCCAGCCCGGGGCGTTCGACTTTCAGCTGGAAAAATATTAGTCCTGTCGCAATTTCTTTCTCAACGAGCAACGCGCAAAGCAACGGGCTCTCGGAGGGTTCGCCGGCGAGGAAAGAGAAATCACGTTGCTTCCGGCCCGGGAAATTCATGGGAGACTGATTAATCTTCCGCATATCGCGGCTCGAATTGAAACGCCGGGACTAACTGTTTTCCCCGTCTAATTAGGACCGTCGAGTCGGCTCTTATGATGTGCGCGACGCGCGAATTAGTTTATTGAAATGCCGGGGATGTTTCGCGTTCGCTATAGCAAAACCGATATTCACGCCGCGCGGATAGTTTCGTCTGAAAATATTTGTTAACGATATCATTACCGGAGAGAGGATAAAGTACCATCGGACACACGGGATCACGGAGCCGATTCAATCCGAATCCCGTTTGACGTTTCAAGATTTCCGCGATCGTTACTCCACGGTGGTCGATGGCGAATCTCTCGGATATCGGATCGAAGGGATCCGGTAGAAACGCGTGTGTACCGTGAAATTGCAGTCGTCCATGGATTTTCTTTTGACCCGGATTTAATCTAACGGGCGCATAGAAAACAGACGAGGTATGTGGGTCACCGGGCCGAGGAGTTTTCGCCGAACATTTCGAGTGTTCTTTGAGGCTTCGGGCAAAGAAGGGGACAGTATCGGTTAACTAGTCCAGTCAAATTTCGTTCAACTTCGAAATTTCTTATTACAGGATGGAATTTTGGTATTATATGTTTTCGGGTGCGCTGATCACGGGAAAAATAGTAAAAAAATTCCTAGTGCGTCACTTCTATGCGAAAATCGCTTGCGAAAATTTGAAACGCTCGTATCTCAAAAACGGTTGAACCTACGGCAAAATGGTTTGCACCATAAGAATCAGCGTGAAATTTTGCATCGGAAAGGACTTTTTACCCGATTCCGATAAGTGTAAAATTACGAGATATTTAATTGCAAAGCTATTTTGTAGGCGTGGCTAACGGATATAGGCGAGAGGGACAGCGGAGAGCGGTGGCGATGTTCCTCTCGCTCGGTGCTGCAAGGCGAGAGAGACGGAACGCGTGACGTTAAGAAGGGGAAGAAGATAAGCTCGAGCTGGCGTGGATTTTCTTCTTCGCTCAATCAGCCGCGTCTGAAAAATTAATTGTAAGTCCCAAAACTATACTTTCAATGGGACGAAAAAAAAAGTATTTTAGGGACAGTGTTTTTTTGCATTATCGACAATTCCCCATCGATTGAAAATAGTCCCAAAAGGACAAAATTTTGTTCAAAAAATGCATTTTAGTAATATATTTTTTATTCATATTCGACAATTTCTGATCGTTTAAAAATACTCTAAAAAGTACTTTTTTTAGATCATTACTGGAATTTGTCATCATCAATGAAATTGAATAATTTATTTCTGTTAAAAAATTGAATTTAAACATCAAAATAACAAATTTCACTTTTAAACATTTACTACATTTATTAATTTCGTTGATTTATACTAATAATTGGAAAGTAAAATAAAAATAAAAAGTAAAAAAACTACGTTAAAGTGAGGACTCGAAACCGGGACCCTTACGTTACAAAACGAACGCTTTACCACCGCGCTAACTGCTGTTATGATGCGACCTATTGTTCACATGTAAATAGATAGGTAAAAAAGTAATTCATTTCTTGTCGTGATTTGTACGTAACAATATTGTAATATCATTTTTTAATTAAAATAGTCCATTTTTAAATATTTGTAAAGTATCGAAAATTGTCCATGGTGAATACAAAATTTACTGCCAAAATGTATTTTTCCCTGATCGGTATTTGCACGGTATTGCAATTTTTTAACACGTTGAGTGCCACGTCAGTCACCGGTGACTGACACCTACCTTTCCGTTTAGGCCTCGTCAGCCACTGGTGACTGACTGCGTACAATAAGCGCATATAAGCGGCGCGCGTGGCCCGGCGGGGACTTCCTTAAGAATCGGCGTGGCGCTCAACGCGTTAATGACAAATTCCAGTAATGATCTAAAAAAAGTACTTTTTAGAGTATTTTTAAACGATCAGAAATTGTCGAATATGAATAAAAAATATATTACTAAAATGCATTTTTTGAACAAAATTTTGTCCTTTTTGGGACTATTTTCAATCGATGGGGAATTGTCGATAATGCAAAAAAACACTGTCCCTAAAATACTTTTTTTTTCGTCCCATTGAAAGTATAGTTTTGGGACTTACAATTAATTTTTCAGACGCGGCTGATTGAGCGAAGAAGAAAATCCACGCCAGCTCGAGCTTATCTTCTTCCCCTTCTTTACGTCACGCGTTCCGTCTCTCTCGCCTTGCAGCACCGAGCGAGAGGAACATCGCCACCGCTCTCCGCTGTCCCTCTCGCCTATATCCGTTAGCCACGCCTACAAAATAGCTTTGCAATTAAATATCTCGTAATTTTACACTTATCGGAATCGGGTAAAAAGTCCTTTCCGATGCAAAATTTCACGCTGATTCTTATGGTGCAAACCATTTTGCCGTAGGTTCAACCGTTTTTGAGATACGAGCGTTTCAAATTTTCGCAAGCGATTTTCGCATAGAAGTGACGCACTAGGAATTTTTTTACTATTTTTCCCGTGATCAGCGCACCCGAAAACATATAATACCAAAATTCCATCCTGTAATAAGAAATTTCGAAGTTGAACGAAATTTGACTGGACTATAACGAGCGGCGCACAAAAGAGCGCGGCATCCGCGGAGAGTTCAAAAGCGTTTGTCCCATGTACCATGAAAAAGCTACGAGTATCTTCCGTGAAACTACTACTCGCTATCAAATGAAATGTAATTACGTCTCCGTTTCGTTCGATGTACCGGCGACGCGTTACATTTGCGGAATTGAAACGGACGGAAAGAGGGAGACTCGAATACACGTACGATTGTTATTGATACGAGTGCTTTCGAACGGGGTTACAATTAATAATTAATTAATGTGCTAATTATTTTAACGGGCCGAATCAAATTAACGAAATACGAACCACGTTGCTATTAGCCGATAAAAGTGCGTCACATCGAAACACGTGTACGCGATACACCGTTCGTTTTTCAACGCGTATGAATAAATATTCCCTCGATTCCGTCGTCCCTGTAATTCCCCGTTACATTGCCTGTCTCCCCGGAACAGAAGGAAATTATAGGAAAGTTGAGAAAAATTTCTTGTGGAATTCTTTTCATCCGTTTTGTATTATAGCCGGATCGATTCTCGTTCGTTTAAAATTTCTCCGACAGCGATAATTGAATTCTCATCGACACACGAAAGATTCCTTTTCTTATTCGCGTTCATAATTATCATTTCAAAGAATCCAATTAAATCGTTGCCTAGATTTAATTCCACGCGTATCGTTCCGCGAAATGATTCGACGTATTTCTAGTTTCCGATTATAATAATGGACGGGCCCTGATTCTCCTCGTGCACGCGGTTCGAAGAATTTCCGCAATGTAAATGGTCTCTAATCGCTGATTGTCACGTTAGGTCCACTTACGGCCGCGCAAACGCTAGCAATTGATAATTCATTCGTTTTGTTTGTCGATAATTGTTCCGGTGCTTCGCTCCAATTCATTATTTATTCATCATTATACATGGGATTCAATTAAGGCTATAATCAATCGTTGAACGCGGAATAGTGGAATTTGATTAATAATTAAGCTAGTGTTCATAGACCAGTTATACGAGCCACGGAGACACCGCCTCCGTCGGCCACCAATTTTTTCCACAAGGTACATATACATATTTATATGTCGAAATACATGTACCGCAAAACCGATCTCTATTTCGGTCGATATCCGAAAACGATAATCAATGCGATATTGGAACTATTCCGCTTCCATTTCGCGATAATTCTGCGAAATGTTATTATTAACATCATTCATCGTCATTGCTGGAATTCTAGAATTTGCCCATTCAATCGAACTCCTAAACGCCACGGGAGGAAGAAGCATAATAGATGAAACGATAATTCACGTGAAATCGAATGGACAATCAAATTAAACTCTTTGGCAAAAAATTCTTCCGTGTTACGCGTTTAACGTTATTTTCATCGAGTCCGATTTCCCCTGATTTTCTTTTCTTTTTTTTCAAGTTTATCGGCCCCGTTTTTCCGGCACGAATCCACCTTTACTTTCATCCCTGTTTCCAGACACCGTCCCACTTTACAGGGGACAGTTTTAACGAGAGTTGTTTCGAGGTTGTTTCAGCAATTACGCGAAAATTGCGCGGACCCGAACCCCCGAACGCGGCTGCCACGTTAGAAGCGTTTACATCCGTTACAAATTTCTTTCCCGATCTTTCAGCTAATTACGAACGGTCCCGTCGATCCGACGGAATTATCGTTATTTTATTTAGAAACGTTACAGGAATCGGGTGTACGGTGTTTGTTCAATGGAATCATAAAGACTGACGCTTTGTGATGAATTAACCTGTATCACGTAACGCGACAGTTATTAATTATTTATTGATGAAATTGACGCTTTACCGGCCATTGCGAATTACTCTGTGCGTGTGTGTGTGTGTGTGCATGGCTGCGTGGAGCAATCGTCAAATAGTTAATGTGACAATTACAAACGGGTCCCGTATTATTCCTCGAAAGATTATTATGTTACCGTTCTATAATGCTGTTTCATAATTATCGCTTTATAATATTCAAACACGGCGGCTAATGAATATTCAGATATCCAAATAGGAATTTAAACAGGAGCTAGCCGTCGAGCCACGCTTCACTGAAATTTCATCAATTAATGGAATTCCACGGCGTAAATACGGTTTCTCGTCATATTTTCCTTTCCTTTTCCCGTGAAAAATTCACGAAACGATTCGTCGATTCGCTGAACGAAGTATGGGTGATTTCGAATCATTGATTGAAAGTCGAAGCGATAAAGGATGCCGGTTGATCCATCACGCCGCCGATAAATTCACCATGGATGTACCCACGGGACGAAACAACTCCCGAAAGAACCAGAGGAAAACTGTGAAACGTTGCTTTCCCTGCTTCTTTTTACCGCGGCGATAAATCTCCACGGACAGCTCGGCGTGTCGGCAAATCTACAGGGAGGAGGGAGGTGTAAAAAAAAAAAAACATTCGTCGCGGTTTATGCGGCTCGAAAATACGCCTCGCTAACGATGGATCAAAACATTCGTCGCGCTCGGCAAGGGTCGTCAGGGACACCTAGGTGGGCGAGACCGCGGTGAGAAATTTAAGAAACTTTACGTTTCACGGGGAATCGTCGAGCCGCGAGGAACGCGCGAAGCTTTTCAAGTTTTTAATTACCTCGTTTCCCGGGCCGTATATCTTGCACGATATCGGCGTTACGACATTACGAATGCAAAGCTTGTTATTTCGTCATGTAAGAGGACACCGAGCTCGTGTTACCGGAACCGAGATTGAACGTGATAGTTGTATGGGTTGCTTCTAGACATGTTTAACAAGTCTGCCCGGACACGGTCAATTTCCCACCTGTCTAGCCGCTTAAAACCGTTTATTTACTTACAATTACTGGCGAACCGCCGCCGCCGCGGCCGCCGTTCCGCTAGGAAATTGTTTTACTTTTCCCCGGCGATCGTTGCACGCCGAAATCTCCGTTTGTTTTCCAATTCGAAATTTTTGCGCGATTCATCCGTACGGGGAATACCGATCCGTTCGTTGCCAAATTTTCTCTATTTACCCGGGTAAAAAGGTGTACAACGCGAGCATCGATTTTTGCGGACGTACATACGTACGCTGAGCAAAAGTTGAGCAAACCGGAGGGGAGATTAGTCGGTGGTTTTTCAACTTCGCCACGGTGTTAATTGGCCGGAGCGTGAACAATCTGGACAATCACTAATTGCATGCCTTCGTCACATATCCCGGAGGACGTCGGGGCAAAAAGGCCGCGCGCGGAGTGTGCCGCCCTTCCACGTTTCCTGCCGTCGACAATGCTGAAAGTGTCCCGGGCTGATTGCGAGCGTGTCGCGCGAAAATACGGGACGAAGCTTTCCCCGGTTTATCACCTGAGAAAAGTGTTCCAGGAAATATCAATCGGTACTCCCGTATACTTTTCGTACTACTATAATTACCATACGGATAGTTCAATCACGACTGTCATGGGATTTTTGAAAACTTTATTTTATAGGAGAACACGAGAGTTGGCTGGAAAGTACACCCAGAGAATTGCTCGAAAACGACAGTTCAAATGATTTCACGTATCGGTTACACACGTCTATGGAGTCTGGTCTATATCTTTTATCGCGAAAATAAAGCTGGCTGCAGGAACTGTCGACAACAGAGTCAGATGACTGGATCTTTTTCGAAAGGGTTCGGGAGCCATGAAGTCGTGGATAAAGAGGAAGTTGCCATGCTTCCAGGCACAGAAACTCCCTGTTCTCTCCCTTCTACGCTTTCCCATTCTCCCTCTCCCTTTCTCTCCCTTCCTTCCTCTTTCTCTCTCTCTCAGCTTTCTTGGGCTTGTCTCCGTCCCTTTCTCTACAGAGGCAGGCAAATGACGACCTCTTAGACTTCTGGTTATTCTCCTTGTTCCTCCTCCCAAGTAACTCTCCTCTCTCCGTCCCCCTCTCGCGCGAACTAAAGTACTAGAAACTACAAGTTATAATTACGTCACAAGATATAATTACTACCACGCTCGATATGCTCGTGTAAGTAGCCGCGTACGAAGCGGCGCCGTGCAAGTGCTTGTAAAGTCGTTTCCCGAGGATGGTCCTATTAAAGTTACGTGTCATTGACGGCAGATAACAGTTGCCCCCTCTATCATTCATCAGTAACTTCGACGTTTAATGGGGAATATTGTAACGTATCTTTTGTGTCGCTGTCGACTTTATCGTCCGAATGGTTTTGTGCGTTATCCATTCGGCGAAATACCCCGGGAGGGAAAAGGGGGACTCGAAGGTTAAGTGGCATCGTTAAATTACCATCAAATTATCATTATAAAGAGCGAAGATTTATAAAGTGTTTCTTTCTGTCCGCCGGCGGGAAAGAAATATGGTTAACGGCGTACAAAAAAATTGTGAACGTAACCGCGGAAAATAGTGGAGATAAATTATGTATCTAGGGATTTTTTTCTTGCTTTCGTCTCGCGAATGAAATATCGACGAAAATGTGTAGCCGGTGGTTAAGGAGGTTCGTACAGAATTCCGCGGACGGTAATCACGGGTGAAAATTAAGTGGGGCAAAATGACGGCAAGTGTCGTTACACGGAATTTCGAGAAAGACACCGTATCCGGCAGTGATAGAGAGACTATACGGCGGTCGTATCGTAAAGAGCACGGTGAATCCTAGATTAGCGGGAAAAGAAACGAGAAACGATCGGGAGTGTGTCCCATGTTAGGAGTTTACGGTGTATCGTCGAGATTGCCTAACCCATCCCCCGACCCCGTAGCACATTTATTTGCCGACCGGATCGATTTTACGTGACTGCGGCTGATCATTGACATTGGACGTATTTCGAGCTCGGGTTGCACACAAAAATGTTTTCGGGTTTCTCATATACCGGGAAATATAGGGCGTCGGGTATATTATTTTTTCCACCATCGATTTTCAACGCTCGGTTTCACTTTCGTCTCTCTCTCTGTCGTTAATCCGCCGAACGTACGTTTGAAAAGAACCGCGTCGCGGCTACCAAAGTGACGGTATTCACCGAACGACGTATCGTTCGCGTTGACCTATTGCACGAGCACGAAAAGATCCATGTCGATCGGTTAAACGATTAAACTCGACTTAAACGCTTCTCACGAAGCTCAATCTTATCCGTTCCGAGTATTATTCTTACGCCAGGTGCCTTTAGTACCTTGGCTCACGAACAATGCGATACGATCGGACTTATTAAAAAGTGGTCGAACGATCGGGCTGAAAATCTCAGCTTTCCGCCGCCGTCGGAATCCCTTTGACAAACCGAGATTTCCGCGAGAAGATAAACGAGTCTCGATATTCCTGTTAAAAGATACGTTCGATAGGATCGGTTCGATATTCGGAATAGAATCGAAGTGGTCAGGTGTGCGTCAGCGTCCCAGTGACAACCGATTCCCATGGACCGTAGGGGGGAGGAGGAAAAGTACGTGGCAGAAATACCACGTGGTGCCCCGACAGAATAGTTACCGGGCCATCACCGGCTTCCTTACGGTTCGAAAGTTCACGTACCGGACACCGGAAGTACCGAACCGAACCTCCCGTACCGTTAAGATTTCGCTTTGTATCACGTTGCCGGGGATCGATATCCACCGGACCTCGTTCGACATCGGCCATTGTGACACGCAGCACACGTACGGACACGTCGCTTTGACACATAGACACATAGACGTCGGACGTGCGGAAAGAAACGAGGACGGTAACTGGGCCGAACGACCAAGCGAATACGCTACCTACCTACGAGGAAATAAGGTCCAAAGTTAATCTTGCAAAATTAAATCCTATGGCAATTGAATTCCTCGAGCGCCAGGAGATTTCTTCGAGTTGAAATTACTTGCGCTTTAAAGTTTCCCATAAAGAATCTTTTATACCGATCGCAGTCGGGAAAGAGTTATCCGACGAGGGTGGAAATCTCGCAGGAAATGCTTGCAGACGATACGAAAAAAATATATATACCTTAGTCGATACAGCATCGTCGGTGAATTATGCTCGGCGACATCATAGAAACACCGGGACGATAGAAAACTCTCCGAGAAAGTCGCGAATCCGGCAAGACCGATGACTGTTCGTGTTTCCCGGGCCGGTTGCGTGACAAACTCGTATCGTAATCGCGGTTTAGCTTAGACAAAGACGTATGCTTTGTCTGGAAGAAGGAGTACCTGTTACTTCAACCCCCCTTCGACTACCCCCACCCCCATCTACATGGAATTTGAATTAATGGATGGTTATATTTTACCGGAGCTTTTCTGAAATTATCAGACTCCGTGTTACGACTTGTGTAACGATCTTCGCTCCGTTGAGTAACTAGCCGCTACATGGATTAGCATTCCTAATTTATTCCGCGGAGGAAACGGTGAAAAAAAAGAACAAATAAATACCGTGGTCGGGGATAGATTCGCGAGAAAGGTTATTTGTCGGTTTCGCAAATAACCACCGAAATGTACGATGAATTTTCCACGATACCGTGGTTCTTTTATGCTATTTCGAATTTAATCTTCATCCGTTTGGCACGAATTTCACGATCTTTTCAATTTATCATTTCTCATTTTTATTAGAAGTTTAATAGCAGCCGGATCCTTCGGGACGTTTGATGCCACAGATGACACGGTCGGTGAATTATTTACGCTCATTACTCGAGCAAATATTAGCCGAACGACGTTTCACGTGACGCGAAGTAGAACTCCTGTAACATTAAGTCGACGGGACTGGGGCGGAAATGCTTGATATCTATCCCTTTCATCGTTCGTGTCCTTTTTTCGAGATATTCGTCGCGATATTCCGTCCGTTATTACGAGTATGATACATCCGATGCCAGGAAAAGAGGAATAGCGTAACTTTTTGCGATTCATCTGGATTACATTCGACATTCCCTTGGACTGCGATTCTATTTTTATAGAAAGTAGTGAAACACGTTTCTTCCTTTGTGTATGGCTCCCCTTTCTGCTTCCACAGTGTGTCGAGTCTTTTCCCGCTTTGTCGCGACCCAGTAAAAGGAAGCACGGAAAATCCATGGAGATACTATGTGGAAAAAAGATCGCTGAATTAAAGCATTAACTCTCCGCGATGCAATTTCTGTTTCACTTGCGAATGGTCGAAATTTACGTAACATGTAAACGTTTATATTTGCCGTATTTTTGTTTCGTTTAGAGACGAACGACAGATCGAACGGAGTCTTATTTTCAACAAGAAATACGATCCAGCCATAAACGACATTTTTACTGGACGCGATCGATCGCGTTCGGCACGCTAAAACGTTATTTCTAATAAAATGTATCGTGCGTTTGCGCGCGCGACTTTCTAAAAACAAACGCCGCCCGCCGAGCGTATTTTTGTCATGTACGGATTTCGAAGTTTATTCTATTCGACGGGACGTGTGTGCGTACGCGTATGTGTCTGCCTTATTTTATTTTCGCCTCGCATAATGGATATTTCGCATAGGATACGATGGAATATCGTATGAGCCGGTCCGATATGCAAACCTGAATTTATAATATATCGTTGATATGTTGATATTTTTTTGCCGATATTCCAGATGGATTTTTCCAGGAATCCGCTAAATTCGCGCGAATTTAAATTTTAGATACCTCTATCCGACCCGCGCGGAAAAATTCCTTCCATCCTGTCACGACGTCTAAGGAAAGTTTCAGACTCATCTACCTTCGTGTAAATTTAAATATATAACCAAATAACCATCTACTATTTCGCCCGGTTTATCGCGGAAATTCAACGAAATCGTTTACCGTATTTTAGCAGATTTCTTAAGTCATCTCGCCAAACCGTTGTAATCTCTGGTGAAGAATGACACGACGTGCGAGGTGTTCGCAAATACCTTGTGTCTATCCTTTCTCGTGGTGTTCTTTTTGGAAATCTCGCTAATGTTTGTAGTATTCGATGCTGGCGCTCACGTTACACACGCTACACGCGTCGAGCTTCATAATTCCGGTAAACTTTTACGAGCTCAACGAGTTATAGAACCTCCAGGTAGTTCGGAACATTATGTTACGTACTACGTTTACCCGTGGCTGAGTGTACGCGCGTGCAACACACGTACACGTGTACGTATAAACGGGGGTACACGAGTTTATGTAAATTAAGAGACCGTGAATACAGAATTTTCGGAACGTCGACGCCGAAATAGTTAACGAAACGATACGCGCTCGTCGATCGGATTAAACGTGACTTATTTTTAGTTTACTTTCCGTAGAAACGTTTGAAATCCTTCGACGTCAGTCGCGTTTACTCGTAACATCTTGGGTTAAAGTTTGACGTATCAGCTTTGACTGAAAAAAATTTGTTAAGCGACGTAGTCGCGCGTCTACGTGATTCAAGTTTTACAAACTTTTTCGCTTCAAGTTTGAAGGCTTCCGCTTCTATTATCAGCACTTCCATTTGCCGGATTGATTGCAATTTTCCTAACTATCGACGTTTCTCCGTGTATATTTCGAGTACCTCTATTTTACGCTGAATAGCACCGGCGTGTATACGAGCTGGGAGAATACAATTTTTTCGCAGTGGAGGATGCGATCGATTGCACCTGTAATCAATCGCATTTAATCGCAATGCCATTACGATTCCGTGTATCCGATATTCGTCGCGATCCATGGTAACGTTTTACCCGGTGTGTAACTAACAGGCGCGTGTCAATGCGAACTTTTAGAAAAGTTTTCATGCGCAACGCTATTACGAAACGTGCTTTATGATATATTTATACGAGAAATCATTTTAGGAAGACATTACAGGGGCGCACAGATTGTATAAATTAATTAGATTTACGAAACAGTTGACCTAGAATACTTACAAGGCAAAGTTCTAATTAAAATGGTAACAATTCGCAATTATGTGTAGAGCCTTCTGCGAATTAATTTGGACAAGTGATATATTTTTTTTCCTTTTTCAATGGTAGCGCGTTATGCAATAAGTGTAGAACGTTCGGGTGACATGTTAATTAAAAACAGGGGTACGTTCGTACGGTTTTACTAATTGATATTATTTTTTGTTTATTTTTGAATCACTTGTTCGGTCCAATTAATTCACGCTGGTGTATATTGTTTCACAGTTTTTATATGTCGATAATTTATCGACAATGTGTCTTAACACTTTTTTTTTCCGCTCCATTTCTTCCGAATGTGTCACAAAATTGGTCGCATTTCATGCGGAAGTAATTTTTACACGTTCATCGTCGCTGGAACATTCCTCGTTTCAGAAAAGTGTCGGGAAACTTTTTTCGCATACCTATGCATAAAACCGAATGGAAATTTCAAACATTATAGCGTTCCGTCCGAGAGTATTTTATGGTTCATTCGCACGACGTGACGTTACCTTTTTTTCGACGGAAAATCAAATTCCATAGAATGTTCGCGTTACAAAATCTCGAACTAAATGTTCGCCGAGCAAAATGCTTCGTGATAGGCCGGTATTCGGAAAGTTATCGAGCGTGTACTGGCGACGTTTCCGCAGCGCGGACACCATTTCCAAGCGGTGACCTCGATTTACGAAAATAAGAAAAGGAGAGTGGAAATTCGCTAAAAGAGATCCGCACGCTTTTATCGAGTTTCTGTTCTCATTGGCGAGGGAATATCGGCCGGCTGTTTTCCCTTTAGAGCCCTTCCGTCAAACAGCGTCAGGGGGACGATATATGCCCACGTAGAAAGAAACCCCGTGCCGAAGATGGAGAAAGGGAAAGAGGGAAAGAGACGTGCTCGGGGTAAAAGGTTCGAAGTTCGTCGGACAGAAACAAACAGCCGTAAACAGAGGGTGAAAGAGGGGTGCGAGGAAACTCGTAGCTATACATACATACATACAGATATACGTGTGCCTATATCGCAGATGCGTGTGTAGCGCGTGTGTCTGGATCCGCGTCTCGACACCCTGGTGGCTTGTTGCCGAAGGGATCGAAGATGCGTACAAAAGGAGAAAAGAAAAAGCAAAGGGGGGTCGGAGACGCGGAAGGGTGGAAGGAAAAAGTCGCCGGTGAAATACATATTTTATGGGGCAATCACCGAGAACCCCTTATCTACGGTTTGTTCAGTTCTGTCTCTCTGTTTGGCGCCCTTCGTTGGCCCTCGGCTTCCCGGTTGACCCTCGTGCCCAAGTACTTCCGAAAGATTTGCACGATTACTAATGAACGAGATCGTCTGCGAAGGGACCACACCTCCCCCTCCCCCCCATCCCTTTATTCACCATCACGTCCGATAAATCTGCGGTATTACCACTTGTATTAGGGACCCGGACGGAAATTCGGACGTTTCATTTGTGCGGCATGGAATTTAGTTTAGCATCGTGTCGCGCAAACTTTATGGCGCAATCTGGTAAAGTATTTAGCGGGAAACAATCTGCGCGGCCGGAAGATTAATTCGGAGAATTCGGGATGAAAATTACGGGGGCTTCGCTGATAACCGTGTGTTTACAGCCCGTGGACCGAACGTCTGTGTTTTATACATTTTCCGCGGGTCTGCGAAATGAGATAAAAGATGCGACGCTTTTATCCGTCGTTGTCGTGCACAGAAAAAAAACGTCTTTAAAGCGCGGTACGAACAAAAAAATTGCGAGACTAGGAGCGCCGAAGATCAAACGTGAAAATACACAGGAGTTGTTTAATGACACTTGTTTATGAATTTATGCAAGCCCGTGCCTCCAAGGGACTTCGATCGAGGCCACAGTTCAAGGGCTGTTAAAACCCGGAAAGAAAGTTGAATAAGCGTGAAGCGTCACTGATGATTCCAGGAAGCGTAATTAAAACGTGAAACTCGCGTTTGGGTTGCCCTGTCGAATTAGAATTCCTGTCGACTTCTTTTTCACGTTTCTCTGCTTTCGATAGAAAGGGTTGGGGAAATTTCTTTGTAAAATCCGCGACTATTTAATACATCGATAGAATTCCCGTTTTCGATGATCTCTCCCCCACCCTGCATCTCTTTCGCTTTAATCCCATCCCCCTCCCCTCTCTCCCTCTATTTATCTTTCGCTAACAACGGTTGCGTGTTTGTAATACCAGGGAGAGGTGCTAACAGCCCGAACGGGGGATGCATAGATGCATTCGCTTTATGCGCAATCTCAACTTCGGCTGAGGGTAGCGCAAACAGCGCGCAGGTTCGACAGCGAGCAAGAAAGCGTGCCATCAAAATGCACGTTTCCCGAAATTAATTCCGCATTTACTATAGATCGATTCGATCGCTCTTAAACGCCGCCATCGAGCGGAGTCTTGTGAGTTCGCCTAGGGCCGCAGTTAAACCGAATTAGTTTCTGTTAAACAGTTGTAGGCTCTGGAGCATATCCCTCAAGGTTTCTTTCCATTTTCAGCATTCGTATCGTCCTTCCCGTCCAATCTCACGTGTATCGCGCGTACCTGGTCGTTCCCAATTCTATCCCACCTCTAAGAAAAATGTCTAACGTCCCTTCCAGAATTCCAGTGGTCCAGCGTCCAGGGCCAGGAATCGCAATTGGACAGGGATCGATTGTAGCCCTTCGCGCGAAGATAGCAAAGTCGAATCGGTCGGGTCTGGTTAGCCGGAGAATCGGGACAGCTGAGAGTCGGAAAAGAGGGTTTCTAACCGTTGATAAGCGGTTCTTTCGAGGCTATCATGCTTTCCCGGTCGCTCTTTACACAGTGTGGCGCAATGTGCCGGCAGGTGCTGACCATGTAAAATGCATGAAACTCGTGTATGGCGTGTATACGAGCGCTGCTGGTTGGTAACGGGGATCCCTGAATGCTGGAATTAAAACGCAATTTCCCGCACAAAGGGGACAGTTTATGCCAGCCCTTCTCTACCTTTCTCTTTCGTCTCTGTCGTTCTCTCTCTCCCCGTGTCTCTCTCTTTTTCTCTCTCGCTTCGTCCTTCTCGATCTCGTGTCTTCTTCTTTCTTAGGACAGTAGCTTCGAAACCCCCTCTTTGCTTTCTTCCCTTCCGGCCGCGTAGCCACACAGCACGGACCCCCTGGCGTCTGCTTAATGAAGCTTACCCACGAGGGCTTTCTTTTTGTTTACCCGTCCCGACTACACGTTACACGTAGCCCGCGAGTACCCGGCGTTGTTCCATTGCGGTACAACTCCGTTTTCCATGTATATTCTTCCGTCTCGACTCTTTCTCTTCTCGTTCTTCTTTTTTTTTTGTTTGCTCTCTTTCTTTTCACCTCTCCTTTCTCTCTTTCCGCTACGTCTTCCCCGGTAGATTCCACCTTTGGTTCCCTTTCGTTCTCGCATCTTTCCAGAGGCTTTCCCCCTCCCCCGCCCCCCTCCTCCGCTGCTGGAATTCCCGGTTCTTTTATCGCGTGCCACGCAATCGAGTCTTTTCTCCTCCTCTTTCCTTGGCTCCTCTTCCACCCTCGTCACTCGTTGCTTACCAAAGACTTCCTCCGCTTTGAACGCGCCGGTTAAAAGGCTTCTTCCTCTCTTTCTGTGCTTTTTTCGGATTCTTTCTTTTTTCTACCTTTTTCTTCTTCTTCTTCTTCTTCTTCTTTCCTCCTTCTCCTTCTCTCGTCTCTCCTTTTGTCCCCCGATCGCTCGCCCCCTCGTTTCCAGCGACTAGTTTACCGTAGTTTTGCGCGCGAGAAGTGTATTCGACAACGTTGCCAAAGGATCGATCGTGATTGCTGATACGGAAGGTTTTATCAGCGTTTTGCCAGACCGTTCGCTGATACGAGGCGATACCGTCGCGCGACACGTGAGAGACGGAGAAATCTTCGACATTTGTTTAGAGCGTAGCAGGGTGAATCGGAACCCCCTTTGAATCCCCTCTCGAAGGATAAACAATACTTACACGGGTGTAGTCCTGAAAATTCAATTCGATTTCAGTCGAGGGGCGGAGGGACGTTGAGAGCCATCACGGGGCCAACGGTGCTCAAGGAAAATCGAGTGAGAATGGCGTGTGTGAAGTGGAGTGGGTAGGGTCGCGTGGAAGTGGTCTCGGATGGAAGTAAACTCGGTTAAGGGTTCGCTGGTTCCCAGCCTGGCAAAAAGGCCTGCCAGCTGCGTCACCGACCCAGATGATTTTCGAAAAAAGAAACATTCCACGTTCTCGCCCATTGTCTTCTGTGTATTCCCTTAAACAAACGTATTTACATTTCGCGTACATCCTTTCTCGTACGTTCTCCCACCGAAATTGCACTTTTCCCGATACTTTACCGGCTACGTTTTATTCAAGCCGTGCAATTTTTACGACCAACGTTCAGGCTAAAGTTTCAATGTACGAGTGAGAGAGAAAGAGAGAGAGGGAGAAAAAAATCCGTCGCGATCCCATAGAAACTGTAGCGCCACTGAATCACGGTATTTTCGGAATAGTATTTCTTTGGTCCGCGTGCACGTACCGCAACCGCATCCTCCCGCGTATCTTGTAAAAGCATAAGGGAACGTAAATCTCCGGTGGACATAAATTCCTTTATCGCGCCGACTCTGCCTCGGCCACTTCTTATTTCTCCTCTTCCTGCGCGAGAATCTCTATAGATTTCTTACTGGCCGCCGACATGCATTCCGGGATAACGGACTTCCAGTCCACCCCCTTCCCCCCTTAACCCTTAAAAGCTCGACTTTTATTATTTCTTTTCTCTTTTTACCGACGCTTTTGGACCGATCGTCTTGAAAGCACTCGCGATAAATGCGGTGTAAAAGCAGTTAGACTGTTTGGAAAGTTACGGGGAGTAGAGGGGGGGGGGGAGGGGGTGCTAGTTCGTGGTACACTTGATAAACTGATAATTAAAGTTGCGGGATGGATTACGATGAACCGTGACGAGGGGATCCCTCGCCTCGTTGTTAGTACTTATTCCGAGTTTAATAGGAGTTAATATTAATATGATAAGTATAATGTAATCGGTAGGGTAGACACCGGGTAAATTTTCGCGTTACGCAAAGTCGAACGAACCGTGGGGTCTCCTTTTCTCTTTCCGCCGGAGCATTGAATCGTTTGGTCGAGCACCCGCAGCATTCGTGTAATTTCGTGTTTTATTCAGCGCCGATAAACCCGGAAATCCGTCAATCCGATGATGCGCATCGCTGCCATTTTAATTCGGTGTTCGCGCGAGCGTGTTAAGTAGGGAATTTTTCAATCTTATCCGCACAAGTATTCGCGATAATTTTCAAAAAGGTACGAGCTTATATTCTCGAAACAAACAAATGTTTGGAATACGCGAGCAGTGGCGCGTGGGTTAGGTCGGGAAATTTAAATTCCTTGTTAAATTTATTACGCACAGGCAAATATAATATTAGCGAGAAATATGTGCGCGATATAGTTAGCTATTTGCAGATGAAATGTGAAAAATTTCGTTATTTATCGTTACTCGCCGCCGCGTTACTTACGTATGCAAAGCTGCGTTATTTATGGCGAGAATATAATCTCTAGTTACGCAATAAACGTAAATACAGATCAAATACTTTTTACATACTTAACGAAGCACACTGTAACGGGGTGTGGGGGATGTTACTTTTCTAATACACGTCGTCCTTAGTCCGCGAGTTAATATATTAGCGTGGAGATCGTGTTCACAGGAAGCAGATCTTAAGAAACCAACAAACCCATACGTCACTTCCACCGTGTGGCCGTCAGGCGTTCGCACAAAATGGCCGCTTGTAAAGGGGTTTAATCAATATCGTCGATAAGCCAATCGATCACTGTCTCATTTCTTTCACGGCGGTTCTCGTTTTATTCTCCGTCTCCCCCCTCTCACCCCTGGTTGTTAGCCGGCTTTGCGTCGCGAAAGAAGCATACGGCCGGCGTCGTTGCGAAATACACGTCGCGTCAATTAGCAGCTCGCGGACGTTGAACGGCAATCGAGACAACGAGGTAAGAGGAAACCAATTATCTAACGGAGTGGCTGGCCCGTCGACGCAGTTGTTTCCTAATTGCATCGACGTCCGCAAGGTACGCGGCACCGCAGTGGAAAGCGGAGTCAACCTTTGGGTTGACGCAAATTACAGTTTGCCAAGGGGATAGATCGTTCTACTTTGCGGGAAACAATTTCCGCTGTATGCTACCAATCGGGTATCATATTTACCGGAGGCATAACGGGTGTCCGAGGGTAAATGGAAATCTCGTTAGGTTGTTTGCACCAGTTCACCAGTTCGAATGGGCCCGGACGAATAGGTTAATACGAAGATTCGACGATGAAAAAAGCAATATGGAAAATAGCGAAAACATTAAAGTCATCCCGTTTAGAATTTTTATTATACGCGAGAATTTCCGACCGAAGCCTTCGAGGGGGAAGCCCGGGGTGAAGGGGACAGGAGGGGAGAAAAATGTTCGCGAGAAAAACGTGGCCGATGGGGTGTCCCCGGTATTTGCAGCTGAAATTCTTTTAATACCGGGCGCGAAGAATTCCAGAAATCGTTCACAGATCTTGACTGATCTACCCTCGGAAATTTTCTCAAGCCTTATTTAACAATGTCGGTATATTCTGTCTGGAATAAATGACATTGCCTCTTATTCGTTGACGGGTTCTCGTCGGCGCGAGTGCTCGTCGATTTCGAATCCCTTTTAATTTAATTATCTTTGCGATTCGAACTATCCACCTGCCGACAAAGATATAATTTATTCGTCTCGTTAAACATCGTTGAAAGGTTGGTCCGCTCTATGTCTGACTGTTGCTCCCTTTTTCTACTGACTTCTCGGCTACCACCGACGTCCCATTCTACAATTTGTTTCGAGAATAACTCGGTGGTTCCGCGCGGTGCAACGTTGACGCAATTTCGCGTGACACTTGTCATCGGGTTCATCAATCAGATTTCTTTGAAATATTTATGAAAGGGTAGAGAATCAGGGGTTGGAAATTACGGAAGACAGTCCGCCGGGGCTGGTTATTAAATTCATGTTATTGTAGCAGGTCCGCGTCGATGAATTATTAAAAGCTTAAATGACCGAAGTATAAATTAATTAGTACGGACAGTTAATGGATTTGGCTGGATATTTGAATAATGCGACATTGTCGCGCAGGGTTGCAAAGTGACAATTCACGTTGATATCATCGAATCAATTGTACGTTATTTCACAGAATATCCGGTTATAAAGGAAAATATAACAGGCTGCGGAAAAACGAGTATTATTATGTATAACGGAATCTCTGATTGTCCAAACAACCGATCGAGTAACGTGCGATCGATTTATCGGTACCCTCATTATTCGAATGTTTAATTACTCACGGATTCTATACGTGTACGTGCTCTATTACCTGTACAACTTATTTTCCGGTAAATACCCCGATACATCGACCTTTTTTTCTGCATTATTTGCTCTGTGAACTTGATTAATTGGATATTAATTACCTTCCCCCTCTGATTAACAGAAACATAGCTGCAATTAATAAATTCTTTCGTTTCTACAAAGTGTCGATAATTGTCGATGATTTTTTTCTTGTTTGTAAGTTTATCAAAGGTCTGCTGTTATCTTTCGCATGATTTATATACTCGAAGAATTCAATTCCTGATCGCACGATACGTCCGTTTCTTTGTCGCAAACATTAGCGCGACGTGCGATCGTCGAAACGTTGGAAACTATCGATTTTTCTTATTGCCCGCGTATTTTCCCAAAGTGGGGCTTTTTTTCCACGATTTAAACTAGGTTAAATTAAAAAATTCCGAGAAGTATGGATTTGGCGAGTCTAAATATGAAAGGGTGCATTGGTTGCTAAGGGCAACGCGGCGCGTTTACGGATGTAGTGAATAAGTTTTTCGTGATAAAAGGAGAAGAGAAATATACGTTGATCCTTTACCGAAAAAGGGAACGCGAGATTTTCAAGTGGGAAAGAAGAAATTAAAGATTTCCGTGCCGTCCATTATCCGAGAATACCGTAGAGCACGTAAACTCCCATTATCCACGTTTCACGCAATAGTTTTTTACGTTTAAAAACATATTCATCGCGAGTACGCGTAACGCTCGTAAATCCGTAATTTTATCGCTAGCATTTGACGAGAAGCTAATCCGTGTGTGGGAAAGGGTGAAACTTACTTCGTAATTGTGTTAATTATCCCTCACAATGCCACGGGGAAGCGTTTTACGCCCGCCAGTTTAAGTGGCGCGATAAAAAATGCAGGAAATGATGATAAAACGTGGCACAATGTATTATTCAATTTCACAGTTCACGCAGAACCGTGACTAAAAATAATAATTGCCTGGTTCTTTGTGTGAGCAAGATTTTATTGATTTTTATCGAGTCACCGTAGAAAAAAAAATACACACACACACATACACACGTATCCACGCCACCACCCGTCTAGTGTTCCATAGAATAAAAATAGCCTAGCACGTTCATTACTTCATAATGGAAATAATAATTGCCACCGTAAATTCGGCTCGATAAAAATTTGAATAAACCTTTAATTGGCAATTAGTTTGAAAGTTTGTTATATAATGTGATCGATTTCGCAACGATACCGAGCACGGTCGGGTTGTTGTCGCGCGTCAAGCGGAATTATGACATAAGAAAATAAAGAAGATAACGTTATCAGCGCGTTACCGAACGGGTATTAAGATTTTTGCCTCGCAACCTGGTAAACGGCCACGGACGAGATCCGCTTTAGATAATACCTGCATTATTGTATCACGGCGTTTAAGAGTTGACATCGTAGCGATGCGACAGCCACCCTTTGGCGTTTCGCATCTAATAAGCGACCGGCACATGCGTCGAGGGATAACCATAGCAACCGGGTGGCAAGGAAGGCGAGATGAGAGGAGGGAAAACCGGAGAAGAGAAAAGATGAGAAGAGAGAGAGAGAGAGAGAGAGGGCGAGAGGGCGGGGAGGGGCTCGATAACACCATTCAGAGGGACCATAGACGACGATGAAACACCACGTCAAGTTTCTAGGCTTGGAAATTTCGACGCCCGTGAACTTCCCTAGACGTTATGGGAAGTCGGTGAGCGTTCGACAATTCCCATGTTAATTTTAGCGTTCCCCTGCAACGAAACGCTTCGACCCTGTTAAGATCGGTCTGTCTACAGGTGAGCCAAAGAACCTTCTTGCCGTGTGTCAAAACGTTGTCGTTAAAAAATAGAAACGCATGAAAATTCCAGTCGAATATCTCCAAAGGGCATTGAGAAAAGGAATTTCGGAAAGTAAACATCTCACCGTTCCACCGTCCAGTGTAACTTTGGAAATTGGAACTTTCCTGACCGAGTTTTCTATGAAAAAGGAGATGACGGTGTTTATCTTTCCCATGACGCCGAACGTTTTCGCCCCGGCCCCGTTCACGATCCCAGCGCTCGTAAGAAAAACTGCTCACTTTCATCACGGACACCCATGGAATCGTCAACGACGCAGCCACCAGTTTCCACGAGATACGTGTACATAACGCTCGGTCCGCCATATTCGCGGCGTTACGTTCACAGGGGGGGAGGGGGAGGAAGAAGGAGCTTCGAACGAAGGGATGAAGGGGGGAGAGAACGGTCAAAGGTACTATATACGGCAGCTACGCTGACAATGGCTCCCGTAAAACAGATACGAAGGAAAAGCTAGGAGCGAGGGGGGCCCAAGGATCTCGTTGATACAGGCCACCAGCGAATTTATGGGAGTTACCGGGCATAAGAATAAGGGACCAGCGCCAACCTTTACGTCTACGTTTTACTACCCTTACCCTCAGATTTGCATAACGTGCCGAGGCATCTTCTCCATCGTTTCTACGCTGTCGTCTACCCTATCCCGATTTTCTTCTCTTTCCCTTTAAGCTTTCACCTGTGCACCGCCTTTGTTCACCTGTTCGTTCGCGATGAAATTCTTGTATTTCGATAGGTCTTGATATACATTTCTGTTCGTCGTTTGGATCTAGGGGGAAATCGATCTATGGTGAACCTTAGGGTGGATCGATGAAATTGGTATAATTAGATGACTTGGAAAGTTTGCGTGGCGCGGTGAACCGAGGCGATTGTCAAACTCGGAAGAAACCCCCTTGATGGGAAATTAATTGGTACCATGGTACCTCTGACCTTTAATTTAATTAGTTCCGACGTGATTTTCTCGCAAGACTGTTGTTATCGGTGACTTTTGCCTCGACGGCATCCGACCGATCGCGGTCTGTATTTATCGCGGAATAATTACGATACCGTCCAAGTACCCGGTTTCATTTTAATGCGGCGCAGTCTAGACGCGTAATTAAATCACGAAAACTCTTGTTCGTTAAGGGTTGCATCATTCTGTCGTCATTAACGAAATTCAAGGGAAAACGTGTTCCATTCCGGCGACCGATTCCCGACCAGCGTACAATTGGGTTGACTCGACGTCTCGCTGAGTATTCGAATCGAGCTTCTTTCGCGACACATTGACGGATTTTAACGAGCACTTAGCCGAACCGATCTTCCGGGAAACGAACGGATCTCGATCCCCAACGATTTAATCAATTCCGCCGAATCCTCGCGTACCGCGGCGACACTCTGTTTTCTCAGAATTCGGGCGAATCGCCGGACTCTCGATCCACGTAATCTGCCTCTAATTAAAGGATCACCGTGGATCCTCCAAAGGCGAACCACCGCGTCGTCTCGGATTCGCCGGAACGTCGGTTCGTTCTAATTTTGGTTTCGGGATAACCGATTTCCTCTTTTTCCTTTTGTTCTACCCACGTAATCATCCCCATCGTTCTAATCCGGGAAGTTGCGTCGTCGACCTTACAGGCAAACTAGTGTGATTGGAGTTACTATCCTTGTACCTGCTCCTGCTAACCCCTCCTCCCAATTCTTTGTACACACCGCCCTTAAAGTCCAACCCTTCTCCCGCGGTGTAATTAGTTAGTTTATAAAGTACACGCCGAGCAGTTTTTCAAGCCAGCCGAAATTGGTGTTTCTTGCTGGGATCTTCGGAGGCGGCAAGTGGCAAAGAAATCTCTTTGGCCGAGGCGACACGGAGGGATGGGAATTATCTTGCAAATAGCGTGTCTCGTAGTTAATCCATTTACACGGCACGGTGTACGCGGTGAAAGTAAATGTTTGTTGGAAACGAAAAAGTACGGGACGTTTCGTGGTAGAAACGCGAGGGCAGAGCTGAGAATATTCGGAATAGAAGAGGAGAGAGTGAAATATTACGTGGTTAACGTTAACGTGGCTCTGTGTCTGGACGCGCGAAGTGTGGAACATTTTGAAATCGTATTAAAATTCTTGATTTCGTAGCAAGCTCGGGACGGTTCTCTATGGTAAAATCATTCCGCGGAAATTCCTTTGGCGAAGCTTTTTAAATTCCGCGCGTAATGCGAATTGCATCCAAGGTTACGCATATTAAATAGTTGGCGTGGTAAAAAGCAAATGGCAATAAAACTAAATAACAGAAGACGATCCCGCGATCGCAATTTCGCGATTGTAAGAAACGCGGAACGCGTAAAGCTTTTCTAAGCTTGTTGAAGATACATTTGCATAAAAGAGTCGCCTCGGCCCTTTTTTTTCTTATATATATATCTAGAAAAAGGTGTCCCACTTCTGTTCTCGCGAAATGAAACTGAGGAAAAGGTGCTTTTGTGAAATTATTGTCATACTTTAAAGGATTCAACATTATTCCGTGTAATTGCATTGCTTTGCCATCGCGTCGGTCCTTCGCGAATGTAGAAACGGTATTTCTTCGGGTTTCTTTTTCTCCCATGGTACTCTAGCAATCCCGTTTCTCGGAACTTGTTAGAAATTGTAAGAAGCGGAAGTTAATTTTTCATAGAAAAGTCCTGTTTGCCAAAGTCGATCGCGGTTCGTCGATTTCCAGGAAATTCACGATTTCCTTGCCAGTGGAATCGCTCGCGGTTGTTACCTGCAGATTCACAGGGAAATTTGCCGCCGAAACGGATGGTCGTTAGGGTCTTAGGAGAAAGTTGAGTAAACGTCGAACAAAAGGTCAGCTAATTGGATCGGGTCGACGTAAGTTTCGTGCCTGGAAACAGACGGAACCGGGAGGAGGCCAGGTTGCCGTCGTTGGCGAGGGTGTATCGACAGGAAATTCAGATATGGTAATATCCGGTCGTATCCGATCGAAGTTTCTATTTTCTCGAGGAGTCGCACCCCATCAAAGTTCCGCCGACTGCGAGTAACACAGAGTTCCTAAGTCACGGCGCGCGGAAACAAGCAAACAAGAAGAACCTAGCGAACGAAGAAAAGAAAAGAACTCGGTCCGGACTTTGCAAATTAAAATCCGTCAGTGGAATGTAGGTCGCCATAATGAATCCAGGATTGATACTTCGATACGCGTACGGATTCGTTTTCAGGAATCTCTGAGACCCGGAAATAATTGACGTCCTCTCACTACGTTGAATAGATTCGATGGAATTGGAAGAATCGTCGAGTTGTTCGTGGCGCTGATTCCCGGCCAGAAAAATAAACAGGATGGTTCGGAAGTGCACAGATTGTTAGCGGACATTCAGAACTTCACACTCGCGGCTATTGCTTCCAGTTCGAAGTTTCCTCGATGTTTTTCTCGGGCGTCTCGATGGGAACCGTGTCGACCTGCTTCTTCCTCCAGGATCCATGATATCTCTTTCTCTTTTAACCGTATCTCTATCACGTGTCCCGGCACACATACAGTGACGTTCAAAAGTTGCGCGTGAGAATCTTACGTAATTTTGTTGAAACTTACGCGTGTTATGATAATATATTTTTGATCTAGAAATTTAAGGGTACTTTCTCTAAACAGATTGGAATGTAATGATTTATTTAATTCATTTTTATTGATATGCTACGTCAATTAAGAGGACACGATGAAATTATACGTGTTGAAAATATCGACGATTGAACGTTTCATCGGAATTTCTCGGCATGTACGAAAGTTCCGGTTAAAACCTACATCGAGCTGGCTCTGTCCGCGCTGCAAACACGTCGAGTGCAAAGGGTCAATATTTTTTGTAAATTGCGCAATCTAACTCCGACATGCAGCCGTTCCCGAACTTTTGACCGGTTGTGTATACGTGAATGTACTTTGCCCGCACATAGACGCGCGATGGCTCGAAAGCTATGGTTTCAACACATCCGCAGGTTTTCTGTGTTCCAGCGGACTTCCTTCCGTCGTGGATTTTTCTCCCTTTTTCCTTCCTTTTCCACCTTTCGCCCGTCCTCGCCTTTTTCCCTCACGGCGAATGAGAATTCCGACTTATCCGCGCGAGAAATGCGTGAGATCGACGGGAATTTAATTAGAGCACCGTGCATCAACGAAAATGGGATTTTGATGTAGATACGACCGACTCGCGCTGTGTGCGTGCGCGTACGTTTGTCTGTGTGCGCCGGGATGTCGACAAAATGGGAAACGATCACGGACTCGGCTCCCTTTGAGATCACAAATGTATTCCTTTTTTTTCGTTCATAGGGATTGATCCTATCTTGTCGCTCGCAAAAAGCGTGATTGTTCTATCTAAGCTGCATGGCGATATAAAACACCGTGGGGATAAAGCGGCGTACACACGTTGGCAAATTGTTTCAAAATCGTAATATTTGACTTTGGTGTCAGAAGTGAGAGGGCCGTCGCTGTAAGTTACATCATAAACGCGTCCCAAAATTCACCTACAACGGGGAGTCAGAAGCGAAACGTATCACGGGTAGTTTCCGATACCCTTTATGCTGTTATTTTAAGTGTCGATCAGAGAGCGTGTATCGATATTTGAATTTTATACGACAGCTTATTTGTCGTACCGTAGCGACGAAACGCGCGACGTTGAATCAAAAGCGTTTCTTCTCGCTGCTTTTATTTAGTTTGCCATCTTTCTCGCTCGCGTTGCCGCCGCTACGTAGAAACCGTCCGAAAATTCCCTTTTATGTATGCTTTTGCGTGACCCCTTGGTAGCGCTACGTGTTTTCCACGGTAAACGGGCGACACCGTTGCAACGATAACACCAACAACAAGAACAATAATAATAGCCGTCGTTAAGTCGTGAGAAATGAAACGTGTCGAAATGAAAACCGTACCATCCGACTCTTCTGCACCCGGTATTCGTTCTCTTCCGTAACATTTTCGCCACGCGAACTTTAATTAATTGAAGTGAACCGTGAGTAAGGGTTGAAACTCGAGTTTTCTTGTACGGTTTGAAGTTTCGACCGCAACGCCAGGAATGGCAACTCGTAATGTCAGCTCGACTGTTTAATCGCCGAGCTGTTAATTAACGTGGCGATAAAGCCGTCGTAAAAATAATCAGGTTAATAAAACAGCCATCCGCCGGACAGGTGGAACGCGAGAGAAAGAATGGAAAATTCTTTCGTGCCGTCGGTTCCGTCGTGTTCGTAACGTGAATGTTGTATCATCGGATAATTCCGAGTGTATTGTTCGTGCCCGTGTACTATCAAATATTGGTGGATCGAATCACATAACGGATTGTTTATCCCGGCGTATAGTACGCCAACATAAACTACGATAAATGGCCGTTAAGCGTTGTAGTTGCACCGCAAAGTAGTTACATATATCGAGCGCGATTGGACATTCACGTTAATTGCCGCACGCGAACGTTTATGCTCATTATCCGGTCATTTTTTCACCCTCGAATCGACGCTGTTTATCCTGCGGTCTTTCCTGCATTTTTTTCTGTGTGTGTGTGTATGTTTTTTTATCTCCTTTTTATCGTTCGTCCGACTCTAAATCGTTGAGTTTCTGCGCGCGAACGATATTTGTGTTCGCCTCTATTGCCACGGCTTCTCTTTATTTATTTTCAACGACTTCAAAATAAAAGTGTTTCATTGGATTACTCTCCGCCGGTGAACGGGCGACCGGGGACCGGTAGAGCGTTTCGGAAAATCATTGCGATTTGAATTTAAAAGTCGGCGGGAAAATAGCCGCCGAGGAAAATATGGCAGACTCGTGACATAATTTAACGACCACCACCCTGCGGTTGGGTGAAAGTTTTAATAAGTGGGTTAAAGAATACATTGGAAATTATGGGGTCCCGGAATGCGTTCAATTTCGATACACGTACAAAAGATAGCATCCCTTTGTTTCTTTTCATTTCGCCGTTCCGACGAGTCCAGCGGAGTCGCAAGTAGTTACCACCGGAAGTATATTTCGCAACACACGAGTGGACGATTCGGCCAATTGTCTCCGCTGGTGGCCGGGGAATATAACTTTGGATTCGGGAAACAATATTCGGGCAAAGTCTTTGTACAAGCGTGGAAATCTAGAGAGATCTTAGACACGAGTGGAATTAATGGAATACATCGAGAAAAGTAAAGCAAATTTTACAGAGATCCATTCTAAACGGGATCGGTATTATATCCGAATAAATGGAGACGGTGAAATATGTATAAAAACAAATTATACGACATAAACAACGAAATATTTATAATCTGAAATTTTGCCCACATTTCGATCGTGTTATCGTGAAAATCGGGCATACATACGTCTCCGTTTACAATGATATTTTAATATAGACAATACAGGCGTGTTTCCATTTCCCCGGTATTTATTAAACATAAATATTACACAATATGGAAAATACGGCCGGGCGTTCCCGCAATTTTCACAGATTTTTCAAACGCCAGGAAAATCGGATTTAAAAAATCCTTTTATTTTCATCCTGCGAAACATTTCGGGGATAAAAAAAAGTACAGGCGATATCAAAAGAGACAGGGGGGGAAGACGCGAGTGAAATCTTGAACCGGCAGGGTTAAAGGGGGTGGATTCTCGACAGGACGTTTCGGGGGTGTTTAAAGATTTACGAGATATCCAGGGGGTTTCGCGTGTGAGATATTTATGCCATTGTCGCAGCTGTACCCGGTGCAGGTACGGACACAACACAGGTACACCGAGTACCTGTCCGTGACGCTCGATCGTGACAATTCGATCCGGCTTTATCCACAGTTAATTCCGGCAAGTCTGCGTCGTCGGTTTGTAATTGAATCGTCACGCACCGTGTAGGACCATTGATTACTTCCCGCGAATACCGAATCAGTGTGCACATAGTGCGCGACTAAATACGTACCTATTTACTCGGCATACATACGCCGCTGTTAGAATATCCGATATAGTTGCTGTTGCGTTTATTGGACTGAATTTTCGACAACGGCACGCAAGTTATCTTACCCCGTTGCTGGCCTAAAGCTGTGTGCACACCGTTGGTATGCACTCGTATCGGTTTGTCGGGACGGGGGTGTGTGCGTAACGGCGATCTAATTGGCTTGCCAGAAGATACGATAAATTAATTATCGACCATCAAGGGTGACAAACGTTGAATATACATATAGGGTATTAATAGACTCGATTAAACAATATACCAAGTGAAGGGTTGCTGAAAGATTCGTATAGATATGTATGTATACGACTAGAGGCGCATCCGAAAGAGCGTAAAAGCGTATATAACGGTATAAATCTTGGACTTAACGCGAGTCACGTTACTTCCTTTTGAGCATCTACCCCCCGGGGAAGCCAGAACAAATTCGTTGGTGAATTACTTGCCTTCCTGAATTCCCGGCGTTGGAGGCAGCAAGGGTACCTACTGCAATAATTTATTTCCCGTGGAATTCGTTGCATTCTGGACCCCCCGTTCCCCCACCACCCTAGCCACTTCGGTGATAAATTAAGAGAGGTTCAATTGTTTCAAGAGAACGTTCCTGCGGGTGGTTTGCAACGAAAGGCGGAACGAAAAGGCAACAGGGTGCGCAATCATCGTTTCTTCCTGCTCCGTTTGCAAATTCGCCGAACGATTTTATCCCTGATGGGTAGAAAAACGGCGGCGAGCTCTCACTCTCTTTCACCCTTTCGCTCTCTCCTTTTTCCTTTCATTTTTAATCGCAGCGGGAATTAACGTGGAATTTCCCGGCCGATGTACGACCGTGTCGTCGTCGTCGTAGTCGTCGTTGTCGTTTCTTTGAAAATCGATATTTACTCGCTCGCGAGAAACGTAACGATGCGCGAAGGTGATCTTTTCATTTCTTCCCGTCCCTCCTCCCCTTCCCCCCCCCCTCGGTTCCTGTCATTTTTATTTCTATCTCGAGACACCGAGCACGATATCGCGTTACCTAGCGATTTGTAATAATTACCAGCCGGTGTGTACCGAAACGTGACCCAGATTGTGAAATATTATGGAAATACAGCCGAGCATTATCGAACGTTGCTCACGCGGAATGATAGTCGGCGAGGAACTAATGGAGATCCAAAATGTCCTAAAAGCATCAGTGACCCACAGAGAGATGGCTAATGGATAGAAAAATTTGCATAATATAGATTTAATGTGTTTCCCGTTCGCAATATGTTGGACGGGAATTGTGCCTGTTTCGCTCGTCACGATTTACGAAGTATCATTTAAAAACCAGGTAATACTTTCATTTCGTTTTTTAGAGAGAGATGACAGAGAATATCGGATTGTTTTGCATTAACATTATCACCCATGGATTGCAAAGTCCAATCGTTGGAGATTGACACGATTTTACGTTTCAATATAAATTGCGAGTTAGTAGCGCGATAAAGAACGGTAATAGAAATTTGGCACGTTTTAAATAGACCCGGAATACCGTGTATAGTCGATATGGTATTAGAAATATCGGTCGGGCGGAATTTGTAGCTTTTGAAAATAAAAAGAGTGCTTTATTGGAAACGATTGGACGTTGAATTTATTGCAAGGAAATTTACATTAATCTGATTTGTATCGGAAAATACATAGAGCGAGCGAGCCATGTTTCCTATGTTAAAAAAAGGAACGGAAACTATAACTTGAATTGAAATATTAATTATTTACCATTATCATGGTTCCCGTCGGGATATATCGTCGACGCAATCCTTTCCTCTTCTCTGTTATAACATGCATTTACGGCAATTGAGTTTTCAGTATAGTGCAGAATATATATTGTTTAATTCTCTCACGGTTTTTTAACGCGGCATATTAATATGATCGAGGACGTTTTGGATGCGCAATTTGACGCCGAATAAGATGGCGGAACGTTCAGATCGATATCTCAAAAATTGCAAACACGACGAGGAAAAAACACGGTAAATTGGCTGTCGTTCCCATCGACGCTGTTTAACCGTTTAATTAATTGATAAACTGTTGCGGCAGTAACTATTTGCCGAACTCGTTCGGAACATATTTTAATGAGAATTGTTTAGCACCGAGACAGCATTTTCCCGAGCGGAAAAGCCCGGGAAATACAAAAAGGAGCGCGCATCCTAATTCCACAGCTATTAGCAAGCGAACTGTCAAACTGGAGCGGTGGAACTTTTGCTATTAGAAGTCTAGAATGTTTAACTCCTTCGCAGCGTACTTATTGAACATTCGATGCATCCGGTTACATCTTAATGACGTTCCTTTAGAAAAGAAACCATGTTTTCTCATTTCTACGTAACGTTGTCGCACAAATTCCACAATTGATATCGCAATTTTTAATTACAATAGAATTGGGGTGGAAATACGTAGAAATACGGTGAAACCATTCCATCGAGAAAACCTGTGTGTATGTGTTTGCGTGTGTGTGTTGCGCCTTACGATCTCGCTATAAATTGAGAGCAATTACGTCGTTTGAAGTAGACCATTATAAGCGGCTGCGGGGGAGTAAAAAGCGCTGGCGGGAAGTCGGGGCTTCTTGTCCTGCGTTGCACAAAAGGGTGCTAAGTAGGAGGAAAAGAAGGGAACGAGAAGGGCCACACGGCGTGCGTGTGCACGCACTAACGACACTGGGCCCAAGTGCTCTCTTTCAGGTGAAAAGAAAACGGACGATTGTGTTGAATTACGTTAAGGGAGCGCGAAGCTAATTTCATACTTGTAACTGGATAACACTCTGTCCCTGATGCTTAATTTACATGGCTGCTTTAATTCCTGCCGGCTAATCGTAATCTCGCAATTTTATGCTCGCCGTCTGTCACGCTTTTTCGTTTGGAATACTATTAGAGTTAGGAAGAAATATCACGTAGGAACTTTGTGTGCGTAGGTGTTTTTTTTTCGCGATGCATTTCTTAATGAGCAAAAATCAAGGGTTCGTTTGATAATTGTATGTGGGGTAGATTGAATTTATTTCGCGAAATAAATTGTCTAATACGGTAGGGGTGTTATTCCCGAAATATCGATTAGTTTTAGTAACAGTCTGAAAATGATATTATTAATCAAATGACCGTGAATTAGATTAACTGATTTATGCAAGAGCGTCGGTGTATCAAATTTATTAGCCTGCCCCGTGTAATTAATTGTTTAGTTTAAACGGCTTAAACAGATAACGGAGTTACGATCTCGTATTCGTCGTTGTTCCGCTTGGCATTTAAAATTAGAGAGCTTGATAACCTCTGTACAGGGTATAGGAATATTTCGTCCTTTTCCATTCGGCCATCCGTGGAAAGTATTTTGGGCACCCTCATAGAGAAAGGGCGGTCTCGTTGGAACCCTTTGTTCCATTCCGGGTACGCGTGATTTCTCGAAAACGTGGTGATGGAAGACAGCGGGGGGTTTGGAATTTCCTACCCTTTGGACTGCAGACGAAATAGCCGCGCTATCGGTGAATATTGGTGGCTGGCCAAACAGCAGCTTTCCACCGGAGAATTCTTCGCTACGAATGCCCGTAGGGCAGAAAACGTGGCTGGCGTCTTGCTTAACACTTAACCGATCTACGTTAACACAAACGCGAGCCACGAGAATCGATTTCGAGTTATCGAACGTCTCGCTGGAATTTCTGGAACGTGGTATCGGGTGGTGTAATTTAACGTAACGTTGGCTGGACGTATCTCGTCATTGTTTCGAGTAATTTCTAACGCGACAAATGGGAAACTTCCTTATTCGGTGTAATCTTATTTATTCGTCCGAGTACCTGTTAAGTTGGAGTAAAAGTAATAAATTCGTTAATATCCCGCGAGGGGTGGACGAAAGTTTGACAGAAATGTTGCGTGAGGGTCGCTAACGATGTTACATCGAAGTTTTGCGAAGAAGTAAACGAGATTCGAACGTATCGCCCTTATCCAGCCAGGGTTTTTTTTTCCATCGTTATATTTACTCTCGTTGCTACCCCCCTCCCGACTCGGTTGAATTAAACATTGCTTGGATCGGTAGTCGAACGTTTGCCGCGAGAACTTTTTCAATTTCTCGGAAATATATTTTGAAATCATCTCATCTCGCGCCCGGGGAAATTTTAACTATCTACGGAATAATTTCACGTTGAATAAGGGATGAGATTCAATTCGAGGTGCGGTTTACGGCTGGCTGATTATTATTGTTATTTGTCTTCGAGATTCGGGTAAATTATGTTCCCGGTTTCCCATCGAAATCCCATTCGAATAACATTGTGGGGGAGTTGATATGTAATATGGGTGTTAATATGGGGTACAATGGAAAGTTTCGAATTACTTTCTTAACACGGGAGCGCGATAGTTAACACCAGTTCGGAGTGTAATGGAAGACATCCGAGCTGAACGTTTCATATTCCATTCACGAATCTGAATGCGGCGGAATCAATAAAGGAGTTGCTAGGTTCCGTAATATAGGAAGATGTCGATTAATTCAATAACACTTCGGTTTGCATAATTCTCAAAGTTTATCTCGCCCCTTTAATCTACCGCCCCGCGTTTTTTCCCCTCTCCGTCGATGAATTAATGCGGCCCCGTAATGAAAGGTAAATTGGCATAGATTAAAAAGTTTTCGTTACACAGGTGAAAGAGAAAGTAGAATAAGTCAATAATACACGAGCGGGGAACTACATTGATATAATTGATAAATTTTATGCTATTGGAAAGGTAATTTTTCACCGTGAAAGCGATAGTGGTTTAATTTACCGCGTTACTCGCGTTTCGTTCCGTTACACGGAAAGCGTTTAACGAAGGGGCCCCTAATTACATCGTTCCTCCCTGGCTCTCCCGAAAATCTCTAATTAACGTTCGTCAAAAACCTATCCGAAAACTCCGTTCCAAACCGTCCGGAAGAGATACATCAACGCTTAAAATTCTATCAAAAATCGCCCGGAACCTTGAACCATCTAAACAAACGGACCCGTGAAAAACCAAAATGACGCTCTCCATACACATCCACCTGGAGATGGTATCCGAAAAAAAAATCCACGTCCCTGTCGCGAGATCGTATGCATTGATTGCAAAGCGATTTAGATATTCCCGATACACAGCGGTGGTCTGTCCGAGGAAATATCGAAATATGGAAAAGAGCGTGAAGAACCGAGAAGAGGGACGAAAAAACTCCGATCGGAAAAAAGATAGAAAGTAAAAAAAAAATGAGCAGAAACTATACACCTACGTGTACATCTATCCCGTGTCGAAGCGCCCAGTAGAAAGGGACGGTGCTCGCGCAGACACGGGGGGTTGTAGCAAAGTTTCGAGAGGCGGAAGCAATTGGTGGCGGAAGCGATGAATGATCGGCAACAATGGGAGTCAATCAGGTGGGCGTATTGACGTGAGTGAATCGGTTCGATTATCCGGTGGTAGGTGATGAACGGTGGCTGCGCGGGCCCGGTTGCATGAAAACCGCTTTTGCATTTGCAGACTCGTGTTTCGGGTACTGGGGCGGCGGTTAGCGTTAGGCGATGCTCCCGGTCGGGTCTGACTGGGAACCCGTTGCAACGACGTTACCGTAATAGGGTCCGATTAAGATGCAAATTTCGGACCCTGGGTCTCTACCCCCCGTCGACAATTTAACCCGGTAACCGGGCTAATATTAAATAAAATTCAGAACCCAGAGAGAAGCCTTTCGTCGAGTACTCTGTCTTGCTCCGTCACTTTCTACCGTTTTACCCTTGAAGTCGAGGAGAAGCACGCTTGAAAGCGGCTAATTCTCATTTTGAGAAATTGTTATTAAATCTTGTCTCCTCCGCCTGCACTTTGCTCGCCGTAGCCCTCCGTTCTACCATACTTTGCTGTGTTTCCGCTGGAACCGGGAGTCAATGGGGGTTTAGTCGAGCACAGTGGATGATGCGATTCTCCCGCGGAGTTCCTGTTTCTGACGAGTAGATCGGTCCGAGAATGAATCGAGTTACCTTTTCTTCTTCTTCTTTTTTTTTTATAGCAATTGTACCGGGGTTCTTATAGTCCTTTTTTTTTCTTTCTAGCGTAACTGTGGTAAGTTTCATATCCTCGATTATATTTCCCTCGTCACCGGTGTACTCCCTCCGTTGCTCGTTCTCCCTCTTGGCCATCAAATTTTAACGTCGTCTTCTCGCGATTACAGTGGACTCCGCTTTAAACGCTTGTCTCCTTTTCATTATTTCGTTCGGCACACTGTCAGCTATTGTCTAGTTTTTCGTCCCGCCGTCGCAACTGCCGCGTCCGAGTATCGCGAGGCGGCGAATGTAATTATTCGAGCTCATAAAAGTTATCCGCGTAAATCCTCAAGGCACCGTCAGCGCCGCGAACTTTCGTGCCCCGAGCGTTTATTACCTGAAAGTGAATTATAAAATACTTGTAATAGTTCTTCCCCTGGCCGTCGTAGCGGCGCATCAAAAGCCGGGCTTGATTATCGCGGCAAATAACGCGGCCCCGGATCGTTCGCCAATAAAATTGACGGTCGGCCAAAGTTTCGCGGGTGTCCGCGATAACCCATAGAAATTACGTTACTCCATAGCGCGCGATGCATTAGCGTTCGAGGTCCCGGTTAACTCACCAGAAGGAAATTCAGACGGGAAGCCTGAGAAAAGTGCAAATAAGATTAGGCGTCTCGGAGTCGCCTTTCAGCCCTGCGGTAAAACAAGAGTAACAAGTCGGGGAAGCAAATGCGAGAAGACTACGACTCATCCGGAAGACTTGACGGTGTATAACCTTTCCATTCCCATTGGCGTGTCACCCGAGGACGGCTTCTTTACAGATATTTCTGAAACGAACGCGACGTTGTATAAATAGGAATATCTTTGGTAGATATTATTAATCTTTCCCATAGCCATTGCGAATAAAAAAGAAATTGTACCCCGCTGAATTTCGAACAACGAGCCCAGAAAGAGGGGGGAAAAAGGAATTCGGGGATTGTTTGCGATTTAAAGCGTCGCATTTCGCGAATCAATCGACGACGTTCCGTGAAAGTCGCTGGGGTTGGGGGAACCGATGCTCGGAAGGAAGAAATGACGGTGTTTCAGGGGAGCATTATGCCATTTAGCGTCACCTTTCGTTCGAAGTTTGACACGCGACTGCGTGACGGCCGTCAGTTTCGCAACGATGCCCGCGATTCTCTCGCATGTTTCGTGCAGCATTTCCACCTGCGAACAACTTCATTTCCAGCGCATCGGCACGATACGCTCGCATTCCGAGCGTCGGGAAAGCGGTTCTCAAACTTCGAACGGGGACATTTTCCGGGGAAGGGATGGAAAAGTCGCGGACGGTTTTCCGCGAAAAAATCCCGGGGCTTTTTTTCACGGATTATATCGAGATTTTTTTCTAACGATACCCGTAGCGTGAAAATGTTATAACCCACCCCTTTCCCCCTTCTCCTCTGGCTGTTCGCCAGACCTTCAAACACGTACGAGCTGTTTGAATTAAACGAAGCTTATTTAAAAGCAGAATTTTTTCACGAATAAAATTGGACGAATGGAGCAAATTCGCTCGTTCGAGGGGTGGAGTGCTTTGCATTTGAAAATTATGAAAAACTCGGATCGTTTTCGCCCGATTAAACCGGGCTCGAGTATGTACGTACGTCCGAAGCCAGTTTTCGCGAATTACCGAAAAAGAACCGGAGAATCTCCGACGCGCTAATGTTTTTGCCAAACAAACGTTATCGCGAAAATCTTTCCTCCCGATTTTCTTCCCTTCGGAAGTAAAACCCGTGTAACCAGTGTTGCGAGTGCCGTTTCCAATTTCCAGTTTTGCATAGATTTCCGGAACGCTTTGAAACGAAACTGGTCCTTCTCTCGCCAATTAGCATACAAATGACAAAAGTCGGGATGAAAATCGTTTTGGCGCGGCGTGCAGAAAGAAGAAGATTCTTTTTAAAAATTCTCTTTCTCCCTTCGCGAGTTCTTCCCATCTTCCTAGAAGATACATCTTCGAATCAGTAGAAAGCCGAACGTCGCTTCCATTCGGTGAGAGATGTCGGAGGGGTGGTGGGAGTAGTTTAAATAAAATTGTCGCGCCAAGGGCGGACGAATCGCGTAGCAGCACGCGAAGTGAATTATAGGGGGGGAGCGGCGTTGACAAAGCGATTCGCCTGTTGTTACGTTTGTCACGTAGCTGGCGAGACTGAGGACTATCCCGGGGGCGAAAAAGTATGCTTTGGACCCGGCGGAGTCTCTAACTTTCTCGTCTTACAGTCTCGTTTGTGTGGCGCGCAAACTCCCCTGAAAAAAATATAAAAAAGAATTAACCCGTCCCGACCACGTTTGTAATAATTTCACGCTACATGGCACCGTCCGAAGTTGTATCGAAATCCTCGGTTATTCCCGTCGCTATCTTTGAACTCTAACGACACCAGGTTCTTCCCACGATTTCTGAACGAACCGTCGGAAGGGTACGGTATCCGATTCCGAGGTGATTTTCAGCGGAACCGAGGCCGTGCCTCCGGAGAAGCGATCAATTTGGCAAGAGTATCCGGGCGACAGGTTCTCGCGAAACGCGCAAATGGGGCGATAAATCGATGCTACCCGAGGTCCCTCGTAAAAATCCGTAGACACACAGCCATCCGGCGACGTTTCTCGTTCGAGAGGCAACCCCTCCCGCTCGGTTACGGCGAGCAACGAACCCCGATTCATAGTTTCATAGGAAAGAATTAAGCAAACGAGTAGAAAGCGGAAAAACGAACGGTCTACGGTTATTCGACGGGCAATAAACATTATTGGCGCGCAGCGGCAATAAGGGAATGAGAGTCAGAATTGTACGAAGCGAGAAAGAGATGTCCCGGCAAAGGGGGTGGTGGGTGGATGGGTGGTTGGGTAAGGTTCGATAGTATCGAACGAAAATCGTTGGTACGTTGTGTAACGGTTTTTAAGAGGGAAAACAAAAGCTACAGCGGTCCCGAGTTCTCCGACGGTAATAACAGCGTCGAGCCAGCGGGTAAAATCGGTTCGTGTATCGGAAAACGCTAAATATCCGCATTCTCGTAGCTCCGTTTCATGTCATTCATTTCATTTGATAGGGTGCAGCCTCTCCTGGCTGGGAGATCGCAAACGAACGAACGGGAAGCTCGTAAGTATCCGGGCGAGCGTGCATCACGGCGTAAAATCGTACCGTGGCGCGATTCCTTCTCGATAAATCGCGCGTATTAATTTCCACCGGCGTTAGTAAATAGAAATCGGTTCATAAAGATACCACCGCCGGCGCGGCGGTTTATTTTTCTTCCCAGCTCCGCGTATACCCCCCGCGATTCAATTCAACGATCCCATTGGTCGTGAATCATCGACCGAGGCGTCACTGTTTTTCAATCGGATACAGATCGATGGTACCCGGTTGCCGCGGATATTATTTGGACTATTTAATATCCTGTCCTGTTAAAATTTTCGATATTTCTATCTGAAATAAAATTCGAATATCCGTTACCGCCGGCTCGCTGGAATATTTATCGGTAAGAATATAAATATATATATATATATAAATACATATATAATATACCGTTGCCCGTCGTATCTAGCCTATGTACATACACACAAGTTGAACCGTATACGTGTACGCGTACATACATCTCTAATGGAATATCCGTGAAATACAGCGTAAGTTTCGCGGTGAAAAATTTCAATAGGCAGCGGACCGGTGAAAAATACCGTATGCAAAGTTTATCGTGCCGTTAATCGCAGACTGTTTTCCGCTTCCGTCTCGGCCCCCCTCTTACCGTTTCTGTCACACCGTTTATTTGTCCACTTCTGGATACCTTCGACACGATGTAAATCAATCTGCCGGCCGGGTGACATAAATCTTTGGAACGATCGCCGGATGCACGCTCGTGTGTGATGAGCCGCGGCGAATGTGTAATAGCTCTCGATCGATTTTCAAGTATAAACAACCAAAGCGGGCAAACTCGCGCCCACCCACCTTTCCTTTTGTTTTTTTTCCGCCGTTTTCCCCATCGTTTTTTTTTCACGGGTTCGGGACGGGAAGCAAAAAAATTCTGGAAAGGCTTTCTTGTGTCTTAGCGGCGGACAAAGGCTAGGTTGGGATCTTTAGCGATCGAACAAAACCGGTATTTGCCTGGCTGTGCCACGGGAACGGGAAGTATGGCAATTCTTCACTGTCTTCCGAAGCGTTTCCCGCGGAGCTGAATTGTTACACGAGCCACCTTTGCCCGAGCTATTACATTATATTCAGGATTTACTATCAGTTCTTTGTCAGCGTTCAAAACGGCCCGGATAGCTGGGTGTCGGAAGCTGGGATTACACGGCGAGGATGGGAAAGATGGAACGATCCATGAGAACCTGTCGCGACGGGGACTTTTTCACGGGAAATAATTATCCCGCACGCGGGAGTCGCCGTGCATGATATACAAACAGGGAAAGAGATCGTTAGGAAACCGGGATTAATCAATGCCCCTTGGAACAATAGTATTATTATTTATTACACGATGTTCGGAACGGGTTGCAATTAGAGAACAAACATTTCCTATCCTTTCCATCGTGAGTGGCAAGTTTCCTTCGAAAAGTTCTCGAAATCTTTCCACACTTTTCATTCGTTTAAACAAACGCGTTCGATATAATTGTCGCGGTGTGTGGTGTGCGGCCTGCGAACAAATTACACCTATGTCTCTCTCCCTTTCTCTCTCTCTCTCCCCCTCTCTCTACCTGATATTTTTGCATCGGACTTGTAGACTCGGTTTACCACGGTGTTCCGGTTGCGGTCGATTCGTTGAGGTTGAGGTCAGGCCACGTTTGCTTGAAAGCTGCCGAAGTTCGCCGGTGAACTTGCCAGACCATCGCGTGCCCGTCCGTCGCCTTTCAACCGTGAAAATCTCGCGAACAATGGAAACCCCGGGATGAGCCGGGGAAAGAGAAAGACAAACAGATAGACGGCTGGAAAGGGGGGGGGGCCACGGAAACTGAGTGACACGGAAACCAACGGGTACAGGTTGCTTCAGACACCGAGGAGATCTCTTGCCTGAGGTTGTTCGCGAAATGTTCCACGTTTATTGAAGAAATTAAATAAATACGGGCGATCCCATGAATTTTGTAATATCCACGGAATATTTAAGCTGTTTTATCCGGATGAATTTCACACTTTCACGAAAGTTTTGGGAAAACGGACCGTTTAAAAAAGTTTATGTCAGACACGTGGGAAAAATACGACAAGTTTCTCGCGTGGACCGGACATTATGGGACAGCCTGTACGTCTTGGTAAAACCGAGGATGGAAGCCGCGGGGCGACTGGATTAGCTTTCACGTGGAACTTTTGGTCCTTTCGTCGCGATATACTTTCCGCGGAGTTAAACCGCATTCATCGGTGAACAGATTTGTAATTCTACGCCGCGTACGACCGTACGT
Organism: Mimumesa dahlbomi; assembly: GCA_917499265.3. Taxonomy (NCBI): domain Eukaryota; kingdom Metazoa; phylum Arthropoda; class Insecta; order Hymenoptera; family Crabronidae; genus Mimumesa; species Mimumesa dahlbomi. Next base: position 6,944,380 of record OU824126.1, read on the forward strand.
TCCCGTCGGCCTTTGCCCGCCGACCCACTTTATCGACGTATATTTACGGCCTCGTCAAGCGAATCGAATCCCGTAAGCAGCTTCTACCGATTACCAGAGGAAACGATTTACCGTTTGGCATCCTGAGAGACCGATTCGGGCGACGAGGAGTCGTTTTAAAGGGTTGATCAATCTCATTGAAATTCTCGCGAATACATTTTAAAAGAATCCGATACAAGTTCCGTAGACGGGGCGTCGTAGAGTATATTGGCCTTCGATCGATATTTTAGAATCGCAAAGAGACCCCTACTCGTACCGCCGAAACGATACGTTGTCGCGAATCTTTTTGTATTCCGTTCCACGTAAAAGTTTGACGTAAAGATTTTTGACATTTAGTGCATTACTAGAAAGTAACGCGAGAATGCAGTTTGCCGTGAAAGTTTAACAAGAGCTCGGCAATTATGTTTTACCTTATTACATCTTCTTCCTGTAAAGTGCACGTCTATCACTCTATTTTAACATCAGCCAGTCAGGCTTCTATCAGAGCCGAGTTAATTGTAAAAGCTTTTTACCGATAATATCCACGAAGGAAGTTCACGGCAATTACCCACCCACTCTTCTTTTAACTTCGCTGCTGCTTCTAGTCCAATCTTTGCTTACTCGTTCTACTGTTCGCTTTCTGTGTCTTTCGTTTTTTTTTCTACCTTCTTTTTATAATCTTCGTCACTCTCGCGTCCCCTAAAAGATAACTTTCCCGTACTTTTTTATTCGAGACCCGGTTCGAATTTGTATATTTTGTTCTCGATATTCGTCCGAATTTCCCACGGACGATTATCGCTGGTTGTATTTGTTGTAGCCGTTCGCCCGTTTGATTTTCAATTTGCTCGTCGGTTAGTCGATGATGATTCTCATGAATTTATCAGCGGTTGGTCAACGTAGCTAGGTCAGGTGACCACGAAACGGCGGAGCGTTACTAATTCATAAAATCCGCCGGTGGATATCGCCGCTAGCGATAGCGCTAGGAATAATCGCGTAATGGACGTGTCAAGGGCTTAAAAGTGTCCGGCACGATTTACTGCGATTTCGGGGTGCCTAGGGCACCATCGAAACGTGCGCTGGAATTTTATCTTCCAAAATCAGGCATGTAACTGCCATAAAATCCCGATTTAAAGAGCGCCGCGAACGGTTATTGGCCCTTTTTTCATCGATTACTGCGATTCAATCGCGCGGAACCGAACCCGTTGATAAACGTCTTGCAATATTTTTACCTTGATCCTGCTGCTCCCTGTGATTACGAAAAAAAAATAACAGGAAAAACGGAAAAAAAACCGTACGTAGATGAAAAACATTCGTTCGACAAATGTTGACTACCGGTTTACCGGCACTTTGTTAACATACTCGGTGAATCAACAGTTGTAAAATAGTTTTTCTCCCGGTGCGGGGGATGTACCCTCGTTAAATGGAATACACCGTATCGTACACACGTATACGTGTAGGTGTGTTGGCATTGGAGGTTGGTGGAAATTTCAAAAATTCCTCGTTTCGCGGAACAAGACGCTTTTCTTTGACAAACAAGCGTCGAAAGGAAGTTGGCGCGTTTCCACTCGTTTCTAACGACCCACCTCGCACGAGTTCGTCTCGTTATTTCTTGGCGCTTCGGTTCCGTTAGACGTGGGACGGGGAAAATTTGAATCGTCTTCGCCGAAGGTTTTATCCGGCTCGGAGTTCTGCTTCCGCCTGCTTCCGCCTCGTTATTTCGATCGGCGATGAAAGACGGAATTTCGTCCCGGGTCTCCGAGACGCGAGTGACGTAATCAGTTAATAGCATCGTCGCGTCGTCGGCCTGTTCGAAAATCGAGCGAACATCGGGACCGTACCAACACATCCCCCTCTCCCCCCCCTCCCCCTCCACCCCCTGTCTGAACGGGATGCCGCACAAAGCCCGCCGACTACTCGAAACATTTGCAAAGCGAACGCGCGAGATTGACGTTCGCTAGCTGCTGCAGCAACGGCACAATGTCGAAGACGGAAGACGACGTCGGGCACCCCAAGTTTCCTGGAAAGTCTCATTTCCGTCTATCGACGTTTTCGATCGCGAAATAATCGTCCACCACCACCACGGTTCACTGTCGCGACGCATTTCGAAACTTGCCGATCACGGAGACCGTTACTCGAACTGTCGGCAAAGTATCAAACATCGCGGCACCACAAATAGGTCGATTATCAGATGGAATTAAATAAAATCCAATGGTGAAAAGTGTTTATATGGTTTGAGTGATAATTCGGTAAGATCTATGGATGGAATTGTTCGAGGTGTCGATTTACGAGGTGCGGGGTGAACATTAGCCCCCTTTTGGCGTATCGACGATCCAGTTTTCTCCCCTTTTCAAGCTTCTTCCGACGATCCTCTCTTTTTCCGTTGCGGCAGTCGTTCGTCGAGGCAATTCCCACGGCGGCGCTAAATGTGTAAGCGATAAAAGTATCTCTGCCGGGGAAAACGCGTCGCTTTATGTACTTTCCGCATTTCCTTAAGGTCCTACCGGATGCCCGTAAATTTGTGCGGGCTTTTTCAGGTCAGAACTTTGCCACCGGGGAGACGCGAATATATTTTTCAGACCTTTCTATCATCCCGCCTGTTACCAGATTCGCGGGTCGAAACGATTGACTTTCGTAAAAACGTTTATACTCCTCCCTCCCTCCGTCGGTAACGTTTGGAAATCGGACGCGATATCCATGGCTCGTAATTTATTTCGCGGGAAAATATATGGATGGCGATTTTAAACCGACGCGAGAAGTTAAGAGTATTTATTTTTCCTTTCTGACGGTAACCCCGAACTATCTGGTTTTATACGTCGACTAAATTCCAGTTTTAAAACCGCGCCGTCCATAAACCAGCTACCCCATGCATTTCCTATGTTTTAGTATATTTCGCGATGTTCGTTCACAAGTGCTCGAAGCGAAATATATCAAGCTGGCACGTAATAAAATCCCGGGGTCTCTGGAATTGAAATTATGATCGATTTTCATGGATATAGGAGGGTGATTTGTAGTAAAGCCCCAGTCCTCGGTACGATAACAATTATTGCTAAGTGGCGGACGATGAGTGGCCGAGCGGGAATACGAAACATGCCCTCGTGCAGTCGCTATTAGTGCCTCATTAATAACGTCAGTCGGTCCTGCTACCGATGATTTAGTGGATCAAAGAGGGCCGACCGGAGCACACCGGTGAAAGAGAGAATAATGACAGCAGCCGTCAATCTTCGACGATATTCGGTTTCCGGGACACCGCGCGCCCTGAAATTCCGATTAACGAACGTTTCGAGAGCTCTTCTCGAAAGGAGATCTCACGAATAGTTAGACTCGTCTGCCCGTCCCATCGAAACGTAGCCGAATTAATCGTTACAGCCATTTGTCACGTAGCACGTCAACGGAAGTGATAAGCGACGAATATCTTCTAATATAATTTATTCAAAGACTTAAAATATTACAGTAGTAGAACTTAAAGACTAAAGGCCGTACTTATATTTAACAATATAAAGCTGAACTAATCAATAAATCGCACGATATAACAATTACTTTAACTTATACTTAATAGTTCATACACCAAGGGTCTTGAATATCTGATCACTTTAACTTTAATCACTGCCCTTGCAGATCTCGTTGCACCAGATGGTTTGCGCAGGGCTCTTTCCATCTGTAAACACACACACACACAAATCGATTAATTAACTAATCAATTAATTTCTATGTAAATTATTACGACAGGATAGAGCTGGGCCGTGTTCGCGAGCTCTATGAAACTCGGCCCCGAGATAATGGTTAAACGACTAAGTGTAAAGCAATGCTTCCATTATTCGGTAGCTGAGCTTTAATTAATCTTTCACTCGTATCGGAAGTCTGTGACCTAACTGGGGGGAGAGAGGGAGGGGGTTCTGAAACCCTTTGTAAATAAATGAAACCAGTCGCCAGCAACTGCAATTCTCAGAACTTCTAGCCCACGCATTCAACGAAGTTCAAGTGTACCACGTAATTAAAATTGTACAATAAGTCACGGTTTTTTATATAACACACCTACGCCTTTCCCCTTAAGAGCGATCTAATTAAAATACATCCCGTGTCTTTAATCCAGTGTCAAATAATTCGACGTAGGGATCTCGATCTTCGGCAGCAGATAACGGAACAATTTCCCGTGGTTCCGTTAAAGACGTTTCTCGGTGAATCGGGGCCGGTCCTTCAATTATGCAAAACGTCCAGACGTAACGATAACAATTACCGGGCCGGTTCTGCGTGGCGGAGCTACGAAGAAATCGGTGTGGTAGGTGATATCCGGCTTGGCATAGGACACCGGACACGGCGCATTCGACATCCGGCCTGGCGTAGCGTCAGAAAACTTGCGAGAACCGCTAGGAAAGTGTATCAATCACTCAATATCTCGGGGCTCGCACGTGTGTGGGTGGGCTGCCGGCAAGAGCCAGGTTGTTTGAACAGAGATTTCCCCTTCGGTTTTGCTCGGTGGCGCCCGGCCAGCGCGGCGCGATCTCCACTCTCAGAAATATCAAGCTTCCGGAAAAATTGCCGGCAGGAAAAAGAAAACTAAACCGCGGTACCCAGCGGGTTTTTCGACGTCGCTAGAACGAATCGTCGGGCTATTTTTTTCGGGTCACCGTGCAGCTTGCACCGAATACCTACCCACGAAATATCTTATTAGTTCGCGAATGAAACGGACGGAAAGCTTTATACAGGATGTTTTCCAATGATTCCGAACTCGATTCTAATTGCAATCCCGTTTCGACCGAGTCGTCGAGTATGTTTGCAGGCCACCGTTAACCCGTTAACCCTCGAACCACCCTGTGTGTAAACACCCGTAACAGTGGTTCTCGATGCCTCGCGTTCTCCGTATTGTCCCGACGTAGTATATATATTTTTTTTACGACACTCGAGTCGTCCTACCGTCTGGTCGTGAGAGGGTTCTCGTATCTCGTTTGCATACGACCCGTGTTCGAATTATTCCAGCCAGATACCACATACCTACACGTCGTAGAGCGTAACCGGTTAACGTTACCGCAGACTTTTGCGGAGGGATGTACCCTGGACGCCATATTCACGACGCGTGACAGACTTTCCGCACCGGTTCCGCGTGTGTAACAACGTTACACCTTGTAATCGTCGTGATATCGTCGCGTACGCGCGGATCACACGCATTACTCCGTCGCCACGGAATTAATCAAGCCTATCTATATTAGAAGGCATGCCCTGCGGTTAGATTAGAATCCCGGCCAATCCGTCGACGGGATGGACAGCGATGTCGCTAATGGAACTCCATCCGCGGCCCGTACCCTCCAATCATGGGCTTCTCTGTCCAATTCCCGGTCTCCCAATGTAATCTACCTTGTCAAAGAAAGCTCTCTTTCGGCTGGCGTAATTAAAACTATGAGGATCCGTGTATAATCAATCCGGATGGCAGTACCCTATTTTTTTCGTTATTTTGCTCTCTCTCTCTCTCTCTCTGTCTGTCTCTTTTTATTCTCTGTCTGTGTGTTAACTTGTTCGAAAGGTGGATTAACGAGCGTTGCGCGAAAAGTCACGCGTGGATTATACGTGTCGCAATTAGTATTTTCTGATTATGCGATTCTTTGAAATCGTCTATTTTAACAACCGTTCGGATGCGATAGTCGACGGGGGATAATAATACCGAAGGAGAATAGAACAGCTTCCATGAAATTCACCAGCCACCGATGGCTACCAGGAGAAACTCGATCGTTTTAAATAAGAACGACGGGATAGTTAGACTTCCGAGTTGTTTGCGACTGCATCAAGTAGTTCCGTGAAAGCCGCTAAGTGAAATTGCAGTAGTTACTGCGAGGACGGAAACAAAAAATAACGCTCCGCTGGCGTCGTGGCGCTGCTCGATCCGTAGTTGGAAACTATACAGCCTTCATAGCGAAATCGGTTAACGCTTAAAAACAAATGAATCCTCCGCGCCCTCCGGATGTTTGCACCGATCGTAACCATGAAACTTTCTACCGATCGTACACACACACACGCATACACCCACCAAAACCCACGCGCACCCGAGTTCGATAAGTTTGATCCCTTAAAAATCTCGACGTATCCCTTTTACCGGGCGCAACATCTCGCGTCCGTTATTTTCCCCGAAATCTCGCGTTGTTTTTGCCCGGATGACCGGGCCGTCGATCCGAATTAACGAAAACGTAGTGATTGGAATTACCGAGCATGGTTCCGGAACGAGTAACCGGTGGCCGTAACTGGTTCCGTAGCAGAGGGTATTACAGCCGGCTTAGCGCGGGATGACACCGAGGATCCGAGTAAAGGAGAGTAAAGGGTGAAGAGAGATTAGAGGATCGGAACGAAAGAGAGCCGCAGGGATTGTAGAGATAGGGGGGAGGTGTGGCCCAGCCCGGAGAATCACTCCGGTTGCCATCAAAGACGTTCGTGCTGCGAATTCCACCAAAGATAAATTCCCAAGGCGATATACATCCGTACCACTGAATTCTTCTTTCTTTCCTTCTTTCCTTCTTTCCTTCGTGCTTGCTTTCTTTCGCATCTTTTCTTCCTGTTTCGTTTTTCCCCTCGGACCACGTGTGTGTATATACTATATCTCATTTCTCTCCGTGGACGTGATCCAGGCACGAGGTCCTCTGATCTTTATCACTTTATACATACGCGAAACTGATGTTGGATTTCTTCGTCTTATTTTTCCTCGTCTCCTCCTTCTCCGTGTAACTAGATCCCACCCCCCTCCATCGTGGGTCTTTTCGCTGGCACGCAAAAGATCTTTCCTGGAAAGTTTCCGAATACACGTAGCAGACGTTTTGGGATTCGAATGCAAATCGGCCAGCCCACGCGACTTTGGTCGACGAAAGACAAAGCGTGACAAGAATACGGCTGGCATCGCGATATGTTTCGGGAATAGGGTGCGTTCCACGTGGCGGAGTTCTCGGGACGAGATAAAAATCGATGATAGATTTCATATTTCGCTCGTTTCTCGCGCAAAAATATCTTCCCCGGCGGAGGAACTATGTATCGGGTTCGCGAATAAATGCCGATTAAAATCACGAACGGAAGGAAACGCCGTGCCGTAAGGAAAGTTTCTTCCCGTGGAGTTTCGAGGCATTACGAACCGTTTCGCGAGACGCAAAGTTTCTTCGTAGCTCCCGGAAACGTTCGACAAATCCAGCATTCGGCCGGGGAATTAGCGAACCACCTCGAGTTTCGCCTCGATTCCTCGCGAATTACCGACATTCCCGGGGACACGTATATTTCCCGTTTGATGCATCGCGAACAAAGGGGAATCAGCGAGACAGACAGGCGAGACGTAGCGCCGTGTGGGACTCGGGAAATTATGCTTTTTGGCGGGAAAAGTGACAGAGTTCCTCGCCGCGAAGGAAAACGGAGGTTTATCCAACGACACGAGGTGACAAATCCTCTTAGTCGCTTTACAATCGCGCATCGTCACCGCTCCGACGCATACACACAGACATACAGACATACAGACATCCACAAGTATATACAGTTGGTTCGTGTCTCTTAACTTTGATTTCCTCTCTTCGCGTTCCTCTCGACCGACACGAACCAGCCTCCTCTGTATCGCGATACTCCGACTGTCTTCGATAGTTAAAACCTTGCGAATCTCTCTCGACCGGATTTACGTTCCTCGATGGAGCGTAGTTTCGGAAATAATTCTAGACGGTCCTCGCTACGTCGGATTAGACCGGTACCAAGACTTGAATCACGGTTACAGGTACACCCCCGTCGAAATATGCTTTCACTTTCCGTGATAACGGCGTGCTCAGATACAGATCGCAGTCTGTTGACATCCATTGATCACGACATGAATAATGAATGGATACACCGGCTGAATAATGCATGCATCAACGTCGAACAACATTCACTCGATGCCGGTGTATAACTAGTTGCGGGGAAGGGTGTACCATTGGGAACATTGATGAACACGAACCCTCGCTCGATGATATCATCGCGATCGTATTACAGGCCTGTCCTCTCTTCCAGCCAGGTTTCATATTTTTTTTCCTGCCTGTTTTTTGTCTTTTTTTTTGTTGCGAGGTCTCGCGAACGCCTGAGAATCGAATTATTCACACGTGCGCGGTCGGGCGCGGTATAAAAAGCGGAATTTCGATGCAATTTTTTTGTTACTCTCCTCTTTTCCCTGCGATCGACGCGAGGCCATCGATGCGAAATTCATTAACGGCAATACTGGTTAATTACCGGCAGAGAACGCGTCGGTGGTTTTCCAGATAAACGACCACTCGACGGATACCCGCGATGTAGATTTTCCAATCCATGATTATTTACCTCCGACGTTTTATTTTCATAACGATCGGGTCGTTTAAAGAACTACCATAATTCCGGTTTTAAACTTGCTTTATAGCCGACAGGTCGCATTAAACAACTGTTTGGAACAGACACCGAGTCCTCGATCGTTTCATTCCTCGTCGGAGTTGCACGAAGAAAGTTTCAGAAACATTTGCTCGGATTAGTCGTAAGATCGAAAGCTCAACAGTTACCGGGGAAACTTTGTTGCGTAATGCCGGGAAGTTTGATCGTCGTCTATCGGCGACGGTGGGTCGAGGGAGAGACGGTAGCCCTTTCGCGCAGGGTTTTCGGGTTTACCGAACTCGCGACAAGAGGTTGCCACGGTAGCCCAAGTTATTTGCGGATCATCGGAGTCATAATTAGTTTTCGTCCTGTAGCGTCGCTCGACCGAACCGCGATAGGCAGTTTCCTCTCCCTCTCTCCCCCTCTCTCTCCCTCTCCGATCGCTCCCTACAGCCTCTAGCCGACGAGATCGAGTCGTCTAGATTGAAAGTGTCCTCGTTTTCGCGGAAACGACTTTCTTCGCCGCGGCGTTTTATCGAATTCCAAAGCTGTGTTAACTCGATTCCCGCGTCGATTGACAGACTCGGCAATATGTACCTTGAAAGCCGATACTTCGGAGGAACGTTTCCGACTTTCCAGACGGACAAACAAGTTCTCTTAAGATCCTGGCCAAATAAACGCGCGGTACTTAACGGGACGATTTTATTTCTTCCAGGTTCCGTCAACGAGGCTGGCGTGTTTGCCCTTCGCGGACGCCAGGAGGGCAGCCGAAGGGCCCGGCGAACCACCACGAGCACCAGCACCTCCACGTCGACCCTTATCGCGCTCTCGGAGGACGTCGCCCAACCGGCGGCCCTTCTCGCGCCGGAGGAAGACTGGTCCACGACGAATCTACCCGTTTCGGACGCTTCTTCGAGGCCACCACTCGAGCTCGTTGTAAAACCGCACAGCAAGGTGGTGTTACCGTGCGAGCTGGAGGGAAATTATTCCAGACTCCTCCTGCCGGGAGCTAGGTAAGCAGATTGTCAAAGGGATTTCGTTCGCGAGAGGAAATCCGAACGCGTCGCCTAGCGTAACACATTGCATCGTATACGCGACACACCTCTCTATTATTAAACGTATAATTAAACTTCTGTATAATTAAACACTTTTGTTTATACCCTACGATTATATTAGATTCCCCGAACCCTAAAATCCCGCGATATTTTACGACCGAGAGTTGATTACGGGCTCCGCGTTAATCCGGGATAAACTTCCGCGAGAAGGTGCCTCGCGTAGTTCTCGATGCCGAAGGGTTGAACTTTTCAAGTGCGGATCGGTCCCTTAGAAACGGATATTACGTGTCTGTTGGAGAACTTTTCTAATTTCACTCGTACGGGACACGACTGTCATTGTTCGCCAACTAGGTTGACGGACCGAAACCCTTCGGTAATCGATAAACGTGCGCGAGTAAAAACGAAACGATCGTTGTACGGCATCGATTATCGTTATCGTCGGGAAATGTCGCCTTTGACACGTGTCCTCTTGTCAGAAGTTACAGAATACGACCAGCGACATGGCTGCACGAGGGAACCGCGGTGGACATGATCACGATCGACACGCGAACGGAAATGAGCGGGACCGGACACAGATACATCGGCGACTCCACCACGGCTGCCCTGCATATAGACAATGTTAGATTGGAGGACGACGGGATATGGGGCTGCACGTTGGAGCACGATCGAGGCAAGATCCTTTCCGGCAGACCTGTGAAGCTCGTCGTCCTCGGTAAATGGATTAACCTTATCGCAATAACATCTACCTGATATCCTTCAAATATTAGATTCAATCGAGACGAGACAGGTCTTCCTCCTCACGGTACAAGTATGTCGCGATAGAACGAAGAAGAACGAGGATGTCTCAGGTCCCTGTCGATAGTTAAAACAATGTAATTAATATTCGAAAGTCACGGTAAGATATTCCGTTCGTTCGTTTAACTCTTTGGTAATCTCGAGGAGAAATAATTTACAAGACTCGTCGTCGAACGTGTCGGGGAGATGGTTACAAGGGGATCGATAGGGGGATATTTTTTTGTTTCAAAGACATCCTTGGGTCTGGGTGGTTTCATCAGCGGAAAAGAATACCGACTACCTGAATCCCGAGTAATGGCAGGATTTTATGCATATTAATCCGCGTCACTTGAACCACCGCGGGAACGTCGCGGCGCATGAATATGCATCTGGCGTAAACATTTTTTTTTCTTCTTCCCTCTGGTCTTTTTTTTTTGTGTGTTTTTCCTGCTTTCGACGAGCGACCGGTCGCGCTCGTGTCTCCGCGGTGAAACGTACCATACATACATACATACGTACGTACGTACGTACCAACAGCGTCGAGAACAATGGCGCCGCGACGCGAAACAATCGGACGCCACTCCCCGCTGGACGTGTGACGCACTTCAGCCCTCGAATCGCGTTCCAAATGAACCTTCCGTCGCCGACTCGCCCGCGCGTCGCGGACCACTTTTGTTTTTAATATCCAGCATTCAACGAAGGACAGTCGAGGCTTTTTTTTTTATTTTCCACACGTACGTATAGTACGTGTGCAAGCGCGGGGACTCCGGGGGCTGCACACCACGTGTGTGTGTGTGTGTGTGTGTACCCGTTGCATATTCACGAACGTACGATCCTTGCGCTTTTCGTAGCCCTTCCGCTTTTATTTATCATCCGCGGTTCATTTTCCCAGCACGTTTCACGGTTTACGAGTGCGCTCCTTGTTCGCCAACGAACAACGCGTCCGGGTGTCAATCGAGGAGTTAACACTCTCGAGGCAACGTCGTGGCGACAACGAGGACAAAGTTTGCGTAACGCCTGGCGAGAATTAGCCATTTCGATATGCGACGCGCGATCAATTTACGCGACCGCGTGTTCGTGAGATTCACGCTGACGTAATCGAAAACTTCCGTTCGTCCGAATCGTTTATGCTCGCCCGAATCCGCTCGGTGAATATGAAAATCTGGAAGACGAAGGAATTTTGACTCGTGTCCGGGAGAAAATTCCTCATCCCCTGGAACCGATCCATAACAACGTCATAACGCGATCGCGGCCCCGGTGTTTTGCCGATGCTCGAGAACTCGACAACCCCATCTTTCAGGTGACCCGCAAAAAAAAAAGAGAGAGAGTGAGAGAGAGAAGAGGGTAAAGAGGACCGGTCGTAGCGGTAACGTCGCCCTGCGTCTGATGGGGATAGATTTGCCTAGCGACCTCGGGTTCCTTCGTGCCGAATCTCTGCTAGCGTGAAAAACTTGAGAATAATGTACATTTTATGCGGCAGTTCTCCACCGAATTCCTCGTACTTTATTCGACAAATAGACAGGAATGTCGAGGAGCTAGACTCCCTTCGGGGGTTCTACTGCACGCATAAAGCATCGGACGGGGGTGGTAGGACGAGAAGGGTATGTACGATGGTATCCGGCAAATTCGTTTAATTCCACTCGATACCACGTTTTCCTTCTTTACCTCTATCTTACGTCCTCGTTCCTCCGCGTCTTGCCCTTCGATTAAATTCGGATTACGTTTCGCACCCCCGTCCCCTGGTTTCTTAGCAGTTACCTCTCGTTTCGATCGCGTTGTTTGCGCTTTATTCAACCGAACCACCCCACCCACCCCCCTCCCCTTCTGGATGTCGGGTTCTACTGTTCTCTTCTAAAATTCAATTTACCGCCTCGTTCGCGTGACAGGACAACCGGAAGGGTAGCACACGCGTGTCTCTCTCCGGCGTTGTGGAAAGGTCTGACCGTGACAACGGGCTAGACTACTGGACCGCTTAACGGGCACTTGTTCCAATCGCTATCTTCCGTTCTCCTTGACTTTTTCCTTTTAACTCTCCCTTCCTCCGGCTTCCACGTCTGTTTGTTTTTTTTTTTTTATTCCTTTTTCTCTTTTCCCTTCCGTCCAGCGGTCCATAAGGCTGACGAGACCGAGTATAGGGCTACAGAGAAATCTTATTGTCGGACGCGAACAGAGGGCATTCTACTGTCTGACCAATATCGAGGTTTTCCCCTTTATCGGGATAGGTGGTCCGATACTCCTGGCATCCCACCCCTTGAAACTCCATCGTCGGGACTACGGCAACGAAATTCGTCGCATTCCTTCCGCTTTCCTTCCCCCTTTCGCTCCTACCCAATATTGTCCTTGATACCCTTCGATTTTCTATGCCGAGAGTCCCATAGCGGGGTCTGATTCATGTAGACATCCACCGAGTACTTCTTCATTGGTTTTTCGGCTATTTCTTCGACGTTGGATTTTCTTTTTCCACGATATCACCCTGGGATTGGCAACGTCGGTACCGCAGCTTCGTTATCTCTCTCGTAGAGATGTGAATTTTATTAATAATTTCACGGTGTAATCCGATCGGCGAGTTTATCGCGTTATATTAATCTTCCCCTCTTGGGAATCCAATTAGGGAGTCAAGTTTCCGCTACTTTCGTGGCCGTGCACGGGTTTTCGGGAGAGATAAAAGTATTGTCTGCCAGCGGGGCCCGGGTACGGACGTCTTTTTGTCCGTCGCGGCGTTCCTCGTGCGGACGGGACAAAAGGAGAAAGTTTACCGAGGAGACCGGGGAGTTGTTCATTGTTTCTAGCCTTGTCAGTAGCGAAAAGCGGAAAGGACGGAAGTATGTACCCAGGGGGTAGAAACGGGCCGACGCTAATGTCACGGGTACGTTTACATGGGGTGTTTGTAACAGACGAGCAAGACGGATAAGGGGGAAGAGATAGGCGGTACTCGCAAAGTACCGCAACCGTCGCGTGTAGTAATCCGCGGTGGGTAAATTTTCGGGGATGCGTGAGCTCTCATTTTTGCGGGAAAATATTCCTTGGTCGGAAACTGGCTCCATGCGCATTTCCTGGCTGTCGCGATTTCGCGAGCATCGTATTCGCACACAGACGGTATTTTAGCTTACGGTCGCCGCGAGGCAGATCTACGTAAAACTCTTACCGGCGTAAGTAGTCCCTGAGAAATAAATGGTACTCTCCTAGACGCGAGTTGTACGTATTCATCGCCGTTATACAGCGTGAATAGGAGAAATTTACTCCGAAGAATAATGCGTTCTATCGAAGAGATACCTGAACGACGTCGACACGTTTTTCTAAATTCTTTCGGGCAGATTCGGGGAAACTCGATTAGCCTTGGGTCTTTCCAAACGTTGTTCGACCAAACGCGTGCTTTGAACGATCGGCCTTACGCGATCAAGCGTAACGTTAATTTATCCCCTTGTTCGGCGGCACCTCGCGAATTCCTGCCCTGGGATCGTACATGCACTTAGACAATTGTCGTTCCGGACCAGTGGGACAAGGGCATTAATGCAGGTGGTGTAAATTAGCGCATCAAAGCCCAGTACTATACTAGCAGGCCGCCCAGTGATTATTGATGCGAGCCAACCATTGGCCACTAACTACCCATTGATTAGCTGAAGGTTTCCGCGTAATTAATGGAACATTCGACCGGTATCGACGAGCCCCGATCGGTATCTATGCCACTTACAACGCGGTATTTTATCAACGGCACCCCCCCCTTCCCCCCCCTCTCTCGCAACATTTCGCGGAAGTATTTCCCTTTCTCACCGGTGGGACGTTAACGAACATCGACGTCTCTGAAAACGTGGAAAATAGATAGATAGAACCGTACGATAGATGCATCGTTTCGAACATGATACGCAACGACACGTGAATCCGAGTGTTTCCGATGGAATGCGATACACGTCGGATTTCGTTCCCATAGTAATTTCGTTTCTCCGCTCTATGATTACCGCGGAAGTCATCGAATATCGAATAACCGAAATACCCGGAAACGCTTATGCCAATTTCTGGTATGCGAAATGTCCGTTTTAGCGATTACCGTCATGCCGCGATGCCCGAATCGGAACGTTCGTGCGGATGCATACTTCAACAAGCACGATCCACGACGCGGGATACTGTTCTTCTCACTACCGGGATCGATCGTAGAATCGTTGGTACACACAACGCTATGCATTATCGAGGGAAAAAAATAAACGCCTATTTGTCGACTATCTACTCCGAATACGATTACATTTGCCCGATACCGCTCGCTGTATCCTCTTTCTCTTTTCCTCTCTCTCTCTCTCTCACTCTCTCTCTCACTCTCTCTCTCTCTCGGCATGTTCGCGTAACTTGATTTCGCAGATGATTTACACAGCACATACTCGCAGCGCTCACGGAACTGCATCCCTTTAAATGTTATCTCGAGGTACGCCGTGCACGGTAATAATTTTCCGTTTAATTTCACTGGCTCGATAACCCACCTCAGAATTTACCCGATGCCGCCTATTCACGGGGATTCATGAATCGCGAACCCTGACATTTCATTTCGCCCACGAAATCATTATCACCCACGGTAGCAGCGGCAGGACTTTGCTTTCCTACCCGCGTATCCGGCGCTCCTCTGTTTGGTATATTTCTCTTTTCTGTCCGTCTGTCGTTCGAGAGTCCGATAAAAGAACCCGCTGTAAAGTTAATTATCGCAACGAGCGGCGTACCTGCGATTCGTTCAAAGCGAATGGCCGAAGGTACCGTAATACGCGACGTTCTCTGCGCGATCGGTTGAAAGAAGAAAATGTCTGTTTTTAAAAGCCGTCTCTCGACGTGCCTCTCCTCCGTAGCTCTCTGTATCTTCTCTCTCTCTCTCTCTCGTATCGGTAACGTGCGTGTAGATGTGTCTGCACGTTGCTGGAGTGGCGAGTCAATAACCTCGAGCTTCCGGCGGTGTACTCGAAGGGCTGTCATTCGAACCGAAAGCTCTCTCTCCCTTTCTCCCTCTCTCTCTCTCCCTCTCTTGGCTTTACGACGTTATCGCCGTACATTTAACGCTGGTCAGCGATACCCGCTGCTTTCCACCGAAGGTACAAAGAAAATGTGGTTCTCCGGAACGATACAGCTCTACGACAAAGGATAATCGACCGACGTAAATACCTTGTCGTCCTTGCCAAATATTTCGAATTATCCCATATCCTGGACTTTCTACGGAAAATTAATTCTCCGAATATTCGATAAAAATTGGCGGCAACGATACGAACGACTAAATTTAAAGATTTCCCGTTGGAAAAGCTGACAGGTTTGTTTCCTCCAACTTTTCTATCCAGATCTCGTAGGCAATGGGACTCGGTGGCTTCTTCATTCACGTCCATTCTTCCGACAATGAGAATACCTTTCTAAAGCTACGCTTTATCCGTTCGTCGAGTAATCTTATTAGATTCATTACCCGTGCCCCGTCGAAACCGCATGCCTTCTACGGCTCTTCAAACTTGCCGGGAAATACTCCTCCCACGAAGGAAGATCGCGATTAAAAGTTTCCTACGAGGCCCGAACGTAGTGTGCACTTTATTTACCGAGACTTCATCATTAGATTACTCCTCCGCCAAGGGGGAACACGGAATTTTTCCTTTGTATCGCGATCAACCGGAAAGTTTAAAGTCAATGTAAAGTCTAATTAGACGATATTACCGGGGCTAGTCGTTAAAATTGCAGACATGTAAACTTTGAAACTTAACGACGAAGATTCCCGTCCGGATTGCATTCTTCGCGTGTTAAGGCGAAAGTAGAAGAAAATTGATATTTCGAGCCGGTCGGGGTATTCTTGAAAATCATTCGTATCGCGAGGAACCATATTTTCAATCACGTACACATTCTCAAAGTACTAACGAGTAATTAGAAAACTGCCCGGAACACTCGGTTTCAACGTTAATTGCAAAATATCTAAAAACCAAGCACTCTTTTCGGAAAAGATTGCTCTTCAAGATCTCGTTTCAACCTTAGAAATATCTGTACGAACGATTCATTATAGCGGTTCTAGAACATCTCGCGTATATAGAGACGATCTGCGAAAGCTGACTGGAAGGAAATAACCTTGTTTCCACGATCGTAAAAAGGGGAACACATCGATTATAACGAATGCACGTAAATCCAGTGGAAAAGGCGGAATTTAATCAGACACGTCGCAGGTTCAAACTTATCCCTATTAACCTGTCCTCGGATTCATTGATCACACGTTCCTTAAATATTCAGTCACCTACCACAATGAGCCCAATCGATATCTTGTTAAAGCTATCGAGTTTACACAAACTATTAGCAACTCTACCGCGTCGCGCACACGTGATTATGTTTCGCTTCCCCACGTATACTCGTAGCTGTTGTTAAATATAAACCGCGAGCAAAGCCTCGTCGACGGAGAATCCGCGGGGAGGTAGGAAGAAAAACGTCTGCCAAGAAAAAAAAAGAAAGAGATAGTCTTTTCTCGTTGCACAAGAAACATCTTCAAGGGAGAGACGAAATCGAGCTGCTTCATTACGTCGAATCGGCTGTATAAAACAGACATCACCGTCGGAGTCTTGCCATCAACGTTGTAAGCTCGACCCTTGCCTCCTAAAAGCATCGACTGTGTCCCAGACTCTTTAAAATTAAACGGCGGGAAATGGCGGGAACATAATACGTCGGCGATTCTTTTCTCGGGATAATCCGGCGTAAAGTATCCGACAATGGCCGCGAGACCGGCGAACGAAACGCACACGGTAAATATCTCTCGCTTAACGAACGCGCTGCTTCCCCTCGGGAAGCTTTACCCTTGTGTTTCTTTTTTCAATGAAAAAGAAAATCCGTAATTTCTTGGTTAGACGGGCTCGCGCTTCTTTCGTTACACGCACGTAACGAGACTACCTGAGAGATCAACCGTCTAGAATATTACTTTCAATTGGAAATTGGATCTTTTCTAGCCCGACAACGAAAAGCGTGGATCCGATCTCCGACTTGCTATCAGTGAAAACGGAACGCTGATAGTGATCCGTTTGACACACAGTCGCTCGACAGATTACGATTGCGGGATTGTGGTTCTGCTTCATCATGAAATCGTATCGAACACCAGAGATTGTTCCACCGTTTGTTTGCCCGGCAGCGGAACAAGCGACGAGTACACCTGGCCATGGGACACATGGTCAACTAATTATGGCGTACCTGCTAGCTCAGAAAACAGAACAATCGGCTTATCGATAGGCTCTGTGTACACACGCGTCTCCGTGTCCGTTTTCCGATCTAGCGTAAAAGAATACACAGCGACGAGGTGTGAAATTAACTTCTACTCAACGAAGTCGGCCTCCAACGACACGACAGATCGTTTCTCCCTTTACAACGGCGTCCTGATCAAAGCACCGTCCACGGACGAAAGGACCTTCCGTTTTAAATTCACCCTGGTTTCACCGTCAAAGATCTATTTGTGTAACGCTACACCCGCGACACCGACGAAGCTTGGAAACGTAAATTAATTATATCATACGGGTCGTTCGGATACTCTAGGTATATGTATATGTATAATATGTACATATACGTTGAGTGGGAAATAAATGTCAAACGTATTAGATAGAGGAGCTTAAAAATTCCATTCCCTTTTCGATCGTCTCTCGGTCGGATAAAAATGAAGAAGCCACGTCTATGAATCGAATCGGCGGATTCACTGGAAAACTCTCAATCATTCGACGCCGGGCGTGTGTGAGCGAAATACGAAACAAACGTGAGCCGTGGTTTTCTCGTATTTCGATTCCAGCCGCGGTACCGGAGAGATATTGCGATTATTATGTCGCTGGGACTCACTTCCACGTACGCGAAAATAACGGCTAGTTTCCATCCGGACTACGGGATAGTCGTTTATTTTCAGAAAGGACCGGTTCGTACTTATTCCCACGATCCATGCGAACTTTAACTTTCGCGTAACTCGTGGTCACGTGTGGCACGGTTTAATTATGGTCGCGATAAAATCAGCTCATCTACGAGATACGAGATAATTCCGTTCACGTGCGGAATACAGGGATATAACCCTTGTTACATCAATCTGGAATACGAGACGGTATGAAAATTACTCCCGAGTTGTTCGTATAATATTCCCGTAAGCAGAACATTAATTTTCCAAACGTATCGCCGTCGAGCGTAACAACGTGATACTTTGTTTGGCATTCGGAACAAGAAAATCAAGCGTAAATGCCGCTTTCGTATTTCTATTTGCTCATTATAGTCTATTTGCCGGGCATTGATTTTCATTTGCAAACTGCTAATTGGCTCGCGTCGTCTAAAATTCAAACTCGATAAATTCATTCGTGGAAACGGGAACCGCTGTTACCCATTGGTAGACAGTTACCGTGAAACTAATTGGTCGGAAAATTGCATTCAGATAAATAATAGTATCCGACGGGGAGGGAGAGGGCGGAAGAGAGGAACGGAGAGAGAGAGAGAGAGAGGGAGACCCGGGCATTCTCCATACGGAGTGTTAATTTTCAGGCATCCGTCGAGATATCCCGGAAACGACAGACGCCGAGCCGTTGGATTATGATATAAATCACGCCGCCCTTTACACCCCCACACCTCTATCCCTCTACTATCCCTCTATCCCTCTATCCCGCAAGCCTCTCTCGCGGTCGATTGTCAATTTTTCTCGGCGTCGTACAGCCCGTGCTTCATCAATAAGATCGCTCTCAAAGAGATTTGCCAGCGGCGAGCGATAGATCGAGTGCCGATGATAAATACGGGGACGGGGACGTGTATAAAGCGTTGAAAAATTGACACCACCCGACGGAGGTAACGAGTGATCTGCCCGACTATATAACACACCCTTACGAGGGTAACCCACACCCCCTCCCCCTTTTCCTCTCCCCTCTCCCTTTTTTTCTTCGCCAGCTCGCCTTTCTTTCTCTCGTTCGTCTCTCCCGCTATCCCGTATGCCACGAGAACCCTCTCCCGGGAGTTTGATCGTAACTACGTGACAGATTAGCGGATTATTCGCGCGCGAAGCATAGTTGATCAACGTCGAGATTCCGGAATTTCCGCCGCGACGTATGCGAATAAATATTTGCCACTATGCCGCGGTAACCCGTGTAATCGACGGTATATCGCGAGACACAGCGGGAAACGCGTCGCGTTATCCCGGGATACTTTTCGTTCTCTCGACGCATCGCGGGCGTGCCCCTAGTTTCGCAACGTTTTATTGCGACGACGTGAGAGATTAACGGGATTAGCCGGTGCGTCGAGCGTCGCTGATCAAAGTCCCGAAAGATTCGGGCCGGGATAGAGGCGTTCTCCCGCGGGACGAAAGTTCGTCCCCCGCACGATAACCGGCGTCTTTCGCGCGGGGAGTGCGAATCGTTGTTTGATACAGCGCGACAACCTTCCCTTTGTACGAGGCCCCTCATTTCCGTCGCAAATGAATGCGGGACAGGGGAGAGCCAAACACGGGAACCCGAAACGGAAACACGCGAAGGGACGTGGACAAAGTACTCGTCGCTGACGGTGTTGTTCGAACGATTACTACCGACGACACCCGATCGCTCGCGGTGATTTCTCGAAGCTGAGAAACGAATAGGAATACAAGCATCGTCTACGTGATTCACTTCTCATTCGTCGTATTCGATACGATTCGGTTCTTACGCGAACACGAGCGACGAATGTAAATTTTATCGCTAATTGTCTTCGCGTTATACGCCAAGTAGTACAATTCGAAACAAAGTAAACGTAGGAGTTAAATAGAGATAAAATCACGGTACGACTTGGTTTCTTCGTAAATAACAGAGATACGAAAGTAAATTTTAATACCAACTTTGGTTCCCACGAACGGTGGAACGATTCGAAACAAAGTAAACGTAAAAGCTAGATGGAGGTAATATCGCGTATACGTACGTAGAACCAGACCCGGTTCCCTCTCGAACAGCGGACGTCCAAACTCGAATTATTTCCCTGATGAAAGAATCGGCCTTGCCCGATGTTCCGTATTGCCTTTAAGAGTGCCTACGATATTCTACGGAATTTTCAGTTCTCCCTTCGTTCGTACACGTCTTCCTTTGAACGTCCAAGTAGTTTAAATTCCTATCCGTCCACGCACGCGACCCGATCCCGAAGCGGGTATTCAGAGCCCTGGCGCATCGTTGGCACCGAGTGGTAAAGGAAAACCATTTCACGGCCGACTTGCCAGCTCTGTCCTGGCGGGAGTCGATCGTTTCGCGTCTCGTTAGCATCTCATCCATCCAGCGTGTCTGCCCTGTCGGCTGGGGGCTGAAATTTCCCATTGCACCGCTCCACCCTCCGGCTCCCTCTCTTCTCATCCATCGGGGAATCCGAGATTCCCTCTCCTCTCGTCAGAGGTTCCCAAACCTAGGGACCGTCACCCGGTTGAAGTTGGGAGAATAACCGATGAAACGATTGAGAATCGCTCTATGTAGAAATGCGTGCCGCATCGACAGACAGGCTTTCAAGAAGGTAGAGAAAAAAAAATTGGAAAAAAAGAAGGGCAGCGAGTGGTTTTGAAAGTAAAACGAAGCTAAGACCGTCTCTTCTCGCGTGAATTTGGATCCCGTTAAATTCCGCGAACAAAATTCCTCGTTGGTACATCGACGCGTGGGCGGTAGTTTGCATTTGGTCGACAATTTGCCGAAAGGCAGCTTGCCGTTCCGTGCGACGCCTCGCGAGATGTTTGCCTGAGAATGTTGCCCATTGTGCAACACTGTATTCCCGAGTTTCGCTCGGGATTTTATGAAGCTGCGTTTCGGTTGCGTTCCCTGCTATCGGTTCGGATTTCCACCGTCGGCGAGGAAAAAGCGTTGCTCGTCGCTCGACAGACCCCGGGTAGGAACCGACGGGGAACGTTTGAGTAATAGGCGAGTAAAGGGAACAAGTCTTTTACCGGAGAATAATGGTCGTGGAATTGGGCTTTATCGTCGGTGGAAAGATATTTCGCCGCGCGGGAATTGATGTTTTGCTATTCGTCGCGATTCGTTTATTCGCCGCGGACGTAATAACGGCACTTTAAGACGTAGCTCGCGTCTAGGAGACGATCACGAATGGATATGAATAACGGGAGGATCGTTCAGAGGCGTAAATGCCTGGAATATAGCGACGAGAACGCGTTTCTTTCGATTGTTCGTTAGTCGTGCGCGCGGCCGGGCGGGCATTAGAGAATCTCGAATTCCACTTAAGGAAAGTTTGAAATTTGTTTCCGCAGCGGTAATCTCCGCTAGAGAAGCAGGATAATTTAGTACTTATCTTAACTGAACTACGAGCAAGATTCCTCTCGGCCGTATAATAGGAAACTGTACGCCCGGATTTTTATCACGAGCGTTAAAGCGACGAAGTTATCCTTCGCCGATATAGCCGACAATCTCTACTTTATAAGAAGTAACATTTCTTTCGTATGCCATCCTCGGAGGATATTTGCATTTTAAAAGAATCCTCTCACCCCCTCGTGAAGTTCTCGCGCTCGTGCCCCCTTGAAAAATTTAAACCTGTCCGGGGTAGACGTCAAGCCAACCCCTCGTGTCCCCTCGTTCGCCATAATTTGTGGTACTCGCGATAAAATCTTGATATTCGAGCTATTACCTCGCGAAATTTTGTCAAAAACGTCCGTATAAACGGTGATAAATTTCCCGATATTATGACGAATTTCAGCGGTTTTCAATAACCCAGCGTTTAATAAACGTAACTTTCAATTACCTCGTTAGTACGTTCGGTTTCGTGGCAATTACCGTCCCCTTGTTCACGTTTTACAGATTTTTATGGTAATTCGACGGAAACCTGTTTACAAATTTTTCGAAAGGAACATTCACTTTGTTATTCCGGGGTAAGACGAAAGTATTTGCATGTATCCGTTTGCCAAAAGTATCTGCATGTAGCTGTTTTACATATCAAAGGAAGGGTGGAACTCTGTTCGATGTCGGCGCGCAACCGAGAGTCGATCACTGTCAAGTGATTCATGTCAGTAATGGGCCACGAAACCGTTCGTTTGTACCCTCCCGCCTGTCTTAAGTTAATTAACAGAACGTGCATGACTCAATTACACGACGAATGTCGTTGAATTTGTTATCGAGGGTACTTTGTTGCTCGCGAAACGAAACAAATGACTAACGATCCTGTATTTATGCATGATATTTTAGGATATTCAAATTTGTCCCCGCTCCTCTTTGATATGGTTTCGGAAGCCGTAGGGCGGTTCGTAGAAGGACACCGAAATTTGAATAGAACTTTAAAACGCACTCGAACAAACAGCGCATCGGATTATGTTAACGTTAATACACATGTAATTATACGGGCTGCCGGTTGGATATCGAATTCGCGTGTCATATCATCGTGTAATACAGAAAATGGATTGTTCGGTACGTGGACATAAATGAAATAATAATAAGATAAAAATATAATACCATAGAGATCGGATCGGTGGATCGGTAGAAATCATTCTCGTTTGATGTCCGCTTCGCAAACGCAAGTGAATCGATGTGACCACCGATATTATAGGAAAACGATATTTTTGAATCACATTTCCGTTGCAATTTCACGTATTACCGATTATTTAAATTACCTCCTGGTGAATGTAATTTCAGAATGGCACATATTTTATCGGCTCCCGTTCGAGCCTCGTTAATCAGTGTCACGTTGATTCAATATGACCCAAGTTGTTTTAATCCGTATTGTGTACCGGCGACTTGGAATTGCAAAATAATACGTAGAACCGATGCCGAGATAATCCATGAAATATTGAGCACAATAACGACAGCGTTGCACCGCGTGATAAACCGATTTAGAAATTTTTAAATCCAGGTATGCAAATAACCAGTAGCCCCCGACGATAACAGAACCGCCACCCTGTTACAAAACAACTCCTGCTAGAATAATATTCGGTAATTACCATCGTTCGGATAAATAACGATTTTGTTGAACGATCGAAAGCAGCTTCCTCTTTCTAGACTTTTTCCCTTTCGTTTCCCGTAATATCAGCGTGAATAAATAAGTAAATTTCTTTCCCACCGCGATACAAGTTCTCCTTACGCGCGAAACTTTTCTTTCCTCGTGATATATTTTGAAATCCGATTATTTGACGGATGCTGCATGAAAATTGAAACACGATGGGATTAAATAGTCTCCGCGGCTGTGTGCGAGTCACTCGCAGACTCCCCCGTGGCTTTTCTCGCGCGCCACTGACACTTTCATCGTGCACCAGACTCGTAATCGGATACTTACAGTCTTCCGTCTCTTCTCCTTTTTCGAACAGACGGATATTTAAACGGAGAGGATAGTTCAATTTATACCTGTTATTTACCCTCCGAGATATGTCTATGAAAAACCGATCGATGTGTTCTACTTGTTAATCCAATTAATATTTCTTTTCACTTTGTTTCCGTAATAATACAGTTATAAATTGTAAAATCTGCGAGCAAATTTGTCGAAAAATCATCGCGAAAGTCTCGTCTCAACCGATAGACTCTCATACGAAAAGATCGCGGGTCTCAGATAACGCGTTCCGATTTCAGGAAGAAGGCAAAAAAGATTCCTCGTCTGGCATTGTCGTTCAAGCACATCCGGTCTGTGCGCACCTGTTGCGCCGTTGTTGCGCATCGTGAAACGCAACGAGATATTCTTTTCGGCAGCGAGCACTCGCGCGCAAACACACCCCTCCGCTCTGGCCGCGAGTACTGCAAACATTTCACACCCCCGTCTAATTTCCGTTTTTACGTTCTCCGCCCTCTCTTCGCGCTCGCCTTTGTTCGCCAAACGAAACGCCTCATTACACGCTCGCCAGCGCGCGATTAAACGCCGCTAGTTTCGCGTCAGAAGAATCCGCCTTTGTTCGCTCAACTTCCCGATTGCCGATTGCCGAGCCACTCGTCCGGAAATGTTAGAAAAGAAACATGCCGATTATGTCGGCCAATTTCCGCGATATTCTCGCGAAACGATATGACAATTTGCCACCAGATAGATCCGCGTTAACGACGACGACTCACTTTTCGCTCGCGTAATCTGAGGCTTGAAAATTTGTGAAAAAAAAAACGAGGAACGAAGGAAACGGAAAGATAGGCCGGTAGCCAGAACAAGCGTATTCCCTTCCCCCTGGGAAATGGAGGATCAAGGATAGAGGAGAGAAAAGGGAGAAAAAAAGGGCAAAGGAACCGGCTAATCTTTCCGCACCAGATACAACCGGGACGAGGACGATGAAGTCAATCGAACCCGGTGATGCGTGCGGACTCGTGAATTTTCCCACCAATCAGCCTCCGGCGAATCATCGCGGATCTAGTCTATTTATCCCCGCCTATGAAATTCTAGATCATGGATCCCAACGTTTTCATACGGGATCGGAATTCCCGTGAAATCCGGTCGCTTAGTTTCGAATCGTCGGTACGTTTTACGCGACTTTAACAAAGGTACCGGTGTTTCGACCAGCGACGCAAAGTACCGACACTCAGCTTGAATATTTAATGTTTCTCTCGGTGGTTTCTTCGGATGTTGAGAGGGAAACGAAGGAAACACCGTTCGTGGAGTCTCGAAAGTGCCATTCTCCTTGGTCATAATCGCAGACACGCTTTTCAAACATCCGACAAACAATAATTAATCGAGCCCCCTACCCCGCGAGTTCTGTAATGCACTTTTAAATGTTGTTGTCCTACCGTTAAACGCAGAGACGGAGACCCGGCTATGAAAATTCCCCGCTCGCTCGTGCCGTCCGACTTTTCAGAGCCGTAACGAAGTAACGACGAGTTTTCCCTTAACAACTTGTCCGTCGTCCGCAAGTTCGCCGCTGGGAGCCGAGACCATTACCGGCTTCCACGTGCATTAAGTCCTCGTAACGAATGACCGTGAATCTTTTCGCAACAACGGTTGTCGAGACCCTAAACAACACGGTGAACGATATCACCTGACCACCCAAAATTTCATACGAGAGACGAGCGAAAGTAATTGGCTGGGTGTTTAAATTTTAAACACTCGTGGCACGCAGACGTTGAAGACGTCTAATCGTTTTTACATAGGTGAAATTGTCCGCGTGAAATGTGAAAAAATGTCGGAAAATACGATCCACAAAAAGCATCGAAAATGCAAAGCTATGGGCCAAGTACAAGAGAATGTTACATTGGAATAGGTTGCTCATTAACATAAACTGCATTTTACACAGGATTTGAAATCAATCAAACTTGCTCACATTTGATTTATTTCAAATCCTGTGTAAAATGCAGTTTATGTTAATGAGCAACCTATTCCAATGTAACATTCTCTTGTACTTGGCCCATAGCTTTGCATTTTCGATGCTTTTTGTGGATTCTTTCGTCATTTCCGCAAATTTTTAGATATCGACCTGAATCTTTCACTGTCTTATTGGGCTTCGAATTCCGCGTCCAACACGTCCCGGATCGTTTTAATATCTCAATCATTGTGGAAATGGCGAGCAAATTACGAAAATCGCGAAAAATCGTCAAATTCAACCAGTTTTTTGGTCGGCATTCGCTCAATTTTTGAGATAGCCGTCTGAAACTTGTACCATTGTTTTAGTTGGGAAATTCTACGCCAGATCAATGTATAATAGTCGTACTTTTCGAAAATTTCATTTTTCGCAAAAATCTGAAGGGGGTAGGTCAGGATTTTTTGCGATTTTCGTAAATCGCTTGCCATTTCCACAATTTTTGAGATATTAAAATGATTCTTTCACTGGCTTATTCGGCTTCGGATTCCGCGTCCAAAACGCCCCAGATCATTTTAATATCGCAAAAATTGCGGAAATGACGGGCAAATTACGAAAATCGCAAAAAATCCTGACCTACCCCCTTCAGATTTTTGCGAAAAATTAAATTTTCGAAAAGTACGACTATTATATGTTGATCTGCCGTAGAATTTCCTAACTAAAACAATGGTACAAGTGTCAGGTCGCTATCTTTAAAATTGAGGGAATGCCGACCAAAAAACTGGTTGAATTTGACGATATTTCGCGATTTTCGTAATTCGGCCGCCATTTCCGTAATTTTTGAGCTATTAAAATCATCCAGGGCTCTTTGGACGCGAAATCCGAAGCCGAGTAAGATGCAAAAAGAATCAGATCGATATCTCGAAAATTGTGGAAATGACGAGCGAAAAACGAAAATGGTGAAAAATCCCTGACCTATCCCATTGTGCAGGTCAGGGATTCACCCACATTTTCGTTTTTCCCTCGCCATTTCCATAATTTTTGAGCTATTTTAGTGATCGAGGTCATTTTGGATGTGTAATTCAAAGCCGAATAAGACAGTGAAAGAATCAGATCGATGTCTAAAAAATTGTGGAAATGCCGAGGGAATTACGAAAATCACGAAAAATCGTCAAATTCAACCAGTTTTTTGGTCGGCATTCGCTCAATTTTTGAGATAGCGACCTGGGACTTGTACCATTGTTTAAGTTAGGAAATTCTACGGCAGATCAATGTATAATAGTTGTACTTTTCGAAAATTTCATTTTTCGCAAAAATCTGAAGGGGGTAGGCCAGGATTTTTCGCGATTTTCGTAAATCGCTTGCCATTTCCATAATTTTTTAGATATCAAAATGATTCTTTCACTGCCTTACTCGGCTTCGGATTCCGCTTCCAAAACGCCCTGGATCATTTTAATAGCTCGAAAATTACGGAAATGACGGGCAAATTACGAAAATCGCAAAAAATCCTGACCTACCCCCTTCAGATTTTGGCGAAAAATTAAATTTTCGAAAAGTACAACTATTATATGTTGATCTGGCGTACAATTTCCTAACTAAAACAATGGTACAAGTTTCAGATCGCTATCTCAAAAATTGAGCGAATGCCGACCAAAAAACTGGTTGAATTTGACGATTTTTCGCGATTTTCATACATCGCTCGCCATTCGCGCAATTTTCAAGATATAAAAATGATCGAATATGTTTCGAATGCGCATTCTGAACCTTAATTTTACGAAGCTTGATGTCAAAAACGTAACGTAACAAACATTTCTAATTTAATATGTTAACAATCTGTATGTGTGTGAGAGGAAATTTCATATACTAACATATATAAAATCTACGTTATCGGCAGAAAAATTATCTCGCATGGAATGAAACATATGTTAGGGTTTTACACCGGGCTGCGTGACAGGCTGAACATGGAGATGGAGAAGGAGGAGAGGAAGAAGACGACGTTTCTTACAAAAACCTCGACTTTTTAGATCAAAATATCTCGCGATTGGCTTGATGGATCTTCTCGTAGTTAGGCTTAAATTACTCGGGTGGACGTCCCCTACAAGAATATCACCATAGTTTGGGGGAAATATGCGGATTTAATGCCGTTTGAATACCCCGAAAACCTCGATCTAATTCTTCCGGAAAAGAGTAGTTCAGGTCTACCAGTCGGGAACTCTTGTACTTGGCCCGAGTCAAGACCTTAACTCTTGATACGCCGTGTAGCGAAGGAAATGTTAATTATACGTTTGCATAATTCTTGCATAATTCGGGTGGGGTGGTTTTGTCTGCACGTGAATAAAACCATCTAATTGGTTAGCGACTGATACGCAAATCATAGGAGTCATTGTTGCACGCAACAATGTTATTATGCGACATAATAGCGGACTGCGGGAGACACATCGTTATGCGAACAATACGAGTCCGCTATATTTCGGTAATAATGGCATTGTGATGTACTCTACTCTATGCACAGTGTCGACAGGAAAGTCGCTTAAATTTGTTTGAGAAATATTTGCTGATTAAATCCGCCTGATTACGAGCGATACGTTTGAATTATTAGCTTCGTCCCTCGACATTCTCCCCAGCGAATCGATTATAAAAAATGTTAAGTATTTCCTGCAGCTTTTCTTTCCGATATTCCGCGTGCAATTCGATCTGCCGGAGGGTGAACGACGAGCCTGCGATATTGTGAAATTTCACGAAGTACGATCCGCGGGGGTAGACACGGGGGCGCCATATGTGCGAAATGCGTCGACCCGGCGCGAAATTGTTTTTAGCGTTATGTTTCCGTATTAACACCCGGGGCATACCTCTGTGTGTTTCGCGTTTAAACGCACACAGACGCGAGCACCCTCGCGACACCACCCACCCTGTCCCTTGGTCCGAATTTCCGAGGCAATCGCAGCCGAATATAAGCTCGGGGAAGCGACGGGTGACTAACCGATGTTTCAACACATCGGAATCGGATTTACAGCGACGTAATTGCCACGCGTCCGGAAGGATTCGCGCCGAGTCAACAGTTCTCGTGCACTTTTAAAGGGAAGTCGGCGAATGGATGATATCGACGTGAGAAACGTTCTCTCGAAAAATCGGAAGCGCATAATTCGATGAAGCCGGCCGGCAACCTAGCGCCGGAATGGTTAAATCGGCTCGTAAACGTTCGTCCATGTGTGTGTGTGTGTTTTTTGTTGAACGGGCGATACTAATGTACCTGGATGAAACAGTTTTAATTCCGTGACCTATATCGATGCGATCTAGTTTTGCCGAGCGGCGGTGGGCGTGGGGTTAAGCCACTTTATTTCCACTTTACTACGTTAAAATCTCCGATGCGTTCGTTTGAACTTCGGTACTAGGCGAGCATTAAATCCTCTCCCCTCTACGTTTCCTCTTTTATTTTTTATCTCGCTTCGAATCCAACGGGCAAAAGAAAGTATCTTTTGCCTTCGTTAATTCCTCTTTTCAACAATGTTTCATCCTCTTCCGCGAACCGTTCCCATCCGACGCGATATACTCCGGGCGTAAGTGAGAGCCGAACGAAGAATTTTCATTGTTTTCGAACTTGCGATGAAATATACATATACACAACGCGCGTGGAATTCATTTCAACTATGCCGGCAGAATTAACCCGGGAATCTGTGTTTTCGAGAACAAGCAGAAACATCGATGAGATTTATTCAAATTTCCCCCGTCGGCTCTGCAAAGTGGAATAGGAAATTCTCGGCGCGGCATTCGCCGGAGTCTATTAAGCAAATTAAAGAAGGAAATCTCACGAGCTGCGTTTGCACTTGCATCCGTTTAAACTGTCGGGAAGACCGTATGCTTGCTAGAAGGATATATACATGTATTGTATGTATGTATGTACGTATACATGTATACATACACGTATCTACGTAGAACCTTCTTTTCCTCTCCTCTCCCTCCCCCCTCACGATTCACGATCGCATTACACGGATCTGGAATCCTTCCAAGGAAGCCGGTTCGTGATTTTTAGACTGAAAATTCGGGCGAAAAGTGTATGCAAAGTACGTCTGGATTTTTCTTCGGATCCCTCGTCCGTTTCCGGCTACCGACGATACAATCTTCAAGATTATAAAGTCTCGGTTTCGCGTCCGCGTGCGTTTGCGATTCGTTTCGTTAAACTGCGCTACGGACAATCGTAATTTTATCGCGCAACATTTGCCGCTGTTTAATCCGTCGACGATTCGTTTCCGTCCGGATAGGAAATTCTCTAGCAGCGGGGAGAAAGATTCATGATTTTTCGGTGGATAGAAGAAGCGCACGGTAGAAATTTCAAATTACGCGAGTAGATTCACCGGCTAGATGGAGTTCCCCCGTTCGGTTTATGGAATGAGATGCACAACTTCGATATCCGCGGGCAGCGTAGCTTATATTGCAAAAATTCCGATGAAATTGCAGATAGAGGAAGCGAATGAGAACCGAGGAGGATTTCTGTTGCTTCCTCGTACTTTTTGTTCTGCCCGATATTTCGAGGTGAATGGTATCCCGAATAAATGAACTGACGCTACCGCGTTGATACACCCTATTGGAAAAATTGAAAGATATTCCTGATAAAATACGTTTGGCAAATTTGCCATTTTTTCCCCACCCCTTCGGAAAAGTTGGAACGATCAGGTCTGTACTACTTGGTATATTCGCGTAGGGTCTCTGCATACTACATATTATTATATACGTGGATGATTTCCTGTAAAACGACCGACGATTCGATTTTTCGAAATAAAATTTCTCGCGACGACTTTTTCAATGATTTTCCTTTGGTACGTGGTCATCCGTTGGCGGGAGGTTTATCGCGTTAAATCATAACCGAGTGGTATGGATTACAGTTTCCGTCGTTTAAAAAGCTCCGCACGTTTTCTCTTACTCAACAACCTATTTCGGAAGCGTCGCCGGCAGCTTTGGCAAGATCGAGAGCGAGAGAAAATTTAATGAACGTGACTGGTTCTTATCGGGGAGAAACGAGAGGAATATATAGTTAAAACGCTTGGCACATCTCGCGATTACATAAACACGATCGACTTGCAGGGCAAACATGATTCTTATTACCGTTATTTTCTTTTCGTTGAATACGAATTTATCCACGTTTTCTTTCCTCCTTCAAAAGACACCGCCTGACCGATCGAGCTTTTCGTGTTATTTGAACGTAAAACGGTGGTAAAGTATCTACGGGAGGGAATATCGTTCAATTTCGAACGTGAAATTCTGTCGGGAAATATTCGCCGTGGTTTAATTACCGTGGCGAATTCTCGTGGAAATTTAAAAACGTAGAAACGTACGGTCGCTGGAACCGTTTTTAACGCAGAAACATTACGGAGAGCAGAAATACCTACCGGTAGTTAGTAAAAATCCTGCTATCGATGTTCGCCGAGGGAAATAGATTTTTCCCGGACGAAAGCACCGAGATTCTCGCCGCGGATTTTAAGTTCCGCGTTACTTCGGGCGTTTCACGGCATTCGTAATGCGAACTTTTCGTTGGAAAAGCCAGCTGTAACCCAGCCAAGTTTTGGTAGTCTTGTAGCCAGTTAGTGGGTTATTGTCTAAAGTTCCCGCGGTATAATGTTGCACGTGAATTTCTGCTTCTGCATATTTTACATGCTCGCCGGTTTAATCGATTCTCGAACGTCCGCGAAATATCCACATTGCGGATTGCGTGACGTAATTTCCCCGAGAATATTCCGGACGGCCGGTAAAATGTTTTAAACTCGTGTTTAAAAAGAAATTCACGAGACCGGTTGCTTATTAATTATTTCCCCCATCCCCCTCTCCCTCCCCACCCCTACCTCTAGGTACGGATAAACTTCGCAAGTGTTATCTTAAAAAGAAATACCAAGTCTTCCATGGAACGAAGTAAAAAGCAACGATTCCAGAGAGGAGAACTTGGAACTGCTTCCATTCGCGCGTCTCCGACTTCTTATTCTTATTGTATTTTATCTTCGAATAATTCGTTGTTGGTTCAGTGTCAATTGAAACTTCCATGGAAGCTGGGAAGCAGATTTCAACGAAAGATTTTCGTGACTTACTCGTAGGTCTGTTCGGATCGCTCTGGCAACCGGTCGAACGGTAAAACTATCCAACGAAGGAAGAAAAGTAGCCAGCTAGGAAACTTTCCTTCAATAAGTGTTGTACTGCAGCCGTAAAGTCGAACGGTCGGTAGATCGAGACATTCATATATATCGTTTTCGTCGACGGTACTTTGTTGCTGCTTGACGTAAAACGTTTCCCTGGACGACGCCAGGGTATTTATTCGCGCGGTTGCAAGACGAAAAAGAAATAGCTTCGTTTACGATTTACTATCCGATTTACGATTCGCATCTGTTCACTTTTGATTAACGAAAATTAACCCTCGTTTCCCTGTTTCTTTCAGAGGCACCTCGTGGCACGTATCTGCTGATCGACAACCGTCGCTTGGATCCTGGAAATCAGTTTGTCCCGGTGAAAGAGGGCTCCGAATTAACCCTGGAATGCGCCGCGGAGGGTGGCAACCCCCCTCCGATATTAGCATGGGGAATGACGTTGTCCCAGGCGACTTTGGACGGACCCGAACAACCCCCTGATAATCTGACGGTAGTACCCTCGACGTCGGACAAACACAGCAGGGCTCATCTCAAGGTGTTGAGACGCCACCATAACGCGACAATTGTGTGTGTGGCGAGACACGTGACCCTCAATGTGCCGATGAACGCCAGCATCCTCCTCGACGTTCAATGTGAGTCATGCAATCATTTTTTAGATTGTTAATTTCAGACGTCGATCGAGTCTATGGGAAATTGTAGGTGGGATTGGTTGATTCTGTCTACGAAGGGAGAAAGAGTTATATTTTTTCGTTAGGAAACGACTTTTTTTTACTGTCGAGTGCCAGTAGAAGTTTTATCAGTAAATTCTATTCATTCTTAATCTGATATTCACCCTTATCGGACGAAACGGTTAATGCTAATCCCGTTAAAAGTTTCGGTATTAGGCTTTTACCCAAAGCTGACGAGTTATTTTTCAGAATCTAATTACCGCGCGAAGTAATGAAAATTCGCGTGAAATTTATGCGATACAGATTGAAGCACGTTCCCCCGTTTAATTTTCAAAGCAGCTCGGAGTATGACTTATTAAATGTTTACGAGTATTTACGAGAGAAATATAAATGAATGAAATTTATCGTCAATAACGTTAAAGCCTTCTTTAATATTTTCTATCTCGTCGTTTCTTCGCAACTTTCGCGGCGATTGCTAGAATAAATTTAGATTTGTTGTTACAAGTGTAAACAATATACAATACGTATACTACACTCGCAGTATTATATTCGTAGCATTTAATAGAACGGTAACAAGCGATCGCGTGGGGAAACTTTCAAGCAAAGTCACGTAAATGCGAGCACACGTTTTAACAGAAGTTCCGCGCAAGTGAACAACTCAATTTTACAGTTAGAGGGGCAGAAATAAAATTAGCCAACAGTCAACCTGGAAGACGAATAACTCTCACCGCTACAGCGAAATTCTACGTCGCTTCTCTTTTAATTATATGTTGCCCTCGAATTTATCCTTAAATCCTCCGAAACTTGCGATTCCGTGCCGGTCGATGATTGTTTTGTTTCCTCAAAAAATGTCACCGGCGATATTAAACATTAACGCGGCCCGTGGAGCGTGGAAAATTACGGTGGCCACGGTCGAGATCTAATTTCCGTGGACTACGGAGCCAGCATAATTCCCATTGAAATATTAGCTACGAAAAATCGCGATACCGGAGGAAAAAGCCCGGCGGACTTTAAAAATGGGCTTAATTCAAGTCGGGAAAGCAGGAAGTGTTATAATTTCGCGGATCGTTTTTCCCACGGAACCAAGAAGGATTTCCGCGTTATTAAAACTAGGACTCGCCCACCAACCGAGCCGAGTACCCCTGTTGACGAAAAATAAAAAGAAACGACTCTCCAAGATTTCACCGTTAAATATTCCTCCCTACCACGTTCTTTTTTCCATCTCAAATTCTCGCCCTTACTCGAAGCGATGTGTCTTCCACATGGACGTTTCTGTCTCCAGTGATACAAAGCGACGTATGGGGACTTAATTAAGCAGGTCGTTAGTCGGTTAAACTGCGATCGCTTCACTTTTCCCGCGAAGAAAGGCCACGTCGTGTATTACTCAGGCCCGAGGGTAGTTTATTTTCCCTTTCGGCACTCGCCGGTGCCGAGAAGTCCGCCACGGCACGCTGCCTCGAGTTTCCGAACGAGTTTCTCCAGCCAGTTTTCACGGAAAACTCCGACGGACGAGGGATTAACTTCGAGCAAAAACGGCCGGAGAGAACGTCTGGCCCAGCGGTTCCCAAACGATGACGCGAATCGAAAGAGAATTTCCATTTTTTTTCCTGCTATTTTTTTTTTAGCTCGACGAACCTACCCCCGAAAAAAAGGGGTAGAACGAGCCTGAACCGCAATTGCGGTTTGGCTGGGCCCGATGATGTTATCCGTCAATACTAGCCATAAATTCGACGCTGATCCTTTTAGTGGTATCGAAGCTCCGTTCGATAGAACTCTAGACGAATTTCGAAGGATGATTTATTCGCGATGCAATACGTTTTGAACTTCCCTGAAAAATTCAAGAGAAAACGCTCATGGATTTCCCTCTTTGTAGCCGTAGCACAGAAGCTTTTCAAATTGACGGACAATAAAAAGGAAAGAATAGGAGCGACTTGATGTCACAATCTCTTTTCATACTGTCTCGTCTTTTAAAACTACGAATCTGCAAGTTCCGCGGAAAGCTCGTCCTTCCGAGAAATAAGTAGAACTCGTTTCCCGGCATCGGGACTATCGATTTCCTCGTCGACGAGTCCAACGTTTACACTTGTTCGTCGATCTCTGAGTAATTTCGTCTATATTTATGCGAAATATATTATAATTCAACGATTCGAGGAAAGTCCTGCAGCGAGAAATTTGCGAATCCCTGACCCCCGTCTCATTTTGCTGTCCACGTGGCCCGGTATCGCGAATATATCACACGAAACTGGTTCTTCTTCGCGTACCTTCCATCGTTTCGTTTCCCGAGGGACTGCGTGCGAATTATACGTCACGGTTTCATCCCTCGAAGATGGTTCACGGGGTCACCAGCCCCGTCCCCTCCCTCTTTGCACCCCTCGTTTTATTTCAAGTCTTTTAAAGTCTTTCGGAAAATTCCTGGACACGAACAGGCGTCCTAAATAATTTAAATCAGCGGCAGGACCTGGTTTTTTCCAAATTACTCTTTCCGAAGATAACGTAGATTAAAAGTGTGTGAATAATAGAGCATCGAAGAACCTTCTCATACATACGTAATTCGGAAAGATGACCCGCCAGAATGCATATCCTGCAACGTCTACTCGCCGAGAAAATAATTTATCACGGTGTGTCGCTCGCGACGACAGAAGTGCCGAGCACGGCTTGAAAATTTGAAAAAAGTAATTGCTCTCCCGATTCTCGTCACAGTTACACCCGTATACACACACATATGTAACCATTCTACAAATGTTCGACCGAATATAATAGTACGAACAACGAATTTGAAACGTCCAAAGATTAATTAAATTCGCAGCTAAATCAACCGTGGATCGTTTCACGAGATAATAACCCGTGGATCCATTCGGCAAGTTGTTTCCAGATGACACGGAGGAATCAGCAAAGTAGCGAGATATTCCGTTCTAGCAATGCACGTAGCCGGAGAAATGATGCGGGCGCGTGCAGCGAAGCTGAAGCATCCGAAGATGCATATTTTCTAGCCGAACAGCTTGCACCCTCGCGAGATTCCGGAAGGAGATGCGGGTGTTTTTCGAGCGATTTCTTCCGATAGCGAAAATCCTACGGGCGGAGCTGCCCGGGGTATTTTCCCATCGTTCTTCCTTTTTTTTCCACGAATTTATTCGGCTGGTACCTGTGTTCCGGATGTCGTGGGAGACGAAAAGATTCCGGGATACCCGACCAAGCAAATTTTACACCAGAGCGAATGCTAAAGGTCCTTTGTAAAGTTTCTTCGATGCCTTTACGACGCCTCTAGACGACTAACGTGACCTACATTCCCGCAGGCTCCCTATATCCGTGTCAAAGAGTACCCGCACTTGTTACTTTGCTCCTAATTCGATGGCAACGAATTAATTTTTCGCGTGGGATCGTGGGAGTTACGTAGAATGGAAATTTTACATTGGTTTTTTTATTACGAATCTTTCGATCGACGTCTTGTTATTGTACACCGAGGAAATTTCTCATTAAACGAGACAAAAGGTTCGCGATTCAAGGTTCGTGAAAAAAAGAAATTGATTTTATTCTTATGCTTTTGTTTCCCGATTGTGTAAAATTGCTTTCTCAAAGGATTCGAACGAAAGTACTGTATACGCTTGCTCTCGAGATTGATATCGAGGGTCCCTTTTTAACAACGGATAATGGCATTCTTAGTTATTATGCTGCTACTTGAAATATCGAGCTACTAATTGCCACTTTAAGGATCACTTTGTACGTTGGCCGCAATGAAATATCGCAAAGACCTTTTCATACAAATCGTGATACCCGGATTTGATCGTATTAAACGTGTATCAAAGTGAGATGATCAATAGCTATAGCAATGAGAGAACCGATTCTTTATTTGCCTCTGTTTAGGTTCGAATATCGTGGAATCCCATTTCTTCGTTCGCCAGCCGGAATAAATTTCAATTTACAAACGACCACACCGCGGAACGGTATTAGCGATAAATAGAGTATCTTGGAAATCCGGTTGTGATCGAAGTTTGTTATATTTCAGATAGCTCGCACATAATTCATCGAAATTCATTTGATACGCGGGTCACAAGGTCCCCGGGAAAATTAAACATTTTCCCAAACCTATGCTTTGACGCATCTAACGGAATTCTTCTACTATATTATACCCTATATTCATCGATATTAACTTTGATGCCACACTTGACGAGAAACGTACCTGCACATAATTTAAACTCTCCAAACTTCGGATCAATTTATTTAGCACCAGGTTGTCGTACAAAATATTTCATATAAACATTGATATTTTTCACAAGCAAGGGTTTCCCATTTACGGGGGAAAAAAAGAGGCAGCCCTCGATTCCACCGATATGTGTTTACTAAACCACGGGAAAATATGGAGATTCGTTTTCCTTTTTGCGGGCATTCTGCTTCTCTCGCGAAACTTCCCGAGCGATCGGTTTTTGTCCGAGCAAATATTTTCATGCGCGTAAAACTTGAAATCGATCTAAAAAGAGTCAGCTGTGCCCGCTGTTTAGGAGAACTTCTCTCCGTTGGCGAAAGTTTCGCGATGCTATCACGGCTGATAAGATGCAAAACGTGGGGCCGGTGGCCCTGTTATATGGACGCAGTGCGATAAGAATGTCGAGAGATCGGCACGAGTTCCGGATATGAAACGCGAATTCATAAAGCGATGTACTCATGAAAGCAAGAATCTTTATTGCGAACAAGAATGCCGGGTAATACTTTGAGGACGTGCATAAATTTAATTCATACTAAGAAAGGATCCACCGGCTCTCGTTACTCCTATCTTTTGGCGTAGAATTTCCACACGCTCGTCTTCTTGTTCGTCTGCCAGGAAATATGTACAGGATGTGCAAATATGCGACAAAGTATTACCCACCTTTATACGATGCCTTCTACGTACGATATGGAACGGTGTGTATTTGTCGCAAAAGGTACGAACGATATCGCGCGAGTCTTTCTATTTGCTTTTACCTGTCTTCAATATCCCATACGCGAATCTTCTGTAAAATATCTTACGTCGTAAAAAACAACAACGGGCGAGTGCGATCCAGGAATAAAAATAATTTATCGTCGCCTAGTGCTTGTTAAATTTTTCTACGACACCGATACACACACGTTTGACACACGATTCTTTTCATAAAACCACGCATCCTTCACGCTGCACTAAAATATAAAATAAAAGAACGCTTCGACGTAATCGAACGATCAGTTTAGCGACGAGTTTCAATCGAGCCGCGTTTCACCCGACACTTTTGTCTTT
Organism: Mimumesa dahlbomi; assembly: GCA_917499265.3. Lineage (NCBI taxonomy): Eukaryota > Metazoa > Arthropoda > Insecta > Hymenoptera > Crabronidae > Mimumesa > Mimumesa dahlbomi. Next base: position 6,981,717 of record OU824126.1, read on the forward strand.
TCTCTCTCGATACACATCCTCGTCCGTGTATATACGTACAGTACAACATATGCCGAACACTTTTCTGAAATTCACCGTGATCCACTGTTATCGGATTTGACAACAAGGATTTGTCTCGATACGCCACGCCATCGTTGTTTCGGTTTCCCGGACGCCGGGGCTAATTCGATGAAAAAATAATGTGATATATCCGACGGCGCGTACGCCGCTTCTTAAATACGCCAAATATCAACAGGTTGTTGATTTCGTTGACCGTGTTCCGCGGTTATTTAGTTCGGTTTCGACCAGGTACACGTTCCGCGTGTTCGTGTGTACGTATACGGTTGCTCCGTACGTCCACTGATCAACGTTTCGACAGCTACGTCACGGATTTTGAATAAAAATTGTCACATCGTACTCGGTACACTTGTTCACTTTACTCGCGGAGGGTCGGAGACAGACCGAGAGTATTTCCGAAATTAGGACACCTTGGGTGCAGCGGCGTCACGATGAAAGGTGAACGTGTACCGAGGTTTGTTTTTCCCCAGGTATACAGTGCCAGTGACTAAGGGTCCTTCCCGAGAAGTGCACGTATACTCGTGACATAAGCCCCCAGCCATATTTGGAGGACGTTCCGACGTTGTCGGATGAAATGGATATTGATCGGGAATTATTGTTAAACATTTTTGCGAAAATTTAGAAACTCGTGGGGTTACGTTTATACACTTTTTTATATCGGCGTTATACGATATACATACACGGGCACGTCGATGAATGGAGCTGAACAGCGACAGGTTTTAACGCGTTCCATTTTCATCCGACGTTCGTTATTCTTAAGTAATAATTTATGAGCATATCAAATTAATCCGTCGTACTCTTGCATCGATTTCGTGAACTTCGTATATCTCGCCTACGTTCGCTTCGAATTTCATAATACTTCCAATTTCAATTTACGAAATGTAATCTTGCCTGAACTATAAAAAAGCGTATAGAAAAGTTTCAATCCATTACTAAAAAAAGAAGGAAAAAAACCACCGGAGGAGAGAAAGAAGTAGCAAGAACCTTCATTGCAAACCACTTTTCGTTTCCACGTTTAACTCGATCTTAATATTATTCGCAGATGTTTTCATGTACGTTTCCAATGGACGAATACCATTAGCGAGATTGTTTCTAATTCAACGAGAGACATTACAAGTACGCCACGTGCTCGTCCGACGGAAACAATCGTTGGAACTCACGTGGCTGTCGACGTATTAATAAAACCGACCGCGAGATGATAAGTATGGTCGGATAGAATCGAATTGGTTCGGAAGGCTAGAAAAGGGATTAGGTGGATTAGTTGCCCGGCTGGATCCATCTATCCCCGGGTCGGATGAAAGGGATACCTATAATTACGTTCCCTTTACGGTAAGAGGGCGCGAAAAGCCTCGGCACGAATGACGCCGATATCTCTTTTTCAAAAGAGACGAAATTGGACCCTCTGCACGCGCTTTTTCTCTATCTTCTTTTTTCCTCGCTTTTTTTTTACAAACGCTTTTCAGCCTCTTTCAAACGTCTAGCCATAACCCAGCCATACATACACACGGATAGACGCAGATATTTATATAGAACGCATTATAAAGTCCACGGATAAACGGGATATCACAATTTCACCATTAAAAGCCTAGCGGATGATAGAAAAATTCTCGAATTAAATGTAATCAAATTTGAAAAGATTCTACCTTTTACTTTTTAAAAAACCCGCGAACCGTAGAGAAACACATCGAGGAACGTGGGTAGGTTTTCTTGAGGGAAAAAGTGCAAAAATGTAGTCACATTTTCTATCCAAAGAAACTGCCACGAATCGAGAAAGGTTTCCCGGGGTGTACGTCTCGATAGCATGAAATTATGGTAGACAGGAGAGAGCAAATTAGAGCGGGGTTTTCGTTTCTTTTTTCCACCGGTTTCGTTTTCTTATCCGGGTGGGTGGTGGATGGAGGAATCCGTGGATAGGTTCTCCTCGGCTTACGTATGGTGCTCGTTTCACTCGAGACCTGCAATTTAGTTTCGAAGGCAAAGTGAAAGTTTCCCGGGTCCCCTTTTTCTCTCTGTTAACATCGCGAAGTATGCGGGTAACGAAGGAGTTACTTTTCTTTACGCCGGAACCACCCACGTAACAGCTCGTTACTTGTATGCGAAATTCAAGCCGTTCCACCTACCCGTATGAGTTTCTCTCCAGTTGAATTATTAGTTTTCCACGTTCTCCTACGCGGGGACAATATATCATTACGTATTTTCACCGTTGAGATAAAAACAGTCGCAGCTTTCTGCCACGGTCTCTGTATTTTCTTCGGATACGTACGTGGGGTTCGAGATCCCGGCGATTTTTCATATTTCCCCGCTATCTTTTTTCTTTACTCGTATTTAATACACTACGGTGTAATATCGCTATTCCGTAGATCGATGGAATTTCTAAAACAAAGTTGTTAAACTGTCGTCGAATAAAGTGGAGCGTTGCGCCCATGAAATATGTATGTTTCGACCGGTTTATTTATTAGTCTCGAATATACTACGATGATGGAATATATCTATACATATATGTGTACACGTTCTACGATAGTGTGCAGCCCGTAGATCGTCGCGACGCGTCAGTGTCACGCTCCATCTTCTTAAGCCTCAACCTTACACCTCCCCTTATTCATCCCCCGCCTTATCAACCTCGCCATGGTCCCTCTCTCGAGGGTGAACCATTCAGGTTCTACTTACGAGGTGCTCTCAATCAATCATATTCAAATTTAACATGCCCGTTTCATCCGTATAGATCCACGCACCGCGGATCGACACGTTTGCCCTAAGCCCTTAACTAGTTAAGTGTGGCGATCTCTGTGCAAAGCCCGCACCAGTGTGTGTTGCGAAAATCAAGCGATGACGAGTATAGTCGTCAAACACAGAATATGTGTCGTTCTTGAAATATTGGGTGAAAAAAGCGATTTTATTCTATAAAATGAACAATTTTGAGTTAGCTCATAACACACTTAACTGGTGAATACCTTAAAAATTACAGAAGAGGTGCGCACATTACGAAAATCGCGAAAAATTGCTAAATTATGACAGTTCTTTGGTCGGCATTCACTCAATTTTTGAGATAGCGACCTGAAACTGGTACCATTGTTTTAGTTAGGAAATTCTACGCCAGATCAATGTATAATAGTTGTACTTTTCGAAAATTTCATTTTTCGCCAAAATCTGAAGGAAATTCGTCAATTTAAAGCAGTTTTTTGGTCGGCATTCGCTCAATTTTCGAGATAGCGACCTGAGACTGGCACCATTGTTTAAGTTAGGAAATTCTACGTCAGATCAATATATAATAGTTGTACTTTTCGAAAATTTCATTTTTCGCAAAAATGTGAAGGGGGTAGGTCAGGATTTTTTGCGATTTTCGTAATTCGTTCGGCATTTCCACAATTTTTTAGATATCAAAATGATTCTTTCACTGCCTTATTCGGATTCGGATTCCGCTTCCAAAACGCCCAGGATCACTTCAATAGCTCAAAAATTACAGAAATGGCGAGCGATTTACGAAAATCGGAAAAAATCCTGACCTACCCCCTTCAGATTTTTGCGAAAAATTAAATTTTCGAAAAGTACAACTATTATACATTGATCTGGCGTAGAATTTCCTAACTAAAACAATGGTACCAGTCTCAGACCGCTATCTTAAAAATTGAGCGAATGCCGATCAAAAAACTGGCAGAATTTGATGATTTTTCACCATATTCGTAATTCCTACGTCACTTCCACAATTTTTTAGATATCGACCTGAATCTTTCACTGTCTTATTCGGCTTCAGATTCCGAGTCCAAAACGTCCTCGATCATTCTAATAGCGCAAAAATTACGGAAACGACGAGTGGATTACGAAAATCGCGAAAAATTGCTAAATTATGACAGTTTTTTGGTCGACATTCGCTCAATTTTTGAGATAGCGACCTGAAACTGGTACCATTGTTTTAGTTAGGAAATTCTACGCCAGATCAATGTATAATAGTTGTACTTTTCGAAAATTTAATTTTTCGCCAAAATCTGAAGGGGGTAGGTCAGGATTTTTTCCGATTTTCGTAAATCGCTCGCCATTTCTGTAATTTTTGAGCTATTAAAGTGATCCTGGGCGTTTTGGAAGCGGAATCCGAATCCGAATAAGGCAGTGAAAGAATCATTTTGATATCTAAAAAATTGTGGAAATGCCGAACGAATTACGAAAATCGCAAAAAATCCTGACCTACCCCCTTCAGATTTTTGCGAAAAATGAAATTTTCGAAAAGTACAACTATTATATGTTGATCTGGCGTAGAATTTCCTAACTAAAACAATGGTACCAGTTTCAGAGCGCTATCTCAAAAATTGCGCAAATGCCGATCAAAAAACTGTCATAATTTGCCGATTTTTCGGGATTTTCGTAATTCCCTCGTCAATTGTAATAAAATATTACACATGACAGACATAATCGTCATGACACAAAATTCTGCCACATCTTCATGACGGATATAGTCGCCAAACACACTTAACTGGTTAAGAACAGCTTCTAATAGTACCACGGATCGTTCTCGGGTTCCCCATAGTCGGTGTGTAAGGTCGCTGGGAATTAATAGTTGGATGCGAGCCGAGGAAAAACGGTGGATAAATTTCAAGTCGTTCGCGTGTATATTCATGATGTAACGTAGCACATCTATCCCCGCATTTGTCCCGCTACTTATGGAAATGGAAACGCATGACGTTTTCAAGAATAAGTAGACACATTTCCCGGTAAAACCAAGATCGTCGTATCCAGGTAAGCGGATACCCGAAGGAGGTCATCCGACACTCGAAAGCCGCGTCTCGTTAACTTGTGTCTCGCCCGTTGATTCCCGGCATCTGGTGCATCGTTTCTCCTATAATACTCTTTGTAGCCGCCGTACTCAGGTGAAACCGGATCGTTTCTTGAATGGGGGACCCGATCGCATCGAAGCCGGTATTCGCTGGGGGGATGAAGCGATCGAGATAGATACGGAGTTTAGATTACAAACCCCCGCGAACGTTAAAGGCTATTTTCCTTCGAGATCTAACCGGGCCCGGTTAACAATAGACTCGGGAATAATGGAGCGGGAATAACAGGTGCTTTTGCGCTCTCCTACATTGATATATGTATGTATACATATGTATATACCGAGTGAATCGGGAGTAACTTACACCATTAGAGTTCGCGGGAATACGGGAGACGACCAGCCATCAACGTTTGTATCGATAACTCGACGAGTCTGAGATTACGCCGGACTTTATATCGTCTCGTACTACTTGGAACTTTTGCTAGCTTTCGTATTGCCGTGGAATCGAATTTTCAAACGAACGAGAGACACGATGGTGTTGGATATAATCACTTCTGGATCACCCTGTACGTATCGTCTACCCATACGCTACAATGTTCCACTCTAACGTTTTCGGCCTCTCTCTTTCTCTCTCTGTGCAAACGTTTATACGTGTTTATGTGTATTAATACCTAGCGTGCCCGGGTTATGGGCAGACCCGGCTGCGTTTCGAGTCGCACGTTTGTTCCTCGTCTGCGAACGATCGATTAGAGACTCCATTGTTATTTTCCTACGATATTGCTTCGTTTGAAACACGTACCAAACGATTGTCACCCGAGAAATATACGGTGTGTGCATTCGGCGTTTTTATTTTCTTTTTTTTTGTTGTTGTTGTTGTTTGGTTTGTTTTTTGCGCTGATAGTGTGCGGCTGAATTTGAAATACACATTTCACTTCCTGTTCCGCGATATTATTGTTGCGTACAACGGTATTGTCGTTACGATTGCTGTTTGCGCGATATTATAAATTTTACATCGTGTCTCGGCGTCCGTACGTATATCGCCGGCTATATTTCATTCGAATTTTCACCCGTGGATTCACCGATCGATTCGCCTAATTTTTCGTTCGTCGTTCCCCAAGAATTTCGCGAATAATTTCGAATTATTCGTCGTCTGCGCACGATGTTTGGACGGTGATAATAATTTCCTCGTTCGTCCCTGTACAGACGAAGCGTGCGTGCTGTAATAAGCTTTTTACGACGATTCATCACTTCCAGTCAAAACGGGAGACCGTAGATCCTTCGGGCTATGCTTGGAAAATCTTCGTTCGTCTTGGCTCGTTGACTTGGTAATGAGAACAAATTCCTCGCGCGAGGTATTCGCCTCCACACGTATAGAGCGCGTTCCGCGTTCGTGTCGCGTCGCTTCGAGGCGAGCAGTCAAATTTGAATGATAGATCTCGTAGCGTCGAATGTTTTTCTCATCGGACGCGAATATACAGGCGAAACGTTCGCACGAGAGTATTATCCGGAAGCTGGACTATTTTATGGATAACGCAATTATTAAGGGGGTGACGGTCCATAGAGTTACGAAAGCAAAGTTACGCGTACGTGAAAATTCAACAGGGTATGGGTTAATAGGACGCAAAGATGTTCCGTGTTAGCTTGTCGCCGATTCGACGGAGAAACTTGGTCCACTTCGGTCCAATTAGAAGTCCCGGGGTTGCGGGTAGCAACGTGGCTCTCGAAATGGCACGTACCGAATCGTGGCATGTTTCGGTCGATGACGTGATCGGCAAACTCATGCACGCCGTTTCTGAGTTTGCGATCCGTGGGAGCAAGGGCGAGGGACCCCCACGGAAGGGAGAAGGAAATCGTCTCTATAATAGAAAGGGTGCAGTTTCGGGCCCGGAGATCGATGCCGAACACCGCTTTCGCAACCGCGTTTCGGTTCGGGACAGGTCACGTTTATGGGAACTCGTCACGCGGACGGATGAAAGCAGATCGTTAACGACAGTAACGAGCCTCGTTTCGTAATCCAAGAACGAGCGGCGCTGCGGCTTCGCTAGTTCGTAACCAACATCCGTTCCAACGGACAATTAGTTAAATTACTACCTGCTGAAAATCATCGACGTCCGCGCGACGACCGATTAGCCTCGTTAGGAACCGTCGGGGGAAACTCGATGACGCGAATGTCACTCCACCCCTTTATCCTTGTCGAAACGAACCGAGGAGACGTCCCTCGACCGAGGAGAAAACTTTCCCTCAAGGGTGCCCACCCACGCGTGCAATTATATCCGGCAAGATTTACCGAGAATCATTACGATGGCTCGTTGTTGCTTTAATCCGGTTGCCATTCGACGTTATTCGAGACGTAATCGTGAAATATCGGCAAGCAGAAACTTGGCCAAGTTAAATATAAACGCTGTCCTCTAACTAGAAAACTTGCGAGAAGTATGTAAACCGTGATTGCTAATAAATCACGCGAATGACAGAGCAGCGTCGTTACGCAAGGAAAATTAGAACACGTTCATCCATAAAACTAAAACTATCACCCAGTCCTGTAGTGTAGAAACAACCTGTCGAAACGTGCTTGCACGGACCAACTTCTCCGTACAACCGTACGTACGTACGTATGTACGTCTAAACAAGGTGAACCTCGTCAATCCTTAAATCTGAAACGACCTCGTCATCGTGAACAAACATAAAGAGACCCGTGAGCGTCGGTATATTAACGAGAATCTCTGCCGAACGGCAAAAGATTTCCCACCGACGTCGTCCCGTCATCTATCCTCTATTATTCTAAACACAATAAACATCGTTACGACGTAACTACCCGAGCATTGACATCGTTACGTCTACTCGATGTAATTCCTCGATGAAACTTCGTACGAGCAAACAAGGTCGAAAGGCTGCCGGATTTTTCCTCGCTGATACTTGTGAAGAACAGAAAAGCCGGCTGCACCTCATCAATCCTTAAATCGGAAGCGAGCCCGACTCTGCGCGACCTATTTTGGCGCCCCTCTATTACTTCCTGCATGGAATCGCGACTCGATTTTCGAGTTGGCCAAGATTTCTTCCCGCTTAAAACTTGCCGACCTCCCTTCCCGCCCTTCCCCTACCCCTTCACGTGGATGGGGTGGCTTGGATGCTTGCCGCGACGTTACACGGCCATAAGATATTCTCGAGAGGAACGCAAAGTTACGCCGCTCCTACCTCGCCGGATAAAGGGAGATTAGCGAGACTTGTCTCCAAGCCAAAAGAGGCCAATACCCGTTACGTAGACGAACAGACCGATCGTTCGACCGTTCGGCTATTCGATCGTTAGGCTACGTTCACACCGACCAAGCCAAGTCTCGAGTGGTTCAATTAAATCCCTGGGACGATCTCGGATTCGAAGATTTCTCCCGATGTCTCTCGATGCACGCCAGTTTACGGGTCGTAGACGTTTTCAGCGTGGAGAAACTTCCCCCCGGGGTGGAAAGTTCGAAGGGTAGATATACATATATTTTCACGAGGAAAAATATTGGCGCGTAGGACTGTTGCCAGGCTTAGAAACTTTAAGGTAGCCTTACGTCGAGTTCACCGAGGGAAAATTAGATACTCGCTGCAATATAACGTACAGGGGAATCAATAAACAGCGACGTAACGAGACAGAAGGTGTAAAGCAGGAGAGCGAAAGACCGACGGGGTGGAGAAATGAAAATACCGTGAGAAAAAAAAGGGTCGCGGGAGGGGGAAAGAGAAACCGATGGAACAGCGTTACTTTAGCATACTCCAGTCTCTCTCTCTCCTCTCTGTTTCCCGAAGCTGATTCCCGGTGCACGGGGATCTTCGATCTCGGCTTCCATTGAAAATTCATTTCATCCGTCGGATCCCATGGCCAATCTTCCCTTCCATTTAATCCCGAGATGCCGACTGAGATATCCTCTTTGCCCGATAGTCAAAGCGAGGATCACCGGAGGACTACGAAGTCGGAAGTTAACTTGTCCGGGAAAAGGAGGATTCGAAGTGGCAGCCGACTGCATTACCCCGGTTAAGTGCCGCCAGTCTTCATCGAAAGGAAACGTTTCCGATTGTATACCGGGGGCGTCGTAGATCTCGCGCGACGATCGAAAAGAGCCGCCGAGTTCTCCCTCATTTTTTTCCTTTTTTTTTTTGCACAATATTTTCACGCTCGACCCTCCATCGGGAAGACAATGGAGAAGCTAATTGAATGGGAATCACCGTTCTCCGCTAGGTTTTTTCAAGGCGCACCTTTATTTTCGATATATTTTTGTTCCCACCGGCGACGTGGAAACGCTTTCCCATTTGAAATCGTTTCCAATTTTCCTATGGATTTAAAACAGTTTATCGAGTTCACCGCGGAATATTGTTAACTATCGAGGGATCGCGCTCGTATATCTCCCGTAGGCAGGGCGTCGTTCGAAAGTTTCGCTTTTAAATGGAACGATTTTAAACGATCTCCTCTCGCGGGATACAGCCGGGTTTCCGATTTTTCGATTTCTACGCCGAATAAGACGACGCGGAAAAAGGTATCTCGTATTCGAGAAACGTATAAATTTGAAGAAATACGGGACGACAGATTTGTCGGTACGAAACAGTCACGATTAATTTCATTTCCTTCCGCGGATTTCGTTCGACAGTGCGTAGTACATAAAACATTTCGACCTCGCGATATGAAACATAAATTACCGGTCGGTGACACGGTACACACGAAAGATTAAATATAACACGATCGATTAACCGATTGTGGGACGGTGGTTTCGTAGTGCGTTCCGTGTCGCGGGGGCGAAAGTGGAGAACGAAAAGAAAGGTGAAACGGAAACGGGGGAGGAAAAACGAAATAAAGTAGAAACTGGAGGACAAGTCCGGTAATAGAACGTAACGTTAGTCGGCATACAATGTTTTTGTTGCTGGCAGTTACCCGTGGGCAATGAGGCAACAAACAACGTCCTTTATCTCGCCGCAAGCTTTTTCGTCGTACACCTTTTCCCGTAGAATTACACACTCTTTTTCCGACTTATCTCGCGCATCGTGCGCACCCCTTTTCCTTTTTCTTCATTCAGTCGGGCCGTTCCTCTTCCCGTTTGATTTCTCGGCCAGCGTAACCGCCGTGTACGTTTCAAACTTCCGGAATTCCGAAAAATACCCGGACGTTCGTCCAGCCCCGACGATCGAGAGAACTCGCTGCGGAGGCAATTTTTGAGAACGTTTAATAATTCCGAATTACACGTGGTCTCTACCATTACGTTCGGTACACAGCTTTGATTCCGATATGCCAGCACGCATCCTCGGTTTTAAATCAAGACGAAATTCCAATAGAATCCGCGAGCGGAAAACATGCACCGGATCCGGAAGTCGGTTAACATGCATTGAGAGATAAAGGGAATATTACGCGGATGGACAAAGATGGGAAATAGGGAAGCAACGCCAATCGGTTGGAAAATTGGGTTATATAAACATCTTTTGCTTTCGTACTCATCTATACCGGGGCCTCCTCTTCTTTTCTTCCCCTTCGTCGTTTTCTACCGTCTCTCTTCCTCTCTCTCTTCATCCGGTTTGCCCTCTTAACTCTCATCCCATTTTATCCCCCTTTACTCCTCCACCATCCTATTTTCATTCACGTGCAAGCTTCGGAAACGATATTTCTTTGTTTCGACGATACGATTTTGCATCGTGCCGCGAATCTTTGATCCCCGGTTCCTGTTTTCAATTTTTCCCGCGAGTACGCGGGCAAGTATAATTTTTCCACTCGTGCATACGCGCTCGACGGTTTGCCATCGGGTCGTTCCATTGAAATTCGATAATTTCCGCGTTCCGCGATACCTTCGGTAAATCTGAAATACGTTAGAAGTAACAAAAGAATATCGTGCCGGCCGTTTTTTTCACGGGAGAAATACGACGGGGCGACTCGGGCGAGGTGTCGTTTCAGCGTGAAAAATCTAGCGACACGACAGAAATCATTCGCACCCTATCTACCCGATCGTCTAATAGCTTTACTTTCAATTTTACGACCCCCGGCGAATAATAATTTCCCGGCTTATTTACACCGGATCGTCATTTTTGACGTTTTATTATCGGAATTCGATAACTAATATCTTTCTTGCAATAGAGAAAACCCCGAGGGTAGGTCGGTGGGGTAAAAAGGGCTCTCTAACGAAGCGGTTACATAAAAGGTTGAAAAAAAAAAAAGAAAAAACGAACACGCTTTGAAAGTAAAGCGTATGAAACATCGTCGGCTTCCCAACGATGCACCGTGTACATACATACGTATGTATGTATAGCCTTCAGGCATCGTGCTTTAATAATCATTTGTATCCTGCTATCTAGCATAATGCACCTGGATGCCTGTTACGGTCGAACTTTCGTCTTTCTCTCCTATTCCCAGCTTCTTCCCTCTTTCTTCAACTAGGAGAGAAACTTGAGCCCCGGTGTTTGGTAACCTTCCGCTAACCACGACCCTTTTTTTTCCTGGGTCGATGAACGAAACAAGCAAGCGTTCCAAAGTTTTCCGCGCGATAGTTATCGAGAATCGTTAACCAGTCGTTCCTGTTAATTCGAGAGGACCAGTCGCGGAAACGTAATCCCATCTCTTGCCGGTAAACTTGAGAGTCGATAACAACGAGTCGTAATTAATTCACCGGCAGACTTTCAAATTTGTCAAAGTGGAAGAGCTGGGAATTTCGCGAGACACCAGGTAGCAGTTTTCCACGGATATTTGGGACGGCGGATCGCAATGATACTTTGCAATAACGGAGGTTGCCTCGACGATGGTTTTCCTCGCTATTCCCCGGACTCTCTTCCGGCTAAAAAATTTAAAATTCCCCGTCTCACCTCGTCCGCCGAATAGTTCGGTATTTCCGTTTTTCTTGTTAGCTTTAAGAAAGGTGTTTTTCGCGCACGGTTTACGGCTTCACGAGCACGCCGGATGATCAGCGAAGGGCTAATGAGCTCCGGTAAAGACTTGCTCGCCGGCCCTAAGTCTACTTAATACCAAGTAATATTAGTCACGGTGACTGGAAGCCGTTAGAAACCACTGCCGGGCAGGGAATAGCTACGTGACTGGCCTGCGAATGCATCCCATTGGCGAGAACGTTTTCTCGTCACCCGTTACGGTCTGTCCACTGGCCTATACTACTGGAAAATGAAGTTGCCCTACGAAATGATAGCTAGTTTCATCCGTACTCTCACGGATATGAAATTCCATTGGAATTTTATGACACCCGGAATTTTAGCGGAGACGATTTTCCAAACTTTCCCCTTGCACCCTGGAAACTAAGGGGTTGAAGAAATTAGGGAGGAAAATAGTATCACATTTGCGACAGAATTCGCGTATTTGAATGCGACATTGGATCATTCTCGATCCTGATAGCGAGAACACATATATCGCTTATTTCCCTCGTATGCATGACCACATTCTTATTGGTCTCACGTGCGGGGCTGTTCTATGCAAAAAGTCTTTGACATCGCTAACTATAGGAGTCTGTATTAGTATTCCGAAGGCTGCATCACGGGAGACGAAGTCCTTGCGATCGTCGAGGCTTCCTATGGAACAATCTCTCGTCGCTGGATCTTTTCTCACCGCCGACGTCCCTTTTTTTTGCCCTCTCTTCTTCGTGGAAAATATAAATATTTCGTCGACAGGGGCGGAGAAAAACGGTAATGGCGAAACATCTTGCTGGAAGAGGTTAAATCGTTCGTCGTAGAAAGAGAATTCAAAGCTCTCGAAATTCATCCCTTACGCTGATTTCCGACGATCGCATCACTCATTTCCGTACACGACACTGCTCTTTCTTCGAGCGTGTGCCCGTACACGTACACGTTCACGAACACAAATACCAAAAGGACCGCTACGAGAACTCATGAATCCCGCTTAGCGGATTTCCACGGTTTCCGCGCGGATTAGACTCGCATAATTCCTTGGACCGTCCAGAAAACCATTAGGAAGCGGACCTCCATTCGATCCGAATAGGATCCCGTGAATATATATGGTGTCCATGCTTCCTCCGAGCACCGACGAATACGTATCAATGAACGGATCCGGATAGGTGTTCCGTAAAGGAGAAATAACAGAATTTTAATTCGTAGCCCCGAAACTTTCAAGTCTAGAAACTTTCAGCCGTAGAAACGTTTGATAACGGACAAATATCGACGCTTCGATAATATACCTCTAGATTAATAAACCAGTGATTCATGATATCGGGGAAGCCGTATATGTATATTCGAGGTACGCGTAACTGATATATATGAACAGTGGTTTAATATCGTATGGTGTACTTTCCTGAAGGCAAATACAATTTTGTAGTACAGGGAACATTACTCGGAACACAGACACAAGTGTCGCCGATTGGGAACAATGAATGTCAATAAAAACGTAAATTAATATCTTCCGTACAGCTAGTTCGTATTTCCCGCTGAGTAAATTACAGTATTTAATTGATACGGTAATTAAAATACGTGGGAATTAAATGTACGAATTACTATGGTATTTCACTTAGATTCTGATATCATAAATTCGGTGTAATACAAAGGACTTTATCCCTAAATTCAAAGTGGATAAATTTATTTCATTACACAGTCGATCTAAACCGTCAAATAAATACAATTATGTCATATGCACTAATTCAACGCGAATTCACGTTTCGTTTCAGGTGTTTAAAGTATAATTGCAGACTACGGTAGAATTTATTATCGTACTTGTTCCATTAGAGCTTTAACGAATTAAATGTTTCTAATTGCCAGGATAATTTTATTAACGCGTAACGAGAATTCAAGAAGTTTGGTTAATTTCACAAAGCTATAATAGCCCGTTATTAGTACGCCAACGTTTCTGTCAACTTCGGTCATGTAATATACAATTTCGTCTCAGATTCCCAATGGCACGTGGAATCTCTAACGTTTCCCAGTTTCCTAGTATCGAAATGTCTATAAGCCTCTCTGTAACTTCCCTCAATAATTTATTATCCCTATGTACGTTCCTTACAGCGTGATTTTTAATTCAATCGCATTAACGCCGTTTCTATCGTCGCTGCCGACGAACCGACCACTCGAGATGCACGAAGGAAAAAAAGAACGAGTCCACGGTGTCCTAGTCCAGGTTCTCTCGAATTCTAGCCTGTCTCCGGGTTCCTCGTCAGCGATTCCACGCGCGAGGCGGCATACCGTAGAAATTTGAAATTCAGATTAATACGGAATGCGGAATCGTTAACACTGCAAAGGTCTGGCTTCCAGTGCATTACCATATACATGCTGTCGCACGCATCCGGATGTATGTATAGCCGCGCGCATATTATTCCATCCCCCGATGTTTACCTGTCTTACGGTTCTGGTTACAGTGCACCGCAATGTATATTCGCGTAACGCTAGCACAAGGATTTTCCGAGAATACGCCCGATAAAAGCTACGATTATATCACCAGTGGAAACGCGTCGGCTTTTAATTTTAATACTCGATCTTTTTTTCATCTAGCCGAAATTCGTGGAAAATATCGTGGCAATGACAGGGTATCGCAGAGTTACGAATTACCGATGAAATGTTGACAGTCCGCCTACCACCGAACTAACGAGTTAACAGGCTAAAAAATTCCTGCGTTTACGATGAATTCCATTTCGTTCGAGCGTGTTTGTGTAGGTCTGCGCGCGAGTGTGGCTGTGTTTTCCAGAATTGCGGATTTCACGCCGGAAGTTCCGCGAGAACCGCGGCAAACGTTTCCATTTCACCTAGTTTCCCCCACCCCTCGTCTATAATTAAACGGGAACGTAAGCTTGAGCATAGGAGTAGAATATTCGCGGTGAAAGCTGCCAGGTTGCTGCCGTGGAAAAATAATATTCCGCGGTCTTCCGCCCGCGAACTGCACGAGCTGTTAAACGCACGCGCTTTCGATTCTTATCCGGCCGCGTGTTCCGTCGTCGACGGAATCACGTAACGCGCAGTTTCCGTGATTCGTGTCTCGGCAAAGTGGAAGATACAGCCGCGCGGAGAAGCCACACGCAAGGTGAAATAACAACCGGCTCGACCGAATAACCTCCAATTTTCTGGAATCCTTTAGCGCGGTTACGTCCGATCTAAATCGTCATTCGTGAAAACCGGCGAGCTACGCTCATGGCGTTACGTTTCCCGCTAGTTCGCACCACATCCCGTCGATTTAACACGTCCGCCGTTATCCGATTTTCCTTCAAGCGCGCTATGTTTTACGTATGCATTAAGCCACGTCGGCCTGTAGACATTTCGTTGCGCAAATTTCGGTCCGAATTCCACGTCCACCGGCACCGTGGTGTCGCGTACGCTACGAACGTGTTGATACGACGAGTTTTTATCTATGAAACGAAGTCAATTCGAATAGTATCACGGTGTGAAACGCGATAGAGTCTTTGCTGGAAAACGAGACGACGAAATTTCGAATACTGGCATGGTTGTTTCATTGGGTATAACATGAAATTCGCTCCGTGAAGGGTTGATACTATATCGTCCGTGTCTCCGTCGGTGCTGGTTCTTTTTTTCCCCCCCCCCCCATGTCCAGTTTTCACGAGGTGTTTCTGGGCCGCGTGCAATTTCCATCCAGCGTACGCGTGAAACGAACGTCCGGACGCGTCCGTCGTCCGGGACGACACTTCATTAAACCGACGACGCGCTGACGTTCTTCTTTCGGGGTAGAAATTAAAACGACGACACCCCACCTCGACTCGTTACCAGCTTTTATCGCTGACCTGTCTCCACGTCGAATGACCAAACCGCGTTTCAACGTATTGTCCGCTTTTTAACCCACGCCATCAGGTGTGTGTGTGTGTGTGTGCGCGCGCGCACGTACGCGTGACTCGACTTTGTTGAACGTTGAAAAGGTGACCGACTTCAGGATCGGTTCTATGGACGTGAAGTTGAATTTGAATTCGAAGATTTCTCAAGAATCTCGGGATGAAATTGAATGAACCGGTCTGCTTTTTATTTTTTCTTATTTCCACCGACGTTACTCGCACGCTTTAGAAAAACGTTATATCTTCTTTTTAACGTCACGGTGTTATTCCGTCTCGTATACCCCTTACTTTCTTTTGAAATTTTCTCCCCCTGCCGTCAGGAGTTTAGACGGTGGTTTGAGAACGGATCGAAGAGGTTTCCTTTTTTCGCAGTGCGCGCGGATAGCTTTGATATCGGCGTAATCGTGCCTCCGAGCTAAAACTCACACAAGGGATCCACCCGGGTATTCTTCAAAAGGTCCGCGTTTATACACGCGAGATGAAAAATTCTCATAAAACTTCATAAATATTTCAGGGATTCGCATAAACGAGCAATTAGGCTGAATTAGGGGTCCCCGGAGTAATATTGCTTTTCATCCTGTGGCCATCTTCGCTACCCGTTTTTCCATTGGATTAATCGTTTCTCGATAGTCTTATATACATATATATGTACGTATATATCACCCCGTTTCTCTTCGCATCAATTCCATCTTTCCATATAATCATGCTTTTTACTCTTTCCATCATAAATTATACAATGTGGATGATCCCCCTCCGGGGATTAGAATATAATCCCCTGAAACTTCTTTTGTCGGACGAGCTTTTAAATTCGTGATACCCGGAAACTTCTTCCTCCACATTCTCCGACTCCATATATCAGGAATTCCCATAAGTAACGCCGACTTTTACCGTTTTAAACGCTTTTTCTCCTACAAACGAGTTACTCTCCTCGCTAGGCGATTATCCTTGAAAATTAAGATCGAATATTTTCTTTTCTTTCTTTTTTTTACGTTTCGTTTTATATTTACCGCGTTACATCGTATCCCGCCGGGGACAATCTAAAAAGGAAAAAGATTAAAGGATCGCTCGAGTGGGCGAGGGTTACACGCGACGGAGAGCGTAAAACGCAGCTCGTTTTAATTCGAGCGCACCTCAGCGGGAGCAGTATTTGAATAACATAGTTAGACGCAAAACTCGTGGGGTAAATTATCCCGGCAAGCAGCAGCCGTACGGAACATCGTGGTGGTAGCAACCAACCGACACATCTATTAAACAGAAAGTAAGTTGTAAATTTATGAAATAGTGGCACGACGCTTCTCCCCATTGAAGTCGGGCGCACGCTATACGTATAAATATCACCGGGTCTGGTTCAACCTAGTTGCACCGCGAACTACGCACTCGCCTTGATAACACAGTTTCTCCGGGCTGATGAACGCCCCCGTTCAACTATATGACCGGCCCATTGAGGTCGTTTAATGAAAATTGTTACGGCACCGCCGAATTTCCACCCGCGAATCCGCGAACGCGAGTAAACCTATTGATTTCCACGCGAATTTCCATGTTATACGGTTCACCGTGTGGTGGGGCGATTCCTATGGACGCCGTTAAATTTCACGTGGAATTTTCTCTGCGAAGAAGAAATCGAAGCGTTCTTTCCTATGTTTTTTTTTTGGTTCATTGTTACATCGTTATCATCGAGGATTCGCCAATTATTGTTTGACAAAGAGATTACTCTATTTTCTGCAGAAAAATTGGTTCACCGAACCGGCTTCCGTTAGCCTAGTAATTATTTCGAATGGTCGAAATACTATCAATACCATTTTCCGCGTATAACAGCGGAATGATGTATAATTGCATTTTAAAGCTCTGAAATAGGGTCAGAAACCATACGTTCGATCATCCGCTTAGGCAACGCTTATTTAATTAGCTACGGACGGTAAAAAGTATGTCTTCCCATTCATATTTTATCCTTTTCAATTACGAATTTATTTAATTCGCTATTAAACGTTCATTATCAATATTCATTCGTCGTTTTATGAAAGAAACGTTTTCATTTCGCGATGGAAAAATCGATGGGTGTAACGGTGGGCTATCGGGAAGGATGTATTCGGTATTTTATACTTGTACGTACTTTTATTTATCAATTATCTCCGGGATACGGAGATCTTTGAACGACGTTCGAATAAACTAATTAAATCGCGGTTCCTCTTAGCGTTTAAAGAACCGTTACCAGTCGTAGAGTGTCTTGATACCCGTTTGATTCGGTAATTAGACGAAGACACGAGAATACTTAGCCAAGAGAGGTTGCTACAATTCCCCAGGTAATTCCGTCGTGGAATAACCGGGAACTTGAGAGCGAGAAACTCGCGAGGATAATTCGGTGGGAGTCGCAAATATCGTCGATTCCATGTTGTCCGATCATATCCGTCCGTTTCTACTTTCTCGCTTCCTTTTGAGGGATCTTAACTTTCGCGGAATTCGTTCCGCGGGAATTTTCCGTTAATACGGAATAAATTCCGACGGGAGTTTCCGTACTTAGGCAGTAAAATCATTTCGCGAAAGTTTGACCCACTTTTTCTGTATCTACGTTAACGGAAACTTACGTAGGGGGAGGATGGTTCGTGGAAGTAGTCGAAACTGTTTTTAATGTTTTACGCGAAACACTTGCGCATACTTGATAAAAGAAATTTTTACGGATATACGAGGATATCACGGGATACCATCTTGTAAGAATCTACTATTTTCGGATAGATAAGAGTTATATTTTACAACGTTCCAGCTTTCAAACTATAGTTACTTAAAGTTCAGCAGTAACAGTATCGAGATAACAGTAAGTTAGGCGTGTAGAATGTTCGTAGAACTATGGCAGTTCCGCGGGAGTTCTTGCTCGGGTGAACACTTAATGAACAATGTTGTATGCCCTTGTATGTACATGATGTATTACGAAACTCGAATCCGTTTAATATTTCCGAAAATAAAGAAAATTGTCGGTCGTCTTCTCGATTACACGGGAATCTGTTCTTTGCCCGGTTAGAAAAAAATAAAAGAGAAACGAGGAGCCACGAACGATCGATTAGAAAATTGACTGTGACGGGTTCATAAACGAAATTGCTAGGTTCGACGTGAAACGGCCGCGGAAGAGGAAATTCTACGTGTCCGGCTGTGTGTCGTCGATCGAAACAATATAGTTTCGACGGTGATACGAGCTGTCAGGTGTTCCCTCTATTATCAGAGGACTGTTTAATACCTCGGCGTAACGTTCCGGCATTTTTTTCCGCCACCGAACAATTTTTCATAACAATTTCATCAGGTACGCGTGGTTCTTGTTTTCGCTCCTGTCCTGATCCGCTTAAAAACGGTTGATTCTGTGGCCCACAAAAGTCTTTGTATCGTCGGGCTTTCTCGTTAATAGCCATTTAATGAACCACAATCCAGACGTTGTTCGGCCAGCAATTAATTTCTCGCCGGTGCAGTTTTACCCGGGACCGTCCTCGTATCGGTTCCGCGAAAGGGGATTGATATTTTTTTTCCACTACGAATGAAAGTCGGCGAAAGGATTTTCCTCGATCGTTGTCGGTAACAGCCGCGCGTTTCGCGATACAAATTACAACCGTTTGTAAACCCGCGGTCAGATCCCCGTTACGTTTCGTTCTTTTTCCGTACGTAGCTAAACGCAGCCGCCGGGTTCTTGCGAAATCCCCTTTCCCGACTGGTATATAGGTTTGCTTAACGGCCCGTAGAAAGTTTACGAGCACCCCAGCGGCAGGAAAAATTTCTTTGAGACTCTTTCTCTCCTCCCTCCCTCCCTCCCTTCCTCTCTCTCCGCTTCTCTCTCGTCTCTCACGGCTAGAGACGACGTCGCAGTTTCATCTTACAATTTACGTGGATTTAAGAAAGACATAGGAAAGCGAGGGCGGATGATAGCGCAAAAGAAAGCACCACGTGAAATTCACTTCGAACGTATACCAGACACGATTTATCGGCTCCGTGGCACAGAAGAATACCGGAATACGTTGGTGACAAAGACACGCGTAGCATTTCCGGAATCGTACGGGGTACGGGTATACGCGAAACTTCTAGCTAGCCGACTAAGAGTCTAGTAGTAGTCTACTCAATTTATTTCTACCGTTGTTTCAACGTCGTCTTTCGAGCATCTACCCGGTGTATAATGGAAATGAGCTCATCAACCTGAATTTTCTACGGTTCAGAGGCTTCAAAGCTCGGAAAATATCCAACCGTGAAAATATCAAAGCGTACAAACTTTCGACACTTTGACATTTGAGGCGGTTCCTGGAAAGATGTTTCCAAGGAGCCGATCGAAACGCGATAGAATGAATTTAAAGCCGTGGCGCGAAGAATTTCGTGGCTCCATTGTGTGCGTGCGGGAGGGGGGGGGGTGAGTTTGTGCGGGTGTACATACGTGTACGTGTCGGTCCGTACCTGAAACAGACAGGCCGGTAGTTTGCGGAGCCGCTTTAAAGTTCTCATTAAGCGATCGAGGTCTGTGGGACACTTCTGTGTCTCATTGTTTGCTTTGTTTGGTGTTTACGCTGCTGCCATCGGGGATGGGTGCAGAGAGGCAGGGGGGGGCGAGGTGGCGAGATGGGAGGGGGAGGGTGGGGGAGACTACAGCACCGACAGTGCCGTCGACGTCGACGCCGACGCCGACGACGACTAAAAGGTGAGACGTAGACGGTCCAACGATGCCGGAATAGAGAGAGTAAGAGAAACAGGGTGAAGGGAGGATGGCGCGGAGGGGGTGGCTTTCATTAAGCTTGCATTGTCTCAGCACCGCACTATTATAGCCGAGTGAATAACTTGGAGCCACCCGGCCGAGAGAGGGAAAGCTCCTTTTTGTCTCTCTTTCTCCTTCCCCCACTTTTATCCTTGATTCATCCGCATTCCTCTCCTCTATGCTTGCCGTTTTCGCCTCTCTTTCGCTCTCTCCGCCTCCTCCCCTTCCTCCCCATCCCTCTGACGGTTCGCTACGCGCAATTTGATGCACCACCAATTTATTTCGCGACCTCAACAACCGGTCCCGTTAGCTCGATATTAACGAACCGATGTACCGACGAACGGCGCCAGGGAGTTTGATTTTTCCCGAGGACGTTGTCCTCGATCCCGTTTCCCGGCCGTGATCGTAAAATTCTTCGAAGTACCGTTCGTTAATTACTGCCTCGAAGCCCGTACGTACGTATGTACATCGTTTGTTCGACGATTTCGAGTCACTTCCGTGATCCTCGGGTCCAGGACACGCCTGCCGGATGTTCGAGCAGTCACGGTAATGGTCGTTGCGATTGTTCGAGTGAAATAAATCACGATTGTTTAACGGATTTAAATTCACCGCATCGAAATCGAACATTCACACGGAGGGAGAGAGAAAGGGAGAGAGAGAGAGAGGCTGACATTAATTTTCTACGGAATCTGACATCCCAGCAGAAGCGGTTTTCCGTCAGATCGCCGACATTGTTGCGAAACGTTTGCCGGCCTATGAAACGTGGTGTACAACCGGTATCTGAATATGACCGGGTTCTGTCAGGCAGTTCGAGGTCGATCGTTAATGGCGCGGAAGGAAAGCTGGTGCCGAATGGAGGGAGGTCTGTACCGCGTACAACCCTGGCTCCGTTTTGCTGATTATTACGTTTCAATTCTGTCCGATCGTTGCGCCCGATTATTTCCCCCGTTCGCTTATTACGATCGTCTGCACGACCCGTTCGTTATCGTCCCGTGTTCTCAAAGTCCGCGGGAGAAAAAAAAAGGAAGGAGAAAAGAAACCGCGCGCGGAAATACGTTCTACCACGATTTGTTCTCCTCTCTCTCTCTCTCTCTCTCTCTATCTCCGAGAGAGATCGATTTCATTTCTTTTCTTTTCTTTTTCGTCCGACGACTGCGGCTGGAGAGATCCTCGTAATTTTTCATTAGTTGTCAGCTATTCCAGAAATCCCTTCATTTACATTCCCGCACATCGAGAATCGTACATTTTGCACGATGCGAGAGCGTTTAGAAAAGACCCTGAATAAGGAATTGGCGCTAACAGCACGCTGAAGTCGTGTTCAGAATAAGGGCGCTTACAAGGGTGCTTGTAACCCGAGTTAACCTTCATCCGTCCCTCAAAATGTACTTCTAAGTGTACTTCTAAAACCCTTGGGTTTATTTAAATTCACTGAATTTTTACTCGGTTCATAAGAGTATCTACAAAAAAATTGGTTACCTCGTTACCAACGAGCCAACCGAGATTTAACTAAATCGACGCGAACTTTTCGATCATTTTCGCATTTTCGATAGAGTTTAAAATAGACTCCGACACCAACACCATTCTTATTCTCCTTTTACCAGGACCCCGATAGATGTTTAACAAACGTTGAAATAACGATATACCGGTCTATTTTTCGATTCGCCATCAATGCGTTCCCCATCTATCGGCCCTGGCAGTGACACTAATTGTTTAATACCTGTTTCAGATACTCCGTCGTTCGCGATAACGCGTTTACCTGGCTTTGGAATTCCGATCGTCGAGGGGATGTCAGTCAGCCTGAATTGCGAGGTGGACAGCAATCCGCCCAGCACACCGATCTGGCAACGCGGTAAGTGACGATAACGATCTATAATCCGATGTTTCGCCGTTTGTCGGTGGATTCGCGACGAAAGGAACGTTAGACAGTGAAAAATATCCGCAGACCGTCGTATTAGCATTCGCGAAAATGCATTAATACGTCGAAAAAAAGCAATGCTCTACTTTCTATCAGATTTTGTTACGGTGAGTGGCGTATCTGTGCGTTTGATCGTAACTAGTCGCGTGTTATTGTAAGGGATGTCACTTCCATATGGAATTTTGATATAACGTCAATCGGATATGTTTTTTTTTTACGTTGTTCGATCGTATGTTTTTATCGGAATGTTTTTCTAGATTTGTATCACTTTCCTATCTCTACGTCCATCATTTATTTACACGTTATTTCCAATCTTTATTCCGTGACACTGAAACGTTGCGTCCAGCAGCCCCGTGGAATGTTTAAAACACTAAATTGAGAGAAATCTATTGTAATATTTGTTCCGTAGCCAGGCATCTCTGTGACGGACATTTATCGTAGAAATGCGTCCCGTTTGTCCGTGAATGTAAGACTGCGATCGTTAGTATAAAAATAGCCCGAAGTCATAAGGTTCCTCGGCCATCCCGATCGTAATAATAATATATTTTCCTACACTGTGTTTGCTCGAATCTGTTTGCGTATACGTCCACAGCTATGACCCGTTTTTCATGCAAGCGAAATGCACACAAACCTCTGTTACTTCTCGCCTATGTGCATACAGTGAACCACAAAAGTTTGGCGGGCGTTCGGTGAAATTACGTGAATTTACTAATTATAAAGCTCGATAGAATGTCTGCACTCGGAAATTGCTGTACGACTGTTATTCGAAACAATATTATTACGTGAAGGATACCACAGAATTTCCTCAAATTCAACGGTGCGATACACCGAAACTTTTGCGGGTCAGTGTACATCGTGTTCGATCGAAACCGGTGTACTTCGGTATTTCGTGTAGCTCGTGTTTTACTGATTTTCATGTAGCGGTGGTCCATAAATCAGAGCGGAACGATCGATAGATCTTTCGGGATAACTTAAGAAACATTATATTACGCTACACGTTTGACTGTTTGTCTTCCAGAAACGTTCTCATTGCCGATCCAAAGGGACTCGCTGATATTTCGTTCGCCTCGATAAGCTGACAATTTTCTCGTTTATTTGTTGAAACGTCATTTGAAACGGTTTCGCGGTGTATTGGTTTATCGGGTTGGTAAAACGGTGAGTTAAATTCGTGATTCGTGTACGGCGGAAATTATTGACATATACATCGATTAACTTAAACGATAAGCACGTTAATCGAACACGGTTAGCGGATCGGTTGGCTGCGATTGAGTCATCAAGTAGCTTGATAGAGTACTGTTTTGTAATTATCGTGCCCATCGTAGAGTAAACTTGTGACTTGGAATCGCTATGAATTGCCTGTCCGGAATAGGTGTACACACGGTATTACTTTGCGTCGATGATTAATCTGTGTAACGTGGTTTATACCGCGCCGGGAGCATTAAAATGACGTTTCGCACCGGTAAACCCGTTTAATATCTTGTAAACTTCTAGTTTACCCACCGCAAATACAAAATTTCCAAGTGATCACGCGCCGTATCCGATAATTTCGTATATCGCCCCGCACGAAACCCACGATACTCATTGTAAACGAAACAAATTTCATATAGAAAACGATATATCTTCGCGTGAATTAATATCGAATTGTTTAAACCGATGTTATTTCATCGCATGCATATCCGCGTCTTTTTACACGGAGTTCGAATAGAAAGCATCGATGATATTCGTCCCGGCATAACTTCCGCGTTCAAGATCACTGTCAACATCGCCTTTGATCCTTCCGCCCGCACCCTTCCTCTATTCTTTCTCAGCTTTGAACACGCGAAAGCATGCTCTTTAGAACAACGTTGTCGAATCGGAACAATGGATGATCTATCTTTTACCATCCCACGCTTTTCATCATTCTTTTCATTCGGAGACCGATAGATACAGAAGCCAGACGATATTGGTTGCTAGTAAATGCAGCGTCTCGGTTTTTTTTTTTCATCCCCCTCTAATTCCGGTATCGTAAATACGCTACATTGATATTACTCGCTCTACGAGTTTATTCTATCGAAATCTGACTGGAATATTACCAGCAAATAATTCGATATGCATGCGAAGCTATAACGAATAACGAATTCTGTCGCAATGTGCCGTTCGATCTTTTATTCCCACTTTATTCATCGCTCTCCTCTCCTCGCGGTCGGACCGCGCGTGCACTTTTACCTCTGTAATTTCGTGTTGTAAATACCCGGGACGGTATTAAGGCTCGTCTATGCAGCGTGTTTTTTTTCATTCCTTTCTTCGTTTAGAAACGAACCGGGGGAACTTCATCGGAATTTTGCCGTTCGAACTCGCGAACCGTGGATTTTCGATAATTGAGAAGTTTCGCCGTACAGGCATCCGCACTTAAATCGCCTGGGCAAATTAAGTTCTCAATTAGAACTATCGGCAGCGCGGTAAAGGAGGAGGCTAATTGATACAGCGGATCGTCGGTCGGATGCAAACAGTTGTTCTTGTTCATTAGGCAAAGTATGGCGAACGCCAAACGGCTCCGACGCTCTCTTTAGCCGTCGTTCTAACTCTCGGACCTGATAAACGTGAAAAAAAAACAATGAACGCGATGAAATTACAGTTCCTAGAACGAACGGCTTGCAGATTGTAAACGAGTAACGCGATACGACGACACGACATGCCAGACTGGCTCCCGAAACGTTGGAATTAATTCTGTTTACGAGTTGGTCAGGTATTTTTAGTTTATTTTAATCGGTCCGCGAGATAGGAAATTGCCGACGAAAATGATTTTTAATGCCCATGCGGTTGCGAGTAAAATATTTCTAGAGAAATATTGCACTTTTCCCCGGGTATGAATAAAACTAGAACAAAACAAAAAAATAGTCTACCGTTTCAATTGGTCCCGCGTGAATACGACGTTGATGCGACGTATGATAAAAAAAGAAAGCACCGGGACCCGGAGAGGAAATGAATTTCACGTCGGAGAAGACAGTCCGAAACGAAAAGAGTTAGGTTAACCTTCGTTTAACGTTTCTTATCGCCCATTAGCGAGGGTTCGATAAATTTAATGAATAACATTTTTAATAATCGTCGTCAAAGCAAATTGCCGCTGGAATTTAACGATGAATTTAATGAAAACTATATCGGGGAAGTTGGAGAATCACGTCGCGAGCTTAAATTATATTGAATCCTAAGAAAACGGGAACAAAGAATCGTACTCGGGCGACTGGATTCATTAGCAGTCTCTTGTTCTTTGTCGGGTAGGAATCTGGCTGGCAGTCGAGTGGCCCACGGCTTGATAAATATTTAAAACCGTCTATAATTCCCTGTTACCAGTCGACAGACACTTTGCGCAGCTTTGAATATCTTTAGCATCTCCCGTTCCTTCGATCGCGATACTCGCTCGGGTTTATTTGTCTATTTATCCGACGATACAATTTTCACTGATATAATTTTCTAAGTTTGTCCTCGACGAAAGTTCCCTCGTTCGATATATCGTTCCCCGTAGACTTTTCTACTTTTGACATTCGGTTTTCCGATGCAGTGCGCCGCGTTAGTCGAGATTCGTTTCGGCGACAAAGATTTACGCGTTAAGATCAGCCGGGCACGTGGTGGGGGGGGGGGGGGGGGGGGGGTGGAATCAGCTTCGATAAAACACACCGGGCTCCCAGGATTTCCGTTTTCGTTGCTGCAGCAGCCACCGTGCAGTCGGGGGACCGACATTAACCCACATTCGCGGCGTTATGTGTCTTGCAGCTTCCACACCGGTTTCGCGCGTAACCGTACGAAACGTATGTACAACCTGCAGCTTTACGTAATGGCCACACCGCGAGTCGTTACATCCGCTCGCTCGTCGCTGACCCGGGAATTAACGTTTATTTTAATGGACTTTTCGGTCGTACGTGTACCGTGTCGTCCCGCGAATCCCGGTGATAGCAAGAAAAGCGTAAACGTGACGAACGTGGTCAACGAATTTCAGGTCGCCCTATCGAGAATCGCGGCAGCTACGTAAAACAAAAAAACAAAATGAGAGAAAAAAAGAAGAGAAAAATCACGGAGGGAAATTTTCGTCGGAATTATTCCGGCGTCCAGGTTTCACGCCCGCACGTTTCTACACGTCGGGATATCGCCGCGTTCTGGAATTCTCAAGAATGTGAAATATCCGCGTATCAAAAGAATCGGCCAGCTTCTTTCCAGGATAATAACGTTCCGTTCGCAGCCCGAGTATAGCAATCTCCCGGCGTTCCTTTTACGAGGAAACTCGATACCTTTTGGTGAGAGAAGCTGACGTAACGCTTTACAGGGAGAGTTTTGCGCGAGGTCAAGAACTCGTTCTCCACGCCGGTAATTCATGAAACGGATTTACAGCTTGTACACAGCGGATCGGTAACTCGGCTGCTTTTTACGCGACGGCAGGGCGAATAAAACCTCGCCGCGGTATAATTTTCTTTATTCGTCGTCAATCAGGGTAACTCGACTCGAAAGCCGACTCGGGATGAGAATGAGAAAGAGAGAGAGAGAGAGAGGGAAAGGGAGAAAGGGAGACGGATTTTCGCGGAGTTTCAGGGAACCGGAGACCACTTTCTTGATTAGACTGCGCCGTTTAAACGGCCGAGCCCGTTACATTCGTTAAACGTACTACCTTGGCAAACTTTTTGCACGGATACGCTTTAGAAATTCGTTTACCGACCACAAATCGGACCGATATCCGTGCTCTAAAGTTTTTACTTACCGCTTAGATTCATGAAACGTCGCCGGTATCGTCTAATATTCCGTGAAAGTATGTTGAAAATCTTGAGATCGTGTTTTTTATTAGAATTTTCCGTATCTAGCCGTATCCAGTTGCGCCTACGTAATTGTTCCGACCGGCACACGCGAGTTTCAATTTGTTTTCATAGTTCCAATCATTTTTTTCAGTCCCCCCCCCCCCCACCCCGTCCAGCCAGCCTCCCAAAGGATAGATTCGTTTTTCATTTTATCTGACGTCTAATTTCGGTTATTGGACCGCGCGTCGACGTTTATTTTTCACGTTTCACTGATTACCCATCGCTTCGACGTATTTTTCGCGACGGAAACAAACATTTTTGTAACCTGGTGTTGCGAGCCCTCCGGTTTCCTTTAAAATGATTGATTCGAAGAACGTGCCCGGTTCGTCGTCGTCTCTTAAAATATCAAAATCAGTGTTTCGTCTCGTTTCACCTCGCATTTTAATTTCGCATTAATTTACTCGTCGGCGTTCTAACGTTCCCAGTTGGTTTGTCTAAATCAGGGAGGAACGAGGCAACGCGGGGCTTTCGAATCATTTCAAAATTGTTGCTCATTGTCTGCGCGGGGAACAATGCAAAATCGGGGAAGCGTTTTGTCGAAAAAATGTTCGTCGGTATCCCAAAAAACAAGGGAAACGTTGTTTGTTCTGCACCGCGAACCGTAACGATACTCTCGAGCCGTTTCGATGAAAATTGTAATTCATGTAATGCGAATTCAATGGCAAAGAAGAAACGGCAGTTGGTCGCAGATATTCTAGAGCAAATGCCGCGCGAACATAATATTTTCCCCTTCTAACAGCGAATTCAGAGAGCCTCAGCGTCTGTTCCAGGCGTATTATACAATGAAAAGAACTTTTACGAGTTTCAAGGATTTTTCATTAAAAATTTTTGTTTGCCCAACTAATTGTTTTTTCCGAAACTGATAGAAATCTCGCGTATTCCGCAGTTTGGCCTTTTTGAAAGAACTTTCGTTCGATCCGAATAGCCAGAATTCGTGGTAAAATCAGAATTTCCCGATTTCCCGGGAAAATCTGCAAATTACCGCCGGGAAACTGCAGAGACGTACCTTATTTTTCGTTTTTCCTTGAATATCGTCGAGTGGCAAAGTTTGTTTCGATAATCGAATAAGATAAACGTTATTCCGGGCGCCGTGAAGGCGTGGCGATGAAATTTATCGAGCTTTGAGTTAATCGTATAAGCCTCGTTAGTCTCGTTATTGAGTTACACAAAACGCTGAGAGCAGCTGCACCCGTCACTTTCTGCCGTGATCAGCTACGCCGTGAGACTGATAAGAAGTATGATGAACGACCTGCTATTACCAAACGTCTCGCGGAATTATTGCCAAACAGAATCCGCGAACCGGAAGAAGGATCGCCGCTTGATTACAATTAAACCACTCGCTGTATCCGTATTTTCCTTGAATTTATCGGAGGAAAAATCTTTCGCGTTAAATATCACGATGTTTGAAGTTTCATTGGGAGAAGAAATTACGAGAAACACGAAGGCGAGACCGTATTTCATCGTAGAAAATGTACTTTCAAAAGGGTTTCAACGAGTCGCGTACGATTTTCAATTAGAAAATGTTGCTTCCGACGAAATTGGAGTCGCGAACTAGAATTCAGGGCACACCGGCGTCTTTCTATACATCTTTTGCAGCGGTGTCATTGTTTTTCTATAATATTTTCTTATTGATAACGGGTTCTTCATTAGGAACGTGTAATGGTTCGTTCCGTTTAAGTTTCTTTCGATTACTGTTATTATCGGATACTCGATTACTCAAGGAGAAGAGAAAAATACAAGAAAAATCAGCGTTCACCCGTAATGACGATTTCCACTGTTCGGTAAATAGCGCTTTAATCTTCGAATTATCCCAGCTTTTCCCTCTCGACGTCTTTTTCACATTCTTCTCCCTGATCCATTTGATCCACCCATCTTCTGCTTAACGACCACATGGATATTTCTTCTTCTATTTAATAAAAGCGAGAAATACACGGGTCGGTCGAGAAACATCGTGTTCGTAACGAAGGATCGCTATGTTCGATAAATCGGGGCGCCGCACCGCGCCAGCAGCGTCGCTCACGTCCAAGTGTACGCCAGTTATCCCATTAAATATTCAATTATTTCTGCCTTCCACTCCTGACGTCCGGAATTCGTCTGGTGCCGTATGCATCGGTTCTGCGAGAAAGAGAGAGACGGCTGCTTAATCCCTATTCATAGACTCGATCGAGTGATTTCGAATAAATCCTTCGAGCGTTCCGCGAAATTCGCTGCAATTAAAATACTTTAATATCCTTTGGAGCACGTACCCGCCCCGGGCGATGCCTTCCCACCCGACCACATCCTCTTCCCCGTTTCAACCCCTCGAACCACCCCCCTCGGCACAGCCCAATTTCTTTTTCGAGAGGCTGCTCTTATTAAACGTCCCAATCCGGCTGCCTCGAGGTATCGAGAGAGCACGTTCGCTTTCCTTCAAAGCGTCCTTTATCAAGAAAACTCCCAGGATATTTTGACCATTCGTCTTCGCAGGATATACCCGGTGTCTCGCGAGGAAACGTGCCTTTTCATTCGCGCTCGTGAACCGAATGAAAATTTCCACTCGTTTCAAGCGAGACCCCCCTCCCCCCCCCCTCCCACTCGGCGTTTTTGCGAATAATACGAATTCCAGGATCGTCATTTGCGAAGCCCTGGCCCTGAGTTTCTCGATTTATCGCGAGACACCCCGTATATCGAACGGACTGCTGCCGTAGTAACCGTAGATTTGCCGGCCGTGAAACGCGCGATAGTACGCGCACGCGAACTGGAACATCTTTGATAGTTCTTTCGAACGAATGCTTCCGACACGGGGAAACTTTTGGCGGAACAGAGACTTACACGGTTGTTCCAAGTAATTAGATTCGATGTCGGAGTATTTTTCGGAGGGAGCGCGCAAGGAGTTCGGCAAACTCGGCCGAAAGTCGACTCGGTTTTACGATATTAATTGTAAAACTTGTGCCGGTTGTCGTGATTTCTATCGTGCGTCATAGATCACGGCCCGCTGATCTTTGTTATCGAGTGGAACGTTATATACATACATACGTAGTCCATTCGCGTGGCGGGACGATGAATAATTTTCAAATTACGTTCTCCGTGTTATCACGTAAGGCGACGAGGAACGTCGAAGGGGAACGAAACTGTTCCCCGTTGAAACGATCAGCCGGCAATAATCGGCGTGAAACGGTACGGTCGGGGGTGTGCAGTTACTTTAAAATGAAAAAAGTCGGAATTTATCACGGGTTCGAACAATTTATCTGGACGATACATTGGCGGGAACGTAGGAGAGCGTCAGCTGTGGGAAACCGCTCCAGGGGAAGTAGATCCCCATCCGATCATTGTTCATACCGAGCTACCTTATAATGCGATGCCACCGAGATTCAAATATATATCTGTCCACCCCACGGTGGAATCGATTCGACCTTTCCTCCGTTCGCAGCTGTTCGTTTCTTTTTTTTCTTCTTTTTTTTAATATTTTTATACGCGTCTATTGTACAAGATTCATATACGATTCCTGGCTCGCAAAAAAAAACCCTCCTCCCGTTTTAAAGTCTGGGGAGGTAATCGTTCTTCGGAGCCAGTTTTATTGGACAACGGTATCTACGATTTTGATATTTCGTTGTCCCTCTTAAAGAATCGTTCCATTCGGGCTTGTTTTTGTTGAATCGTTGCGAGGATTCGGCCGTGCAATCCGACGTCCACGAGCGGCGCACGCAATTTCCCGGTTTTCTATAAGAGACAACGTCGTCCTATATCCGTTCTTCTCGATTCAGTTCGAGCCGAGGTTCGTTTGTTTCCCAGCCAAATTGCCGGAATCCCGCATGACCTTACCGGAAATGTCGTGCTTCTCGGGCCAAGTCACGGGTCGGTCCTATTTCATACAAAATAGCACCGACATCTTGCCGGGCTCGTCTATAGATACCGTTAACACAATCGAGCGTGTTTTGGCAGCGGCACCGAGAGCTCACTCTTTAGTGGGATAGCTTTCCACTACCCCGTTCCCATCCCCTGGCCGTTATACCATGGGGGTGGGTGGGGACGCATAAAAGTTTCCCCACAAAACTCTGACGCTGGATACGTGCGCTAGACCAAAACTCTTTCCTCTTCTTCTAACTTCTGTTTCCTTCGTCTTTCTTCCTTTTTCCGCCTTTCTACCGTGTCTGCTTTCTTCCTTTTTTTTTGTCTTTGTTTTAGGCACGGTCGGACATGTCCGTCTTAAAATTCTAGCTGTGGAACCGACCATGAAATTTATATGAAAAACCATGCTCCTAAAGATACTCGCTAACGTTCCCGTATTCGGGCCGAGGCGTAGCTCGAACTACTAAATCCGACAGCTGCGTCGAATCCTAGGTCTCTCGTCAAAATCCCGTGGAAGCCGTGCCACGGCAAGACGCCGGGATAAAAGACAAAACAAAGAGCGAAGAAAAAGCCTATAGCTTTGGGGAAAGTTTCGCGTACGACGCCGGTTAAAGCGGATATTCCCAAGATACCGAAATTCCCTCATCGATGCAGCCGCTTTTTTTACACTTTTTACTCTTGTTACTCTTCTTCCTCCTCCCCGTGTTTATGAATAACTCGAACGAGTATCTCCCTCGGTGCTTCCTTCCTGCTATACTTATTTATTCTCTTGAAACTTTCTTGTTTTCCTTTCCACGAAAGCACTCCAACCGGGATACCGGCTGGATTTCATTCGCGTTTTAATTCGGTTTCCCCTGCGATCGGAAACCGGGGAGAATCGACGGTGCCCTTTCATCTTACCGTATTCACCGTTATCAAGCTACATTTTTTATACGCGTTGTTTGTATTGCCTCGCTCTTACGGTCGAGGGTTTGTATTTCAAATTTTCTGTCCGTTTCTTCTTCGTTAAGGGCTCGTTCAGCCAACGTCCTACGTTTGTTTGCGTTTGTTTTTTTTTTCTTACTTTTTGTATTTTGAGTCGCTCCCGTAATACCGTACGAAAAAAAAAACAGATCACACACAGAGAGAAGGGACGCTCGGTGAAACGCTGCCGGATTGTAATTTTTTCATCCCCGATCCGTACACGGGAAACTTTCGGAGAAATTTAAATTTCATTTCTCTCGGTATGTTTTAAACTGTTTCAGAAACGCGAAACACAAGTTAAATCCTTGTTGCGAAACTCGCTTATTATACACAAACGGTATCCGCGCGACGTAGCGTCGGTGCTCGGTGACAAACGAAGTAAAACATACGCGTGCAAGCCCGATGCCCGACGTTCTCTCGTTCGAGTCGCATAATTAAAGCGGTGACAATCGCCGTTTTTCATAAATATTCCGCCGGTCCGCGTTTACCTCTGCGGAAAGAAGTATTCTCCTCCGTTGGCCTTGTGCGTCTGGCCTAACCAGCCCCGGCGGCGTATATTTTTCGAAAGATAATAACGCATCGCTGGCGGGTTCGTTCTGGCCCCGTGCCAACGTCGGCCGCATAATTCCAGCCGGTTAATCGGTAACTGCGTAAATCCGCCGGCGAGAGAACATGCTCCGTACTCGCACGAATCGGCTGCTGACTCGGTCAGCTGATGCTCACGCGAATTTCCACCGCGTTAATCCCCACATCCGACTCTGTTATTCTGCGGATACGCCACGCGAAAGGCACCGTCGAGAATTCGCCGTATCTCGGAACGTGGGAAACGATTCCCCGTTCCCGTAGAAACGCGAGAGGTTTTTTTGGACGACACCGGATAAATTGTCACCGTTAAATAATTTCTAGTCGTAGTTTTTGACAAAATTTCAGCAGTCGTTTCCAACGATGGAAATGTTCGTGGACCGCGGCACGACGTTGACGCGAGTCGCGCCGTTGTTTCCGCCACGTTAATTCTCACGTTGAGCCCCGTGTTTCTGTTTATGTTTCAGACAATGGCCCACCCCCCGTCGAGCAGACCGAAGACGGATGGGTGAACTTCACAAAAATCAGCCGCGCCGAGAGCGGCTGGTACAAGTGCTACACCAGGCATATGCTCGGCGTTTTCACGAGCATCGGTTACTTCCTGAACGTGCGCTGTGAGTAGATGACGTCATCTTTTTGATTTTGTAAATAAAATACCTCGATGATAGAAAGTAATTAAACTTGCACCGATTCAATATCGTTGGTAGTCGCGGAGTGAAAATTTCTAACGATCTACGTTCAGAAGCTGTCGGCAACCCTAGCTGTTATTTGATCAGGAAGTAAATAAAAGGACGCGCGGGGTGTGCGCGAACAATGCGATCCGACGAGAGGTATTGTCTACCTATTCACAGTTACCTGGTACACTCGAGGGTAGACATTCTCGTCTGGATTCGGAATGCGAAGGGGGTCGTCGTCGTAGCCGATAACCGGAAACCACAGTCATTTGTCAAGGGCGGAAACCACCGAGCCAACCGGAAATTATCCGTGCCCCGTCGTGAAAATTTGCAAATTTCCTATCCCAGCCACCGTTCCTTCCATCTTGCCATTCGAACCGGAGAGAACGGGCCCCTGCATCTCCAAAACCTGTGTCTCCCCCTTCTATTCGTCACCCCATCGTTCTCCCCTCCCCACCGTTGTAAAGCTTTCACCCTGTGCCATTGATTCCAATCGTTGTCGAGTTCTACGCGCCGTAAATCCCAGCGATCCGTCATATTCCGTGTCGGATGATTTTTTACGAAGGGCTATACTCGACGTTCGAAACGATATACGGTCCAAATTGTAGATCTGCAAAGTGTCCGAAGTGGTCGAGAATATCGGCGCAACCGATGTTTGCGTTTCAGGGTGAAAGCAGCATTAGACAGCCAGACCCGTTTACACCCTCGACCGACGATCCAGGATAGGGATTTCCGAGCACCTAATCTCTACGCAATTTAGATGGCTGGAGAGCACCTATAAACCAGCCGTCCTCCTTCGTACGAATTATCGATTACACCGCTACCCCGTCCCGTTCGAATCTCCCCGGGCCCGGATTACTTATTCGCGGATAACGTCAAGACGGGTTTAAATCGGTGCTCCAATTTCGCCGGCTTGTAGACACCGTTAGATAGCATCGTCCCGCGGCCGTAAAAGGTAACCGGTAACTTCGGATCGAACCTCTCTTTTTTCCGATTGATTCCCAACGGGCCACGATAGATTTCGATCAGGCGAACGCAAACGGTTTTATTTAAACCCTCGTTTAACCAAACTGAAAGTTACTGTTATTATTGCACGTTACACCGGATTCAACACCCCCCTGGCAGTTTTAACGAACGATTGCCCGCAGCCACGAAAGGTTTTTCGTTAGTCCCTTTACGCTGTCACGCGTGTACATGTGACTGTGTGACCGACGAATCGTTTGGATTTTCGGCCCTTTTATTTTCCACCCGCGTCGTATTTTCCTGGGGAAACGTAGCGCGGGAGAATTTTGTTGCCGGACGAACGAGAGTAGTTACTACGTTTTCGACGAATCCATCAAAACCTTATCGAAAAATAGAATATTATTGGTGAAATAAGCCTGGAATATGATCGAAGATTACGAACGGGACGATATAACGGTGTTAACCCTTGTTTCGGGACAGCTGGGAACGTAAAAGCAAATCGAATAGGACGCTACGTGAAAATCCATATAGACCGGAAGGGGTAAAACGTCCGGTTTTCCGAATTGCTGTAATTTTCGAGTGAAATAACGGTGAACGTTCCGAGTGCCAGCGCTATTTTCCTTTCGGGAATGTGATTCACATGTTAAACGGTCCTTTTAAGGCTGTGTTTTTCGGCCGAATACAGTTTCAAGTTTCCTCTTCTCACTTTTTTAACCAGTTTTTCACCCGTTCGTTTCATCCGCCCGTTTACATTTCAATATTTTCCTCCAAGTTATCGAACGTTCCGAACCCGGCTCCCCTTTGAAGCGGAATCCCGCCACGCGAATCGATGAAACCCATCGATTTAATCGTATGAAAAATTAAAGCTATACACGGCAGGTAGATTCGGCGACAAGCGAAATTCGTTAACGAGAATCGTCATTAAAAAACAGAGACGAGGTATGCAACGGGATAACGAAAAAAAAATAACGAAAAAAAAAAGAGAGTAAAACTTGTTCCACCCACGGCCCCGCACCCTTTGCCGCGGAGTGTTTGTTATAGCGTCAGAGACTGTGTTTGCTGTAAAATTCCGAACAAACTACAAGACAAACGAGGTATAGTTGGGCAACCAGTGAAGTGGAGGGTCGCGAGAGAGAGAGAGAGAGAGAGAAAGAGCGAGGGGGCGGGGGTAGGGGGAGTGTAAAAGCCCGCTATCGTCGCATTCACCACTTTGATCCCTTTGTTTTGTTATGGGATGAGCCGGAGGATCAGCTTGCTAACTCAAAGGACTGCTCTTTTCTCCTCTCCTCCTGTTCGTTCTCCTTCCG
The DNA here is from genome assembly GCA_917499265.3 of Mimumesa dahlbomi. Taxonomy (NCBI): domain Eukaryota; kingdom Metazoa; phylum Arthropoda; class Insecta; order Hymenoptera; family Crabronidae; genus Mimumesa; species Mimumesa dahlbomi. The sequence goes on from OU824126.1 coordinate 7,017,032, forward strand.
TTTCCCTTCTTTCTCTATCCCTCTAAAACGAATTCCAGCGTATCCGGCTCTAATTCGACAGACACCCCCGCACACGACATCTCGAGAGCGGCGTGCCACCCCCTCCGTCCCTTTCGTAATTGTGGACATAGCATTAGCTCGAGAGCAAACGATCGTGGACGTATAATTCCGTCGGTGGAATTGGAAAAGGAACGCCGCCGCCGCCGCCGCCACGACGAAGATTTTCTTCTTTTCTCCGGCCCGGTAAAACGGCGCGAGTCCTCTCGAACTTTATCCGTCGTACGTGCGTCCGATTTCTGATTCTCGTCGCGACGGCACGGGATACCGATGACCGTCGGTTTGGATTTTCGAAATCGATCCTGTAAAATCGACCTGAAACGCCGCTTCGTGTAACGGCGAGTCGTGGATCTTCTGCAGAGTGTTTACCCATGTCGGTACGAAAATTTCCACGCGACGATCCGGAGGATTTGCGACGGGAAACTACTTTACGTTTGACGCGCGTGTTAAGGGATATTCCGGAGGAAACGGGTGTATTTGAATAATTTCGTTGAACGAGTGGCATTCGAACGAGACGTATTAACGGAATCCAGCTGAACGAGTAAATAACGATGCGGATACCGCATCTCCCGCAGTAGTTTCCGGTGGAGAGTAGGGGTTGGGAGGGGCTACGGGGATGGGGGTTTATATTTTGAAACACGCAGATGTAAATTAATGGACTATGTGGTAAACTTCTATTTTACCTGATATCGAAAATGCGGTAAGGTGTCTACGATAAATCGTTTAAATTCCGCGTTCACGGTTAAATCGGTCGGCAGGTGATTCGATTATGAATGAACATGCCCATAGATCGGCAGATTTCGCATACGCGTATGACTTGGTGGATTTACCAGATTATTTAGCTTAACCCTTTCAAGCATAACCACGCGATACATCACATTTTCGATGCCCCGTTACGTTCGATTCGCCACTCGAATGTATCCTGCTTTCACGCTGTGAAATACATACGTGCACGTATACGTCGACATTTATATCATCGACTTTTAGACGATCCAGACATGGAAACGGAAGCGGAAGCTTTGAACGGCGAGGCCACGGACTCACGACGAATGGAGGTGCAAATTGGAGGTGCTGTTACTTTGGAGTGCGACGGAGGATGCTGGGGACACGGGCCCGGAATGGACCCCGTTGGGGGACCCGGACCCCTTGCCCTTAGCAGGGTCGTCTATCAAGAAGGTGGAGAGTACAGGTGTGTGGCGCCCGACAGAAAAATGCAGGACACGTGGAGAGCCCAGCTGCCGTATCACATCAAGATCACTGGTAAGCGATAGATTTTGTTTATCGTCAATCGTTGATAACACGTTGACGTATATGAATATGAAATTGATAAGGGTGTTTTTTCGGAGCCTCGTTAATTATTCACTCGATATTGATTATTCGCCGTAATTACAATTATTTGGTTAATTTAATTTGGCCGGGACAAATTTAATATTTTTCTACAATACGTGATTGCACCGAAACGCCGTCGACAAAAATCATGAGAGTGAAATATTTGCAATCAACATTCACCCCGTATGTGTTAAAATGATAATAGTCTTCGATGTCTCATGTATATTAGTTTTTCCCTGTCAGTCGTATTTGCGCAACGCTTTTAATATCTATGTGTCATAATTAATTGAAAATATACTTCGCGAGAGGGTACTTGTTATGGAAATTAAACGTAAAATTTCAACGGGTGTTAAATGAAAAATTATACGTATATAAAATGTCTGTTATTCACCGATACTTTGAAACTCGGCTCACCCAACCGCATTTATTTTGTTCATCGAAATATTCGGGAAACAAAAAAAAATCTACTTGACATTTTTATTACATTTCGCGAAAATAAAAAGTTGGACGAAATTAATCATTCCTCGGAAATTGTTTTTAAATCGTTACCAAATTTGTATGCAATTTGAATAAAATTTATTACGTACTTCGCGATGTATGCATGTTAACCGTTTGTTTCCCAAGGGTCATTGAAAAAACATTATCGAAACCGAGTACGCAAAGGGCGCGTCGGCATCGGAATTATCCAAGAAACACCACCGATTTTTCATCCTGATAAAATGCAAATGTGCAATCTTTGGGATATCGATCTGAATCTTTCATAAGCTTATTATTCGTATTAAGCATCCAATACATTCGAAAAGCATCGTTTTGGTTGGACCAAATAATTGTTTTAAAAACCAAATTTCGTCACGTTTACGCGTTCTAGTTTATTCGGCAAAAAGTGCCACTGAATTTCACATTTTGCATAATTGTCTGACAGTTTTATTTCCTGAGATTTTCCAACCGTGAATCGCGATGACGTTTTTCAAGCTAAATATTAAAATCATTCGCATTGTATTATATTAAAAGCTTTCCTTTGTTATTATTTTCGAAGTAAAATTCGCAAATTGTCTACGGGACTGCGAATAACATTTTATACGTAACAAATGCTTTACCCGCCGTCGATGAATTTTATAGAACGTTTCGATAACGCATCGAATGCGGTTTCAAAAATATTTTTCAAGTCGCCCAGCACGCTGAAGAGGAGTTCTGAAGATGACTTCGTCTTCTAATTACTGGAAACTCAATTTGCGCTCGCGCAACGTAATTTAGATACTTGAAGCATGTCGCATAGCGTGGTTTTCAACATAGTTAGCGGTAATTTGTACGAACGTGCAGGAAATTTCTGCGTTACTCTTCTACACCGTGTTCCGTGGAAAAAAAATCTTCACGGAGAGCTATTTACACGCAGTAATTCCGAGCCCTACTATTTAGATTGCGAAACTTAACAAAGCTCGGTGATTTCGGGCTTTGTTATAAATTTTAATTAACCAGAAACTTGGAACAGATTTTCTTCGATACTTTCGAGAGTTCTTTAATTTTTGAGAAATTTAAAAACTTGGTAATCAAAAGATCTTTTAATTACCAACTTTTCCTGTGCTGCGCTACTTAATGTTTATCGTAGACTTTTGCGAGACACCCCTTGTATTATAATTATCTATGGAAATACTACGGTCCGTTTGTTGTCCCAACAACGTTCATCAACCTTTTTCATATGCAAAAATTATGTTAAACAACGTCCCGTACTTCTTAGCGATTTTAACACAGTACCCGGCAAAAGAACGAGCGGAAAATTAGAATTTTCTTGTGCGCGTATTTTCACCGACCCCGATTTAGTTTTTTCACGACTTATACCGGATGTAAAATGCTGATTGTGCTAGATTCTCGTGCCGTCTATGTTTTCCGTTTATATGCACGAGTCGGAATAATGAATCGGTGAAAAACTGAAATCCTGTAGAACCCAGTTTATTTTTTTTCCACTTTTCTTCATTTTTCCCGCTCAAATAAATCACTGTCTCTGGAACGTGTTCTTGCACTTAGCCCCGTGAGAACAATGGAAAATAAGTAAAAGAATCGCGACCGAACTGTCCGAGCAATAATATCGATTTAATTAAATTGCAATTTTGTAAATTAATTATTTCGGATAGAATAAATTCAACGACGTAACAGGAATCAGAAAAATAAAACGATACGAAGGATTTCTTGGAGAAACTAAGTTCGCGGGGAAATTAATCAAGTAAAAATGACTTTTCGAACTGGGGCACTGCATTTAATTTACAGACGCGACTCCAGCAGGATAAAACATCGTTTTGTTAAAAGAATAAAATATCTGACCTTTCGACGCGAGAAGCGTGTTCGAATCGTTAGAAATTCCTGGAAACTTTTCACGAAGATTATCATTGATCGATATTCCTCGCCCCATTAACTTCACGGCGATAAATTAAATATCAACGAGTATTTCACTTTGCAATTACTTCGGCGGTGTTTCGGCGCCCGGGTAGTGAAAAATGTTGTTGGTGCTTCGAGAATATTATGTACACTTAAAATTCAGGGCTGGCGGATATTAACCGTGCAACTGCTTGCCCGTTTATTATATTTCGACTTGTAGGAAACGACCACACGGTAAATTGGGTTAGGTATTTTCCCGCGTTCCAAATATGTCGGTTTTACGAGTGGCGCAGCCATTCGCTTTGAAACTTTAAATCCACGAAACACGAGAACCAGCGAATCTGAAAAATTACACGGTGTTTTCTTTCGACGGTATCCGTCTGTGATTCGTATATCGGGAATAAATGATCTGTTAGAGTAATCTCTCGCGCGGCCAGAGATCGATAATACAGACCGCATTACTTTCCGAACGATATAAAAATACGAGACCTGTTAAAAATATGGAATTTTTTGCGAAATAGTCGCTGGAAAGTCACGACAATTAAACAGTTTCCAAACGGTGATTCGTGTAAAGAGAAGAGTTAATAAAATGGATAAAAAAGGAAAAGTTATGGAAGCGTGACTTCTAATAACGTTACAATAGAGTCGGATGAAACAGGCACAGAGCAGTGGGCGGAATTGAATGCGGACAAACGCAACAGCGAATTACCGGCATTGACGTTATAAAATGGGATTCCCTTGGCCGTCTCGACAGAAACATCTATGATATTATCATCGGTATTTCTCGTCTCTGTTTCTGGGTTAAATCGCGAAACATTTTTCATCCAACAAATTATCCCATCGTAGCCAGGATATCTCCCCGTCGGGAAAGGTATTTAAAATGTGAAAAGATTAAAGGTCGTTTCATAAAACCGTGTCATGTCCAAGCGAAAAATTTCATTTCTTCCTCCTCCGGAAGCGTTGAATCGATTTTCTTCCCTTTTCACCCATTATCCGCGTAAGTGACGTTCATTCGATGCTCTCTGGACGTCGTTATCAAAGTCGCAGGGATAGGATATCTTATCGTATCATAGCTTACCGGATGGCTGGTGATATTTACTTAAACCACGTGAGAATCCTGCGATCGTATCCGTGTCCAGGCAAACATCCGAGAACCATGGAACACCGGGTTTCTCCTCCATGTCTCTCTCTTTCTCCCTTTCTCTCTCTCTTCTATCTTCTCTCCCGTTCTTTTTCATTCTCGCTTTGTTCTTTCCGTTCGGAGAGTGTCACGAGATGAGATGGACACGAGGAAAGTAAAGTCTGTTTTCCGTGCGTCGGTATACGTTTGTACACGCCTACCCCGGGCGTTGTTTTTTGTCATGACAATTATACCCAAAAATTTTGAGCTATTCAAATCATCTGGGACGTTTTGGACGCGAAATCTGAAGCAGATTAAGATGCAGAAAGAATCAGATCGATATCTCAAAAATTACGAAAATGACGAGGGAAAAACGAAAATCGCCAATAATCAGCAATTTCTAACAGTTTTTTAATTGCCATTCGCTCAATTTTTGAGATAGCGACCTGAGACTTGTACCATTGTTTTAGTTAGGAAATTCTACGCCAGATCAATATATAATAGTTGTACTTTCCGAAAATTTAATTTTTCGCAAAAATCTGAAGGGGGTAGGTCAGGATTTTTTGCGATTTTCGTAAATCGCCCGCCATTTCCGTAATTTTTGAGCTATTAAAATGATCCTGGGCGTTTTGGAAGCAGAATCCGAAACCGAATAAGCCAGTGAAAGAATCATTTTAATATCTCAAAAATTGTGGAAATGGCAAGCGATTTACGAAAATCGCTAAAAATCCTGACCTACCCCCTTCAGATTTTTGCGAAAAATCAAAATTTCGAAAAGTACAACTATTATATATTGATCTGGCGTAGAATTTCCTAACTAAAACAATGGTATCAGTTTCAGATCGCTATCTTTAAAATTGAGCGAATGCCGAACGAAAAACTGCTTAAATTTGACGATTTTTCGCGATTCTCGTAATTCTTTCGTCATTTCCGTAATTTTTGAGCTATTAAAATGATCCAGGGCGTTTTGGACGCGGAATCCGAAGCCGAGTAAGACTGTGAAAGATTCAGGTCGATATCTAAAAAATTGTGGAAATGATGTAGGAATTACGAATATGGCGAAAAATCATCAAATTCAACCAGTTTTTTGATCGGGATTCGCCCAATTTTAAAGATAGCGATCTAAAACTGGTACCATTGTTTTAGTTAGGAAATTCTACGCCAGATCAATATATAATAGTTGTACTTTTCGAAAATTTAATTTTTCGCAAAAATCTGAAGGGGGTAGGTCAGGATTTTTTGCGATTTTCGTAAATCGCCCGCCATTTCCGTAATTTTTGAGCTATTAAAATGATCCTGGGCGTTTTGGAAGCGGAATCCGAAACCGAATAAGCCAGTGAAGGAATCATTTTGATATCTCAAAAATTGTGGAAATGGCAAGCGATTTACGAAAATCGCAAAAAATCCTGACCTACCCCCTTCAGATTTTTGCGAAAAATTAAATTTTCGAAAAGTACAACTATTATATATTGATCTGACGTAGAATTTCCTAACTTAAACAATGGTGCCAGTTTCAGATCGCTATCTCAAAAATTGAGCGAATGCCGATCAAAAAACGGCATTAATATCACGATTTTTTGAGCTATTAACCAGTTAAGTGTGTTATGAGCCGACTCATGTGCAGTGCAGTAACACTGAACCTTTGATTAGTCCGATTAGAAATATAATTGTCCATTTTATAAAATACAGTCGTTTTTTCGACCCATAATTTCAACACCGACACTTATTCTGTGTTTGACGACTATACCCGTCTTCGCTTGATTATCACAACACACGCTGGCGCGCGCTCTGCACAGAGATGGCCACACTTAACTGGTTAAAGCGACGCCATAGAAGGACCGTCGTAAACCCGATCGGGGGTTGAAGTAAATCATTTGCTTTACTAATCCCCGCTACGCGATACCGATTCCACACGTTTCTTACTGTCTCCGTCGATCCGTCGCCGTCGCAACTCGCGGAACTGTAAAAATCGCCAAGCCTGTGCTGGTTCGTACGTGCATACACTCTGTGTGCGGGGTTCCGCTCCGTTTCACCGTCGGACGGTGTCGGTAAGGCGACGGAAAACAAGTTTATGACGCGGAATGGGAATTGGTGTCTCGTAAAGCCAGCTTCGCCCAGCCAGTATCCCGAGACCTATCGAAATGATCCTTCGTCGTTTCGTGCGGTTGGCTAAAACGAGTCGGAAAATCGGTTTCGTGAAGGAGACGGCAAAGGAAGCGACGCTACTGGAAATTCGAAGGTCCCGGCCGTTTCGCGATTTTACCACCGCGAAACGCGCCACGGTTTGTCCTCGATTTCTCACCGCGTGAAACTGCTTCTGCTTCTGTCGCGCGACCACCGGAGGAAACCGTTTGTGAAAAGCCGCGAATGATAACGACACGGGATTACAACGGACCGAAGTGGATGCCGGGCAAACTTTTGCCAACGTTTAACTTATAGTTTCCTGTCCCGATCGGACTTTCCCTCGCTTTTCCCTACTTCCGCGGGAAAACGATTGGACGTTTCTTTCCTCGATGAGAAAGCTTTCGAAGGTCAACGCTCCTAGGGCTTACGAAGAAAGGAGGAAAGGGACCGCATTGATTTCGAGAATCGATCGCTAATAGAATCGACTTGCCAACGCTTTCCGCGGACGTTGATGAAACGCTGATCCAATTTACACGATTTTATATCCAACCTTTCAGCCCCGGTTATTATTGGCTAACCGGGCTGGCTCCCTGGTGCCTTTGCTTCCCGCGTGCTTTCAACTTTCACGAGAATTATCTTTATAGTAACTCGACGAGAAATTGCGGTCTTCCTCGGGAATATCGGCGATCGTACCTTTCTCTGCGGAACTTCTCGATCGATCTCGATGTCGAAAGTCGAACGCTGTCTCGGGTATTCGTTATTGCAGGTCCACGGTGTATCCAGCAAACAAACTGTTCGCGACTTGTTCGATCGCTTCGGGCTGGTCGTATCGATGTATTCGACCAAGGGAAAAGAAACGAGCCGGACCTTTGAAAGGGTTGCAATATCCCTCTTCCTCTACCCTACGTTATCTTTCCTTGTCGCATTCGCGCGGGGATGATGAATGCAGATTCCCCTTTTCTCTCTGCCTCTCCCTCTCCCTCTCGTCTCCGGGAACCCTCTGAAACCCCGAAGCAATCGCCGAAGCAATCCCCGGCTTCTTATTGATTGCCGCTCGACCAACTCGTGCGTGTAAGGCGCTTCGGGTACAAAGTACAGGCTTTTAAATCGTTTCGATGGAGAACGAACGCTACGGAAATTATACGGTCCACGATCATCTCTGACTCTTATTTTCTACTCGTTTCTTGCCGTCATCCACCGTCGACCGCGTTTTCCGCAGAAACGTCGGATAGGATCGTCGCGCGGTAAACTCGTCAACGACGAGGCGTAATCGTGACGCGACAGGTAGCGTCTGACGAAACAGGGTACACAAAGATACTTCGCTCAAAGGAGCCGTTATCGGAATTATCAATCCTTTCGCCGGGAAGGAGCGATAACTAAATTGCTCGACACTTTCAAGATATCCCCTCTTGCTTATCAACCTGCTCGTTAAACGTTCGTTAAATATTCACGGTGTCCTGGAGTCCAGGTTGGTCCTGTTTTTCGTCTCGTTCCCACCCGACCCTGCAAAGCGTATTCGAGCGATACCTGGAAACTTGTATAATAATTCATAACCAAGTACCGCGTTCCCGCTACTCAGTCCGACAACTCTGGTAAGTAGCTTTCAGCGGGATTATATCGCTCCACGTGACTCCTGACGGGTTGCGGAACGCGAAACAGTCGCTGGTATCCGGTTGACTATCGAGCAATTGGTTACACGCACGAAAGATCGCGTTCGCGAATCGGTGGACTCGTTAGCGATCTTCGGTTGCACGCGAATACACCGGCCACTTGGCTTTGTCGCCCGACGTGCCCACGTGTGAATCCGTTTCGCTGCTCGTTACGGGCACGTTGCGACGAGTAAAATGCAAATCGATCCTCTATTCGAGCCAGTTCTTTATCCCTTTTTATTTTCTCGACTTATTTTCGGTGGAGCAACGAAACTCGAATATTTATCGGGCGGAATGAATAAGTTTTCGCGAAAGACTCCGGCCGTTTCGTGTAAATTTTCCAGGAATCCTTTGGGAAAGTTTCGCTCGCGGTGGTTTCGCGTGTAACCGCGAGAGGGTTAAACCCGGCAGAGAAACGAAGCCCCTTTGTGGCGGCAGAGGGGTCGGACAGGGTATCCGATACCGCGATTTCATATTTGCATGCTTGATAAAAGGAATGGTCGAATCACCGAGTCATTTGCAAGGGAACGCGTTAGAGTAGCTCCGGAACAAAGGTTTGATTATGCGATCAAAGCGCAGGAAGGAAGAAAGAGAAGCGGGGAAAAGACCTGCTTCTCCCTTCTCTCTCTTTCTCTCCCTCGCTCGCGGTATTTCCTCTCGCCTCTCTCATCGTCTGGGCCAATAGCTTTAGGCGTGTTGCTGAATTTTTTAACGAGTCGAAGTTTTAGTTATCCCATCCGGCCGTGGAGTGGAAGCCGCACGGAAATTAGCCTGTCTCTTTGTGCCTTGATTTGTGCCCGCGTGTGATCACCTTTTCTTAATCTCGAATCTCTTATTTCGCTATTCATTGTCTGGGGGATTACGATTCGTCGGATAAAGGGGAATCGTTCGCCACGGTATTATCGCCCGGGCCTGCGGGACGATTCACAAGGATTTTACGAGATAATTCGCAGCCGTTCGAATATATTTTTTGTTTTACCTCGCGGTCGGGGTAAAGTATATTTGTTTAACGTATCAGTCGTAGCCGAGCCAGACGGTACGCAGCTGGGCGACGAGGCGCTTTGTTCGTCGAGGAACCGCGTATTTGTGTGCGAACGATAGCAATTTGCGGCGAATGCGCCTTACAAGGCGTCGTAATTGAACGTGCAAAGGTGACACACTCGAAGTGTCGCGATTCCGGTGGTTTCCAACGGAATTCTGCCTCCCACCCCAGGCACACGCGACGCGACGCGACTCGATGCGATGCGATGCGATGCGACGCGTTCAGCAGAAACCGTCACGAAGCCTCTCAACAATCTTCCCGGCAGCAATCTCGGGCTTCCCATCGATTGTTGCTAAGTTTCCCCGTCGCTGTTCGCGCGAACGATTCCATTCACGGCGATACCGAACGCCTCGGTGACGTCGCGACGGTTCAGGAATCACGAGGTATTCCGCGTTAAAGTATTCATTAATACGCGCGCGCGCGATCGTTAGCGAACGTAATTAGAAGCGAATAGGTAGCGCACGAATAATAGCTACCTTATATATTCGCGGTAACGAAAAACGACGTCGAAATCGGAAGTAATTCGGTATGCGGCTTTAAAAATCGTCGCGTTAACGCGGCGAATCGTCGGACGTGTCAGCGACGGTTTGCGAAACACCGCTAAAATTCTCGTCCGTCGCAAAGTAAATTATAAAAACGGCAGAAACGGTGGGAATCACGGACACCGACTTTCCTCTACCTGACGCATGTCACGTTTTCTCGTCTGAAGGCGGGAAAAAACACATACACACGCACACGCGCGCACGTACATACACACATATGTGCGAGCGAAATTTGCACGATACATATTACGCTCACACGAACGAGCCGAGTGGGGAAAAAAGTGCGCGAGAAGCACGTATAACAAAATGTAATTCTGGCAACGATGGTGTACATGGAGCACTCGTGGGAGTCGCAACGTTAAAACGAGATCAACGACAGGGCCCGAAACGCCGGGGTCGCGCAACCGCGACTGTAAAAATCCCTCGTTGTCGATAAAAATTGCTTTCTAACGAAGCTGAGTCCGAAAAACACGAGCGAACGCTCCAGTGCCCGGGGAATCGCTTTTTTTCCCTCTTTCCATTCCTACCAAACTCTCCCCTACTTCCCTGCATGTGTATTTGTTACTCCGCTTCCCTATAAATATGTCCCTCTCGGTGTTTTTCTCTTTCCACCGTGTTTTTTCTTCTTTCCCGATGATAACCCTTAGGCACGTACGCGCGTCGCTTTGTTTTCCTTTTTTTTTCACGGATGAATATTGTTCGGGAATTATTAGGACGTCAAGGGAAAAAAACAAGTGTTTTTCGCGACACCCAGAGAAATCGGGACGAAGGAAACAAGATTGACGACTCGCCGATGGCTGTTTTCTTCCGACGGCTTACACGTACACGCGTTGTTACACGTATATCGCGGGTCTGTGATTCGATGACGAACGATTCGAGTTCGTCGTCGTCTTCCCAGAGGATGGACCGGGAAAAAATGTTACCTCCGACGTTCCTCCGTTACGTGGCGATACGTGGAAAAGAGAGGAGAAATAAAACTGCGCGCATTACCACGGGAGACGTTTTGAAATTTGCCTTAGAATCTAGAATAAACGGTTGGTGAACACGGTTGACAGTTGGCCGGTTAGTGGACCCCTGCGAGCAATAAGGGCCCTTTACTATCCACGCCACGGCGGTGTCCACGGGAAAAAACGTGCGACGATAATCGACCAGCAAAATGTTGTTAAAATGAACCGTCGGAATTACGGACGAGACCCGCGGCTGGATTTGAAAAAAATCTTCGATATTCCTCGCGTGATTGTATTTCAAACGGATTCCGGTAAAATCCCGAAGCAAAATCTGGTCTGACTTTCCATCGATTCGTTCCCTGATCGTGATAAACCGAGTCGGTACTAACGGAATCGTTATGTGTGTCGTATTTCCCGATGGCTATGATTTCGTCCGAGTATTAGGTGGGGGCACTACAAACGTAATGATCGGCCCTGGGGACGAAGGGAGTCAATGGGTCCTCGTTTCTCCCCTGGCAGCCTCTGTCAGCCGGGATTACCTTTTTTGTCATTCCTGTCACGTGTGTCTCTCTTTTGGCCCTCCGCCCTTCTTTTTCTCCTCGAACCCACCGTCTCCGAGGCGAGTCTTTTTCCCGACCGGCAGATCAATATTCGATTAATTCCAGACCGAAAGCAGGAATACTTGCCGCTAACGTGATAAGCGGATTGACGAGACGTCGAATAATTTGGCGAACGGGAGATTTGTCTCGTACTTGTACCGCTTTTAGCTGGCAGACTGACAATGAGTTCTCCCCGGACTTTAATAATAATAATCATAATAATAATAACGCTACGTCGGGGCGAGGATATCTACCGGGGCGAAATATATTCAAATTTTATTGTACGCAATGGCAAACGATTTACCGGGACGGAATTTACGATATCCCGTGACACGTTTAGAAAGTTGACGGGTGTAAGAGGCATTTAGACTGTCTTTTGCTTTTATTCGCCCTTATCCGGTCACCTTTTTCCCTCTTTTCCTGGTTACCCCTTTCTACGTAGTAGCTCGTAGTTGGCGAGCGGAAAAGTTTCTTTTCAACGTGGACGGATACCTGATCAATTTCTCCTGGACTGCACGCGCACTCAGCCACATACATATACACATCCACACGGATGTATACGTACGTGTACATACACGAGCGGTGTTAAAGTCATTTCGACCGACCGAAAGTTTCGATTCTATCACAATGGTGGGTCGTGACTGCGAGCGAAAAGATCGACGAGCCTGCGAGCACGATAACGTCTTCTGAAAAATAATATTTCCGGTCCGACATCGAAGAAATAGAAGGAAAGAAAATTACTGGTTGTATCATAGGGGATGTCGTGGTCCACGGTGCAACGGGGAAATGATTTTTACGGGAAACGATATCCAATAACGTCAGGTCGGAGAACTTAGAATAACTATATTGGCAGGTATTTCAGTCCGCAGCGACCACGCCGGCAATTTAATAGGCGCGTAATTAACACGCGGAACGCATCCAGAATGCATTCCACCATTAATGAACGGAATTGAGGAAGATTAAACAAAATTCGGTTGAGTTATCACGTATTTCGGCGTGGTAATCGAAAATGCCTTCGCTCGTTCCAACTTAAAAAGCTTGTGTCACGTCCGTACGCGTACGTACACCGTAAGTTGGTTCGAAAAACGTTAATAAATAGCCGGTAAAAATCTCGTTTAAACGGAATGAATACGATGTATCATTTATCCGACGGAAGTTCATAGTCAACGCGGAAACGTTTCATAGAGTTCGCGTGGAAAAGGGTTGAAGCGAAACGATCGACTTTCGATGGGAAATCATTTCTCAATCCTTTTGCTCTATTTTCGCAATGCCAGAGACAGCGAAGCTCGCGCCGGAATATCATAAAAGCGCTATTAGCGAATCTGACGCGATCTGCTATGCAGATTAATCGTATTCTCTGACCCGCCTTGCACCGTCGCCGAAGAATATCGCCGGGGGGATATTAGGTATGCACGCAGCGACGCCGCGACGCCGCGACCATAAATCAATTTGTATCCCGTGCCCCGTAATGTGTTCATAATTCATGCTTAGCCTAACACGGCTATACGTAAGCGGTGAAAAATTAATGCATCGAGAATAGCCGAAGTTATTCCGCCTTGTTATCGGAAACCTATTGGCCAGCTTGTCTAGAACGGTCGGACGTCGAACTTTTTATCTCACTTGGATCGGCCACGATATATCGTTTCTACGTGAACAACGTGCACACGATTCTAACGGTAGCTAATATCTCTCGTAGATTCACGATAACGATAGTTTATTCAATTCCACGCTCGATCCGTTTCCCGTTCAAATTTCCACGTTGATAACGGCCACGTGAACAAAAAGAGAGAGAGAGAGAGAGAGAGAAAAAAAACGGAAAAGAACAAAAGATCGTACTTTGGGTAAATCAAATTGTTCGTTGAAATAACGGATTTCGACCGGGAAACTCATTGGCTGGGTTAAGAAATTATGTATAGGATAGGCGAACAGATCATCGGTGGCACACGTTCGTCGCGATTCGGTGTTCATTTAGCCCGTGCCGGTTCCCATAGGAATTTAGAATAACGAGCTGGATACGCGTGCTGGATTTCACAGGGTGTATACTCTCATAATAATGGAGTTTATTCATTGTATCCCGTCTTACTCCGTATCGGTAACCATAACTGCGTTGCAATTATTTACTCGTTAAAAACATGAAAGCATAATATGTCATTTGTTTGACTTTTATTAGTTTAAATCGTTAACGCGGCGTTTAACAGCGACGCGAGAGCTATTTTCATGGTCTTAAGTGTCGAAGTGGAACGGGTACATGCATTATTGATGTAACGTATAATTGGAGAGATAGTAAATTTCGTATCTAATTGATGTTCGGCGCGTGCTCCAATATATTCCATTTAGTATAGATGTAAAACCGTTTGTTTTAACTCTCCCGGTGTGTAATAAATTGCGCTGTCCCATTCTTTTGGAATTATGATGAATTTGACAGCGGAAGGCCAGTTTATGCGACGCTGTCGACAGTTTTATAAATTCCCGTGCGGTAAATTTACGCGAACGGCGACGCGTCGATGTGCGTTCTTACCCTGCTTGTAATTGTCACGGCCGCTAGATACATATTTCCAAATTTAACGGGGAAATTTACCGTTTACCCCGGCGTGAATGAAAAAAAAATTAAGCTTGTCACTCGCCGGACGTGTCGCGTGTGGTTTATCGTTGTCGCAGTCGCGCCGAAATGATTTCGCGCCGCGAATAATCGGCGAATTCTTCTATCGTCGGCAACAAAGAACATCGGTAACGGATTTTGTGTTCGGGAAAATCATCGTACCGTGTCGATTGTCCAGTAAATTGCATTTTCGGGGAAAGCGCCATTAATCTCCACGCGTGACACCGATTCCCGCGGGTCTGCCCGTCGTTCTGCATTTCGATTCCCGTGTTTCTCATACGTGTCCGCTTTGTTTTCGGCGAGGAACGATAGACGCGGCCGTTTTCATAACTTCCTTTTTTACAAAACAAAACAAAACACAACAAAAAAGAAGGAACATCGAACAGTTTCCTCCTGTCGCCCGTGGGAATGTCTTTCGGACGTGGATTCTGCCACGCCGATGATAAAACGTGTCACGTGCTTTCATTAATTCCATTAGCCATCATTTGTCTTGCTTAATATTTTATGAAATCTTCGATATTCGTCACGTTCGTTAATATCCTCCCGTTTTCTCTCTCTCTCTCTCTCGCGTGCCACGTGTGTCTTAATATTTCCGACTTATCGATACACCCGCGACACTCGAACAATATTTATCCTCGTTCCTGAAACAGCTCTTCAATTTTTCATGATTCCCGGCGTAAAAGGTCGGCCGGCTTCTAATTAGGTCCAACCCTCCCGACAGGTGATTTACGAAGGTATAAAGCATCCGTAAGAGCCGCATGTATCAGCGGCCGACACACGTCAATGCAGAACCTGGAAATATTACAACGCGCGACGCGCGGAAAACCGAAGGAATTTGCGCGCATTCGCATTTCTGCATTTTCGTGGGATATGGGGCGTGTAAAAGGGTGTCCCATTAGTCGGGGGTAAAAGTCGAAACTCTCGATAACGAACAAACGTATTTTGCTTGTTCTTTTTACCGAATGTGGCTCGCGGATTCGCAAGTAAATATTGGCGGACTCTATCGATATGTTGTAATAAATTATGGCATCTATTTTATTTCTGAAAGACTAACATAATTGTGAGAGTAAAAAGGATTTTATTGATTCCCGTTTTATGTACAGCGGGCACGTCGACGAAGTACGTTCCATATTGATTAGATATTTTATAGTAATTAGCAAACAGCAAATTGTTTCAATTCATTTCGATAAAGTTTATATTATTGGAAGCTGTAATTCAGTCACCCCGTGGAAATTACATGCGAAATTTAACTTGTTTGTTGATAACGCAATCGATTCTTCGATATATTCTTTCGTACGAAATTACATTATAAATTAAATGAGAATACACATCGTCGAGAAACGTTCCATAGGATTTTATTCGTTATTACGTTCGATCGTTCTTCGCGATGCCTCTACGAAAAAAGTTGTACGATTTGCGCTACGTCAAACAAGCTTACTTCTCGAGGACTACAATTTCAGCGAAACGTGATATACGACGAACGAGGATACAACTCCGGACTTTCTAGACTTTCTGTAGATTTAATACAAAAATAACGCGAAATATTTTCACGCGTCTTCGCAGCCGAGAACGAAATATCTCCCGGCGACGAGACATCTTTGATTAAAGTCAAGAATTCGTTCTTTCCACGTTCAAACGAGAGCCGCGAGATCGTGTAAACAAATGAAACGTGCGTCTGTCAGCGCTCACTTGATGTAACGCATCTCCCAAGGCAAGGAATACCAATTATCTCGAAGTCACAGGGCAAAAGATAACGAGCAGCTTGAAAAACAAGAAATTGTTTCCTTCGGAAGGAAGAGAACCCGTTTGTCGAGCGGTGGACGAGAGACAGAGGTGAACGATAGCGAGAAAACCACGCTGGGATGTAAGATACGGGGAGGGGGAGCAACAGAGGAATGGAGGGGGGAGAGAGAGAGAAAGGGAGAGAGAGAGAGGAATTAAGCATTCTTGTATTTCGCGGTCCGTTGCGCGATGCAATTCACTGCGGCGGCGGCGGTGGCGTCGGTGGCGTCGGTGGCGTCGGCGGCGGAGCTTGAAAGTTGTTATCGCAACAATTTACGTACTACTGTAATTTTCAACGCATTTGCATCGCCGCCAGACTCGACTACGAATCTTCCAGCGAGCGGCTCCGCGAACTTTACCACTTATTACCGGCTTATATTCCCCTGATTAACCGTTTAAAACGCGATTCTTTATTTTCCCCGATAAAATATACAGCGTCTCTGCTATTTGCGGTCGTTACCGTGCATGATAGCGCCGGGTAATGGTACGACGAATATAACGCGAGACTTAAGAAGTCGAAAAGTCCACGGGCATGTTTTCAGATCGGCCGCGAATTATTTTACCATCGGAACGGGACGTAAAGCTCGGGTTCGAAAGTATCCACGCGAAGCGGACCTGTCGCAGTTTACGACGCGAGAGTTTCTTTAATGGGAGAACCAATTCGTGGCAGACTGCAACTGCATCCACGCTGCAGCTGGCTTACGCGGTTCTTAGCCAGCTAAGTGCCTTTTAATTTCCTCCGTTCTTCCGCGTTTATCGCCCCCCGTAACGCTTAACAGTCCTCTCCTTGTATATGAATTGCTCGCGACATTCGTGTATCCCTCGTTATTTATGACGTAGTTATAATTTTTTATGAATAAAAAAAAAAGAACGACCGAGCAATTTGCTTAAAGAAAATGCAAGTACCGGATTTCACCGCGGTGGTATTATCTTATTTATTCTTGGTTTTATGAGATTGCGGAACGAAGTTTCGAAGTAGGTCGGACTTTCGGTTTACCTCTACCACTTGCTACCGGGGCTCGCAGTAGCTTTAGTCATTCTTTAGCAGCCTACGGCTAAAGAGATGTTTACTTACGAACGCTACTGTTGCACTAGTACTGTTCATCGTTTAGAAATTGAGATACCAAGGAAATCGTACGTCAGCTTCCTTTGTGTATACCTCGAACATGCCCGTGATATACGCAGGGTCTCGGAAACACGTGGAACTGTCGATATCACGGGGAAAAAAATCCTATAGAATCTTTCGATATGCCCAAACCTCGTACAATAGATTGCCACATTTATCATACATCCTCGCGTTTTTCCTTCGAGATGGTACAGAAAAAAAAAAACACGTGTCTCGTTAGCTGTCGCATAATCGGTTTGTCAACAACAGAACCGTGAGAAAGTTTAACGACAGCAAAAACCTGTCGATCGATACACGTGTAGGTGTCTCGTAGACGCGTAAAAGTAAGCGTAAGCAAGGGTCCAATCCATTCTATTCGCTACAACGGTAAAGGAATGGGACGGTGGAGAGGGGGGTGAGGTTAAGAATTTTTCTGGCGCATGTAGGATTAATGAAACGGAACGATCACGGTGGAACGTCATTACGGCAGTCAATATTTGATCGCTGCTCGTCGGAGCGAGTCGACGACGAAAAGGAAAGGAAAAAGAAGGGAAAATGGAGCGGGAAAGGAAAGGAAATCTTTTTCCCCGGGCGCACAACAATGGCATCGGGATTCTCCGATGCCGGTACCAAAGTAACGCGCGTCTTTACTCGCGAAATACGACTTGTACGTGCGAGAATCCCGTCTGGCTGGCTGTCAGCCCGAAATTGATCGATAATACGCAGTGCCTGGTGCCCTGTCGCGGCACATGATCACAAGTACACGTACATACATGTATATATATGTATGTATGTATGTATACACGCGCGTTTCAGCCTCTGGACCTACCCAGTGAAACGTCGTGGTCGAGCTACAATTCCATTACTCGCGTTTCACTACCGTTCGTCCGCAATCGCGTTTCCAGTTCCTCGCCTCGTATTCCACGCTTCCTTCCATTCCGTTCGCTCGCCCACCTCTTCTTTTTTTTTCTTTTTCCGTGCTGTTCGTCTTGGTCTTCCCGATCTATCGAGTCACCTACTCATATAGAATTCGACGATTTCGCAGCGAGGTCGGTGTTAATAGATCACCCGTTATCCGGTGTCGTCGTCGTCGTCGTCGTCGTCGTCGTGGTAATTTTCACCGGTGAAACAAAATTGAAACGAAGTCGAATTCGCTAATTTACCCGTGAAACCGTGTACCCTTTCGACGTTCCGTTTAATCGAATGCACCGTCCCGACGCGGACGTCGAAAGAGCGATAAGCACCTGCCGGTAAATTCATTCTCATCGCGAGCCGACCGCGCCGGGATACTTTTTTTCGCGAGCGTCCGGAATAATTGTTCGCGTAGACCGTACCAGCTACGCGATTCCCGTAATACAGATCTTGTCTGGTCCCCTACGCTCGTCCGTTTCGAATTAAATTTCCTACGGTCCATCGGGGAAGAAAAAAAAAAAAGAACGCGGAGCGGACCAAACATGCATGGGAATATAATAGAGGGAAATTTCCACGGTGTAGAACCGTTGCCCGTATCGTTCTTAATTGATAGCTAGCAGACGAACGTAGTAGTATCGGCTCGCCGGACCGTGAATCTGCTTATAATCCGATTTCCCCCGGGTAAGCTGTCTGCGAGCGTACACAAGCGAATCTGGAAAGTAAACTTCGTACTGTGATCCGCGTACGTCGCGGTGTAAATGTTTGGCTTGCTCGGCAAGTCACCGGGAGTCGAATCGGAATGACAGACCCCGGCCCGTTAGCCTGACGTGTTCGGACACCCGTGGTCCCCGGTGATTTCGAATTCATCCCGACAAATGAATTTCCCGGCGAATATCGAATTGCCTTTGGAAACCGGTTACCGATGGCTACGATACCGTATCGTCGGGGCACCGAATGTTTTATTTTTCGAACGTTCGACAAGAGTGTTACGCAACGTAACACCGTAATACTCGTTTCACCGGAGCGTCATCCTCTCGTTCCTTACGCAACTGCGACGGTCTTTTCATTACGCAACGAATTATCGTGTCGTCGACTAACACCCCTTGCTCGACGAAAAGCACGTACATCCCCGTACACAAAACCGGACCGCGCGTGATCGACGTGTTGTTCGTGTTGTTTCGACGTTTTTCCATCACGTACGACAAATCTGGGACTGTAAAACGATTCGATAACAGGCAATTATCGGGCGAGCAAGTCGCCGGAATTAGATTGTATAAATTCACGATCGTGCCCCGCCGGCTGAATATTCTTTTCGAATATTCTCTGGAGGAAACTAACGCCCTCCACCCCCCGTATCGACAGTCGCGATGGTAGAGTGAAAACAAATCGTCCAGAGAATGAGATATCTTTCCAGTTTTCGCTCCGATGAATATTCCCCGAATAAAAAAGACTAAAAAAGGAATACGTGCCCATCGTCCGAACCGTATCTTTGACGTTAGACCGCTCGAAAATTCGTAAATCAAGAAAACCCAAGCTCTACCGGAATTCCATATGTACGTGTATGTATCCCCGTCCGACACACGTACCGGGTGTTTCTATAAAAATCTACCTTGACATTTTTTCACCCGGATTCAAAACTTCCAGGCTTGTATTTCACGGCGATAATATCGTTCGTCTACTTTGTAAACGTAACATCCTCGAGATAACGTTTTCGCGAACGAACGTGTAACCTTAGACAAAAAAAAAAGAAACCTCTGACGAGTGCCGAGCCTTTCGAGCCACTCTGTATAGTCGTATAAGTGGTTTTAGGAGAAGTAAGGACAAAGAGCTGGCTATTTTCCATGCGGGACAGGTATAAGAGGGTCTGCTGGCGAGACGGTTAACCCCTGAATTTAGTATAAAAGAGCGTTTCTTGCGTGTAGCGGCGCGTACGTGGCTGGTCTTATTCGTTATATACAGTTACGGGGTTAAAGGTGAGCCGGTGGCCAGTTAGATATATTGCGCGGGTGTTGAGTTTCCACCGGCGCCGGCAGATAACGGTAATCTGAGAGGCTTCGAGTCCAACTACGGTGTCGGGAAAATTGAAAGAGTTCTCCGTCTCTTTTTCTCGACGAAGGAAAAAAAAATACAGAAGAAAGGGAGAGAACCGAAGAACCGGCGAACCGAGTTCGATCGACGATACGAAAACCCCCCTCCCGCTCCCTTGATTACCTTAATCCACCGCGATACGTATCTGCCGGTAATTTTATTGCTATCACTCGACAAAACGTGATTAATGTTTCCATCGGTTTGCTCGTTTCGTCGGAATTCTGTTCAATTAGATTCCCGCACATTCCCGAGTCGGCCGGGATAACTCGATTGGTCTTTTTAATTTAATTCCGAGGCACGAGAATGTATTTTTAATTAGAACGCCGTTCGATCCACATCATTTTTACGATCGTTCTTTATATTTCGTATTCCAGCTTCCTTACGTATAGAGAGTGACAGAAACTGTGTAAGTTTTTCGGACGTGTATTAATTGGATTGTTGGGTAAAACGTTATTACGAAAGTAACGAGGATGTAACCGAATTTTGGCGAATATGAGATTATTATCCGGCTGGAACTTGAAAATCCTGTCGTATCGTAAAAACTAAAAGGGCTCGTAAATTTGTTACATTTCCAGTCGAAAGTTTGCGTAGCAAATAAATCATAAGAATAACCCTTCGCGTTTTCCATTAATCTTGATTGCGACGGTGGCGTCTACTCGATCCGTTTTACATGTACCATTCACGCCGGTAGAACGTCTTTTCCGTTGGAATAACTTTTACAGCGAAAGTTTGCGCTTCGTTCGAAAACGACGTCGTTGCTGCTGCGAACGGGATTTTTTTCCAAAGAATTTCGTTGAATTTTTTATAGCGTAACGCACAACGAATATTTTGTAAATCCGCGGTTCTTTTGGCACTCGACGAATCCCGCGCTCCGTCCATACATTTCCGTGTAATGGTTTCACGGTAGTGCTTTCAGCCGATGATTTGAATGTTATCCGATTTAGTGAATTCGATGGCTTTAACACCGTTGGTTTATTCCATTGAGACACTGCATTATTGGAACCGCTTTGCCACGTCGAAACATTCGCACGAATTCTACCGTCCCATGTAATACGGAAAATATGTATTTTTTCTCGTTTCAAAGCCATATTTGCTAATACCGTTTCGGCAAATATGTCCCGCGATATGGAAATAACGGGGAAAAATACAGGGAACGTAGAAATTGATGACCAACTTTTAACAAATCCGTAGAATAATACGTCGCGATACGTCCGCCGAGAAATTGCCACTATCGACGTTGTTTCTGACGGTGGAAAGAAACGTACAAAAGGCGGCCGTATAAAAGGAACGTTTAGCGGAGCGACAATTGGGAATAGGTCGTGATAGAGCCCCGTCACGTATCGTCGTTTTGAAACAATGACCTTCTAGCGGCTCCCTTTGGAGGAGATCGGATACCGTCAGCGTGCTGGATGTATTTATTTGCCGGGTTTGCGGGAAACCCTTAAGGGCTGCTTTTATTGCTGACCGCTCTCTCTCTCTCTCTCTCTCTCTCTCCCTTCCTCGTTCTTTCTTCCCCCCTGTTTCTCTCAGTCTCCATCTCTCGTTTTCCAAGCTTTATTCCTCCTACGTGCCACAAAGCTGGGCTTCAGATACGGTCTCTAAGAAGCGAGCATTTCCTTCAGACTCCATCTTCGCCTTGCGGAATAGCTACATAAAAGTGTACCGACCCGCTATCGTGTCTGACGATCAACGTGTTCGCCGAAAGATTATCTCGAACCATGCTACATTTATTACTACGCCGCTCGTAAATGAAGTCTCCGATATATGGACGAAAGAGTTTTAGAACTTCCACCGACAATGCGTTTATCCGAAACGACACCTAGAGACCTGCGGGATCAGAGTGAATCGAGTCGATCGGAACTTTTCTTTGCTTTTTTTTTCCCTATCTTTTTGTTTTTGCGACAGGGAGGGTCGTAACATTTTCATCTTGTCATTGTCGTTGCTTCGTCTATACGGTCCCATTACCAGCTACTGTCCGTACGGGGGGGTATGGTATAGATGAGAATTCCGTAGCTAGAAAGGAGGCGGCGAAAGCCAGAGAAAAAACCGATTCGCTGATTTCCGTGTCCATTATAGTCGAGAAGAGTGACAGGTATTGATCACAGCGGGCGAATGCCAGTGTCCGATCGGTTTTGGTGTTCATTGTTGACGGAACAAAAGCCGGAACGATTCATGGGCGGACAAATGTCGGCGGTAGCGGACGCGAAAATCGTGACTTTCTGCTTCCGGCCGTACTTTTTCACAGGGACCGACAAACAGGCGTTATCGTCTCTACAGGGAAATCCAGCGAGCTTCGCGACTTCCTATCGAAAAGCTACGTAGATGTACGAGTACCGGGATTGTACACGCAACGCGTGCGAATCAATGTTGCAAACCGAATCTAACGGTTATGCCTCTTTGTTCCAATCATTTTCGAACGAGGACACCTTCTAGCCCATTCCGATACTCATTTTTCCAGATACTCGAACTCTAGGTACAATGGAAACTGTTGTATAGTATTTCATTTACTTTGATAATCGAGCAAAGCAAAAATTTCGATTATACGTTTCGTCTGCTATTCTTCTCCAACGTTTCATATATTCACCCTTCGTAGTTCGTAACGCCGCGGTGTATTTTCTCATCGTACAGCATACGTGAGGGTGTGCCCAGCGTTTTTTATGCACGGTACGATACGTTCGCGAGCTATTTATATTGTAAGACGCCTGCTTATCTGGCAAAGAAGGACACGGGAATGGTCCCGCAGGGGTGCCGAGGTACGAACTGCATCGTCGATGTGTTTTTCACGTGTGCTGCTTCTTCACGGATGGGACCAACTTTCTTCGAATTTTCCCCGACGCGAAGGAAACCAGCAATCCCCAAGCTTCTTCCTTTCTTTCGGCACCCGTGATCTCTCCCTTTTTCTTTCGCGCGAAACTTTCGTGAATTTCTCGTCGCGCGGTCTCTCTACGAAAATAATTCCCATTGTCTTGCTCGGTTTTTCTGAAAGCCACGAGTCCGTTTCGCCGAAATAACGGAAGTTTGCGTTTGCCGCAAGCTCGGTCAATTAACTTCCACTGTACTTTTTATTCGCTACATAACACCGCTATCCATCGACGAATCTATCGATCGCGTAATCCCATTCTCTTTCCTCCCACTGTCCCGTATTTTTATACAACATCGAGTTTCGTAAACAACCGTCTTCGCCCGGACATTCAGAATTCTACAGTCGCCAGGTAAAAGGGTCGCGTGGCGTTTCAAGGATTTTCAAGACATTACCATAAATCAACAGATTTCTGCCCGCGATCTCTCGATGTTCCCAGTTCCCCTGCAACTGTTTAACTAATCAGTCGGCCAAATAACCGAGAAAGTCGGAACACGCCGCGTTTTGCCCTTTGACTGGAGAATTTTGATTCCCTCGATGGCGATGAACGAGCTACAAGTTGCGTACACGGTAATCTTCATAGAATTCGACTAATTAACGATACTGCCACCATTAACCATGATCCCCGGCGAAGCGTTTCCCTTAGCCGATGTCGCGCAGTTAAACACGCAGCCTCGATCAAAGGCGTCATCTATAATTGGACCGTTTTCCGTCCTACCGGAGTGCCACTAACCTCCGGTAGTTTCCTCTCTCGGTCTCATCTCCTGCTCGTGTTTCTCGATATCGATCCAACCACTCGACTCCCGGACTCGGACGTTGCTTACGATGCCCCTACACCCTTTGCCGTACTTGACATTACGAGACCAATAGCCCGTGATCGAGGTTATCCTTCGATAATACCGCCAGTTCGACCGTATTCATCCGGTAACCAGGAATAAGTGTAGAATCATTCTTTCCTCGTGCGAAGAGCACTCCGAGAGGTGGTTTTAGTTCGTACGGCTTGAAATATCTGCACTCTAGAGTGGACACGATTTTACCGAATTCGAATACCGGTATTTCTTTCGCTACCGATCGTTTTACGTCCGGCGCGGCAGAACGCACGCTCGTAGAATAATCGAAAGATCGTGAAATCGTTGCTCGAAAAGTATTCGTTACGAAGTAAAATTCCGGGAGAGAACCGCGGTGGATTTCTTCCGCGAGTGAAAATTAGATTCGAAAGAAAATACGAGTATAAGAATCCTCCGTGTAAAATGATATCGATATCAGCCCTGGTAACGTTCTACTTCTGTAATCCAACGCTCGACCGTGTTACAGAGTTCGCCTGTGTTTGTCTTTGTAAATCTGAAGTGTTGCTTACATTTGAATAGTTCATGAGCTTCCCGGGCAACGAGGCTTCGCACGACTTCATGGCGAAGCGTATACAAGAGGGGGCTGCTGCAGGAAACACCGCGAAACTCGACGAGAAAGAAAAAGAGATATGCTTGATACCTGTTTACTCGAGTTACCTGCTTTCGCGAGCGTTAAGAGCTTCCGACTCACCTTGGAGCATTGTATCAAGTTGTTTCAGAAATATAGCGATACGTAAATAGTCCGCGAATGACCTGGAAAGTGTTTACCCTCACTCGTCCTTCGAAGACTTTCACGTATTCTATTTTCAGCCTGTTTAGACGTATGTACGTTCGGTAATTTGAGAACGAAGCGCGTTGGGGCGTTATTATTAATTTCTTCTCTGTGCCGCACGTTTTTAATTAATCGAAGGACTCTCTTTGCAATCGCGCGTTAGAGAGCATCGACGGACACAAAGTGAGTGCGAATGGAAATAATACAGATTCGCCGATAAACCTTCGGTGTTCGGTGTTGAGTGGCTGCTCTCAATTCGTCAGATTATGCAGCTTCGATTTTTCGCATCCGGTTAGGAGAGCGTTATCGAGGCACCTGATTTAAAAACTGGGTCAAAATGAATCGTCGATGCGACCCGCGGAGGTGTCGAGCGAAATCTTAGGTTGATTTCACACCGAGTCAAGTCCAGCCGTGGCAAACAAACTTCGCTGCGACGAGAATTCCCGACATCGTCGACGGGGGCTGGTGTTTGATATACCTGTTCAAATACACGAACGAAGTGCAAAGAAACGCCGGCGATCCGCGAACAATGAATTAACAAGTTTGGAAAAATGAATCGCGCCGGATGGAACATCGATTATTTGAACGCTCTATCATTCGTATACTCTGTTAATCGAACCACTGTTAGCATTCTATTACCCTTTTTTTTTTGCTACAATATTTACCCTGGAAGCTCGGCTAATCAAACATTCGTTAACGGTATCGCAGAGACTACACCTAGAACGTAGTCACGGTCGATATCCCATGTGTCAAGTGCGATTACAACCTGTCTTTTATACATCGTAACCATATTTACCCGTTCCTAACCTACCGACTCGAATTTTCACTCGGGCTTATCTGTGATACATAAAAAAAAAAAACGAGAACGTAATCCGCGTCGTTACCAAGTAAATCCAAACGTTATGAAGCATGTTTCCCGGATAATCAGTCTTTTAGCCGGGCAACCGTTATGCAAGACACGCCTGAGATTACCCAAGCATCCCTGCTTAATAATCTGCTCGTCCGTTGCTTAACGCTAGAATTCGAGTAGTCTGTACACGCTGTTCGGCCGCTTGTTCCCCTAACATCGCCGGGATCATGGCGGAGATGAGCATGTTCGGGGTGTCAAACGCATGGCTCCACTACACTCCTCACATACGGACCCTGTGTACGTTTACGTGACGAGTTCGCCGCTTGTACTTGACTGTCTGTGAAATTACATAGGTTCAAGTAACCAGATACAGGGGAGAGAATGCATACGGGGGATGAAAACTGGACGGGGATGATTTTTACGCGTCGTGAACTTTAAAGGGATGTCGACACTTGTGTGGAGTAACACGTAACTCGGAGGAAATATCGTTTGGCATTTGTTCTTTTTTGAGAGAGAGAGGAATCGAAGGAGATTTAATCAATGGGATCATTCAGAAACACGCTAGTCGAGTTACATGCTAAGCAGAAATAATGTGGTGGGCGGTTTTGCGACGGTGGTGTATAAATTACAAAAGACAATGGGCAATATTTATCGAGTGTGCCGCACTCGGTAGACACGACGATAAAATATCGAAATTATTGTAGCTGTAAATGTCATTCGCAGCGCAACAGATTGTCGCTTCGCCGGCGCTGGTTTCGCATTATCCCCGGCCAGTTGTCTCGTTATTTTCTGACGTTAACGGATAATGCCTGGGCGTTGATTAGAAAGACCACGTTTATCGGCCCCCAGGCGACCGTTAGACACCCCATTGATTCCACGGGGTTACTCTATTACGCTAGTCAACCCGTGCCATGGTTACAATGAAAAACACCGTGTCGTAAATTACGCCTGTAATCCGATACTTGCGGATAACCTTGATTTTATCTCCCCGATCGTACGACCCCGTTGAAAAGTCTCCGGTGATTCATGGGCAGCTGATTTGTAGGGACACCACCCGGTGTTTCGCGAAAGGTGTAACACGAAACCCCCTGTTCCGTGGACGAAGGGAAAGGGACGGATGGAAATTGGATTTTTGCGCCGCTAGAATTTCAGATTATTCGAAATATCGATTACAACCTTTTCCCGGAAGTTTCCCGGGCACCGACTTGTCGTTGGAAAATTGAAATTACCAGCAGCCGCGAGTCTCGGAAGGAAAGTCGAAGCTAAGCTGCTTGTCCCAGGCGATGGGAAAGTGTCATGGGGGACTTTGTTTCCGGCCGAAAAGTTGACGGCTTTTCCCTTCGAAGCGTGACCCTTCTGCCGTTGACACTTCGATAACAACTTATTTGTAGATTCTGCTCGTTGACGCAATCCATTAAACGGCTAATAACGTGCCGCTGGATCTCGGGTATTACAGATTTTTCGATGAAACTTGCGATATTCGTTCGTTCGCGCAGCTCTTATTTTCGCCGGCGATATTGCTAGACGTCGTCGAACAGAAACGTAAGACAGAATTTGTCGACACACACGGTCTTCGGCGAAACATTCGAGAAACGACGGAGAAGAAAAATTCCCCGGGATTATTCGGTAGAAAACAAACGAGGCTAGCCGAAGTCACGGGGAAATTTGCGGGGCTCGATTTTGTTTAAAAAGTGACAGGTAATTTTCGCTCGGGACTTAATTACATTTCAAGAACAAAAGACAACCTCTCCGAAGACGAAGCTCAGACGTTGGCTTATTATTCCATGAAATTTCTATGCATTCGCGTGGAAACGAACCGTCTGCCGCGCCGCCATCTGTCCAATTAGAATAGATTTCTATCGGCTGGTATCAATTAGTGTCAGAAAGTCCACAGATTTTGTATCTATTATTATACATGGAGAATGATTCGAATGGCAACGCCGGCTCCTCGCATTGTCGACATTGATGAATGCATAATGCTTGGTCGATGGCGAACGAACGATAGAAAAAACAGTAGCTGCATTCGATTCGTTGTCAAGGCTAATTGAACGATAACCAATTGGTATCGTGGAAATATTTTATACGTCAGAACCGTAGCTAAATATCTCGTCTCGGGTTTATCGAACTTATCGATAACGACTCGTTTATCTATTTATTTAATTAGCAAGGTCGCCTGGATGAGATTTTTTAATTAAACGCGTATTGAATAGATATCTCGGGCAGGGAGATATCTATAGAATTTCTACGACTACGGCCCTGGGAACGTGGACTTATATTGAAAGGTCTCCCCGTCTCTCGCACATTGTCCCGTATCCAGCCTACGGCTGCATCGTTCGCGATTTATTATGTTGCATCGTCTTTCTTCTCATTTAGCTCGGGAAATCGAATAGAGATTTTCATTTGCCGATACCGGTGTCCGGTAATAACGCCGCGCGGACCCAGCGTCCTTTATTATTGATTGAAAATTGGAATTGTTTGGAAATCACCCTGAGGTTTCGCGTCGACCGCCTGCGATTTTTCGATCGATTTTCGTTTTTATCCTTTTTCCGAGATTCTTTGTACGGCGACGAATTTTCAACAGAATGTGTTTTAACGGACGGGAACAAAAGCACCGGCTCGCCCCTGTTTTCTTTTCCGCCGTTTCGAAACGACTACCACTCGGTTTCTATTAATCCTTTGTGCCATGATCCATAGTTGAAACTGTGCCCGCCGAGTGTGTCATCGCGTTTTACCAGGACTGTTGAACTCTATGGGACGAACTTGTATCCGATTCGCCCGGTGAAATAGAACGTTACGCGTTTCCAGAAATAGTTCACCGTCGACGGAAGTTATCGCTGGAAATCGGTCGGCCGGTTAATTTCGTTTCGGAAGTCGAGATTTCGATTTTGAAGAATGGGAATAGGGACCCGGAACGATATCATCGAGATATTGAAGGTATCGTTGTCACGCCCGGCTCGCTGCGAGGATCAATTTAATTCGGAACGTATCAATGTCTGGTGGGCAAAAGAATTAAGTAACTTCGGGCGAAACATGTCGCGTAACCGCGGAATACAAATGGTTGTTGTGTCGCGGCGATGCCAGCTCGGAAAATGAAACGTCAGAGTCTTCCAGGGACAATTTCTCCACGTCCAAATCGGTCGACATGTTCGACAGTAATCTCAGCCAGCTTTGCGTGCAGGTTTTTCTCCTCTCCATCTCTGCCTCTCTCTCTCTCTCTCTTCCCCCTTCCACCTTCGATCCAGCCTGTTCGGCCTCTTTGTACGTTCGCCTTATGATGTGACCAATCCGGAGGAAATCGCGTTTCTTCGGGGAAAGCTTCTTCCCGTCGATCACTCGCCGGTCGATTATCAATAGAAATTCGGAAATTCGTGGAACGAAGTTCTTCCGGTGAAATGCTTTCGTCCCGACGACATTTTACGAACTGCATACATCTTCGACGTGTTTCAATTCGATATGTAAGCACTCGCGGCGAGCACCTGAAAGTAATCAACTTTTTTTAAAGCTACGAATCCCCCCTTCCCCCTCCTTGAGGTCCGCAAAACGCCCGTGGAATACACAAAGTGCTCCTTAAGTCGTAATAAAAGGTAAAAGTGAACGATTCCTTCGGTTCAAAGGGAATTTTACAGAATGCGTTCCCTACGAGAAAGACATTCGTCGTTTAATTATTCACCGTGAGATTTCGCTGTAAAATTGATGCGGTACACCATCCCCGACGTCGGTACATCCACGTACTTACCCACCACCGTGATATTCGTACACTTTGCCGATTCGACGCCGTCCTAGATCCCCGATTACTCTTTCCCCGTTACTTTTACACCCACGCACGAATTATTTCGTTTCTTATTTCCACAGAGACGTTCGGCGAACATTTCCCTACTGGAACGGATTTCCCAAGCGAATCCGCGAGACAAAACATCTTTTTCTAATGCGCTTAACCATTTTTCTATGCTGCTGTCTTTCATTGCGAAATCTGAGGCTGGTCCTCGTCCCTTGGAAAAATGTCCAGTCGCAGCGGATTAACATGGCGGACACTGGCAGGGATTTACTCGTTTCGGCACAGTGAATGGAGTCGATATTATCCGCGGCGGCATTGTGCGCCCGTGTGGCCGAGCTAGCCTGCCGGAAGTAGGCTGCCTTTCCGTCGGGAAACGGAAACCAGAAAGCGCAAATCCGCCGAAACAGAACCGATCGCCGGACCGATTCGCAACCGAGTCGACTGGAGCGCGAAAAGTTCCGGATACCAGGAGGGGAGGGGATGATTTTCAAAGGACCAAACGAACGATAATATAGAAAGAAGCGTCCCTTTTTTATCAGAGTTCCGGTGAATCGATCAAAAACCACCCGGCTCAAGTTGGATCGAATATTCGATGTTGTTCACTTTTGGAACTCGTAACATTTGTCGACGGGATGTTTTTGAAACTCGTTAACCATTCTCGGGTAGAATAAATGAAATACGGTTTCTACCAACGCGATAGTTTCTCTCGTTCTACCCTGCATCTCATTTTGACACACTTTTCCGTGCGGTTCGTTAAAAAATAGTTTAGGAAAGTCGTTAGGTTTGTGCCACGGCGTAGACCCGTTGCGCGGAATGAAATTTGTTAATTGGGAATTGTACGTCAGCGGAATAATCGCGTGTTTGAAATGTTTCAGCGGCAGCGAGTATAGAGACCCTTCTACAGAAGCTACGTTCTTTGCCGCGTACAATGAAAATCCGAGTTTAGTGGAACGTAGACTCACGGCAGAGAGGAGAGAGAAGAGAGAGAGAGAGAGAGTCGTCGATCCGCAATCGATGAGAGGCTTCCTTCCTCCCCGACCTTATTCGAACCTCAAATATACGACGCCATATTTTAGCCCTGGTCCAGAGTCGTTTTACATTTCGTATGCATGTGCTGTGTTATACTCCTCGGGGGAGGGGCCGGGAGGGGTTGAGGGGTGGTTGACGGAAAACGAAGACGTGAGGGGTGGAAAAACGGGAGCAGACAGGATGCCCCGCAAAGCAAAGGGGGGTATAGAGTTTTCGACCCGTCGACTTTCACGCTGCATTCAAATTGTATTTCCCGTACGACGAAATAAGTTTCCATCGGCATTCGATTTTCTATACCAGCTACCCCTCGAACCTAATAAATTGGTAACAGCATCGCTGGCAATCGGTCACGATCGGCGGAGCCCGATTTGAAAAAAAAAAAATATATACAAATTCACTCTAGGCACTTTCGAAACCACTCGAATACTTTCCCCGTTAAATTGGCAACAATCGTCGCGCGCTCCAAGTACACTTCCATCCCGTTCACCTTTCGAAGATCCACTAACGCTAACGATCCGATTTTCCCCGAGTTGTTTTTCATCCACTGTCCCGATGAAGTTCGGTTGCCTCGAGGAAAGGTTCGCGTCACCCACGAGGGACAAGCACGATTATTGTTCATCGGCCGTGAACGTTCGATAGAAGGGTGCGGAGGGGGATGGGGGGAGGGTCGAATATCTCCTTCCAAAGGGGGGGGGGGTGCGGCGAAACGTCAACGCGACAAAGGCGAGCGAACGTGCAAAAACACTTCGAATGCGAGAAACGATCGTCTCTTCTTTACCTTTTCTTCCCCGTGGTTTTTCCTGTGTTTGCGAGAAACTCGCTCTCCTCGGATCCCGATAATTGCGCGACCGTGACAAGAAACTAATGACAATGGCGGAGCCCCGTGGTGGGACCAAGAATAATAGTATCGAGGAAGCATTATCGCTGGCTCCTTTTTTCATCGGTCTCCCTCTCCCCTCCGCCTCTCGCTCGTCACTCTATCTACTCATCTTACGATGGGAGAATGAGAATAAAAAGTATCGTCTGAAAACTTGGCACGGCCGACGCCCAACGAGATAGGGTTCGAGAGCAGCTTTTTGTCTCGCGAGAATTCGACAGAATCGGGAGATTTTTGCGCGAGGTATCAGAATTTTCTTGCGACACGTTACTCGATTACATTTTTACGAGATACCCAGTTGACGCGGATCACGGAAAGATCCGAATATCGCGAACGAATCGACAACTCGAGGATTTCGATGATTAATGTTGTCCTAATTCTCTCTGCCCTCTCTTTCCCGACGACCCGGCTATCTCCCCAATTTATCGAGGCACCCATAAAGCACGGGATAGACTCATCTACGATAGAATTTCTATGGAATGATTTAAAAGACTAGTTTCATTTTTCTAGTTTCGTTCTTAAACGCCTAGTTCCGGGGGAAATGAGATACGGGACCTTTGAAAACGTTCAATCGGTTCTATATCCCTCCGGATAGTTGATATATCCTGAAAAATATAACAGGTTTTATTTCCCGTAGCTGTCTCGTCGCCGGTTTCCAAGTGAAATTGTTTACACGTTCCGCAGCTGTTTCCGCTGTGCATTTATGTATATTTTTTTAATAAAAGAACCGCGCATTATAAATACACGGGGCCGAATAAACTTTCGAAAGTTCGCATCAACAACCGGAACGTTGAAATCGAACCGTCAAAGTACGAGATCGCGTTTCGCTGTAAATCCGGATAGAGGTTAAAGTCGTTCTAACGAAATCCGACCCTAAATAAACGGGAGCCCTCGAATTTTGTAGGGAAAAAGCAAATCCAAAAAAGAATCGAGGGCACCACCGCGGTATGTGGGAATATTTCTCGACGTGTAAGTCCGGCCACGAATTTCTATTCCAAACTGACGAGATAGAACCTGCTTCGAACGTATCTACGGCGAACTTTTCGATTTATCCTTAACTGACGTCGCGAAAATTCGTCACGTAAACGGCGATGCTTCGAACGACTCTCCCGTTCGAGTATTGCGAATGTTTACCGCCTTTAATTCCGAAGAATTTCCACTGGAAAATAATCGTTAATCAAATCCGAAACATGTGTTTCGGCCATTGTTCCCGTTAATACCGCGATACGGTCAGATACGACTTTGAGTTTCCTACGTGTCTGATATAACATCGGCAGGTTTGATATTCCCCTGTAACCTATGTTTCGTTTCATTAAAACTTCTCGGGGTCCACCGACACCAGTTTTCTCCCGGAAGGAAATTCAGTTTGCGGAACTCGTACGACGGCCAGTATTACAGTAGTATTTTAAGAGTGCCGCGAATACGGTACGCTAGATTGAATTTGTTCGGTTTAATGTAACCGAATTAACATTTCCCCCGAAGATACTGCCCTGGGAATTGCGTGTAACGCCCCTGAAAAGTGGTCGCACTTTTAATCTATTTGTTTCTTCGAACGATGAAATCCCACGGACATACGTATCGGAAGAATTTATATTATTATATTACACGGTGAACAAAATTAAATCGGTTCTACGAACGTTCGAGCGAACCGGTGGCAAAAAATCAATACTTATTTTTACACTTCCTCGTTCGGCGCGGCGTTACAAAGTAACATTTCCTGATGGAGGAAACGACGAGGAAAACGGGGATACGTTTTTCGCGAATTCGAGAGAGAACGAGCGAGCTCTTTAAAATCGAACTCGCGGCAGGTGTCTTTTTGCTCGTGTTCCTTATGAAGGCAGTCACGTGCTACTAATTGCCCAATATCGCAAGATTTCGTTGTACCTGGGCATCGAAGGGATTTTTTTTCAAGGTTCATACCGAAACCGAGGGCGAGGGCCATTAGTGCAGATTGTGCAACACGGATGTTTCACCTTTTACTAATGCCGGTAATTTCGGCTAAATAGCCCGGAATGGGAAAAATCTAGCACCTGATGCGAATACGGAATCACTGAATTCCCATCGTATCGCATAACCGAGTACATAGAAAATCCGTGTGCAATATCTCGGCCAGATGTATGTAAATATCACGCGAGCATCCGACAACGCAAGGAGCTAATCAACATTTGTAGAATACATAACGCGCGTTGAGTGATATATATCGTAGATCAAATGACAGTTAATCTGCTGATGAAGCAGACCTCTATAGTTAATTGACCCTGGGGTTCTTGATATAACTGTACAGTCAACGTTGCCCCGATAGCGGTGTGATAATTGATAACAGTCTATTCCGGTCGTCCCGATTGCCACGATACACCGAAATTCGGTATTAAACCGGACGATTGCCTATTCCGTAAATTTTTAATTAAACCCAGTTTAAATCAATTTCTTTAGAATCCTCGTCGTAGCATCCGATGTACATTCCGATCCGTCGGTACGTTGATCTGGAATTAATTAAGAATGTATGTACGTGATAATTGGCGGAAATTGTTAATCGCATTAATAATTAACGAACTATTCCGTACGTATCTCTATTCTCTGCGAAGTGCACTTTTCTCGATTACACTTTTTCAATACTTTTACCGACTATGCAGAGCGAGAAAGTTCATCAGCTGATTGTGCACTTTGCCGCGTTTCATATTCTACACGGCGCGCCATTATTATTACTTTATAATTAACGAAATCGGATTATTACTATTCATCGCTATTCCTCGTGGAAAAAAAACGCTGCTCGCTCCTCCGATATGTAGTACAATCGATAATTTCCTCCTTTCTTCCCGCGACACTTCGTCGCACTCGATGACATTCGTGTCTCTGGTGACACGACTGAAATTCCTTCACAGACATACGTATGTACATACATGTAACACAGACATATACGTACATGTAACTTGCGTGGATACGATACACGAATGACTCAGCGCGGTGGTTGCGTTTAATTATCATCGGTGTCTAACGTCATTTATCCGGTGCCGTTAATTGCACTCGTTTTTTAATTCAGCCGGATGGCGTTCGCTTAATTAGCACGTCTGCCGGCAGATCAGCCGGAAACTTCATCAACAAATTGCTGCTTCTTACGCTCCGGAAGCCCCGGCCATCTCTCGACTCGTGAGAGCACGAACTGTCAAAGAGATCATAATCCTGCTACGGTGAAATCGATACGGGTTGCTCTGCGCAACCCTTTCGAATTCCCGCGCCCCTAGATTTCATTTATTAATAGCGATTCGTTGGAAATTTACCGGTAGACAGGGCGCATTTTCACAACTAGACTGTTAAGACAATCAATAGAACACAGAATCGAAATACCTGGTGGAAAGCAGATGTTCAGAAAAATCGTACCATCTACCGTTAGGGCTCTGGTCAGGCATAGATTCAACGTTTTCGCATGCCCGCGAAGGGATTAGGTCGTAAAACGTGCCTGCCAGAGACCCTAACGAAAATTAGTAAAATTATCGAACGGCGACAACGAACATCTGCCGACCACCAGGTCACAGAAAATCACTCCCTCTCTTGGTCTGTAGGCGGGGTGGAGACATTTTCATTAACCAATAGTTGAATATTCCAAAGTCTTCTCCCTGTCTACAGAAATCTGGATTTTCCGAAAATACCACCAAGGGAGGGGAGCTCCTCAGTTTCGGAGGAGTTTGCAGGAAAAATTAACTTCAGACACATTTTAGTAAGCAAAGAGAGCGCAACACAAGACACATTCTAGAAAGCGTAGTGAGCACACACACAGAAATTAGAGTCCGTAGTGGAAAAATACATAAAACACATCTTAGACCTCGTACAACTTGTTAAGTTTTTCGTTGTAAAGTGTTTTAAATACAACTTCTGGTTTTTTATTATTAAACTAGTTTTTACATTTCGTGTCCCTTTTCACGGTCATTTAAAAGGGTGGTCCTTCGAGTATCATTTTAGATAGGCACGTCATCTTTGTGCGATACACAAGTTGGCCTTTGAAAATTCGTTCAAACGGTGCAACTAAACATAGACAGAATGGAAAGGTTACAGCGTGATAGATTTTGACCATTGGTTCGTTTGTCGTATCGGGCAACATGTTCCGAAGAAGTTCGTACGGTTCCCGGGGGCTGTTTGTTCGAGAAATCCTGGTTGGCGCGAACGCAGCAGATCCCGAAACTGCCGCGAGTGGTCTGAATAACTAATCGTCGGAAAACGCTCGCCGCGAAATTGCACCGAGCCAGTTCCCTTTACGATAATTGTTATAGTGGCCGGGAATGCATTGAAAATTTCAAATTTCACCCGATCGCGCGCCAGCTGAATCATCATCTTCGAAATACTGTTATGCCTCCGCAACAGCGTTGCGTGAACGTTTATGTCCCGGTGCATACCTTTGCCCGGAATTAGTTTTTAGAAAGCTCTCTACGTCTCTGTTTCACGGGGTTTTATACCCACGGGTATGTCTGTTTTACGTCGCGCGTCGGCACGATTATGGTTCGCATATTTTTTATGGAACGGCTGAAACTGGAGCACGGGAGAATTGAAAGTGAACGATATTACGGCGAAATAAATCGATTACACAATAGTCGAAATTTATAATAACGGTGTATTACTACGCGGCGCGCGGTGTGCATCGCTGGAATACTTTGCGCGACGGTGGGATAATAAAAGGGAAAATAAGAAAATTTAGATCCTCGCCGAGAGGAAACAAGGCGGGGTGGTCTTTTATGGTAACTAGTTTCGCGGATAAAATCATTTTTTCGAATGGGTGCGTTTCACGTCGAGAGAGAGAGATTTCCCTTTTTATTCTCCAACGTTAAGATCGAATCGCGGTTACGCGTTCCTCGGTAAACATCCGAATTGTTTTTTAACAGTTCAAAAGGTTAGCTATCTAGAGGCAAGAGGTATAGTGAATATCGGAATTCCAAGAATGCTAATATAATCGTTTAACCTTCGCTTATCTTTATCTCTACCGTGAACCCTCGATCAGCGAATATCGGGATTTCATAGGGGAGAAACAAGCCCCATGGGGCAATATTATGTCGACTATCGACCAACTTTATCCACGAATTTTCGGGGGAGAAAGGAAACGGGACACCCTAAGACGAATTACGAGAATGCCTGAAAACTTGCTCCTACGGATCCCGTGGAAATAAATCCACGTGAAATTTCCTTGCGAAGAAATGCTTGATTACGGTATTAAATTTATTCATAGTGGTTCTTGTTAAATCTATCCCACGGTTTCTCCTGCATTCGAGTAATCGGATATCAAGAAGCAGAGAAATCGGGAAATTCGTTCTTACCCCATGAAAACCACGTCGGATATCGTTTCTATCTGTTACGAGTCATCGTAATTGACTTTATTAACCGATCCCCTACCGCCCACCGAGTATCCAGTTTCAATTATCTTTGGGATATTACGCGAATCTATGGCGGACATGGATTCCCGTGTCTTTTTTAGATCGATGTTAAAACAAACGATACTCACAATTCCATCAGCCTGGAATTTTGAAGAACATTACACGAGACGAACTAATGACGGATAATCGGTCGAATAAATTGAATAATTCGTTCAATTTTTATTTCCCTAACTGTCCTATAATCCATCCGATTAAAATTGCAAGAAGAATAAATTACGTGCCGGCGAATTGTTGGCGCAGCATTGATTTATACGAGTATACTCTCCATATTATAATAAAAGTCGGTGGTATTTTTTCGAAAAGTTTACCTTGGGAATCAGGAAACTGTAAGAACCTTTTGAAAATTTTATCCCAGGCGTACATAATTCGTTCCGGATTCCCATCGATTCGTTTCCACGGTGTTATTCCAGACGATAAATAAGTAGATTCGGCTGGGTCGGAATGGGCATTTTTTGAAATATACACATTCGCCGCGGACGCCTATACATTCGAAATAAGCCGAACGTCGTGAACAAATGTACGTTATATTCTTGCCGTTCCCCTATGCTATTCGCCGATAATATATCGAATCGAGGAAGTGACCAGCTGCGTCGTACATCTCCCGCATATGTATTATATATTTCTCGCCGACCGCCGTCGGAGCTGACCGAGCACATTCGCGATATAAAAGTCAGATTGAATGATAACGCCCGGCGAACCGTGCACGGAGTCTGTTAGGCTGCTATCGTATCGTGCGAAGAATTCGAACGAAACGTTTCTAAAGACGATGTATTCTGAAACGCGATTAAAAAATGACTCGGTAAACATTCCCGCGGAATTCGACTAGGGTTCCGGGCGAGAATTTTCGGAGCGAAGTT
This sequence comes from Mimumesa dahlbomi, assembly GCA_917499265.3. Classification (NCBI taxonomy): domain Eukaryota; kingdom Metazoa; phylum Arthropoda; class Insecta; order Hymenoptera; family Crabronidae; genus Mimumesa; species Mimumesa dahlbomi. The sequence goes on from OU824126.1 coordinate 7,054,582, forward strand.
TGTAGAACGAAAACGTGCAGAATTATGAGCCGTGGGGAAACAGTGGAAACAGTTGAAACTAGCTTATCGAAATGTGAAACTCTGGAAATGAAAATTTTACGACGAGGCAACGTTCGGGTAAGAAAAACAGAGCAGAGTAGATAATAGTAATTTCACTATCCGAACGGGGCGAACATTAATCACGTAGAGTGACTAAATACGAAAAGTCCGTCCGCGAAAAAAGTCGCAATTATTATTATAAAGAATTACGCAAAGTAGTATTCATTTCCTTGAATTCTTCTACCCGGCTGCATTCAAACGCTCTTCCAAAAGTGAATTAAAGTATAAACGTTATTACGTACGCATATTTAATAACCCCGCACGTTATACACGGTAAAGAGAATCGTTTGCGAAGATCGTGGAGATAAAGAGCACGGAATAAAATTTCAGTTAATAACACCGATTGCCGGCTTAATATATATTTATATAATTCACTGGACTATCGTTGACCACGTAGGAAAATTCGCGATTCGAAATATCGTCTATGGGTCGTCTCCGGCTTCTCTTTCATACACCCCCACCCTATCCCTCTCTCTCTCTCTCATTTTTTCTTTCCCGCTCTCTGTGATGCACGAATATATCACTTTGAGCGATAAGATTTCTGTCGATTGATTTCTCGTCGATTTGACTCGGGGGTGCCGTGCGAAAGCGTCGAAAAGGAGGTCAGATTTTCGCGATGGTGGCAAAGTTAAAAAGTCCCCCCTCCTCTCCGCTCCTCTCTCTTTCCGTCCCGGGTTCTTTTCTTTCTGTCGGCTTAGTCAGCCTTCTGGCGGTTTATTTCCGTGGAATCGGCTTTTGTAGCTTTCCACGATGTGGAGCAGTGCCGAAAATGGGACAGGAAATGCGGTTAAGGCTTCTTCTAGAGGCACTGCGGGTATTCCGTGTCTTCTCTCCTCTACTCTCCGTCTCTCCCTCCCCTCTCCACCCCCTTCTGTTCTCTTGTTCTCTCTTCGCCTTTCGTCTTCCCTTCCGTGGGACGCGTACCCTTTCATCTTTCTCGCCGTTGCGGGTTAGATGAACAAAGTATCCAGCTGATACACTCAAATTGACTCCCGGCCGGCACAATAAGATTTTCAAATCGTATCAAGCAATTCAAGAAAGAACCCATTCCACCAGCACCACAATATGGTTCCTATTACATCGTCGGGAGTCGGTGAAAAGGTATCAATTATATTTTTCCATCGGCACGATGGAAAAAGGACGAAAGGAAGACCTTATGTTTGTCAGGCACCTTCGCTTTTCCATCGATAACGACGTTACCGTGATATTCCGTCGAACGTGTGCCGTGTTTCTTCACCTCGAAGGAACGGAGCTTAGGTTCACGTGCTTCTATATCGCGTTGACTTTCAAACGATTACGATTCCCGAACACTTTTATCCGTCGCCCCACGTTGCATCTTTCGCGATGCACGAAAGTTCGAAAAATAAACGTCACTGTTACTTTCCACAGGAAGTTTCACGAGGTTGAAAAAACTTTCGCGTAGAAAATGTGATTATTCGATGTCCCGCTAGGCGGTTAACGTCGACGTTGATTCTCCGAGTTCGCTTGTAAAACGTCGACGGACCAAAGTTGTTCCCGCAGTAAAACTACAAATTAACCCTTTTCTCTGACGAGACAGCGTGTCCAGGGAATAGGTGCATATCGTTTCCGTGCGGTGGGATAAGAAAAACGAAAATCCGGGGTCTGGCACGGCGACGTCGGTGTTAACTTAGGACAAATTGAAAGCTCGAGGGGCCAGCTAACCCCCGATTTGTCTTTCGGCTCGTTTCTGTACCCCCGGAGGGTAGCCAAGGCATCGTGGGTCGCAAACACAAACTCGGTTCCGCCTCGTGGGATCCCCGTGAATACGAAAAACTACTCGATTCTTTCCGTCGTTCGGAAAACAAATTATAACCAACCGGAAAGGCATAAATTTTCAATGGAAAACCGTTAAACTATCTCGTTGAATCTCGCGTTTCCAAATAGATTAACACGTACGTGAATTTCCGTAGGTTGATTCGAGCTTCGGGGGAAAGATACCAATCGTACCATTTGTCTCGCGGAATCGTAGGTTAAAGGTTGCTGTGACTATTTTAATGAATATCGAGAACAATGTAGAGATAACTGCGGTCTAGGCTCGCACCTTGAAACAATGGCACCGTTTCGTGAACATTATCGTACGTTTTGAATGGCCGTTGATTCTTATCGCCTTAAAGTACAAGTAACCAAGTGAATCCTCGTGCGGATAATGTCAGAACTTTCCGGGATATATCGTCCCTCCCGAAGGTGCGATCTCGAATTCTCCGTTCCGCCTGTTCTCGGCGTTTCCCACGAATTCCGAACACAAAACACCGCTCGACGTATCTCCCCGTTTTTTCCCTCGACTGATTAAAACCTTCTCCTTGGAGCTACGGATCGAGATTATCCGGTCGAGAATAGAAAGGAAACCCTGGGAAAAATTGTAACTCGATCGATTACCGGTCGATAAAAGTACACATGTATGTCTGTATAATTGTATATGTATACGTATCGTCGCACAAAGCAAGCGAGTTCTGCGCGACGCACAGTTTCCCTCTGCTTTCGATTCATAGATTGGAAATTAATCGATTAATTAGCAAGCTGTTACGTGTGCACGGAGTGGTGTAGGAGTAATTCGTTTCATCGTCCGTCCGTCGGTTACCCTCGGTGGCAATTTCACGCACAGATTGCTTTTTGAATCGAATGGCGTTTTCGAAAGTGGAACGGGACGCCGTCCGACCGTGTCAGATATTCCTTTTTCACTTAACTGCCGCGCCAGTGGAGTACGCTCGTGCCGTGTCGGACAACGGTTAATCTAACATTCGACTTCTCGAAACCCTGTACTTACAAAAGATTATCTATTCCACGTTCCCAGGTGTACGCGAGAAATCCCCCGCACCGTAAGGATAATAGTTCGTTTTAGCGTAACAATTTTACCACTTTGGATGTCGGGTAACTTTCATGGGAATTGTTTTCCGCTGAACTATGTCGGGAAAAAACTTGGATCTTATGGAGCTTCGTTATAAATGGATTATTACCTGTACCTTGTAAAGGTACTGGACGAAGGGAACAAAGGGACGAAAATTTTTCAAAACGAGTGGAAACTAAGAAGCCGAATCATTGGTTTAATTGATATAAATCGTTCAACGGGACGCGATGTTTTCGCCGTTAATTTCACCGTTGTTCCACGGTAAAAATCGCCCCATTACATTCGGTAATTAAGCAGACATTATTTACAATCGGCGGCAAACAATCGAAACCTCGGCGCGATACAATTTAAAGCGTAAAATACGAGAGGGACGTGATAATGCAAAATAAAAAACATACTTCGTTGCGCGGCCCGTTGAACGCGTTGCATATAATTACACCCTCGTTAACGATTTTCAGAACCATTAGACAGAACGTGCCGCGAGATCTGATATATCGCAACGATCTATAATAAGTCGTTTGTTCGTTTGCCGAAATTCTCGCGAAAATTCCACGATAAGTAACGCCCGTTCACGGATTTCCAAACCCACAGCTATAATTTCCGCGAAAACGGTAAACTTTTACCGTTAATCGAAACAAGTCTGGTTAAAAAAAAAGGGAAAAGAGGAGCGAAGGAAGGTCGTAGTTTCCCCGGCGAAGACGGACGCGAAGGATTTTCGCGTGGAATCGAAGTTCAAAAGAACAAAGTGCAGCTTGCGAATTGGCGTATGCGATAGTAAAGTCGAGTCCGCGGTGCGCCGGAGAAATTCGTTACCGCGACGGTCGTTCTTGTCGAAACTTTTTCGAAACGCTGGCAGAGAAATGAATCACCGGCACCCATTGCCCACGGCTCATTTAACTTGCTAAGAGGTTTTCATTCAGAAACCGCTACCGAACTCACGCGAAGAGACGAGTATCCGTTTCGCGGGAAATATAACAATGGAATTGAAGTTTCGACGAGGATTTCCTGTCGTTTTCACTCGTTCCTCGCTGGTAGCGACGATCGTCGTCCGTGTCGCAAAGAAATTGAAATTTACGCGCGTGAACGCGCTCTCGTTCCTTTTTTTTCCTGTCCCTTGAAATTTCTTTCGCAACCATAAGCCGCTGCGCGAAATTTGTGCGTATTTCCCCACACCGCACGGGGAGTAGATTTTCAAAGGGGTTGCGTATAGAAAAGTGTCCGTCGTTCCGCTGTCGTCTCGATTAGTCTCCGACGGGAAATGAAAAAGAAAGACGGAATGTCGTGCCTTTCAGCCGACCGCAGAAACAAGAGACGCGGCCAAGATATTCCGGTAATTTCGGTCGCAGGAATATTCATGAACCGACCGGAGGCCGGGTGTACTGTTCCGCTTCTATTCACCGTTGCAGATGGGCCAGCCGGGGTCAGAAAGCTTGCTTTACGAACCGGGAAATCCATGCAGATGAGACGGGAAACGGGACGGAAAGGGGGGAAGGGAAAAGAGACCAACAGGCACCCACGCTTCAATTAGCCGAAGTGCAGAGACAAAGCTGATACGACATCGAGTAGTGCGGTACCGGTCTCTGTAATTAATCACGTGTTGACGTTACTTTAACTCGGCCGGATCGGCGCGAATTAACCCGCGAGATATCTCTCTTTGATTATATTCGGCGATACTTGCTGGCTCTTGTTTTCCATTGTTATTACAGGCACAAAGGTCTAATTAGCGTTTTAATCTACGAAATCGTCAAGTTCGACGAATTCAACGTATACATATACTGATATAATAAATTCGGATGATATCGAACGGCTGCTCGAGGCAAACAAAGAATCTTATTTATATATTTGTTATATCACTGTACGAGTATTACTCTTTTTCTTCCACGAGTAAATCACGTCGTCCAATCTCTTACCAGTCTCAAATGTTTGCTCGCAGGTCGACCCATGGTACACCCGGTCAGCCAGACAGTGACGGCGAACGAGGGGAAACCCCTGGACATCGTGGTGGAGTTCTGCGCGGAACCCAGCTACACGAAGGTTCTCTGGATGTCCGAGGAAAGTGTCTACGTACCTGGAGCCCCGGCTCGCGACGGGGTACAGGCTCTCGCCGTCGAGGTACGCCCCTGTCTCTATCAATTCGTAGCATTCGGAATAGGAGGAAATTTATTATTTCTTCCATCGTCGATATCCGACGTATAAAATGATGAGCGATACTGGCCTTGGAAAGGCGCACCGCGTGCCCTGGATGTCATTTCTTGTCAAGCGGCGGAAAAAGGATGAGAAAGAACGGGTAAAGTGAAAAATACGAGATCCGGGTATATGGCCCATGCATACATATAGGTGGTAGCGGACCGCTTATTTCATTTCCACACCGTGCAGCGTTTCCCGGAGACAGAGTCCAGACTAGATAGCCGTACAAAAGACGGATTAAGCGGTTTTTCGAGGAATCAGGAATAACGGCGCAAGAAAGAAAGCCGAGAGAACGGGGGAAGGGCAGAGAAATAGCAGGAAAAGAACGAAAGCTTAAAACGGATTTGCTAATGCAGCCGCGTTTGCGTTTGTTTTCATTAAGTTTTAATTCCCTCCGTTCCCGACGACAGGAAGAACGTTTTTAATTCCGCTTAGCGGCCACCGATTGTTCTTGTCAATTTCGACAATTTCGTTTCAGTAAATGGAATAAAAATGAAAGAAAATTCGGGACTGGTTGTGAGCGTCGTTAATTATTCAAGCTCTCACGGTTTTCAATATTTTATTATCCCGTTGTTCCGCTTGACGAACGCACGTTTCAATCTATAAACCGACTTGTAATTCATATTTATATTCTTTCACGCGTTTCCCATCGACTTTTTGTTCCTGCTCTGTGGTAGACACGATTACCGTTTAAATCCCTTTCACGCGAATCGGAAGAACGCGCTCGTCGATCGGAGATTAAAGATAGCGATCTGAAACTGGTACCACTGAATCGGGCATGAAATTTTACGCCAGAACCATATATAATAGTTGTACTTTTCGAAAATTTGATGTTTCGCAAAAATTTGGAGGAAATTCGTCAATTTAAAGCAGTTTTTCGTTTCGTATACGCCCAATTTTAAAGATAGCGATCTGAAACTGGTACCATTGTTTTAGTTAGGAAATTCTACGCCAGATCAATGTATAATAGTTGAACTTTTCGAAAATTTCATTTTTCGCAAAAATCTGAAGGGGGTAGGTCAGGATTTTTTGCGATTTTCGTAATTCTTTCGTCATTTCCGTAATTTTTGAGCTAATAAAATGATCCAGGGCGTTTTGGACGCGGAATCCGAAGCCGAATAAGACCGTGAAAGATTCAGGTCGATATCTAAAAAATTGTGGAAATGATGTAGGAATTACGAATATGGCGAAAAATCATCAAATTCAACCAGTTTTTTGATCGGCATTTGCCCAATTTTAAAGATAGCGATCTGAAACTGGTACCATTGTTTTAGTTAGGAAATTCTACGCCAGATCAATGTATAATAGTTGTACTTTTCGAAAATTTAATTTTTCGCCAAAATCTGAAGGGGGTAGGTCAGGATTTTTTGCGATTTTCGTAATTCGTTCGGCATTCCCACAATTTTTTAGATATCAAAATGATTCTTTCACTGCCTTATTCGGATTCGGATTCCGCTTCCAAAACGCCCAGGATCACTTTAATATCTCAAAAATTGTGGAAATGGCGAGCGAATTACGAAAATCGCAAAAAATCCTGACCTACCCCCTTCAGATTTTGGTGAAAAATTAAATTTTCGAAAAGTACAACTATTATATATTGATCTGGCGTAGAATATCCTAACTAAATGAATGGTACCAGTTTCAGATCGCTATCTCGAAAATTGAGCAAATGCCGAAGGAAAAACTGCTTTAAATTGATGAATTTTCGCGATTTTCGTAATTCCATCGTCATTTGCGTAATTTTTGGGCTATTAAAATGATCCAGGGCGCATTGGACGCGGAATTCGAAACCGAATAAGACAACGAAAGAATCAGATCGATAACTAAAGATTTGTGGAAATGACGAAAGAATTACGAAAATCGCGAAAAATCGTCAAATTATGACAGTTTTTTGGTCGGTATTCGTTCAATTTTAAAGATAGCGATCTGAAACTTGTACCATTGATTTAGTTAGGAAATTCTACGTCAGATCAACATATAATAGTTGTACTTTTCGAAAATTTCATTTTTCGCAAAAATCTGAAGGGGGTAGGTCAGGATTTTTCGCGATTTTCGTAATTCTTTCGTCATTTCCACAATTTTTTAGATATCGACCTGATTCTTTCTGCATCTCATTCGGCTTCGGATTCCGCGTCCAAAACGTCCAAGATCACTTTAATATCTCAAAAATTGTGGAAATGGCGAGCGAATTACGAAAATCGCAAAAAATCCTGACCTACCCCCTTCAGATTTTGGTGAAAAATTAAATTTTCGAAAAGTACAACTATTATATATTGATCTGGCGTAGAATTTCCTAACTAAAACAATGGCACCAGTTTCAGATCGCTATCTTTAAAATTGAGCGAATGCCGATCAAAAAACTGTTTTAAATTCTTGTTTTTCCTTCAGAGTTTGGGCGAAAAATGAAAAAGTTTTGGGTTTTCTTTTTCTGGGCCATATCGAAGCAGAATTTCACATAGAATATAAATATCCAGGTCCTGGATCGATTACTCCAAGAGTTCGCAAATGACAGTCGAAGAACAAGAATTTATAACAGTTTTTGGTCGGCGTTTGCTCAATTTTAATCTCGATTTCGTATTCAGGTGTAAAAAGGAAAGAGCATAAAGAAAAAGCATACCGTTGGAACGGGCCGCTCGGTGTTTCCCGATTCTCCTTTGTACACTCAACGTCTCTTCGCCGCGGTGAATCATAATGCGCGTGTTATACGCCGACGTCGAATGTCTGCGGATTCTTTTTACGACGGTTGCGTTCGCAGACAAACCGTCTTTATGGGAACGTTTTCGCGCTAGGATGTCGCTTTCGGAACGCTCTTCATCTCGTTGCATATCCTGAACACAGCCACTGCTTTGTATCAAAATATAGCAGTTGAAAATGCTAATCACTCCTCCTGTCTGCCATATTTTAAACCCGAAAATACCTAGGCATTAGCATGTGAGCAAAAGAACTTGTTTACGAATCAAAATTTCTACGGATAGTATTTAAATTTTTCCACGGTCCCCCAATTAGTCAATAGAAATACATGTTCGAGTCACCCAGACTCCGTGTATACACGCTGAGAAACGATTGTTTGTTCGGTCCGATCCCTGGGAAATTTTCGCGGAAAGTTTGGCGGGGGGTGGGGTCCTAACCGAATGAAGTTTCCTCGGAATTCGTCGAAACCGGGACTGATAGTAGTTGGTGGCTGATTTATCCCGTGCCGTTTCTCTATATCCCTTGTTATCCGGGGTAATTAATTCGTGGCGAACTGCAGCTTCTCGGCGACGGCTAAGGGGGATGGTGCACTGTGCACGTGTTGCGGTGAACGTAGGTATTTTCACCCAGATTCTATTTTGAATGCCACACCGTCGAATCCAGATACGAATTATCTCGACGAACTTCCGCTAGGAAAACTCCAAGACTAGTTCGGATCGCTGCGTGTCGATTTTTTACTTTTCCTCGGGAAACAAAGTGCATCACGGATTTCTTGGTATTTTTTTTAGAACTTTGAGTGCGTTCACATTTGGTCGAAAGTGGAGGACGATAAGTTTGACTTCCGAGCGATCCAGGCTTAAGAAAACAATAGGAAAGTCGACCACGGGTAGGGAGATGTTCGTAACGACTAGGAGCGTCGGCAGGGTGATTTTTGCGCGAATAAAGTACAGGTGAAATTCAACGATCCTCCGTATTTCGTCCAACAGACGTCGTTGGAAGTCTCGCGAGTTTTTCGCATGCAAGGAGTCGTAGTTTCTTGCTCCATTTAACCCGACATTTCACCCTCGTCGCCTCTTAGTCTTTCCGCTATGGGGCTTTCCCCGGCTCCTTGTATTCTCTATTCACGAGCCTCTTTCTCTCGCTCTCCCTCCTCTTTCTCATCACCTTCCTCCTTTTTTCCCCCTATTTTCTCGTCCTTTTCTTTTCTCACCGGATCGACCTACATTTCTTTTTCCCGTCGGAAAGTACAACGCGGTCCCAGGGCCAATCGGGCGTCCTATGAATTTTCACGACGAATTACATCGCAGCTTTTCCCGGGTTAACCGTAATTACTGTAGATTGATAATTCGGTCGCACTTCGTCAAAGAGTTTCGATTACGACGCGGGGATTTACGAAGTTCAGCGGCTGCTTATGAAATCCGATGAGCCGAGGCGAGATTTCAAAATCTATTTCACCCTTAATAAGACATAAGCCAGCCAAGAAACTTTAAGGGTGTCTCGAGTCCCTTCTAATTTTATAGCCCGCCGTCTCTGTCAGTTTATCAGCGTCAATTATCTCGGAAAGTTCGATCGGCGATTTTATACACGGCCGATTTAATGCGATCGATTTCGGGCACGAACAAAGCGGAGAAAAAAAAAAAGAGAGTCGCGGCTCGGTAAAGTAAACGCGGAATGAAAGAGGAACGGTAAAAGGATAGCCGAGGCCATCTCCGTGGCGAAAAAAAAGAGAAAAAAGGTGGAGGAAGACAGTCGAGAAGGGGTGAGACGGGTAATTGAACCGAGGACGCAAGGACGATACCGGAAGTTTTCAGTTTCCCCGCGGAAACTTTTACACGAAAGTTTAATCGTAAGGACCGACGCAGAATCGTTCATAGATAAGAGGACGGCTGGATCGACGTTATCGAATTCCGAGTTAATGAGCCCTCCCGCAAAAATACGTATCCCACCTGGGGCACTTTCAACCAGTTCTGACTGTCGGGCCCATGGAAATATTTCGAAAAATCGATCGAGATAGTTTTCGAACAGTGGGACACCGATCCAGGGAAACGAATTCATATCTCCCGTACAATTTCGACATTTTACAAGCGTAACTAGCGACACGCTGAAATCCATTGTCTCTTCTTTTCCAGGACGGCGGCACAGAATCTTGCTACAGATCCACTCTGAGCTTCTCGAATCTTCAGTGGTCCCACGCGGGCGAGTGGTCCCTTCTGGTTCGCTCAACGGAGGGCCTGTCCGACGCCTCGGTCTTGTTGAACGTGACCCGGGCGTCCGGCTACAGCCGGGCTCACTTCCACTCGGCCAGTCTGGCCTGTCTGCTGCTCTGTTTGGCTCTACTGAACCGCTGAAAACAAACGGACTACGGATGAAAATCGACGGAAGCTGTATATAGGAAAGTGAGAATTTGCGTGCAACGAGGATTATACCTATGGTGAGTCCGCGTAACACTTATGGGACCGGTCGTGTTTCACCGTTCTATCTGTATTCGGTGTATGCTTGAACTTTAATTCGTAACGACGTAACGAAATCGACGTACGTTCCGGTGTAACTATAGTTTTTTCACCGAGATATCTCGCCCAGCTGGTTGTTTGTAACGGTATGCGCGCGTGATGAGACAGAACGCGAGGATCGTTGTCGTTCCACGGTTTGACGTTTGTGTACATAGAACGAGATATCTCAGGTTCGGTCCTCTAAGTGTTAAATCGCCGTTGTCGTCGATCGAACACGGTTCATAGAGCTTCACGGCGGCGACGATAATCCGGCCTCGACGTTCCTTGATCGCGAGTCTCGTTGCCGCGAATCATTTTTTTTTCCGATACTCTCAGTCCTAGGGGTTCGTTCTAGACGGTTTAAGGATAGACACGGGTCAGAGGTAGGGATTTGTTTAACGTGCAATTCGATGGGACTCGTAGGTTCGCGTCAGAGGTTTTTTCGCGAAATTTCTGCGGCTCGAGCGGAATTTCTCTCTGGCCTTATGCGGTGAAACGACGGCAAAACGATACATCGTTGTGGGATACGTATTTATTATATATATATATATATATATACATACATATATATATAGGGAAAATTTGTAAACTACGTGGCTAGAGAAGCCTTCGTCAGAAATGGCTCCCGATAATAGAGATCGTAGGGGCTGATACGCGGGAGGCGTGTACATATTTGTATAGATTACTTTGTAAGGGATGGCGCGCGTGGTGGAAAAGCGGGAAAATATTGCACACAGGAAAAGTTGCAGACCAATTTTTCACACGGAGTGCGGCGAACCGTTGACGGCAGCGTGGTAACGACGAGTTCGTTTAATACTTAAAGATTTGTTAAACGAGAAAGTGGCGTGGATGCAACGGTACGAAGAGAAACACTGTGAGCCGCGGACGAAAGGGATTACCTAATTGTATAACTAAGAAAAGTAAAGTATTCCGAAAAAAAACCTAGGAGGATTAAAGGGAAAAACAGTAAATTGTTGTATATTATTTTAGGTAAGTAGAATTTAATAGCGTGTATATAGTGATTGTAAATGCATAGGCTATCGTATGCCGAAGGCTATGTATGACGAATTATACAGTGACGCTGTTAGAGATATATTTATGATTCGTTGATATATTTTTATAAAGTTTTATTTAGCCATAAGTTCTCGTTCGCCTTCCCTGAATGTCGCCAATAATATGGTCTCATGGTCATCGTTAGTTTTTCAATTGTAAGGCGAAACCGAGGTGTGTTTTTTCTTTCGAGCGTTTCAACGAGAACCGTTACTATAAAACAATTCAACTCTTTCTCTCTCTATCCGATAAGAAGATCCGAAATTTGTTGAAACTCGACACGCCGGTTTAAATCTTACCTTTACAGACGGCATACGTGTTGTTCATTGGTCTCTACTTATGATTCTTTGATCTCTCCGATTGCTATGTAAGGATTACGACAAGAAAAAAAAGCGAAAAAAAAATGAAAGAATAAAATAAGAAACTGTAGCGTCTCGTTTCGATCGATTATACCAGTTCCTTCGGACATTGTTGCGTAATTTTTTGTAAACGCGGTGGTTCCTAATTTTTTAATATAATACTCGTACCCGGGGCTTTGCCGACTGCGATATGTAACTTCGTTTACCCGTTCGCCTAATTCGCGCGAAAAGTCGGTGTTTACCTACCTTAATAGACACGAGATTGTAGGGCATAGATCGGAAACAGGAAAGAGGAAAAATAGCGAAAGGAATGAATACTGTGTGTCTGTCAGGATGGATGAAAACGATTGGTAAAGAACTCGGACGTCTGCTAAATAGACAAAAAAAGATACGTTCTTCGTTTCAATGGTAATGTTGTATCGCTCGAAGATGCGCAGCGCATCTTCCTTTAACGAAACGGACTCCACTTACAATTAGAAGGGCGTGACTTCGTCAGGGTGTCACTGTCTTTTTAAACATCGGAGACTAAACTGCGCCCACGGACTCGAGACGTATCTAACTCGAGGACAGCTGGAGAAACGCGGGAAAACGTGTGCAAGATAAAATACCTGATGTCTTCATTTTCCATTTAGTATCGCTCGATCAATCCCAACATTTTTTCAGATTGCTTAGGTGTTACAAGTAAGCAACGTGGTGTAATCGTTGTATCCAATGACGCCTAAAAGTCCAATAAATGATATTTACAATACCCGTCTCCCACTGTCGATGGATCCTGTATTTTCCAGACCCAATTTCGGCGAAAATTCAATCGTTCTCTGTATCGAGTTTCATTTCCCATTTCATTTACACGATGCATTATCCGTTCGACAAACTTTCACGTTATTTTCAACAAATATATTTATAAATTACATTTTGATTTTCACAATTTCAGTTGACGTTCGCCAGATAATTTTTTGTTATTTCACGAAAGAGTATCCTGCAAACGGTAAGTGCCACTTCGATATTAAATAGTCTAGGAATACTGGCAGCGAGTGTATACAATATTTTGTGCAGAGGAAGAAAAGTTATAGAAGTACGGTAAGTAAGGTACGGACGGGAAAGTGTTTCCGGCTAAATACACGCCGGTTACACGAATCGGGTCTTTCCAATAAACGAACGCTCAATCTTTAGGTTTCGAGTAAGCTGTTAGTCGTAGAGAAGGCGGGCGGAAGAGAGACGAATTACTTTCACAAAGAAATCACGTGGCAGACTTTAAAGCCATTTCCTACTCGAAGCTTTTTGTCGACAGTTTGTGAACGCGAGATTTCACAGTCATTTTCTCGTTCGTTATTTCCTCTTTTTCCTTTAACGCGAGAACACGGAGGGATCTTTTTACATTCCACGGGCAAGTTCGTTGATCGCTATTTACAAAATACTCCTCGATATCCTGGCGAAACACGAACCACCGTATTCCGCTTAAAATATCCACTGAAAATCATTTCCTGGCTCCCTGCTATTAATTAAGTAGACGAATTAATTCCGCGGACGTATCGCGCGACAGTCGAATGAATCCTCGCGAGATATTTCCTTAACGGATTAAAATCCGTTAGGGTGAAAATTATGTTCGGGATTTTCGGGTGTCGAGTCAGCGGGTTTCCTTGGCCGCTCTGACTTTAATCTCAGCTACTACGGAGCCGATCCTTCTAATACATAATGGATCCCCAAGGCCTAAGGGCCAAGGTTCGTCCAATCGGATTAATGGCGTCGACAGCACTTTTCCCAGCTAAATAATGCTACGGGGGATTCGATGCATGCGGTTCCCTGAAACTCACCTACACACACACACACGTACGGACACGTCCTGTGCAATATCTTGGATTGCACGCGATGGGTTATCCGGCAAGTCGAGCAAAAGTTTTAGTTAACTCGATCAAGCTTGATGGCGAAAACAATCTGTAAAAGTACGTAAAGCTGGCCAATTTGCGAGCGGAATTGATCGATGTTACGTCACAGGATTTCTTACACGCGAATGTACTTGACAAAAATCTTCGAACCTGCTACGGTTACGCTACTGATTTCCGTCATATTCCATTGGTTTATCTTGCTGTTTGCTCGATCGAATCTAGCAATTTATTTCCTGTTTTCTCGTCTAACTATTACGTTATCTGCTTTGTCCTAGAAATTTGTCTACCGAGGATATTAAGGGCTCTCGGTGATTAGTTTGGTACTTTACGATCGGGGGACGTCAAGATGATTAAGGTGTTTTGATATTAGCAGAAAAGTAGTATCGTTACGGAAAAGTAAAATAAGAAACATAGGATATTTGGAAGATTGTTTTTCCCGTCGGATCGAGTGAAATCAATTTGGCTACGACATACTCGAAACCCAAGACAAAGTAATTCGAAAGTTCTAACTCAAAGATTGAAATACATGAAAATTAGAATTGTTTTTTACTCGATCAATATTTTCCATTGTTAGTCCTCAATTGCCTACCACTTTTACTCGAGTTTAAAAGCACCACCATTTTGGTAAAAGCTTTCCGGTTTCTGAGGAATAAAAAAAGAAGTGGATCAAAGAGTAGGTTGATTACTTCAAGTCGATTGAATTTTTTTTCTTCCGACGACTCGAAAAACTTTTGCAAACCACCGAAATAACCGATAATGGCTCCGCGCAATATCTGGAAGATACAGTGGCGAGAATTTCCTATTCCGTTTCTACTACGGTTTTCGATTAAGTATCGAACGCAAAAAAAAAGACATGGAATTAACTATCCGATCGTGAGTTCTTTTTCGTATCTAATCGAATCATCGTAACGACCGTAATTCAATGTTTCTTCTCGTCTCGGCAGAATATATCGCGGGTACGAAACGGTCCAATAAACAGACGAAACAGCCCTGTCTTATCTGTGTCACGATATTACTGACATTCATCTAGACCCTTCCGACTTCCGCTCGAAAATCAGGCTCATCGGAGGGCAGGCAATTAACAGGGGTAAAAGCACGGACATTCCCGAAGCGTTGTTTCCCGTTGGAAAGCAACGGACGAGACGAGGAGGAGAATAACGCCTACACGGAGCCAGTAAATTACTCTTAACTTCTCGGAGGGGGTAAAAATTACGGAGTTGTAAGGGCTGAAGCCGAAGAGGGCTCAGAGCCACCCCCGTCCCCCGCGGGGAACCATAATTCTCGCGCTATCTACACAGAAACTGGCTCCTCGGCTCGTGGGAATCGCTCGTCATTTATTTATTTTCACCACGTCCGGTGGGACGGGCACGTCACGAGTCGCGAAAGATATACTCGGGACGTCCATACATACGTGCCGGACTGGTTTCGACCGTGGAAATCCTGCTAGAATTCTTGCGGACTCGATTTCGTGACCGGAAACGAGCCAAGTAGCTCGGATAGATACGTTTTTAAACCCGGAATCGAGTTTCAGTGCGTTGAAACTCCTACGGTTTCGAATGCCTGGATTTTCAGATTTCTGCAGCAGGAAATTTCGGGGGCAGCAGGAAATTTCTCGCAAGTTTCCGTGGATAGGATTTCCACGCGCACACACGTTCGAAGAAATTCCTGGGCCCGCCCCGAAAGTGTGCCCGAAATTTCCGCTCGTTGAAAGTCCAGAATCCTCGAGAAATATTTCAATTGAATTTCAAATAGACCTCCTTCCGTCAAATCGGGTGTCTCGTGGAGCAATCGCGTAGCAACGTTCCGCGTCTTTCCACTACATATCCGTTTCGTAAAGCTGTGTATTCGCAACCCTGGGCGCGGAGGGAGCGGTGCAGGGGGACAAGGAGAGAGGAAAAAGGAAGAAGAAGGGCTCTAAATGCTAATTCGTCCATTTTCTTGGCTTTGCTGAAATCCACGGCCGTTAAAAGAATCGCGTGGAAACTCGTTCTTTCGTGGAACAGGCTTAAACCGCGTGGCCGCGAAATTATACCGGCGCGGTAACTTAGAACGTGGAAACTTTACCAATCTGCTCGAAGTCTGCGAGAGAAATGATTTTTTCCCCGTGGCTGAGACGTGTCGTCTGTATTGGACACCCTCTACAGGGGTTGGGGACCGGTGTCGCGGAAAATAAACCTAATTTCTAAAATACCGTGACACCAGCGGTATTAACAATGACAAACGTGCGTACTTGTTTGAAAATTAGATTCTCTAAATAGCCAGACCACCTTCCCACATCCCTTAACCGCGCGAGAGTGCGAAAGCATTTCTGTATGATGAAAATTCCTCGCATGAAATTCCACCGCGGAGATCTGAAAAGGCTGACAAGTTTCATCGGCGCAAATTAACCGTGAAACGTGCAAATTGAGGTCGCGGATGATCATTAAAGCGGGGAATAGAAACTGGATCAGGGGTGGGGGGGGGGGGGGAAACAAAAAAGGATCGATTCTCGTCCCTTTCATTCGTCCGCGAACAATCTCCGCGAGTTCGATCGCAATTAGAAAGATTTCCCCCGTGGAGATTTCACGACTTGCAAGACTTCCCCGTGGAATGATCCGCGCAAATCCACGCACGACGGTTCCAGGTCACCGTGTATATCGACTGCCAGTGGTTACAGACGCTATTACTCGTAGTTACACCAGACCAGCCGTACAAAATTGCTGGAAACGATCGTAATGGAACGCGTTCGCGCACATCCTGCGCTAGAGAGACGAAGGGAATCGCCGAGCGACGCGGTATGAAGGGGAAAATACATATAGAGGGAAGAGAAGTGATAGAAACGGAGAGTACGCGGCCCGTTGTGCTGCACTTACTCGATGCGGCGCTCGTTTAATTTCGATTCGATTTGCCGGCGCTGCGAAGGTAAACGCGACGTGCGAGCGAACAAAATCTCGATACGGAACGCGCGCCGTGCAGGCTGAATAATGAAACAAACGAGAAACCGGTGCTTTATACGGAGACAATAAATGTTGTACAGTTTCGTCGAACGGTAACCAAATCTAACGCCTATTACGCGCTCCCCTGCGTCTACGTACATCAGTTTCAAAGTATTTTCCGATAGGGCGAGAACCCGAGCCCGATCACGATGTAACGCGCGAACGAAAATTTCGTATCACCTTCTCCGTTAATGGCAACCCGACGTTCGAGCTTACGGTGTAACGATCACGATAGGGTATTTCATAGAACGCCGCGGACATTTCTGGGTTTATAACATACCGCTTTCACGGGCTTCCTTTCTCGTATTTTTCACTCTTTGATGTCGGGGAGCGGCTTTCAAATCCGAGATGAATCAATCGTGGATGAGAGATCTGGCTCGAAGCCCTCCAATAATTCTACCGGATAAGCTTTCATATCCGAAAGATAAGAAGCGAAGCTTTTCCATTCGATCCAGTTGGCACTCGTGAATTTATGAGAGGGTCAGACGACAAACGTGGGTGGGCGTACACGCACAAGTGTTCCGCCGTGTGTGCGTAACTTGATTGATCGGTAGAACCTCTGCAATATATAACACAAAAAAAAGGAAATACCACCCCCGTATTCCAGTCCCGGCAATTTAAACGCGGGACTACTTGCCAGCGAACCTTTACACCATGGAAAATCGCCGTTCGCATATTCGCACGGCAAGAATAAACTCGGCGAGTCTCGAAGATTCTTCGGTAGACTTCATAAATCTCCGTTGGCGAGGTCAGGCCGATTGCCCCTGGAAAACGGTAACCGGGCTTGTTTGATTTATTTATTTGTCTCTCGTTATACTTGCCTACCGGGAAGTTCCGCGGCTTTACGAAACCCGGACACCGAAACGGTTCGCCGGACACCGGCACAAAGGAGCTTCCTGCACCGATCGACGATGGAAAAGCAGTAGGCGTGAGCTTCTTTCGTGCCAGCGAAACTTTCCTGACTGCGATCCTTTTCCCGCGGAAATACCTACACTCCTATACAAGACGCGCCAAGGGAAAAGTTAATGGTTTTGTATTTCTCCGTTGAACACCGGGGAACGGGCGACGAGCCGGTGAATCGCGATAATGTATTTTATTGCACCGGAAACGTCGGAATGAATAATTAAACTTCGCGGGAGTGTATTAAAATGTAGCTCGCTACGAGTAGGGTTGGGGATAACTGATGAAATAATAGAAGGAAGTTATCGATACTCGTTTCGAACCCGTTTGACGATACGTTACAGATACATTACAGAGACAGTATCTGTCGGTTTAAATTGTCTTTTGCGGCGAGAACTAGTAAACAGTCCATTTCACTCGCGTGCAATGCGTTAATTAATTACGAAGGTAATGAATTCGTTATGTCGCGTGGGTTTAATCGTTTAGTACCGCTGAAAGAAACATAAAATTTGTTTATTCCCGTGGTCACTGTAACCCACACGTTTTTAGCCGTTTACAATCCATGCTCGACAAACGTGTCACCTAGTCGCTCAAAGATATTCCATCGATATTCAAATTACGGTGCTCGCGAGCTTTTGAGTTTCGATGCCTAGATATTCCTTTTTTTACAACGCTCGTTTCACTTGACGAAGGAATAATCCATTGAAAAAGAGTGCGGTCGTTTGTCGTTCGGTTGAAACCGCGCGGGATTTTTCAAACTTTTATGCCGCCTCTTAAAGATCGCACTCGAAAGAAAATGGAGCAATTTATTGGCGCTCGTCGAGCATGCTTTTGTCCTTTGTTCCGGTGCGGCAAAGCCGAAAGTGTGCTTGTCGACGCAAATTTTCACGGGTTCTATCGTGAATCACCTACGAACCGGTATTTTCCGCGTCTACGCCGAACTCTAAGAATCCGCGGATGGAACAATACATAATATTTCGCCCGAAAACACCAGACACACTTCGAGCAATTGATTTTGTCCCACCTTGTCGCCGTTATCCGACAGCGTTCCCGTTTCGAGCGATCGTATATTTTTATTTGTCATTTCTCTGCCCCAATTTCTCGATCCGGGCCGAATTGTATCGATTTATAAAAAAAAAAAAAAAAAACAAATACTTGCATTTTCGTTATCGTCGCCCGTGATAGCGGTACCGAAGTGATTATCGGGTGTCGTTTCTAGGGCAGGGGGACTAGGTCGATGTCAAACCGGGTGCTATCACTTATCTTACAGTTGAAGTCGTAATCGGCGCGATTCAATGTCGCATTATTATTCTTATGCACCGGTGTGCGGTTCTCATGAACGTGCACGGGTGAAACTCGTTTCAACCGGGAAGGTCGATATTCCAGATAATACCTCATTTGTGAGTTTCCATAACGATATGCACTTTTAATGCGCACGTTTCGCCGTATCGCACGAATTTGTCAGGGCAAACAGCGGAATTATCGCTCTATCGTGCTTAATGCATGAATTACTTTTCACCGGTTTATTCCGCGTTTTTTATTCCTTTTTTCTTGTTTTTTTTTTGTTAGATCCAGACACCTGTTTATTATTCAACGGCTCACCGAATAATCAGATCGAACTTTGTCGCGCGACGTTCACGAATTATTTTCGCGCTAACAGCTCGCTTGTCCGTCATTTTTAATGGAAGGGAGTATCACGCGGGGACTGGCAGACATATTTTAACGTTGTTAGTTCGACGCTCTTTTGGAAGAATAATTGAAAGCCTTTAGAACTTGTCGCTGGAAATTACGATTAATTTAGAGTTTCTGTGCTCCGACGCGAAGGAAGCTTTTTCTCGGTCGTAGGCCGCTCTAAAAAGTTCCCCTTTTTTTAACGGCGCCGTAGCACCGCAATTTCGATGTCCTGGAAGTAATCCAGCCGGGAAAGAAGCGAAGGGGAGGGCGGGAAAAAGTCGTCAATTTTAATTTACAACGCGACAAGGGCTCTCTTGCTAAAGCTCTTTTTATTGTACGTCACCTCGTTGCCGCGATAAACCACATTCGGTGTAGAACACACATAGTATTACACACGTACACATGCGTGCGTACATATACAATGACTATTTCGCGAAGTTTAATAAACGGGAAAGTCGGGTAATAGGTGAAATCGTAAAAAAAGAAAAATTCCCCGACAAAACTGTGGAAAATTTCCACGCGTCGATATTTCTTTGGAAAACCATCAATAGCGAATCGGTGTATGTATCTAAGCACGTTCCGTTCGCAGTTTGTCGCGCGATATGTACGGGAAATCTTCGGGCGGAAGTTCCGCAAACCAAAACTGCGGAAAAACGCCATTAAGGTCCATGGGGCTTGCGGCGGGAATTGAATTGTAAAAGTCGAAAGCCCTGGGAAGCTGAATAGTAGGTATCAATGGTGCGCATAGAATGCCGCGAATCGGGTTACCCTGGCGGACGAAGTGGCGAGTAAAACTTGGCCGGCTGCTGCCCAATCACAGGCCAATTCATGGGAAAGAAAATTGAATTTTGTCGAATCTAGTGTGCAGAATCACGTCGTAATGTCGGCTACGTGCATGATATATTTATCCGCGCACTTTTTTCTTCCTACCTGCCGACCGCCGTTCTTCGGATTAATCCGACTGGCCAAATCTTTTTCTTGCGATTACACGTTCGTTATTACTTTCGGCTTTTCTTTTTCCACCGAACTCTCTCGTGGTTTACTGGATGAAAAAAAATAGATTCAGGGCACATACAAGGGGTGGGCGGGTTGCCATTGTTCCGTTTGTTGGTTGAAAGAATTTTTACGATACGCTGTATCGAAATATGGAATAAAATACCCTTGTGTTTGGAATTTTGTTTAATTTTCAGCATTCCCCGTTTGGTGTAATTCAATAAAACCGTCTGCGTATAAACTCGGTTAACGGGAACCGAGCGTCCAGACGTCGAGGTTAACAAAGTTCAATCGCGATCTCGTTAAAGCGTCTTAAATGTTATGGGAGCCCATCGAAGAAATCGGTAGAGACTAATTGGTGGCACTCTACGCTCGTGAGTCGTTCGTTTCGTAACTCCAGTTTCCCGCGTAAACGTAAAACGTATTAACGTCTAATTACAAGCTTCCATTAACTTTGATGAAGTATGTAAGAGCCGTATTAACGGAGTTCATAGGCGGCGCACCACGACACTGACGAAATAATAAGACGCCGCGATAATGCCGGCTGAAATCCATTTAATGCGGAATTTCATGCGTGGAAATTTCCACCTACGGAAATGTCTTGCGAGGAAATTTTAGTAAATGGAATAATATGCTTTTCTTTGCGCATCGGAAACTTTGTATGGTTTATAGTGCGGAGGCATCCGGCGACTTTTTATTTTCCATACGACCTTTGAACAATTGTTTCGTCGAGTTGGTACGATGCAAAAGTTTTTCGACCTCGACGCCGGTATTCCCTTGTAAAGTTTCGTACGGGTGCGAGATGATCGTAGTCATTGAATTCCACGTACTATGTGGGAAGGTAAGAGTCGACCAGCTAGTTTTCACGGTTGAACCCGTATATACTACCGGCATTGAAATGCCTATTCCATTATCGGTAGGAATGCGAGCATCGATAAACAGACGATGTTACGTTAAAATTATACTTGGTATTTTATACTGTATGCGAAAATTCACACACAGGTGACAGAAACGTGGAATTGTGAACGCGACACGCGGACATCGAATATTTCGCAACAGCGATTGTCGCGTCTTAATTAAACGGCGAACGATAACTGTCGGAAGTACAAAGCGTAAAGATAAGAGTTGGGAGCCGTGCGCGGGACACGTAACAATTAGCTTTGACTTTCGTCAGCCGGCAAGGCCGCTAGCTCAAGTGCACCGAACTATACTTTTGTCTATCTGTCCTCGCGGTGTCATTGACTCTACTGACACACACGAATGGGCCGCCAAAAGGAATGTCACGTCCCCGACGGAGTGATTAGAGTATCGTTACTTTTTTTATTGTAATACGGAATTCAAGAGAACAGAATGAAATTTTTCATCGAAATTTTTATTCGTTATTCGATTCGTTCGATCCAATGAGTATCAGATGGTTCAACGAAAAACTAACACGACTCGTAATTCGGAAATACCGTAGATTCAAAGGTTAACCATTGTACGCACAATAGAGTTCGAGAATCGATCGAATAGATTTCATTTCCGCGTTCGCACCTTCGGCCTCTCTTCTTTCTTTTCTCTCGGAAACGAACTTGACCCGGTTTTAGGCAGCTGCAGGGATATTTGGCGAAGGTGATACAGCTGGAGCCTCGCGTTTCCTACCGCGGTGGAAGCAAACGAGCACCGCGAGACAAAAGAGTGGGTCAAGTTCGGCGGAACGTGGATGGAGTAATAGCCGAGTGACTCTTACTTTCATATTCTCGCCGCTGCGTCTACGTGCGGACGCGCCGCGTCGCCCGGCGTCGTTTCCGACGATCGCATCGGAACAACGTCTAATTTTCTTCGTCAACGAGAAATCCCGCCGACCGGAAAATAAGAAGCGATATTTTCTTATCCGATTCCTATCGGGTTAGATTTTGCTATTGATATTCAATGCGAGTAGGTCGGAAGGGAGATAAAGGTCCGGAATCCGGGGATCTAGTGTTGTAGTACTTTTCGCGGACTCGACAGATCCGTGTTTGTTCTTGAGAATCAACTCCATGGGTTGTTGATAGAAGAAGGTTTATTAGGGTCGAGATATATGTGAGATAAGTTATAATTCAATGGCAATGGTCCCGCTATTACTTATTCCACTTGCGTGTCGTGTTTCTGTTTCCTTTCTTTAGTCTATCTTTTCCCACTGCTCGATTTACTGGCTCCCGAACAGCGTATCCCGACCGGACCCTTGTTTCCCGATAGATAATAGCGTTAGAAACATCTTCGATTTTCCAAATTTTAGTCAATCGATAATTCATTTGTTTCCTGTCCGCCTGTCACACCGATTATTCCTGGGAACGTAACCCGATTGCCGATGACAGTGACGTCGAGCGCAATGTACGCGTGGCACAAGATGCCATTACGCGTCGCGACGCTCGTCAAAGTGTTTATTTCCCGAGCGCGGGGCTGGCTTCCGGTCCAGGGACAATTGAAAATTGCAAATTTCACAGGTTCCACAGCCAAATGATCCAGGTTCGTCGAACTCGTTGCCAGCGATTCGCGAAGATTTTTCTCCTTCGTTTCACGACGCGCAAAAATTTAAGATGTTTTCAAAAAAGTAAATTCTCTGGTCTCTGTGAAAGTTGGATTTATTTTAATTCACTGGCTTACCCAGAACAATCGATACGCTGACAGATATATCCAGCGCGCATAATCTGTCGTGTAAACCGCGTTAATCGCGCGCTGAGGTCGCCTTGAAAATCACGCCGAGGCCGCCGGTGTCTTTTATCATTGAGTTTCCGCCGCGAATTCGTATCGATGGCCACGAATCGGATGCGAACATGCCTTCCGAAAGGTGGTGGAAGCCAGACAGAGAACGAGACAAAAGGAGAAAGATGCCCTGGTGGGTGAGAAGTATAAAGAAGCCACGATACCGACGGTAACGCGACACTTTTTCATTGCCCTCCGACGCCGGCTCACCGAACAACCATGGTCCTTCGATTCCACTTGCTTTTTGATACCGTAATGTTGGCTCTGCTGCTCGGTGCTTGCGCCGAATATAACAATCGTGAGTAGCACAACGACTAATGGGACAACGGGGAACGTTTGGTAAAGCTGGGCAACTTCGAAGCCGATAATCCCGGACGTTTGACAAAGTTTTCCGTTCCGACGAGTCGGAACGTACGAGTTTAATTAGACGTTTCGGTAAAGTGAAAAAAAACAGAACGGGAGAACGCCGAAATTCCGTCCCGAGGTTGCCCAGCTTTTCAACATTTTGTCTTGTACCGTTTAACCGTAATTTAAGATTCATCCTATCGCTTAGATTAAGTATTTGTAAAGAAAGTATCAACGTAGTAATCGTACATTCCGCAGAGCGGGTTATAAACGCGGCAAGTTTTGCGGTGGTAAAGCCATGGAACGCTGTGTTACGCGGAACGTCGAGAACAAAACGGTACCGCTGAATTATTCTCGATTACGAGCAATTAGAGAATAATAAGATGTCACGGCGTGCCCAGCCGTTTCCATGGCTTACCTTCGCGAGTCTAAGGGTGCATTCGTACGTAAACGGTTTAGCTGTCGTAAAAGGAAACAGTGGTTGCCGGCAATCCAAATGGAGAGGCCGAAAGCGAATCGACGGTTCTCCGACTATCGTTTTACGGGAAATATCAAAATGTGTTAGTCAATTGCTGGAACCCTACGCCCGCGATATTAGACGCATTTTATACACGGCTCTATCGCCCGACTATCTAATCGACCATGACGATAACGTTCTTGAAAATCCTCTATTTCCTTCCGACGAAATTACAGATTACTCGAAATCGAGGCACTTCATATTTTCACGATTTTAATCGATATTTCCGTTTAGTTTTCCACGATCGTTCCACCGAGTACCATTAGAATTCGAATTCCTAATTTTCTTATCCCGACCTCGGCACTCTCGGTGATTAATTAACGGGGAAGATCAACGGAATACGTTCGTATTCATTTGGCGAAACGTTGCAACGTTCCCTCGCGACTGCACGGTGGGTAAGGCGGGTGTGTAAGTTAAGATTCGGCATTTTCTGTGGAGCCGGGCATCCATTTAAGCGAAGTGGAGTACTAGATGGTGAGCGGAAGCGAATGGAGAGCGCCGGGATAGAAGCTTGCGGATTACGCTGGAACACAGGAAGTTAATAAACCGAATTTAGTGTTCGCCATTAGCGTACCGACCTTTCCTAGCATCCTCTGCCTTCCAGCCAATATCCGAGAGTGACTGCCTCCCAGGAAAACGATCGAAAGACCACCGCGGAAGAAAATCAGAAATTTATTACGGTTCAACGCGTCCGCCTCGTTTCACCGTCTTTTCCGGCGACGCGACGCGACGGTTATGTTTCGGTTTACATCTCGATTCGCGGATAGCACGGCGACGTTTCCTTTTATCCCTCTTACGAGAGATCTTCACGAGAGTTTCCGCGGTCCATGGAATTGTGGTGGCGACATTTAATCGGAAAAATAGAAGTTTTATGTTCGATTTGTCAGTATCGAATGATTTGAAAGATTTTCGACGGGTGAATATCCATGGATATACATTTATTCGATGATATTACTATTATTATTGTATTTATGTAGCGACGAGTAAACATTTCGCAATATTACACCGAAAATAATTTATGATCAGTGACACGCATTAATATCGGTGGAATTTAAATTATGGTTACATTACACGATGACGGGTGCGCGTCTGATATTTTATTTTCGTTACCCATGCGCGTAATATTACATACAGTTCCGCCCTGTATCGGGTAGTGCCTCTGCAAGTGTTTCATATTTCACTAATCTACATTTTCTTATCGTATTAACCAAATAGGAATGCAGATCGTTTATTTACAAAATACTTGTGCGTTCCGTAACACAAGATCCGCAGGGTTCGTATTAAAATATATTTGACAGATCGCGGAATACAAGTGCAGATACGAATAACACCGATTATCCATCTTCCGCGAACAACCGTCCTCGAATATCGAAAAGCTGACTCGTGTACGATTTGAAACAATGCTTATGATTGTATTGTCAACAATTCTTTCATCTCTTTCATTTATTATTGATTCACGGATAATTGTTCGTTCTCCTCTTTCAAAACATTATTCCCAGAGCACAATGTTCCATCGAATAATGTAAATTCGATAGGCTTCGCGATACCCTTAATTTCATTCATTTACATTACAGAGTCGTAGGCCGATTATTATAAACCTTTAACAACGATTATATTGGCTCGCGTTACCAACACAACGTCCCTAGAATATTGTCGAAATATTTGCAGCAAACTGTGATCGGTGCGCATTTTTTATTTTTAAACAAATTTCCACGGGCATGTGGGCATCGTTACATCGATACACCCGTGTGTTCGGTCGCGAATAATGGAGTCCGTTACGTAGGCGGAAGCATCGTAACGAGAATAGAAGAGTTGGTTAACCTGCGCGAAGGCCAAAAAGTTCGGCAATAGCCTCGGCGAGCGCGACGACACGGGGATTCCATTGCCGTCGATTAGAATCGTGCGAACCGATGTTCTTAACCCGCCGAAGGTTACCTTCTGTCACAGTGTGTGTGTGGGTGTGTGCGTGTATATAGACAGAGGAGGGAGTGGGGTGGAAATCTAATTACTGTCAGACGACTGTAATTCCCGGAATTCGTTGGACCGTTTATGCAATTCGATGCATACGACCACGGGTACAAATTAATGGGCCGCGTCGCGCAGAAAGGGAATCGCATTAAATGGAAATTTGTAATTGCCAGTAAATTAGCGGGACAAAAGTATTCTGGTTTTCGGTGTCGATTAAAACCACGCCTCTGTTTCCCCGTTTCTATGTCGAGCCGTTCGATTAGACCGCGATCTCTATCCGCTGTTCCCCGGGGAAAAGTATTTCCACGCGAACAGTGTTCGAGTAGGAAAAATCTAACGGGGGCCGGGTAACCGTTGAAAATATCACGGGAAGAAGCCAGTGTCCCCCTAAAAACTGGTCAGAGGTACTTGTGTCTGGCGCAGAAGTGTACAGACCGGCTATGGGGTGGGATTTTAAAGGAAGCAAAGCCCGATGCGGCACGCCGAAGGCATCAGCATATTATCATGACCATGTTCGGCCTGGTTTTGACATATCTATTACGCGTTTCCGAATAGAGGCGACTTCGGATTCTATGCCGCTTACTCGTCGGCTGACAACGTCGGCTGGCAAGGGAAGAGAAGCGAGAAGAGAGAAGAGAGAGAGAGAGAGAGAGAGAGCGTGAGAGACTAAGAGAGGGTGGTGCAGACGTAGAGGTCCAATTAATCAGGCGGGGCGTGAAAGGGGGTGGGCTGGAGGGCAGGGATTGCGGTGACAGATCCGGCGTATCTATCCCTATCTGCGAGGGGGCATTAAATTCGCGCCAGCCCCGCCGGATCCACTTCCGATCGGTTAACACCCTACGTGGCCCACATTTCTCCACTTTTCGTTTGCGACTTTCTTCCATATTCGAAATTCTATTCCCATTAAAGTCTGTGTTAACTGATTTTTCCTTCGGTATCTCTAGATTAGAAAGCGAAACATTAGATTCCCTTGCTATTAAGCGCGTCAAACGCGACCACGGGATGGTGAACGATTATAAACAGGCCATCTGGGGGAGATGTCCCCGTAGTATTTAACCAGCGTTAAATGAAGCAGCACTTATATTTCGAGTAGCCAGCGAAATTACTTTGGCGTAATTCCATGCAGGTTGACGGGTCCCTTGTATCCATCCGTATCCGCTCGGGGCATTAAATTCACGCGACGCCAGTCCCTGTATCCTCTTGAATCGGTTAACATTCCGGTACGCGTCGGTTCAGCTTTCAATTAAACCGGTTGTACCGCACGGCACGTTCCGTACGCTGCTTTTATCTCTCATTGAAAACGCTCCAAGACGTCGGCTCATTTATTGTTAAGACGCGGTAAAACTACGCCCCGGGGAAGCTGCGTGTGTTTGGACGTTCTCGGATCTATCGGCTTTTCAACCTGATACCCTGAATTTTAGAGCAAATCCTGTAATCTCGTTCTTCCGGGAGGCTCGTTAAAGTTCCGCTGTTTTCACAGAGTTGAAAAGTTGGTCCGTCGATAACGGGGAAGATCCCGTTCGCGTTATCAAAGTGTCGGATTTAATCGTGGGATCGTATGGCGAACGTTACACATATTTCTTCCCCCGATATATATGGCACTACGGCGTTACGTCGCTCTTCGTCCGTGGCTTCCGGTATTTCCACGATACAGGAAGTCGCCGGACGATCGAGGACACGTCACGAACATTAATCATCGAATCGCAGCGACTAAGAGCGGTCGATATTCCTCTACTCGTTAACCGCGCGAACCTACCCCGCAATTTCAAACGATTCCCTGCAGAATTTCCACAGAAATTCCGCCAGAATCTAACGAGACTTTATGCTGTTCTTGGAAGACGTCAAGGACTATTTGGAAGCTTGAAATTTCATCCGTATATTTGTGTGTCATTCGTCAAGGGTAAATCGATGACTACTGATCGACATTAATAAGATTCTTGTTCGATGACAGTGGCAGACGTGCCTTGCGGTCATGGAGGAATCGGGACACGTGCGCCGCGGCTCGTCGGGGGTGAGAACGCCATACCCCATGAGTTTCCATGGATGGTAAGCATCACCAGGAAAGGCGGACACTTCTGCGGCGGCACCATTCTGAACTCGAAATTCATCCTCACCGCCGCCCACTGCCTCTGCTCGTAAGTTCGATAATCATTTATTAATACAAATACGAATTTAATATGCATTCATTAAATTCACCGTATACTATTCGATGTGTACATTGATTTATCGGTGAGCTTAATGAAAGATTTCTGCCCCAAGCATTGATGGGTATTACGAATTTGGGAATTTATCACCCGTGTTTGAGATCGCGAAGCATATATCACAATTTCAGCGAAATTCGTTCGTCGATTTACGGACGATTTCGATAAATATTTGTCTCGCCACGGGAGATCGACGGGAGAAAGAAATCGAGCAAAGAAAGACATTACATTTAGATGGTTAATTCGTATAATTTTCACCTCTTGTTCGCGAACGATCCGTATAATTTATGCACCATTGTCATCTCGTGTAAAACCTGCGATGCCCGAAGTCACGTGCATAATATTAATTCGAACATGAATGTTCATTTTCGTTTCATACCGCCGCTTGTAAAACGCGAGATATCGACAGAAGCAATAACCACGATTCGAAATATCCTATAACGCTGGTCGATCATGGCGTGTTTTATATCCTCGTTCCCCGCGTAGTAATGTTGAAACATGCGTGTTTGTACGATACGCGAAATGAATTCAGAAACAGCGGCGGCTGGATATCGGCCGTTTCGCCGTGAAAAACTACGCGTGTGTGTGTTCGTTGTTGCCGCTGATCGGATTCCAAAGAGATCTTATCGGTGTGGAACACTCGGAAACGGCGTTTCGAGAGAAAAAATTAAAAATCAACACCCGATTTGATATATTCCTTGAAGCGACGCGAACTAATTTCCTATCAATGCCTGCGGGACGAAATCTGACGAGAATATTTTTCACGGGTCACCAGCGCCGTTCTAAATAACGCAGAAATATCGGAATATATTATAGAAGTTGCAAATAGAGCGCGGAACGAATCAGCGAATTGCGATGATAATCCACGATCGTGTCTAATTATCCCGAGATTATTTCGGTCACACGATAACGTCGCACACAGACAAACAAAGAGGGAGAATGGTAACGAGGACAAAAAAAAACGTCGAGTTAAACTCGGGAGTTTAATTCTTGAGATTATGTGACTCGAAGGGTTTTATAAGTAACCGTCCCATAATCCACTTAGTTTATCCGTGAAAGCGCGGTTCGGTTTGAAAAACTAGAAATCCTCGGTTGGCCCGGGGAACGATTACGACTCTACTTGCAAAAATCGTCACGCCCGGCAAAAAGACAGAACGTTTAATACCCCTGTCGAAAAATTACCGGTCTCGCGAAAAAAGCTCGGGAACATTCCGCGCGGTCGCACGGAAATTGTTGTAACTAGGCACGGGTGGTATACAGATAAAACGGGAACAAAACGAATTTTTATTTCGGTAACACACGAACAAGAGAACCACTGGGAAAAACGAATGAAAATAACAAAAGTAAATCCAGCGTGTATCCCGACTAACGCCAAGCGTTCAGTTTTTTAATCGATAAACGCAGGCCGACAGTAATCTCGTACAAATAGTAATAAAAAATAAATCGAACGTATAAAATATTTAAAAAAATTTATATAGGAAAAACAAGATACTCGATGGGTGAACGTATCTTGATTAATTTATTCGTACCAGCTCGCTTCATGAAACAATTCGATGGCCGCGTAGAGAGCCAGATATTTTTGTTGACTTCGTGTCCAGTTTGCGATTATCGAAAAAGCAGGTAATCGGACGATTGCTCGTCGAAAATATACAAACCATTGCGCTCCCTCGTTTCGCGACGATACGCGCGTATAAATCAGATAAAATTTTCTATTGAAATTGACGTTTTGTTCAAGTACACGTGGCCGAACGGTTAAGCGCCGGGGAATTTCCTCGTAAAATCTTTATAGGTTCATCGATTCTAATATATTTTTCCATACACTTTTTCCGCTCGCGTTTCAATTGTGCCGTACGTCGCGCTGCGCCCGACGATAATCATCGAGCGAGTCCCATTTCGGAAAATACAGGGATATTCGAGGAAAGCTTCGAAACGTAATTCACGATCGTGTAACAATTTATTATGACTGCCTATAAATTCTCCAAGTTGTGACGGATAGCCAGAGCGGCGGCAGTCGGGGGTGAAATCGACTTGTCGACCTGATAAGTGCACCCCAACTCTTCAACTTCTTTGTTGCAGCTGATTTATATCTGTTTGGAAACGTTTCCGAACCGATACAAGACCCGGTTGTTTTGGAATGTTCCACTTTCACGCAGCATCGTCGCAATTTGTTTACACGTGGATTTACCGAAACTTTCGTGATAGGGAAGCTTGTCAACGGTGCATCAGAATTTGCAGAATTCGTTCCTTTTTCTTTCTTTTTACTTAATCCACCTGGTCCGGTTAGCGCAAGGCACCGCCGCGTATTTTTGCATATTTCAACGTGCCGTTTTCAATTCACTGTGGAAATCAGTGACCCACGTTTCGAAACTGCGGATTTAATTTTTCATGAATCACTGCGTTTGTCGGTTTCCACTACATTCGTTTGCTTTGATCCCAATGATCCCCGGCGCTTCACAAAATGAAAATTCTGTCCGACGATGCTGTCGATAAACTTCTAACCGATACTCGGTGACTTAACCGTTCAAAAAAAGAGCTTCCTATTTTTCCTGCTAGCGGTTTCTTATTCCACGGTAAAATCTCCGCGATGTTTCATTTTCGCGCCCATTCCAAATCGAAGAAAAGCATTGAATGCGTTCTCATTTCCCCGGAAACGGAAGATTTATACGTAACAATAGTCATCCAGGTGTAATTAAACGAAGAGACCGTGCTGTGACCCGACAGAACGGGCAGACATCCCATACCTCTCCGGGTTAGCGAGAGCACAGAGAGAAACAGAGACAAAGAGAGCAAGAGAGAGAGAGAGAGAGAGAGAGAGAGAGAGAGAGCGCGGAGAGAATTCAACGGAGCTTCGGCGTTGTAAACCATGATTGCGTGTAGATTACAGACCACTCGGTAATTACTAGCAGCCATGCAAAACGCATAACAAAATGTTGCTGTGACTCGTGAGCCTGCGAAAATATACCAGCGGTTTTCTTTATCGTTTGCGAAAAACAAAAGGCCGCGGATACCTGCGGACAGAAAGGGAACGGGAAATTAGATTTTCACCAACGATACTGCAAAGTGTTTTATAAAGTGTGTTAATTTTATTATAAAATTAATGAGGCAGCTACAGGATGAAAATCACTGCTCTCTCCCTGGGCATGCACAGTGGAAAAAGGTCGGAAATAAAGAAAGGTCCATTAATCCGAAGAAGTATTCTTTCTGCAAGGAGAAATAAACAGTAGAATATTCATTTTCATGTATGTAACCAACGGTATCACCGATACATGAACCAAAGTTAATTGTTCGCGTACCAGCTACAAGAGTTCCACTGTATTCCCGGAGCGAAAACCGATACTTTTGATTGACCAATACCACGCCACGCATTAATGATCCACAGTACCTTATTGCTCGCTCTACCTTTTTCATGGTAACGTACACCTACCATTATTTTACATCTCGTTGTTGTATACACGTACTACACGTAGGCTACATGTAGTTTTGTGGCTAAGTTACGGAAACGTGATACAATAACGTAAGCATAATTGGAATAGGTGTCCGACCAATTAATTCTCGGTTCAAGTACAACAGTATAATCCAATAGTCGCGATATCATCAAGCCGCCAAGTAGACGAGAGTTATTACTTAATCTTCCTAAAACTGATAATTACCACGAAGAAACGTCATTCGTTCGGAGAAACGAAAAGTGACAGCACTCGAGTTTCGCTCGCGAAGAAAAATCGGTACAGTGACACGGTTAACGTACAATTAACGTCGCATCCAGGGCGGAAAGAAAGATCTCTCAAGCCGCATGATGCAGCATTTCGTGCGGTGCATTTTAATTGGAAGGGCGCGACCGGCCCGGTAGGGGGAAGGGTTTGGATGCATCCAAAGTAAATCGTATAATCCGCGGCTGGTATAACAATGGAGGAGCCACGAGGATGGAAGGGTCCATTAAGGCGGCTTTGTAAGACGACGACGAAACGGGGCCTCGAAACTTAGAAAATGCTCGACGGTTCGAGTATGCTCCTACCCAACTCCCTGTAGCGTGTTTCCAACGCAAGGTTCTCGTGGCCGACGAAACTGGGACGAGAGAGAGGGAGAGAGAGAGAGGAAGAGGGAGAGTGGAACGAGTCCCTCGTAATTTTGTTAATTATTCGAAGGCACCTTGGACCGATTAATTAACTGAAGCCAGTGTACTCGAGACTGGTCGACTATTCAAAGCGGCGGCGGTGGCGACGACGAAGGTGTGTCGGTGGCGTGGGACAAAAATCCCGGTTAAATAATTGCCGACGTCCAGGAAAAGACACCGGCGAAAAGGGCTCGGCTCCACTTCCATCCTACCACCCACCGAGTACACCGAGAACACTTGGTAAAAGGGAAGAGGAAATAGAGGAGGAGGAAGAAGAAGAAGAAGAAGAAGAAGAAGGGGATGGAGGCGAAACAGGGGGAAGCCTTTTTACCCCCCCCCCTCCCTGTATACCTATATACTTGATCCTCGGTGCACTTAACTTTCACGATGATTACTTGCCGTTGCCGTCGCTCGCTGGACTTTGACTTCTTTTGCGGCCTGCGAAAAGGGCCAACGAAATGGGAGGAAACTATTTGTCCTACTTGACCTACATGTATTCGTAATGCGGGAAAAGTGGGAGTAATGCCCTGATATTTCTCACCTACGTCGGTCTTTTTAGATATTTCTATACGAGTGTCTTACGTCCCATCGTTTTATTCTCCTTTATGATTCTGGATTCCCTTCGATCCTCCCAGCGTTTTAGCTTCAAGTGTACAATTTTTTCAGCGGCACGTCATCAATCCCCGCGACCCAGCTTCGCGTCACTCTCGGCGAGCACAATCTACGCGGTCCCGAGGTGCCAGCCTCCATGTCGGAGCACGTTATCAGGACCATTTCGCATCCGGGTCACAAGTGCGGAAAGTACACGGACGACATTGCCTTGCTGGAGCTTGCAAGGCCGATCGGGTGGTCCGGGAGTGTGAAACCGGCTTGTTTGCCCGTGGCAACGGGCAGGCCTGGTTACAGCGAGTTCGAAGGCCAACACGCCATGGCCACGGGATGGGGGTGGCTCGGGGAAGATAGGGGCAGATGTGAGTACATGGGTAAAACAGAAAACGAGGGTTTTTTAAAATGAAGAAACTATTTTCACGCTGGTTTGTCGGATTTCCCGGGAATACTTGGTGTAATCCGATGAAAGGTCTAATGAACGACGCGAGATGCAATCCGGACTATTCAATGGACACTTTTTTTCGAAAAACAGTCCGATTGTTTCTGGCAAAGTGAGTAACTAAGTTAGCGGAATGCCGAAGTTATCAACATGCACTGTAAAGTTTTCTGTAATAGGACAGAGTATCTAACTAAATTGTACCTTGAAATTGCATTCTGCGAAGTTCTTGCTTACTTGCCAGAATCAAAGGAACGGAGACCGGCCTCGCTAACGTTTGAATTTAACTTCAGCCAAAAGAGGGTTTTGCCGAAATCGAATTTCAACTGTCCCCTCCCCACCCAACTCCCACCAAGATTCTCGAACGCTTTCAGTTTACGATAATTGTCACGATGAAATTTAATTAATTCCATTTCCAAGTAGTTCTAAGAAAGATGAAATTATATTCCCAAGATGTATTAGTTACCGGATGCTCCGATGGAAAAAAACGTTGTTAAAGTAAATTTCTAAATAATAACACGGCGGAAAATGAAGATTTGTTGGCGATGAAGATGCAACGTAATATTCGTTGCATGAGCGAAAAGTTTGCAACACTTACTAGAGTGAACCGGCTTGATTGGAGTTTTAAACAGTTCGCGAATAAAATTTCTACTCTTACTTTAATATCGCGAAAAAGTAATCTATCGCGTTAAGAGCACCCTTTTCAATTATATACGGCTGTAAAGAACAGCTGTTACAAGCAGTTTATCCGGAGACTGCCAAGAATATCGACATGATCCTTCACGCAACTTCATTAATCAAATAAATCTTTGCAAAAATATTTGTTGCATGCGTTACAGATAAGAGAGCGGACGTGCTGCAGAAAGTGGAAGTACGCGTGGTGGAAAATAACGTCTGTCGCGAATGGTACGCGAGTCAGGGAAAATCCACGCGTGTGGAACCAAAGCAAATGTGCGCTGGCTATGAAGAGGGTGGCCGAGACTCTTGCTGGGTAAGTGAAACTACTCGAATCTACCAGTCAGAAATTTTAGTGGATTTCATAGAATTTTCACCGATCGTCGGTAAAGACTTGATAGAAAAATCTACGAAATCTGAGAACCCCTCGATCAATAGAATATTAAACACAGAAATATCTCTCTTCTTTCAACTTGAATGTATCCAGTGAACTCACGTTGCGTGTACATTGTTAAGTTATGCAATCTACGGTTGGTTACACAATCGTAGCGTGAATTTCAATAAATATTTGTGGTTCTCTATAGCAAAAATTGATATGCATGTGTACATCGAACGCGAAAGAATGAAATCGTTCAACTAGCAAAAAGAGGGATGCGCGGAACAACCCATCAAAAAATATGTTGACAAATTGCTGTACCCCGCGTATAACGTGATTATCGGGCTGTCAGTCTGCAGGAAAGGGGTACCTGAATATATACATACTTTCCGATTCGATGCATTTTATCGTGTATTTGCGATTCCGTTCGCGGTACATTTGCGAAATATCTTCTACTTCGTTGCATCGATTTTTACAATCCCTTGTTTTATATCGACGCGGTTATTACGCAGAATTAAGCGGGAATAATTTAATTGTTTGTTCGATGATGTTCAAACAATCACTGTCATTTTAACACGTAAATAACGTTTCCGATCGACGGTCCCAACCGCGAAAAGAAAATACCGTACAGATGTTCAACCTGCCATTCGTTAAATATTAAACACGAATCTATCTTGAAGACCAGGAAATACATCTCGAATCACTGGTGCTCGTACTTCCAATATTAATCTGAAAATGTTAATGGCGCAGTAATTATTCAGTAATTTAATAGAGGTGAAATAAGTTCGTCAGATGTAACACTGATAATTAAGAAAATCTAATAAATCCATTAAAGATCCTTTCGTCGCTCCAATACGCCCATTAGATTCGCGTGCGATGATTGATTGTGTGAAAGAAACTTGCTGAAGCATCCAATTCTCGGTGAAATGAAAGGATTCTCAGAAACATCAATGGGTGTACACAACAATACGCACCGATTGCTCTACATTAATACCGTTGTATAAAAGAACTTGCGTGAAAACCAGTAACTCGTTGAAGGAATAAAAAAAGACGTCCTCTATGTATATGAACGTTTCAAAATAATTAGTGTATTAAATAATCCACCCGCATCGATCCATTTCTTCTGCATTGTACGAATTTTCCTTAATGATCGAAGTTTTCTATACGTGTGCACATAGTGCTAGTCCTAAATTCTCGTAGTCAATTAAGGGTAATAGGAGTTGGTAGAACTAACATTTGCGAGAAGCCGATCTCTCCCGAGGGAAAATCAACGCATGCCATTACAAAGTTGATGCTCATCGAAAAACTCCTTGACCTTTCATTGAACCGAACTTACTACTAATCATCTCATTTAATACCTACTTATTCAGGATCAGATCGTTTATCCTTCTACGAAAGACATTTGCTGTGCCTCTTGCAAAGGAATTAAGATAGGCAAGAGCGAAGACTGTTCGTAAATTCCGAATGTATACTTCTCCATCTCTAAAGAATTCTATTAGATTCCGCAGAAAATTCAGCGGTAGAAAACACCGGGTAATTTTGCATAACTCGGAAGATTAGGAAGCAATGTTTCATTAACGTGTAATGCACTTTGTCACAGGCGGACAGTGGCGGTCCTTTGATGATCGGAAGCCGTCCTGGTGGTAACATCATGGTCGTGGGGGTTGTTTCGTCTGGAGTAGGATGCGCCAGAGCACGCCTTCCTGGTGTATACACCCGTGTCTCAGAATACATACCCTGGATCACGCAACAGCTATCCTGACGATGACACCTCGAAGAAATTAATAGTTCAAATAAGATACATGAAGCCTGATGAAGGATACATAACGTGAGCAAATCGATGATCTGCGTGATGGAAAAGTGTACACATAAAGTATTCTAATATTAGTAATAATGCGAAATGTGATAAAATAGTATAATAAGGATCTAGTCATGTTTACAATGTACTTGAGAAGAAAGTATCATATGGAAGATAGAGTTGAAACTGTAACGTCAATCAGAAGATATATTAAAGTTAATATAAATAAATTTATTTCATCTATTTATAGAATTTGTTAGCAGATATAGTATCTAAGTTATATTCTTCTCTGTTTCCTTGGTCTGGGTGGATTCCATGAAACTCTAGTATCATCCGTGATAGAAACAATGTTTAACCCTGCCACTTGTAATCCTTTTATGGCAGACTAGAATAATAAAATAATTGAATGAAATCAGGAGCGAGATCAAAGATCAAATGTAGAACTCTATGAAAATTTGATTACCATCCTTCCTGGTCCAATTCCCTGTACTCTGACTCTGACAGTTTTTATACCTTTCTCAAGTGTACGCTGCAAAGTGTAAGGTAAAACTTATGAAATGATAGAAATATTATAATACTGTGAATTTAGTAAGTAATTAACGTCTTGTAACAACCATTCCATGTGTTATAGCAGCTTGTTGTGCAGCAATATTTGTGCCTTTCCTTGCATTCTTAAAGCCTTCTATACCAGCCGAGTGTAACACAATACCATAGCCTGTAAGATCACTGATATTACTATTGTGCTGGTTAAAACAGAATAATGATGTTCATCTATAAGATCTTACCTGTATGATGTGTCGTACTTATTATTGTATTATTACGAGTAGATTTTATGTTAACAATAGGCAACCGACAGTACTCTACACCATCAAATAGCTTATTAGGTGTCTTTTCGTCAGGAAATTGATTTTGTCTGGTAAAGAACAATTAATGAGTTAATGGTATACATTGTACAACATAACCTAAAAAGAAAAAAGCAACAATAGAGACTTACTTTATGCTAGAAATTTCAACGGTATGCTCTCCTTCAACCCTAAGATCTGATGTGATACGAGGAACACTTGTTCGCTCACCCTCAATTCGAATTCGCTTGAACGAAACCGAGGAAACATGAATGTTTCTCAAATTTGTTAGCCCCATTAACGGTGATTTTTGAAGAAACATATTTCCCGTTTCCACAAAGGAAAATCTCGCTAATCCTAAGGCTGACTTCAACATTTTTCATTCAACAAAACCGTAAAACGAATACGAAAAGATTGTATTACTTTTGAGTGTATTATTGCAGATGAGAGATAGGATAGACCTATCGCTTAATGGCGGTTCATGCCCGGAAACTGAATTATCGACGCAATGAAATTTCAATGACTATGCAGCGCCTCCTCGATAAAAATAGAGATTGGAAAATCGTACCAGACGAGAAATAGGATTATCCTATTGTCCTATCTAGTGTTCTAGAGCCCTAATTATCAGCGTCATCGAAAAGCATAAGAGCCCTATCAGCTAGGAGCTACATTACCGACGCGATGAGATTCCAATCACAGACGAAGTATTGGATAGACCTATCACCTTACGGGGTTCGATGTTCACGAAACTGAAATACCGACGCGATCAAATTTCAGGGGATTTGCAGCGCCTCCTTGACGAAGGAGCAGAATTTTTTGAACTAAAAGAGTATCGTTGGTTCCGAAACGGGCCCCGCACCACACTCCTATTGTGAGGTTGTTACAAGCCCACATGCTGCGGACCAACTTCTAGTATCCGTCCTCGGGGTCGAAAATGAATTTCGAGTATCGTGCGATGGACGGGAGCACATTAGTGGTACCTGTCGATTCGTTAGTGATGACAAAGGTATTACGAAAATCGCGAAAAATCGTCAAATTCAACCAGTTTTCTGGTCGGCATTCGCTCAATTTTTGAGATAGCGACCTGAAACTTGTACCATTGTTTTAGTTAGGAAATTCTACGGCAGATCAACCTATAATAGTTGTACTTTTCGAAAATTTGATTTTTCGCAAAAATCTGAAGGGGGTAGGTCAGGATTTTTTGCGATTTTCGTAAATCGCTCGCCATTTCCGTAATTTTTGAGCTATTAAAGTGATCCTGGACGTTTTCGACGCGGAATCCGAAGCCCAATAAGCCAGTGAAAGAATCATTTTGATATCTAAAACATTGTGGAAATGGCGGGGGAAAAACAAAAATCGCAAAAAATCCTGACCTACCCCCTTCAGATTTTTGCGAAAAATAAAATTTTCGAAAAGTACAACTATTATATATTGATCTGGCGTAGAATTTCCTAACTAAAATAATGGTACCAGTTTCAGGTCGCTATCTCAAAAATTGAGCGAATGCCGACCAAAAAACTGCCATAATTTGACGATTTTTCGCGATTTTCATACATCGCTCGCCATTCGCTCAATTTTCAAGATATAAAAATGATCGAATATGTTTCGAATGCGCATTCTGAACCTTAATAAGGTGATGGAAGATTCAGATGGATAATTAAAAGAAAGCGAAAATGACGAGTACAAAATGAAATCGTTGTCATAAAGTAGCGCAATATAAATTACAAATTTGTTTAAAATGTTACCGATACTTATTCATAATGAGCTAAAGTAATCATGCATGGTCGCGAGTATGAAAAATATCGCGAAATTATTAATAAGTTACTCTTTTACAATTTTTCGTAGCCGCCGGTACCGTCCGTACCTGCCCGGCAAGTCCCTACCTGTTATTCTCACCTTAATTGTTCCGCTCGAGCGGATCCAGTACGGCCAAACTCAAACATACTCGACCTGACATTGCCAAGTACACGGATAACCATTAGTCCGTGATAGAACGTCCTGGCGTCAACTACTCTTCCCAACTCGCTCCGGACGACTCCCTCGGGTATAATTCATTTAATTTCAAGCTTATCCATTATGTATCGATCATTTACATTATATTTCATGTACTCCTTATACATTACTGATACAGTACGACATATCCCTCGGTTACAATTAGTTACTATAAAATTATTAACAATAATTTTTGCATAACTTCTGATTCGCTTCGGTTCGCTTAATAGAGAAATAGTTTATATATTCAAAATATACAAATTAGTGAAAAATGGTATTTATTTTTATAAATTTTCAACCGTGATTTACCACGCGGTGTCTTATATTGAAGCTATAAAATCTTTTTCGAGTTTGCGCGAAGTTGGTAAAGGTCGATACCCTTTCTTTATACACAATTTTGTTAAATTATTTTATTGCTAGCTATAAATTATCAAGATAGTAGGGTTTTATTAAGATTGGTTCCAGTTTTGTATAAGTTTTATTATGTTGTAATAGATGGAAAATATTCGACGCCGGGGGCATGTGCACGCTCCGCTACCTGCCCCCCCTCCATAACAGCGAGTTTGTCCGACATGATTTTGTCACGTACTACCTACATCGACACGCATCAGTCATCGGTGAACTGTGGCGGTGTCAAGACCTCCTCCTGTGTGCTTCCTGGTGCTCTCTAAGGTACATCGCACTCCTCTACATTTACCTTTGCTTAATCAAAGCTATACTTGCAATTCATTTCTCAACTCGACAAACTTTACAGTTTATATCATTACATTTTTGGCCTTATTTTCTATTAATCGTAATTTCATAATATTTAATCTTTATTTTCACTGTTTTTATAGTTGGAATGTGCATAACATTATTATTCATACTTTGACTTTTTGCAGTTTAAATTCTAAGAACATAATTCCAATGGTATTTTTGTCTGTAATTTCAGATTCAACCAACAAAGAGAAATCCAGTTCGCACCGGTGAATTCTCTTGGAGGGTAGCAGATAACTATGTCGCGGTCTTGTGACGTATACGTAAAGAAGAAAATCTGGACATCGCAGCGGTCACACCTTACTTGCTACCGACCTTGACATTGGTCGGAACTACCATTGTCGTCGTTTCAACTACAACGGGAATTTATATTTTCCGTGAGTTTCATCGAATCGAATCGAGTCATCGTCGCATCGTTTATTCGCGAACCGGATATAAGAAATATTTTCCTTGCGAAGGGTTTGAGAATGTTTCTACAAAACTTGGCATTGATTTATTCAAATCTCGTATTTGTTTTACGTATCGGCAATCGGTTTGACTGATCATATTTACATTTTTAAATCTTTTCTTAGTGAATAAAGATTCACGCTGTTTCAAATATAAAATAAATGTTGAGAAATTTTAGAGTGAAGAATATACTTCACTGCTATATGAAGAAATTCATTATTACGTTTTAAATTTTAATTTACAAGAAACAGTAGGACAAAGGCAATATTCCTAACAACAGCGCGTGGTATAAAAAAATAAGACGTACAAAACCAACAACTGTGTCATTCTGCGTGATAAATGGTATATTTGTGTGCACCCTCCCCTTTATTTTCAGCTTGTGTGATCGCGCGCAATGCGGTCTTAGAGTCACTTGCTCCGAGAGACAGTATTTCGCGAAATAGAGTCAGTGTTGTTGCGCTATTAAAAATTGTGCTTGTTCGATAACCGCGTATTTAAAACCGCCGAAAGAATTGAAATGGACTGCTACAACGTAACATATTCGGTCGCGAAATTCTGACACTTTTTAAACCGCGACATTAGAGTCAGTTTGCTCGCCGGAAATAATTACGGTCGGGAGTGTAGTCTCTTTATTTTTCTATTTGTTTGTTGAAATGCGTCGCGATATAGTAGTGGTACGCAGCAGCTGCGGAGAGGACCTCCATCGGGCGTCGTCGCATCAGGCAGCAGGTAAATATCGCCAAAATTGTATTCTTGTTTAAATTTCTGAAAAGGAAGATCGAGCGAAAGTGGAATCTTTCCATTCCAACTCTACCAAAATTGTGAAATGAAATACAGTTGAATTATAAAGAATATCTTCTTGTTACGTTACAGAGATCATCGGCAGATATACCGGTCGTAGTATCAACTCTAGAAGGCGCAGAAGAACTCTACGGCCGGTGAGTCGAAAAATTTTTGGTTCCTCCGATCACTCAATCATGTCGTAGGACATAAAGGTCCGAAGCGGCACGAGTGTATTGGTTGTATTTTATTTGAGTTTGCGAGCATAGTGACCGCGAGTGTAAAGTATTTGATACTTTACGCTTGTGGGTAGTAACACACCACTTTTACTTGTGAATATTTAATTAGCTCAGGCAGGGGTCTTCTTGTGGCTTTTAGCTTCACGTACGTTTTTTTCGTAATTCGATTAAAATTTTCATATCTTTAAGCTGCGTTTAATTGTATTTGAATTCGCGTAAAGTACTTGCAGTAAAACTATACTCGGAATATATTTTCGAGAAAAGAGTTTGATATTTTCACGTATGAGTTTCATACGAATTAAATTGAATTAAAGTTTTCATGTGATTTATATTTTTCGTAACATGATTTCCGATAACGGAAGAAATTCATATTAATCGTTCTATTTTATGAATGTACCCAAGAAGACCAATTCGCGGTGTTTAGATTCTGGTTTCAAAGGATTATTTTTAACACATTTATCATTGTTTAGAACACCTCCTTTGAATAAGGAATCAAACAAGGGTTTTCCATTAAAACATTGAAGTTTTCAATATACATATACTTTTCTGCATATTAATATTGAGAAACTTTCAATACGTACTTATATTAAAAGTTTTGAAATTCGTCTTAAATAAATTTATATTCTCTTCACTTTTTCAATGATTTAAATAACTATATTCGAGTCATTTTATCAAGCATATTTTCAATGAATTTTTGCAAAGTGATTTAAATAAATGTATGTCATTGGGATTGGGATATCATGCGCCAAATTCCGTCGACAATAAAGGCAATCACTTTTTTGCTCGTTCCGCGTTATTAATCAATTTTAAGCTGACATAATGATCTTTAACTTTTAATTACAATTATTATCTTCAATTTTCAACTTTCATTTTTAACTTAAACATTTATCTTGAATTTTTCATGTTTAAAGTAGAATCATTTGTTCGTTATTTGTCACGTTTGTCATACCCCTGGCGTTAAGACAACACGATAAACCGTGTAGTCGGCCTAAGAGCCTCACGGCTATTTGGTTAAACCGCGATCTTGCGATGTAATCGTGGAGTGTGGCTTTCGTCAAATCATGGTTCCATCGGTACTTTGGGTGGCCTAGCGTTGTCTGGAAAGTCGAACTCTCGGGTTCGATCTGGGATCGCATAGACGGGCAAACCGTTCTTAATTAATATTAATAAATTTCCATTTTGATTCGGATTAGCCGTATCAGGCTTGTCGGTAGCGGCCGGACCGACAAGGCTTATTCGACTTAATCTGTGTAGAGTTCGTCTTAATCATCTATAGTTTCGCGTTTTATTTATTTCATGTTTCAAGTGATCTTTGACCGAATTTCGTTGAGATTTCTTTCCTGTAAATCGACCCTAGGTGAATCTCTTTGTATCGGTGGACCATGATTCGGGGAAAGTCGTGTGAAACGGGTATTTCTCAAGATCGTTGTACGAGCCACTGTGTAAGTGTGTAAATTGTTTTTCCGCCGCGTTATGGTAAACGTTTAGAATCACCCGCGTTCAGATTTTGATTATGGAGTTGGTTGTCTCGATGAGTAACCAGACCTTTTCACTTTCACTTTTTGTTTGCCTTTAACTGTCTAACGAATAATTGGCGTGTGATGGGGATGTTTAATATTAATGATATTGAAAACCATATTAAACATTAAAGCTTTACACATATATATTTTGTTCAATACATGAAATATTCAAAGGTTCTTAATATACATATACTTTTTTACATATTAATATTGAAAGTTTCTCAATATATACATTAAAAGTTTTGAAATATTTCTTAAATAATCTTTTCATTTTTTGAGTGATTTAAATAAACTATATTCGAGTCATTTTATCACGTATATTTTCAATGAATTTTTACACTGAGATTTAAATGAGTGATTAGATCGTTAGAACATTATGTTAATAACCATTTTGTAGCTCAGGATTTTCAGCATACATCGACACTAGTTTTAATTAGTTTTATATTTGCCACGTTCATGTCCCTATTTGGCTTGAACTCATTTGTGGGCCCAGGTGCTGCACGAATGGGTGATGGCGGTGAACGTGGCTGATTTTTTGATTAATTATAATAATACTATTGTGGCGGCTCACAAGCGTTAGCGATTGTGCACGACGTACGGTTCCACACCGGTGTGAGTGTGTGTATAGTAATTAAGTATTTCGTGGATCGTGCGTCGGTTGAAAGTCAAATATTTCTTGCAATTTATCAATTGAATTAAACCTTAATTTCTTGACAATTTTACATTATTCAATTCATGTTCAATTTTCT
Organism: Mimumesa dahlbomi; assembly: GCA_917499265.3. NCBI lineage: Eukaryota > Metazoa > Arthropoda > Insecta > Hymenoptera > Crabronidae > Mimumesa > Mimumesa dahlbomi. The sequence continues at coordinate 7,097,833 of OU824126.1, forward strand.
CGCGAATTTCACAATATACAATTTATTTGATATACAATTTGAGTCAACACGTAGAAGCATTATTGTTAAACGTAGTAATTGTTCGAGCTACGAATTAATTGCCGTTTTTTATTCACATATTTTACGTAAATATCTTTTCTTTACATTTTTCCCAATAAAGACTAATTTCTAATAAAGTCTACATAAATCGCAATAATCGCTGGCCTTGTGAGTCGATTTCAGCAAAAAGGTACGTACTTTAAGGTGTGCATTGTTTTTCGAGTCGGTGTCGGAGACGTCCCGGGATGTCTCTCGTAGGGGGCCGCACTGACTTTGCTTGAGAATCGTGGAGAGAGTGTGTTGGTGTGCTTGAGTTTTTGCCATTCTTTTTTAAATATAGGTGATAGGTAGGCAGGTAACTTAAATTCTGGAATGTGTGCATTAATTTTAAGTAGGAAGGGCCAGGGCAGGTATCACTGTTTCCACTGTAGGAAACCAGTGGTGTTCTGCTTCTGGAGGTCAGGCTAATAATCTTTTCTTTTTAATATTAAGTAAATTCTGCTTGAACATTCGTCCTTCTACTGGCTAACACGTTTGCACGGACTGCAGTTGTCATTCTTCTGAGAATAAGCTGTTAACTTGTCCACACGTTGTTAGCCTCATCGTTTGTCTGTATTAGGCGCGTGTTAGGGTTTTCTTATATTTTGGTTCCGAATGTTCTTGCAGAAACAGGTTGGGCTCCGGCCTGAAGCAAGAAGAGGCTAAATGCCGAAGAGGCCCGACAAATTGTCTAGAAGAGGGCAGCAACTAATGGCTGCCCATTTTGGAGTGTTGAATTTTCACACTTCCAGAATGGGTGGTCATTCTGTTACTACTAAGTCACTATGCTCGCTGTAGTTGTAGAGTAATTATAGTTGTAGTAATTTGAAGTAGTTAGTACCACGGGTCGAGGTGAGCTCCCCGTGAAGACTCTGCCCTGGTCTGCATTAAAGTTTTCGAGTCATTTTTCCTATTAAATAATATATTTCAAGTTTTATTAATAGAACTTTGCATTAGTTTTCGAGTCATTTTCATATTAAAGTCTTTTCAAACAAAGTTATTAGAATATTTTGTTGATTATTGTCAAAGACACCTAAAGTTTTTCATTATTGAGATATTTTTTTTAAATTTCTGAGAGTTCATTTTTAAAAATTCATATTTTTGTCACTTCTAAAGTTCAGTTTTTTGATTGTTATAAATTTGAGAAGAAGCAGAAGGGTAGAGTGTGATACTGTGTGCAGTAGTTAGAAGTAGTTTGTTCCACGGGTCGAGGTGAGCTCCCCGTGAAGACTCTGCCCCGATCTGCATTAAAGTTTTCGAGTCATTTTTCATGTTCAATATTTCTCAAAAGTGTTCATATTAGAATATTTGCTGCACTTGACTTGTTTTCTAATAGAGTCGTTAATTTGTTTTTTATAATTACAAAGATTTTTTAAGTCATTTAACTAATTACCGAGATATTTTTTGTACTTTTCTGACTTGAGTTTTAAGAATACAAACAGTATATTTTGCGAGTTTTTTAATAATTCATAAAGTCCAGAGTTTGATTCGAGTACATTTGATAAATTGAATTTTTGGAAAAAGCAGAGGGGTAGAGTGTGAAACAGTGTGCAGATAGAAGAAATTTGCACACTTGCCATCCGCGCCGGGTCGTTTTTTTGTCACCGCTGGCTGCACCTTTAGCTTCGCGAAATTACTGATAATCCGAAATGGATCATCCCAGAGTGTCTCACCGAGGTACATTTTTAATACCGTGCAGGAACTATACCAATTTTTTCAATAAATATGCGAATCTGTCTCTAAGAGACACACGTGGTTTTTATCCTATAATACATATATATATATATTAATTAAATGTCCGAAACTGTCTCCACGAGACACACGCGATTTCATTTTTTTAAATATAAATCATTTCCATTATCTAATGCGGCCATGTGACTCGCGAACCGCATCGTACATCGCCGGCTTGGTACGATGCTACTTAAAACCATTAGGACCAAGCGTTTGTTGAAGGGAATATTGCCATGAATTGATTTATAAATTGCATTTTACATCGAACAATATTATTTTGTACAATATCGTATAATGTTACGCAAGTCTTCAACATTCAAGTTTTCAATATATACTTTTCTATGCATTAATATTGAGAAACTTTCAATACATACATTAAAAGTTTTGAAATTCGTCTGAAAAAAATTTATATTCTCTTCACTTTTTCAATGATTTAAATATCAGTATTCGAGTCATTTTATCAAGTATATTTTTTTATGAAATTTTATGAAGTGACTCAAATAAATGGATATCATTGGTATTGGGATATCATGCGCCAAGTTCCGTCGACAATCAAGGCAATCACATTTTTGCTCGCTCCGCGTTATTAAACAATTTTAATTATTATCCTCAATGTACAACTTTCATTTTTAACTTAAACATTTATCTTGAATTTTTCATTTTTAAAGTAGAATCATTTGTTCGTTATTTGTCACGTTTGTCATACCACTGGCGTTAAAACAACACGATAAACCGTGTAGTCGGCCTAATAGCCTCACGGCTATTTGGTTAAACCGCGATCTTGCGATGTAATCGTGGAGCGTGGCTTTCGTCAAATCATGGTTCCATCGGTACTTTGGGTGGCCTAGCGTTGTCTGGAAAGTCGAACTCTCGGGTTCGATCTGGGATCGCATAGACGGGCAAACCGTTCTTAATTAATATTAATAAATTTCCATTTTGATTCGGATTAGCCGTATCAGGCTTGTCGGTAGCGGCCGGACCGACAAGGCTTATTCGACTGAATCTGTGTAGAGTTCGTCTTAATTATCTACAGTTTCGCGTTTTATTTATTTCATCTTTGAAGTGATCCTCGACCGAATTTCGTTGAGATTTCTTTCCTGTAAATCGACCCTAGGTGAATCTCTTTGTATCGGTGGACCATGATTCGGGGAAAGTCGTGTGAAACGGGTATTTCTCAAGATCGTTGTACGAGCCACTGTGTAAGTGTGTAAATTGTTTTTTCGCCGCGTTATGGTAAACGTTTAGAATCACCCGCGTTCAGATTTTGATTATGGAGTTGGTTGTCTCGATGAGTAACCAGACCTTTCCACTTTTCACTTTTTGTTTGCCTTTAATTGTCTAACGAATAATTGGCGTGTGATGGGGATGTTTAATATTAATGATATTGAAAACCATATTAAACATTAAAGTTTTACATATATATATTTTTTCAATACATGAATTTTCATAGGTTCTTAATATACATATACTTTTTTACATATTAATATTGAAAATTTCTCAATATATACATTCAAAGTTTTGAAATATTTTTTAAATAATCTTTTCACTTTTTTAATGATACTTCAAACTGATTTCGAGTCATTTCATCAAGTATATTATATAATAAATACAATACACTATGATCAGTTAAATCGGTGGAAGCGATCAACGCGGAATTTTTTCAATTTAGTACATCAGTTTTGTAAAAATGTTGATGACCGTGAAACAAGGAACATATTTTCGCGTGCGAAATTCGAATTGTTTAAAGATGAAACTTGTAATCACACGATGACTAGTTCGTTACGATAAAACATACGAAGTTGTGGAAACTGCAGCGTGTCAAAGAACTTGACAAATGACTGAAGAAGACTGAAGAAGACTATTAGAAGACTGAAGAAGACTGAAGAAGACTGAAGAAGACTGAAGAAGACTGAAGAAGACTGAAGAAGATTTTTATAAGACTTTTAGAAGATTTTAGAAGACTTTTAGAAGATTTTAGAAGACTTTTAGAAGACTGAAGAAGAATTTTAGAAGACTGAAGAAGAATTTTAGAAGACTGAAGAAGAATTTTAGAAGACTGAAGAAGAATTTTAGAAGACTGAAGAAGAATTTTAGAAGACTGAAGAAGAATTTTAGAAGACTGAAGAAGAATTTTAGAAGACTGAAGAAGAATTTTAGAAGACTGAAGAAGAATTTTAGAAGACTGAAGAAGAATTTTAGAAGACTGAAGAAGAATTTTAGAAGACTGAAGAGAACTTTTAGAAGACTGCCATTGGGTCAACTCATCAGCTTTGAAGCATTTGTCGAAAACGGATGAGAGTGGAAATCACCAAAACTTGAGCCCTACTAAGAATGATTTAAACTCTGACGCAATTACCCATGGCCAGCAATTGTTCATTACGTTTGACAACTAGGATTTTTCTCTCCAACTCCGAGGAACTAGAATAAGTTAATTATTGTATTCATTATTACACAAAGTGTAATCGCTTGTAAATCGTTTTGGACACTCTGGTGACAAAACGATATAGTTTAAGGGGATATCACGCGCCAATTCCACTTCGTATTTCATCGACCATCAAGAAAACGCGACTTTCTTTTATCGTTCCGCGTAATTAAATTCATTTTCAGCCTTAGCTTTGATCTTCAGGCTGCAGTATTTAGCTTCAGTTTATCTGGAATAGATCTTTATCTGGAATTTTTCATTTTTAAAGTAGTTTCAGCTGTTCGTCACTTGTTACGTTCGTCATACCCCTGCGACAAAACAACACGATACACTGTGTGGTCGGCCTAATAGCCTCAGGGCTATCTGGTTAAGCCGCGATCTTGCGATGTAGTCGTGGAGCGTGGCTTTCGTCAAATCATGGTTCCATCGGTACTTTGGGTGGCCTAGCGTTGTCTGGAATGTCGAACTCTCGGGTTCGATCTGGGATCGCATAGACGGGCAAACCGTTCTTAATTAATATTAATAAATTTCCATTCTGATTCGGATTAGTCGTATCAGGCTTGTCGGTAGCGGCCGGACCGACAAGGCTTATTCGACTTAATCTGTGTAGAGTTCGTCTTAATTATCTATAGTTTCGCGTTTTATTTATTTCATGTTTGAAGTGATCTTGGACCGAATTTCGTTGAGGTTTCTTTCCTGTAAATCGACCCTAGGTGAATCTCTTTGTATCGGTGGACCATGATTCGGGGAAAGTCGTGTGAAACGGGTATTTCTCAAGATCGTTGTACGAGCCACTGTGTAAGTGTGTAAATTGTTTTTTCGCCGCGTTATGGTAAACGTTTAGAATCACCCGCGTTCAGATTTTGATTATGGAGTTGCTTTTCTCGTTGAGTCGTTCCTTCTATAGTTCTCTTTTTGTTTCCTTTTTTTATATCGCGAATAATTGGCGCGTGATGGTGATGGTTTGCGTTAGTAATATTGAAACACGTTTCAATACCCCCCTCTAGTCGCGGTCTCATCGATAGACGTGTCTATGAGACGATCGTTCTTTAATTGAATTAGTTTAAAAGAGGGGGGTGGATGGAGGTAGTGGTTTGATTCCGCCTCCATCCTCAGAAACTTTCCGTGGTGAGATTTGCGTCGAAATTATTTGCATCGAACCTTTTTGGCTTCGATACAAATGGTATCGAGCAGATTTTCCGCGAATAGATTATAAGTTTTTTTTACTCTTTTACTCGCATCGATTGCGTAAATGAAGCATAGGTATAAATTGTCTGTGTCTATGATATAGTCCAGTGATCATTGTTTTACTACCATATCACGGACTTTGATAAAATATTAGTAATTTGTAAGCTTTAATTTTGATTAAATGTTAGTAGATTAATTAGTCCCCTGTGGGTCGGGGAAAGAATACACCCACGGTAATCTCTTCCTGTCGTAAGAGGCGACTAACAGAGTCGTTTTGGCACTCCGGTGACAAAACGCGGGGGGTATCATTCGCCAATTAAAATTTGTTTCGAAGTCGATAATCTAGAGAACGCGACTGATTTGCTTGTTCCGCGTTATTAACAGTTTGCCTACCGCTGGCGGTAGGAAAATTGTTAAATTCGTATTATACGTAATAGGGAAATGGCATGTTTGTTCTTCTTTGTCCCGCGAATACTTAATTGGCGTATGATGGGGATAATTAGTTTTAGTAATATTGGAACGTTATAAGTTTTTTTTACTCTTTTACTCGCATCGATTGCGTAAATGAAGCATAGGTATAAATTGTCTGTGTCTATGATATAGCCCAGTGATCATTGTTTTACTACCATATCATGGACTTTGATAAAATGTTAGTAATTTGTAAGCTTTAATTTTGATTAAATGTTAGTATATTAATTAGTCCCCTGTGGGTCGGGGAAAGAATACACCCACGGTAATCTCTTCCTGTCGTAAGAGGCGACTAACAGAGTCGTTTTGGCACTCCGGTGACAAAACGCGGGGGTTATCATTCGCCAATTAAAATTTGTTTCGAAGTCGATAATCTAGAGAACGCGACTGATTTGCTTGTTCCGCGTTATTAACAGTTTGCCTACCGCTAGCGGTAGGAAAATTGTTAAATTCGTATTATACGTAATAGGGAAATGGCATGTTTGTTCTTCTTTGTCCCGCGAATACTTAATTGGCGTATGATGGGGATAATTAGTTTTAGTAATATTGAAACGTGTTTCAATACCGTCTATATCGTGATCTCATTGACAGACGTGTCTTTGAGATTATAGTTTTTAAGTATAATTAGCATAGTCTTAAAAATGAGGATGTGGTTAAATTTTAATCAAACGATAATACAATACTTTAATATGTTTTGCAAATATAATGACTTTGTGTCATACATTTGAAAGTACTGTAAAATATCGGAAATAACTTATCGATTAAACTGTTATCAATAAATTCTAAGCATTTGTTTCATTTTCCTTTTCCTATTGCAATTACAGATCTTCGTGGATCAGATTGGTACTTTGACGTTTAAGAAATAACACTAGTATATGATAAAGTATTATCGTAAATCAGGATTTGTTTAAAATACATTCCCCTGTGGGTCGGGGAAAGAATATACCCACGGTATTCCCTGCCTGTCGTACGAGGCGACTAATAGGGACGCGTTTTGTGCAGATTCGTGACAAAAGGTTCGTTTAAGGAGTGAGGTGATAGAAATTGAGTTGGTTTTCCTTCGTTCGGTATGATAAGGCCAAAATTTGTAGACATTTCGGCAAAGTTTGAACCGTGTAAATGAAGATTTGTCGCTATTTTGGTAATTCGCTCGCCATTTGCACAATTTTTTAGACATCGACCTGAGTCTTTCACTGTCTTATTTCGTTTTAAATAACGCGTCGAAAACGCCCACGATCGTTTAAATAGTCGAAGAATTGCGAAAATGGCGAGGGAAAAACGAATAGAGTAAAAATTCCTGGCTCAGAGTAATGGGATAGGTCAGTACTACGGCACTATTAGGCTTTGGAGTGGGGCGGGTGGCTGTTGCGTCATCCTACGCAATACGCGGCGGTTCATTGCTCGGCGGTGCGTGTCGTTCTAACCTATAACGTGTGAGGTGATGGTTGCGAGGTGAATTTGTTGATTTCGTTAGTCGGATGGCTTGGAATTTAGTTGGAGGAGGAGGATGACGAGGAGGATAACGAGTCGATTTAGTTCGTTGGAAGCAGTAAAACAGTGTCTGGAGAGAAAAACAGTGTACGCGTTCGAGAATGACGTTTGCAGCAGGAATGGAGGAAGAACGCGGGTTTTGGAATAACATTGGGAAGAACGGGATCACGCACGTCGGGATGGAAGTAATTCGAAGGCTGCTGCGTTGAAAGGAGTGGAGGAAGATGCGGCGAGAAAGCACGGAAGGAAGCAGCAGGATGCTTGTAAGAACGTTGACAGGTTAGGCGCCTTACATTAGATATAAGATTTCTGTTGGATGTACACAATTTTCAGTGGAAGCATATAGTTTGTAGGTAAGACACTGTTGTTTGTTTCAGGTGAAAGGGGTGGTGGAAACAGGGACTTTGATAATCTATCAAAGCACACTGTGGGAGAAATGCAGAGGGAAAGGTGTTGTACGAAGGATACAGTGTTGGTTAAATCGACAGGAGTTTGTCAATACGTTGGAGAACAAAGAGAAGTGGGTATGGACAACAGTTTTAAATGGATCGCGTCTGCATGAGCAATAGAACGGAATATGGATGATTTCTTTTAAATCGTAGGTATTGGTAGCATACTCCTGCATCAAGAAGAAAAAGTAAGGAAGGAAAGGACGGGGTATAGCGAGTACGAAGGGTCCATGCTTGAATACTTAATCATAGGGACTGCAGTGTATCGTATAGGATATTTGGGAAGAGCAGTGGACGCTGATTTGGAAAGGTAGGATAACTCGTGTTACTTGTCAATGAAAAAGTGTTGGTTCGAAACTAATATTTGCATATTAGTACATGGTGCAGTTTGCTGGAGCGGAATGGAATGGTACAAAGGAAAGTAGTTATTACACAGCAATTTTCGTTAAATCTCGATCGTTAATGGTCCTTTAATGTTCGTAAGAGTTGGCCTTACGTTTCCTATGCGCTAGTTTTCCTATATTTTGAATTGTACGTCGCTGGCAGTGCTCCGAAAATATTCATTTTCGACCGTGAAAGGTATACTCTGGCGGCCATGTTGACGGCCGACAATATGGCCGCCAGAGCATATTTTCGTGGAAAATGAATTCTTCGAAAAGTACAACTATTATACATTGTTCTGGCGTAGAATTTCCTAATTAAATCAATGGCACAAGTTTCAGCTCGCTATCTGTAAAATTTGCACAGCATGTCCTGTATACTCTTATAGGTGGTCTGTGGTATAATTTAAGTAATTCCTTAAAATTAAGTAATATTATTAATACGCACAAACTATAGCTTCTATACCCTCGGTCATCCTAGACTCGCACCCAAAATGGTAACGTTGCTACCCTTCACAATGGTAACATTATTAATACGCACAGGATATAGCTTCTCTACCCTCAGTCATCCTAGACTCGAACCCATAATGGTAACGTTGCTACTCTTCACAATGGTAACATTATTAATACGCACAGACTATAGCTTCTCTACCCTCAGTCATCCTAGACTCGAACCCATAATGGTAACGTTGCTACTCTTCACGACGGTAACATTGTTAATACGCACAGACTATAGCTTCTCTACCCTCAGTCATCCTAGACTCGAACCCATAATGGTAACGTTGCTACTCTACACGACGGTAACATTGTTAATACGCACAGACTATAGCTTCTATACCCTCAGTCATCCTAGACTCGAACCCATAATGGTAACGTTGCTACCCTTCACTTTGGTAACATTATTAATACGCACAGACTATAACTTCTACACCCTGTTATCCTAGATTCGAACCGATAATAGTAACGTTGATACCCTTCACAAATAAACTTTAAAGGAAATACTTAAACAAAATTTTACATAATATATGAAATTCAATGTTGCTATGTAGGGTGTCTTAAGATTTCGAGCTATGGGAATTTTAATGTTTGGAGAAATTTGTGGTGTGAACATTTTTATAGAAATTTCAAGTTACTTTTTTTAGATTTTTTTTCAAATTAATTTATTTATGTTATTTAAGAATGAGATATTTCTTTATGACTGATAAAGGTAAACTTTTAGTCTGTCTTTGGACTTTGCAAATATTATAATATGTGTTTATTAAATATATTAATTTGATAAGAGCGATAGTTATTATAATGACACTTGAATTCCATTGAAAGAAAATAGTAGTTTCCTTGTAATTGACTACCTGTACCGCCACTGACTAAAGATGTTAAGTCGTGAGTGATGAGCTAAGTGATTCTGGACGAACCGCGTGTGGTAATCGCTTCTCATTAAACTTTGACACGCGTTTCCGTGAAACTTTTAGTTGCTAATCACTCGGCTAATTACCAGATAGAGTTTCTAAACGGGACAACGTCGATCGCAGACACGGTATAAGAGTAGACATGGCATTGAATAGAGTATAGTGTGCCACAATTATAAAAAGAAATACAAATAAAAAGAATTATTTTAGAATTAATTATTTATTTTAGTAATTTCAAAATTTATTACTTGTTAATTTTTATGTTTAACAGATCTTTTCCACGCAGTTTCCTGGGGGACGGCGACGACGTGGACTGACTACTTAATTTCGAGAAAATTGTTAAGCTGTACTACTAGCTTGCGGAAATACTTTTAATATATACAGTATCTTGTGTTGTATATTATACGTGTTGCAAAATGAATAAACAGTCTATTTTTAGATAAAATAAACTGAATTCTTTATTTATAATAATTATTCCTACCTATTCCATTAAATGACGTTCACGGAAGCGAAATCTTGCCACATCTTGTGATTTATTCTTTTGGTAGAGAAGTCTAACATTTCGAAGTTTGTTGATATAAAAATTGAGGAATAGGTTTTAATATAAGAAACTCGTGATTTATCATAAATGAAATTTATTGAAAGACTTCATTTTACAAGAGTATAACTTACAAATTAAACATCTTAAATAATTAATCACATAAATAGAATCACTGCGTTTGCTGGCCGTTGATCCAAATGGTTTCCGGAATGATTTTTCCGCCTAGAAACATACAAACAAATTGATTTATAATTGATAAATAAATAATTCACACCCTACCCACCCCTCCCAAATAATTAACCACCCTTAAAATTCCCCAGGTCATCGATCAAAATTCAATAAAAACATCCTTTTCCGGGTATAAACTCAATTGTCATTTATAACAATTTTTGCCGACCCGTCCAAAAATTCTCCCCACCATTTGGCATCCCCACCACGCCCACCCTGCGCTCACCCTATATAAGGACGAGCACCGCAACATTTCCTCGGTTGCGAAGACCGCTCCGACGCAGTCGGGTCGGTCTTCCGGCTCACCCGTCCGCGGGGACCCTCTGGGGACCTCACCCTTCCTCCCTCGGGGGATGGTGGGCCGTGGTGAGGGGTCACCAACCTCTCACCGCTGGTCTTCCCCGAGGAGAAGGTGGAGGGACCTGGGGAGCCGGACGAGGGCGGCTGGGGCTCCTCTTTGCTCCAGCCGAACTCGGACGGTTCCCGCGAGCCCCCGCCACCCTTCCCCGAAGGGATGGACCTCTTCGGGGACGGGTGGCGGGTGCTCGAGGGGTGTCCGAGCGCGGGGGGACGTGGGGGGCGCCTTCTGGCATCCCGGGGCCCCAGGGATGCACGGGTGGGTCCAACAGAAGGCGAACCCCATGGCCTCCCGTGCTTGGGCACCTCCAGGTTCCCTTCCCCTTCTCTTCGGGGGATGATCCGGCGGTGAGGGGGGTGGCTCGCTTGCCCGGTCAGCCACCCTCGACGTGGAGGTTAGGGGGAGCCCTGGAGACCCCAAGGGTGGGGAGCCGGGGGCCGGCTCGGTTGCCCGGTTCGGTTTTCGCAATCCACGGGGGGTGGGGGGACTCGGGGGTGGTGAGAGCCACAGCCGGAGTCCTTTGGGGCCGGGGGCCCGGGGGCTCCCGGAGGACCGAGGTCCTCTGGGAGCACCGGGGTCCCCGTCTCCGGAGGTGGTTCTCTCCACTCCCCGGGTCGGGGGGCGGATAGGCCCCCCGGCCCGGGGTTGGGACTCACTCGAAATGGGGAGAGGGTCCCAACCCACGTCGGTTGTTTTCATGATCTGAACGGACGTAGTGCCCCCCTGCTCTGAACTTCCTCTCTTCAGGGACGGCTACCCCTGGTGTGAGTGCCCCTGTCCCCCCACCAGTGGTGGTCATCCCTAAAGAGCGGGAGGAATTAGCCCGGGGAGTGAGGCCCCCCCAGGCCTCTTCCTCCCGCTCTTCTAAGATGACCACCACCGATGAGGGGACTGGCACTCTCACCAGGGATAGCCATCCCCGAAGAGAGGAAGGAGGCGGCTCGGAAGATGTCCAAGTCAAGTAGGAGGCAAGCCCCCTACCGTGCTTGGGCATCTCCCAAGCCTCTCCTTCCACTCTTCAAAGATGACTACCCAAGGTGAGGGACCGGGTGCCCCCGCACCGTGGTCGTCATCCTCGAAGAGAGGACGAAGACTGTCCGCCCCAGCAGAGCCGGGGTAAGGCACGATCACGACGAGAGGACGCCACTCCTCCCGAAGGGCCGTATTCCGCACAGTGTCACAAAAGGGACACTGCCGAAATTCATTCCAGCACACGGCGCCACGCGCTGGAACGAACTGGCTATTGCAGGAAATTGATTTCCTGGGCGATGGGCACGCCAACTTCCCTACGCCTTGGTGGTGTTAGCAGGACCCCGTCGTCCAACCCCCCCGGTTAAAGGGGGGCCAAACGTCAAGGTCCTCCCAGGGCACACCGCGAGGAGGTACCACCACGTGCCCCATGTACGAGGCGAAGACATTTCTCGCTCTTCGAGAATGACTATCATCGGTGACGAACACCGGGACTGCCATCCCCGAAGAGAAGACAAAGTCTCCAGGCTTGATGCGACGAGAGAGTGCCCAATTCTCCCGAAGAGGCCGTAAACCGCGTAGTGTCACAAAAGGGACACTGCCTAAATTCATTCCAGTGTACGGCGCTCACACCCTGGAACGAATTGGCTATTGCAAGGAATGAATTCCTTGGGCGATGGGCACGCCAACTTCCCTACGCCTTGGTGGTGTTAGCAGGACCCCGTCGTCCAACCCCCCCGGTTAAAGGGGGGCGAGACGTCAAGGTCCTCCCAGGGCACACCGCGAGGAGGTACCACCATGTGCCCCACTTTGAGTTTACATTGTTAAATAAATGCAAATGTATTTTACTTACTTGTGTAATGTACTATGTAGTTATGGATAAATTGAATAAACGAATGCGGTTGAAAAGTACACGTTAAAGTTGTTGCAAAATTATTTCTCGAACCTCCCGTATAATGAAACCTCTACTGTTGCTTACAATGACACGACCGAAGAATTCGCGTCTGTTTTGTAATAAAACAACCCGTCCGCGGAAAGTTACCTGACAACGTTCTTAAACAATGACTCGAGAGCAACTGAGCAGATGTCCGATCCACCGGTAGTATCTACTAATAATCCCCACTCCTCCCAGTGGGAAGGAGGTACCACCACGTGCCGCACTCTGAGTTTACGTTGTTAAATAAATGCAAATGTATTTTAGTTACCTGTGTAATGTACATATGTAGTTATGGATAAATTGAATAAACGAATGCGGTTGAAAAGTACACGTTAATGTTGTTGCATATTTATTTCTCGAACCTCCCGTAGAATGAAAACTCTACTGTTACTTACAATCACTCGACCGAAGAATTCGCGTCTGTATCGTAATCAAACAACCCGTCCGCGGAAACTTACCCGACAACGTTCTTAAACAATGACTCGAAAGCAACTGAGCAGATGTCCGATCCACCGGTAGTATCTACTAATAATGCTCACGTCTCCCAGAGGGGATTATTAGTGGGGATTATTACTACCTAATTGATTTACCTTTCGTTTGAGAGGTGGAGGATGGGACCCGTAATAGCAGGTAGTCGATATACCTGCCTTTTTCCAAGGGACACTAACTCGTCATATATGGAAACCTTAAGACACCCTACATAGCAACATTGAATTTCATATATTATGTCAAATTTTGTTTAAGTATTTCCTTTAAAGTTTATTTGTGAAGGGTATCAACGTTACCATTATCGGTTCGAATCTAGGATGACAGGGTGTAGAAGTTATAGTCTGTGCGTATTAATAATGTTACCGTCGTGAAGGGTAGCAACGTTACCATTATGGGTTCGAGTCTAGGATGACAGGGTGTAGAAGTTATAGTCTGTGCGTATTAATAATGTTACCGTCGTGAAGGGTAGCAACGTTACCATTATGGGTTCGAGTCTAGGATGACTGAGGGTAGAGAAGCTATAGTCTGTGCGTATTAACAATGTTACCGTCGTGAAGAGTAGCAACTTTACCATTTTGGGTTCGAGTCTAGGATGACCGATGGCACAGACGAAGAATTGGAGGTACCTCGTCTGTGGTGATATACACATGGGCGTTTTCTACTGTTCGGTAAAAAGAAATGTCCTATGATAGCGATGGTGACCTTTGTTAGATATTCAACACCGTAATCTTTGATAGTGTATAATCTATGTATAATAATGTGAAGCGGCCTACGACAGTACATACATATAACCGAGCGAACTAACCTCAAAGTTTATGTCAATGGTGTCATAGGAAAATGTCTATGAGGACAGTGCTTCTTTATCCCGCATTAAAATACCACATATATTTAAATGCTATAAGACAACACCGGAACTTGTATTTACGATGCGTAAAGACAAGTTCATTTCCTTCGTTAAGTTTCACGAATGCATTGCGGTATTCGGTCGATAGCCCTGCAAAATGTTGGAATTGTAATTTTAAATACAAGTCCGATCTATTTTGTTCGAAATGCAAGGTTTTACAAGAACCGCCCACGAACGTGACGTACTTTGATCTCATAGGTGTTCCGAAAGATTATAATATAACAATTACAGAAATTCATGATAAATACAGGTCACTTCAAAAATTATTACATCCTGATAAATTTGGTAACAAGTCGGAGGCAAGTATTTCCGTTTCTAAGAGAATGGAACTTTTGTTGTAGAATAATACTTCATGGAATCATGAAACTTTACATTTCATCACATGTTTTCATAGAAAGAGAAACAACTGTCTGAAAATTTGTCATCGCTAGTCAATAAAGCTTATAGTACATTATTAAATCCACTTCAAAGAGGATTGTATCTCTTGGAGCTAAATAATATAACTATATCGGACGAAACAGAGAATCTAAATGCAGAGTTTCTGATGGAAATTATGGAAAAGAATGAAGAAATAGATGGTGCAGGAAATGACAAGGAGAAAATAATCAAATTGATGCAACAGAATGAGATAGTATTCAATAAATTATTAAAGTAATATTCTCTTCTATTTGAGAACAAAAGTATGATGTTGTAGTAATAGATAATTAACTTACTTTATTGTGCAGGGAAGTGGCAGATGCATTTGATAGCAAAGATATGAAGAAAGCAGAAGCTACTTTAAAACGAATGAAATACTATGACAGTATGAACAATAGATTAAAAAAGTTGAAACATGACCTAGGCATAGTAGATTGAATGTGAATAACTTGTGTAAAATGATTATAACATAATGAATTTTGATGTAAAAATGTATATCTAAAACCATAAGAATGTGCAATAAGCACGTTATTAAATCAATGATGCACATTCATTAATTCAGTTTTGTTTCACATTTGAATCTCATTTAAATAAATTTGTTTATCATTTAATATTTCATTTATTATTCTGCTGTACATATAATGTTACCACATTATGTGCAGAATATATAGTATGTACTATGTTTCTGTTGACTAGTAATGAACTTCAGCTAACATAGTACTAGATCTTGTAAAAGAATAATATTTTGTAGAGAGTCAGCTTACAAAATTATATACGGTTTATAGTAAGAGAATTAAGTAGGCAGCAAATGTACATTATTGTACAACATGGTTATCTATTTTCCACTGTTCCAACCACTGGCGTATTCTAACTACATTCTCTAACATCTGATCAGCATCGTTATTAATTAATTCATGGACTATCTCATCCCTGTAAGATGCCCTTGCTTCCTCAAGAATTGTTTGAAATATTTCACAGTCTATATTGTCTTCCAGCTTCTTTCCTGTATATCCTCTTTCCCTTAGACGGTCGTACAGAATTGTATTATCAGTTCTCAGCACAAAAACAATATCAAACCACCTTTCCGGAAAGAAATCAGCCCCGTGATAATCCACAATTTTTCCACCTTCGCACATAAGTGCTTCCATTTCATCTAACAGCTACACACAAATAAAAAGTAAAGTAAGAATCAAATCAAGAAGGAATATAACTTCATACAATGATCCTAAGGTTAAAAAAAATTCACCTTATCCTCGTCTAAAACTGGACACTGATAGACCTCATCGTACTCTTCCAAACATTGTCTTTCAATGGCAAATTTGCTAACATCAATCCAAACTAACCCTGTCTTCGACGCTAAAACACGAGACAGCAAGCTCTTTCCAACCCCCGGTGTGCCTAAAAATGTTTAATTTTCTGCCTGTTATACCATTCGATTTAAACACGTCATACGACGTGACACTTGTTACTTTCATTCTCTTTAAACACGAGTTTAATTATTACAGTCACCTGTTACTAATATATTAGGTGCTGTTCTAACTGTGTTGATCATTTTCACAAAAATTCTATCGCACGTTCTCCTTGAAAGATAAGTCAAATAAAATGATTCGGGCCCATGAACATTGTGAAAAAGTAACACGTTTTCGACGGTTCAGCGCACATGTGTTCGCCAGTTTGTGTTTGTATGATTTATAAATTGGGGGCGCTTCGCGGTCCATCGACATCAGGGGGGCGAACACTCCCAGGTGTGAGAAACCGAGTTCGCAAGTCATTAAATATCGAATAATATAGATAGGAAAATGTCCACCTACTTTGAAACTTGCAAATGTCAAAGTCACGTGATATATTTAGAAGAATTTGAATTGCATTTTTCGTACTTCGATAGATTGTAATTTTATTACAAGTGATTTCCGATATTCGTATGTCAATTGTACAATTTGTAAAGGAATTTGTACATATAATTATGCGGACTTGGTACAAAATTTGTAAAAGTACGGAGAAACATTATTTAAGGAATTTACTCAGCATATAATATTTGTTTTAACTTGTACTATTAATGTATGCCAAATTTCGTTGCTACTGTTAATGTAACACCTATGTACTATTGCTATTATCAGTATTATATGTATAGCGACTCATAATGTTACCTGCAATTTTCAATAAAAATAAATTGTGTATATTATGTTCGTCTCCAACAAAAAATAAATTCAATCTTAATCCCGATAGGGTATTTCATTTAAATCGTTCGGGATATTTATTAAAGTTTTCATTAAGCAATAGTAGTATGTACTAATTGGCAGATAATAACTTTTTTTTATTTGTTAACCCACACATCCTCCCGAGCCGTTATCACGATCGCGGTTTCTTTGACGGCAATCGATAGAACAGAGAACGGTTTTTTCATAATCAGTAGATCTAGGGGGCTGTGGCTAATAAAGAAGCATACGAGGGGGCGCCTTGCTCGTGGCAACACTTCTTGTTGTTCTCATTCGAAGGTGGAATACCACTCGTCACTGTTTTCTGTTGTGTTTTTAGGCTGGAGCCAGGCGAAAAACATGCCGTTTCGTTAATCGAACGGGAATTAAGGGGCTCCGTAGGATAATTATTGTGTTTGAAAAGCAGAACGGTGTTCTATTAGAAGGGTGTGTGAACCGTGCAGGTGTAATTTAATAAGAGCAGGGGAGGCTGGCGATTTAATAAGATATTGATTTGTCCGCGACTGCCTTGCTGGCTCCATCGCACACACGAACCAGGTAGCCATGGACGTCGATATTTTTGGGCCACTGCCTGGTAAAACGTGTTGGCCGTGCGTATACCGTGCTCGAATGTGCGAGCAGGCCTGATAGGGACCGAAATGCGGACGACCGTCGCAAATATGTGCTAACGGAATTAACCGAGTTACGAACCGGATTACGACGGCGACAACTGCAATCACCGCGACGACTTGCACGACGGTGACGAACACGACGACAACCACGGCGACGATCACGACCGCGACCACGACGGCGACGACAACGACGACGGTGACGACCAGGACGAAGGAGACTACGAAGACGGCGACGGCGACGGTGACGGCAAAGACGACCGCGTCGGCGGCGACGACCGCGGCGGCGGTGGCGAGGATAACGGCGACGGTGACAAAGACAGCAACCGTGACGCCAACAATTATTAAAAGAAGAAGGAAGAAGCGGTACTATTCCGACACACATCTGTTGCAACGAATTTCGTCGGTGCAACTGTGTTCAATATAAAATTTTCGACAAAGAAATTGAACGTGCAAAGGGTATATTACAATCAGAAATGGATCTTAGCAATACTGGAACAACAGGGGGTGCAATGGCTTGCCCAGTTTGCACTCTCTATTTAAGGGAGGGCATCAGTCTACAAAGACATTTGGACACTCATCCAAAGGAGCAGGTCATAGAGGCACTTATCAAGGCTAGTAGTACCAATAATACTTTACAACTGCAACAAACTCAATTACCATTGTCTGCACCTCCAGCTTCTCCTTCTGTACAATCGCCGCAAAGTACACCTCAGGTTACACAGAATACTCATCTTTCGGCTCAGTCTCCATATCCAATTGGACCTATTTTTGAGTGTCCACCTATCGGTACAGTGATGCCGCCTCAGTTTGCTTCTTTCAGTTATCAGCAATTTGTAAATAATGGCACTATGATGATACCGCAATATGCAATGGCTCCACAAGCTAATCAAATGATGCAGATGCTCTATAATCCATATGGTATGTATCAACAGCAACAAATACCAACTGTTCAAATGATTTCGCCAGTCACAGCTATACCTAGTACACCTAGAGTTAGGCCAGTGGCTACAGTGACTAGTGAGACAAATGGCAGGACCGCGATTGCTGTACCTGTGAATAATTCCGAGCCAAAACAGATATTACCTGAGATTTTGCCAGAACCGGAACCAGAACCTGAACAAGTGCTGCCAGATATAAACCTACCAGTTTCTCCTTCACCGCTGAACGATGATACTTCCATAAGAGAGAATGAAAATGAAGTTGAAGATATTCGAATAGAGCATGAGGAACAGACACACAACACAACCACTCAAGATCAGGATAATGTACAAAGTGAATATAATAGCATTCCAAGATCATTGGCAATTACTTGTACGGTTAATGTTGCCACCGATGATAAAGAAGAAAGTGTACTACCAGACATGGATGATGGGGAATCATCACGTGTAATTGCTGAAGATATACAAAATAAATCCATTCACTATGAATCACCAGAGATGCAAGTGTATGTGCATAGTTATCATGATGATAGTAATAAAGACAATATGGAAGAAGCATCAACAACAATCACAGAAAATGAAGTCGAAGAAACAAATGGTGGTAAAGTTCCTCACAGAATGGAGACAAATGACAATGAAGCTAGCCACTCACAGATTCCTCTGGTAGATGTCACAAGGGAATCAAGTCAGCCTGAAGTGGAACAACTGGAACGCCTTTTGATTACAATTATGGAGTCACAGTTCAATAATGTACAACAAAAAGACACAAACTTTGAGGATACACAAAAGAAGAATGAAGCCACGAGACAAAGATCTATTACTGAAAGAGAGGAAAGTGTGATTCACGAAGCAGTAGTTAGTGTTACAGCTGTGCATGAAAATGATGTAGGTCTTAAAATTGCAGAGGAACCAAAAGATGATGCAAATAATGATGAAAACAAAATGTGTGAGAGTTCTCACTTTAGATATTATTATAAAAACAGTTTATCTGCACCTTCATCCCCAGTGACACGAAGAAAGCCTCACAGAACTTATTCTGTATGTTCTGTGTTTGGTTCAAATGAAAATCTCAGTGTTTATCCAATAGGTTTTGATGCAAATACATTAAATGATGAAGAAGAAGATGAAGATGAAAAGGAAGATAACTTTATTGAAGCAGACATGGAGATAGAAGAAATACCTAGCCCTCACACACCTTTTATTAAATATGGGGAGAGTTCAGAACACATTAGATCTCATACTCCTTTATCAGTGAGTAGTGGTATCTCTGTATTAAGAGTTAGAAAAGATCTTAGCAAACCATGCTCACCTGCATCAGTTCAATCATTTTGTCATATGGATGCCAATGATATGAGTCATGACGAGGAAAGTAATGGTGCAATGGATGTACCATCTGAAAAGGATCCAATAGAGTGTTCTCAAATTGAGAGAGAGGAAAAATCTGGTGGACAAGAACTTTCTATCTGTGAGAATATTGAAAAGAAAATGGAAGTGAATATGGAGTACCATCAGTCTGTAATAACCGAGCACATCAGCTCATTTCCCACAATTCACTCTCAACAGCCTGTTTCGATACATGAGACATATTCTGTGTCAAATAAGACTCATAATTTGTTAAATCTGTCTGAATCTGCTGAGAATGTAAACATTGCAGACTCCAAAAGTTTCCACTCTTCTAAGTCGATTGTGCAAAAACAATCGTTGGAACTACTTAGCTTAAATGAAGATGCTCATGCTGGTCCAATGAACGTTTTCGAATTTGATGGACTTCAAATCTTAGTTCCTAGTACATTTATAAGTGATTCTTCACAGAAAGCTATTAGTGCGACCAGCCAGCAGTCTATGGCAAGCAGTGAAGGCGGTGCAGGTGTTGATGAAGAAGTGAAAAGTATTAACATGCGAGCAGATGAAACAATGCCACCCAGGGGAGAGTTATCCGAGCAGGAAAGTAATGGGTGTACAGAACAATCTGCATGGCAGGTTTGTATAACATATATTGTACTTTACATATTAGATTTTTTTTTAATACACTTTAATTGTATATATGTTTAATATTGAACAGCTTTGTAAGCAATTGCTAGACAAAATCATTTAAAATGTTGTATGCATTGTGGAGATGCATCTTATTTTGCAGTAGATTCACAGATACATTTTGTGTGTACAGCTTTACATGGGTCAGGACTCTTCACGCATGTCAACTTCTTACGATTTGATGGCACGCGAAAGTTGGGAAGAATCTGAAGGATCAGATAATGAAATCGGTGGTCCACTTTTAGATAGTCGATCGTTAGCTACACATTTTACATCGAGTTTGTTCCTAGATCGGGATAGAAAGACTCCTACGAAAAGAACGTTCAAGTGTTATCACTGTCCGGAAATCTTTGATTGCCCAAAAGAACGCAGAGTGCACAGTACTACCACGCACAAAGAGGCCGGTCCGAGTAGTAGTAGAGATCCTATAGATCAGCCAGAAGTAAAGGATATCAAATTGCTGGACGGACGTATGAACGTATTCGAAGATATTTTTGTACCAAGTTTGCATGTTCAACAAGTGTATCATCATCAACCGCCACTTTTGCATCAACTTCAACCACCACAATCATCAGATTTAACCACGAAAGTCGAGCCAGACCAGAAGATTGAAACATTAGTAATACCATCGAATATCGAAGTAATATGCACCCTGTGCAGTCAAAGGTTTAATTGCGAGAAATCGTTGCAGCTTCATCACCGAAGGGTACACATTACCGATACAAATAAACGAATTCGCGATAGTGCTAAGTGCCAGATATGCAACGAGGAGTTCCCCTCGGTTTTGTTATACAATGCCCATTTGAAGATCCATCCACTGGAATGCGGTCAGTGCGGGAAATATTTTTATAGGAAACAGAATTTTAAGTTGCACATGAAACGTCATCTAGGAATTAAACCGTTCCCCTGTACCGTTTGCGACAAAGCGTTTCTAACGAAACAAAAGTTAGACGAGCATACGAACGGTCATACCGGCAATGCCCCCGTCAAGTGTAATCTATGTAATGAAACCTTCCGCAGATATTCAAATTTGACGCAGCATAAAAACAGACATCATCTAAACATTAAGAAGAAGCTGAAGGATTATATATGTCATTGCGGCGAAGTGTTTCACACGAAGAAAAAGTTAGCGTGGCACAAGGAGACCCACGACGAGAAACCGAAGGCTTGCACTTATTGTAACGAAAGATTCATTCACATGGCCAGCCTGACCCGACACATGCGACGAGCTCATAACAGAAGATTCGTTCCGGACGCTCAGCGCGAAAGCGAGAATGTCGAATGTCCCGTTTGTAAATGTATTTATTTGCGATCTTCCCTGGCAGTGCATATGCGCGTTCACAACGGCGAGAGACCGTACGAGTGTCAGGTCTGCTCCAAGGCGTTCAGCACCAAGTGGAATCTGCAACTGCACAAATGGACTCACGCCGCCCGTAGCACCAAACCGTTTAAATGCAATCAGTGTAGCGCCGCGTTCTATCGGCACAGCGACTACACCGCTCACATGAATTCACATCGGAATGTGCGCCCTTACACCTGCAACTACTGCGGCGCGCAATTCATAAGAAAGTACAATTGTTTAAGGCACGTGAAAGAGCACGAGGAGAACAAAGCATACACCTGCGATGTTTGTAACAAAACATTTCATAGATCATACTATTTGAAGGAACACTTACGAGTCCATTCGGGAGCGAGACCGTATACCTGTCATATTTGTGGAAAGTCTAGTGGTACCAAGTCCAATCACAATAAGCACGTTAGAATTCATCATGCGCGGGAACCTGTAAATACCGAAAATTAAAGAACAAACGAGAGCTTTCATCCATTTAGCCAATATTTTTACTATTCTCACGCAATACTTTTTTAATCATTTCTTCTATTATTCTTCTCTTCCATTCTTCTAACTTTTCTTTACCGTGTTCTTTTTTTTTTATATTCGCTATCGCTAAGTGTTTCATTCCTTTTCTAAATATTTGCATATCTTCTAAATATACTTTCACAATGAAGGTACCACTTCTAAGCTCGTTGTGAACTTTGTTTAGTTCTACATTCTGTTTCGAGTCAATTGTTCTTCTTTTTTTTTTGTGTTTTAACTCGTTAAAGCTTATGTGTGACATAAGCAAAGACAAAGCAAAAGGCGACGAAACGGAAGCAAAATACTTTTTATGTAAATGTGCGATTTTAGGTAACAAAAAAAAGGAAACTCGTTCGTTCTTTATCTGCGGTTATTATCGTTTACTAAACTATTTTAATCTGGATCTTTGAAAACTTCGATTTGTTGAGATTTTTACCGTTTCACATGGCGGACTTCATCAATCGCATGGAATTCAATATCAATCTGAATCCTGTGATGAGGCTAGCCTTTATGTTGCATGTTGTACGTTACGATCCGTAAATTTTTGTTATATAGTCTGCCGAATCTGATGACTCGAGACTGTAACTACTTAAGATAAGAAGAAATTTTTAACGAGTATTAACCGATATGCGTTGTCTCGGAGATAGAATAGTTTCCACGATGGGAACTATACGGTTGAACGCGTTTGCCAACTTACTAATTAACTATTAGATAATAATAACTAACTGATCATCAATGCGACAGAATTATTAAGCACTTTTTCTGTGTCAATCGTTATACGAAATTTTTTTACGATAACTATTTTACACAAAGCATGCATATTGTGAATTTATATGCATCGGCATTAAATAAGTAAGAAAACGCGAGGGCCCATATTTATTTGCGTTGAATTACAACGCGGGCCTATCGATAATTAACGTTATCGATTATCACGAGGTAGTTACGGATCTTAGTTATTCTTCTATATTTATATATTTTGCAAGGTATAAAATGATTTTTATCGCTAATCGTAATTCCAAGACTGATCGATGTTGGTTCCTCGTATTGCTCTCTGATTAAAATTTCAAAATTATATCATGTACATGCGTGAAATGCAACGTAAGATACAAACTAAAAAAATCAATTTCGATTGATGAATCAAATTACAGCAATGAAGTTATTTCTACAAAATAAGAAATGGTATTCTAATAATGTTATCAAAGATAGTATACGTTTTGATGCCACGACGCACAGCTGGTACGCGATATAAATCGCCAAGAGAGCAATACAAAGGAGAAAACGTATAAGCGATATGTATATTTAAAGTAACGAATGGTCATACGTCATACGCGTCACCGAAATTTCATTAAGTTTTTCCTTAGGTCCCGTTGTTAAGGCAAAAACGCAGTAAGTTTTGCGATCCGTTGTCGTAAATTATAATAAAAAACCCTCTGCTCGAAACCTAATAAGAATACTGATACATTTTACTTTTTTTTTAAGTATTACTTTGCTACTTATCACCTCTTTGCTACATATTACCTTTATGTATCTTCTAGGGCGGAAATTAAAAGGGTAATCTTTGACGGTTTGGCGCGTATAGAAATAAGTCCGTGACATGATACTACAAAAAGCTTTGTTTAATTTTATTTTCGTGTGAATGAAGAACAATGTGTTTTGTTCGATTTCTGAAGTAAGATCTCCCTTATCCGCGGGAAAAATATCACTGATAATATTCCAACTTTAAACTGATTTATATAGATGACCAACATCGACGTCCAAATGTGCAATCATTTAGTTAAACACATATGCACTCGCGTCAAGTGCAATTGTAGATACTGTAAATATGTATATCAGTTCTATTTTATAATAGGGCCGGCGAATGCGCTGGCAATTAATAATTGTCTGAAATCGATTCGAAGATAAAAACTAGGATAATTACTATCGTAAAAAGAAACTATAAGTCAACAGCATGTGTACACTTTAATAAAAGTTATGTATTGAGGTACTTTTTTAAATAGGTTCTTTTTTGCATTTTTATCAGTTATTGGTTTCGAACCTCGAGTTCAAATTAAATATTTACAACTGCCATGAAACAAAGGTATTCTGCAAAATTGTCTTTTTATCAACGAGTCTCGTCGTCGGTTGATTTTTTAAGTTTACTTTACTAGCGAATTTTTGTAATTGCAAGGCCGGTAAACCGTTTGGCATGTAATTACGAGGTAAGTCTAATTTAAAAAGTGTAACTGTAATAGTTATTCTAATTTTAAGAATTACACGTAATAAGGTAATTTTACGAATTGCCTTTTGTTATACAACTTACTTTCATTATACCCGTATGTGAAATATATTCAAACAGTTTGAATTTTATATGTGCTATGTCATAAATAACATACAAATTTTTCATACTAATTACGAAAGATATATCAGTTTAACTATGCTACGAAGTAACGAACTGAAACGCATTGCATTTTTCATGATTATTGTTTAGTATTAGTCTAAACTGTTTCAGAATAAATTTTTATAACATTATACGAGATATCTCGAAGTATATATTACGTATATATTATCGATATTTCGTAAAATGTACGAAAATCTGGTAAAGTGTAATTTGTGCCGAAATGTGAAAGATTCTCGGGCTGAAAGTGATTTTGAAAAATAACTAACAAAAGTTTCGGGGCGTTTTTGACTATTCGTAAATGATATTCAATGTACGCTAATTAAACTTGAATATTTTGAACATGTCGCACTATGTGTTTTCTTACATCACATCTCTGAACGTATTAAGCAACAAAATACAAATGAGCCTAGGGTAGTGTCTTTTAAAAGTTTCTTTATTGGAAGTTACTATCGAAATATTGTTTAGTTGTTATCCATTTCATATTTTATATTTTTACAAAGATACAACCATCGTCATTTGCAATAATACATAATAAATGATAGAAATCTCTTAATATCTCCTGTAAATCAAAACGAGTAGTAAAACCAATACTGTTTCTTTGTAAGTATGTAGTCTAATTTAGAAACCCATATTCGTATATATACTAGCAGGTAGTTGAAAGACATTTTATCCAACAATTTCGATAAACGTGTTTCTCATTATTCATTATTCATTATTCTTTGACAAACAGAATAGTAGATCTTAAAACAATAATGTCCAGTCCGTATTCAAATTGTCCCGCGCAAACGTGATTTAAAATTTGAACTAATACCATACTAATACGTACACATTTTCCTAATGGTAACATTTGTATAACACCCCCAAAAGAATATAACCTGTTTTTATTGTTTTCAACCGGCCAATATAAACGCGAAAATACAAAAGAAACAAATGTAAAAAAACTTACGTTAAATTCTAACAAAACATTTGCGCATTATAGTTCCTCATACAGCCGTGAACCTTCTAGAATCATTACACTCGCGATCGTCTCTCTTCTAATCGCACACTTCGCGACTAACGTTCCGTTTGTCTCTCCACGTTGAGAAATCAAATTGAATCGCAAAATCGTGCTACCGGAGGGTGTAACTATCACGTAGAGAAAGGAGTGCCGCGAGAAACGGCACCAAGAACAGAGATCAACTAAGTTCCTTGAAAGTTCGGCTGCGAACTGCGTGACAAAGTTCATCAGAGATATACAAATCAGAAAATGACGGCGATTTCGGCGAGCGGTGATGGCCGGGGTGCCCATAGCCATGCCTACAAGGATAAAAGCAAGCCCGCTGATATCAGAACCAGCAACATTAACGCTGCCAAAGGTTCGTGAAATCGACAGAAGTTTTTCCTTGGAATGACGAACAATGTTTTAGACAAGGGGATGGAGTACTGACTTTTGAGGGTTACTTTCGATAAATTGGGGAAAGCTTGCCTTATATAGTAACGTTTGGTTCCAGTGATGTAATGCGTGAATAATTTCTATTCCCGTGGGTTTTGAATAAATCGATACTATTTCATGGGTAGAGTTTTTAGATTTGTATATATCGGTTATAATTAATTGTGTTTAGATTTAAATTTGTCTATACCATTTTGTTAAAAGGTTTCAATCATTCTTATTATTATGATAAAGTTGCCAAAGCAAACTTTTATTCTATTTGAAATATTAATATTTCAGCTGTTAGCGATGCAATCCGTACAAGTTTGGGCCCTAGAGGGATGGATAAAATGGTAAGGGTACTTAATTATATGGAATGCTGAAATAAATGAGTATTTACACTTCGTATGATCATGAATTTTCTTATCCTTTTTCTTGCAGATACAATCTGGAAATGGGGAGGTCACAATTACAAATGATGGTGCTACCATTTTAAAAGAAATGAATGTTATACATCCAGCTGCTAAAATGGTAATGACTCTTTTAATACATTATTTGTTTAACTTTAGAAATTTTGTAAAATGTCAGTAGCCTACGTATAATAAGCTTTCCTATTGAAATTAACTTCCAATATTTATTTTCAGTTAGTTGAGTTGTCAAAAGCTCAGGATATACAAGCTGGAGATGGAACCACCAGTGTTGTGGTTATAGCTGGTTCTCTTTTGGAAGCTGCTGAGCGATTATTGCAAAAAGGAATACACCCTACATTGATCAGTGATGCTTTCCAAAAGGCTGCAGCTAAAGCTGTAGAGCTTTTAACTAACATGTCTATACCATTTCGTTTTAGAGACCATATGTATTTAGTTACAGCTGCAGCAACTGCACTTAACTCAAAGGTACATAGAATTAATATGTAATTATGTATGATGTAGAATATTGTAGATTAGTTTATTAAATAACGTGTCATTTTTCTAGGTTGTTTATCAGGAATCAAGTCTGCTTGCACCTCTAGCAGTAGATGCAGTTTTGAATATTTCTGACGGAGGAAAAGAGAATTTGGTCGATTTAAATGTAATGGAAATTATATGTTGATAACATTCAATTGTATGTGTCATCAAAACTAATGAAAACTATTATTCTCTTTTAGAATATCAAAGTAATAAAGAAGTTGGGAGGCACAGTAGAAGACACAGAACTAATAGAAGGTTTAGTATTCACGCAAAAGTCTTGCAACGTAAATGGACCGAAGCGTATTGAAAAGGCGAAAATTGGTTTAATACAGTTCTGCATTTCGCCACCTAAAACTGATGTAAGTCGTTGAAAGAAGTAAACTCTGGGGACCTAATGAAACCTATTCCTCTGATTGTAATGCATATTTTTTATATTTCAGATGGATCACAACGTAGTCGTGTCAGATTACGCGGCAATGGATCGCGTATTGAAAGAAGAAAGGGCTTACATTCTGAATATCGTCAAACAGATTAAGAAAACAGGTTGTAACGTACTCCTGGTACAAAAGTCGATTCTCCGCGATGCTGTTAGCGACCTGGCTATTCATTTCTTGGACAAAATCAAAGTTATGGTTATCAAAGACATAGAACGCGAAGATATCCCCTTTGTATGCAAAACATTAGGATGCAGACCGATTGCATCATTGGACCACTTCGTTGCGGAGAATCTCGTCAACGCGGAATTGTGCGAGGAGGTGCAAACTGGAAGTTCCAAATTTGTTAGGGTACGTATTCTACGATCTCAAATTCTAGAGTTTCATATTCTATGGGCAAAAATTCTTATAATTATCTTTACAGATTAGCAAAATCCAAAATCGCGGACCAACAGTCACGATTCTTGTACGTGGCAGTAATAAATTGGTCTTGGAAGAAGCGGAACGGTCCTTGCATGACGCGTTATGTGTAGTTCGCTGTATGGTAAGGCAAAAAGCGCTACTTGCCGGCGGAGGCGCACCAGAAATCGAACTTGCGATTAAATTGGCAGAATACGCCCAGACTTTGACCGGCGTCGACGCCTACTGTGTCAAGGCTTACGCAAATGCACTCGAAGTTAGTTTCTTTGCGAATTATTTTCCTATGTTCATATTTTCATCAACAGAATCGTGTTTCTGATACATTTTTTACTTTTTAATCGTAGGTTGTTCCATCGACGTTAGCGGAAAATGCAGGATTGAATCCCATTGCTACAGTGACAGAGCTTCGAAGTCAACACGCGGAGGGAATATTAACAGCAGGAATAAACGTACGAAAGGGAACAATTACCAACATGCTGGAGGAGAATGTAATTCAGCCGCTGTTGGTCTCTATAAGCCTCATCACACTCGCTTCGGAAACCGTGTGCAGTATACTGAAAATCGATGACATCGTCAACACGAATCAGTAATATGTGACGGAACACATTCTCAACATGCATTATAAACTCGTTCATCGATCAGAAGATTTCCACTGCTAACGCCTTCGAAATTATGTGAAACTTATAATACTGTTTTTACGATACATTAATAAGAATTTCAAATAATAAATCACCGAATTGTTCTCAAATTTCTTTTATCTACTTAAAAATAATAAAAATGATTTGCTTCTACAAACGAACATGTATCGTTCATAACGCGTTACGAACACTTATTTACTACTTATCCTATTTATTCATTCAATTAAAACTAATTTACTAAACACATAACAGCGTAAATGTGTCCTTTTCTTTCTTCGCTTTTTCCTAAATCTCCTGTAAAAATATATGCAATAATAAATTTAAAGTTAACTTTAAAAACATATCGACTATACGACAAAGTAGCACGTCCCACGGTAATTTACATGTAACTCTTCAATGGCACATTAAAAATTTATCTCTTCGAATACTAGTGTTCGCGATTCGGGAATCTTATTCTTTATTTGGTATCAGTTTGTTGTAGTAGAGGAACGTGCATATATATATTCTTAATTCGGGAATATTATTTCATTCCAATGGTCATTTTTGTGGCATGACTCGATGATCTACGCCCTACGGAAAACTTTATTGTGTATCTGTGTCAGTGCAGCGATTCATTTGCGTTTGAGACAGTTTGAGACTACACACGTTTGCAGCTACGTCATATAAGTCATATAATCTAACCTCTAAATATCACATATAAACTCCCATTATATTCATTTAATTAATTTCATTGAACTGTTAAACATGGCTGGACATTATGATAAAATGTCATGGACAGGTATTATATTATATAACTTTTTTTAAAACAATTTATGTCTTCGTAGAAAACTTTTGGTTACATTGTAGGGCTATTAAATGTACACAAATGTGTTGTAATTATAGGTACACGTACATGACGTGGTAATAACAAAATAATGGATATTATTGTAGGTTTCCGAATTAAACAATTTATTATATTATTCCATTGAAGACAACTTTAAATAATATAAACTTGTGTTGATACATAATTGTTTCAGGTGATTGTATTTACCCAGTTGTCTTTTTATCATATTAATAATTTTTCATTTCCCTTATAGAGGTTCGTGATATGTTCAGGACATGGAGGGAGGATTCAGAACGACGTAGCAAAGATGTAGTGGACTTATGGGAATCAATCTTGATGCCAAAAAGTGATCAACTTGGCAATGAAAGTATGCATAATTTATTATATCATATTCTGTATGGTTACTGATTAATATGTTTCTTATCCTCATTTTGTACTTTTTTATACAGAGTATTTGGTACTGGAACAAGTTTGTATAGCAGCATTGGATTGTTATCGTCCATTACTGGCAGAGTATTGCATTGAGCTTTTGAAGGAAGAATTTCCTAACAGTTTACGCGTTCATAAATATGATGCCATGCGATTGGAAGCTTTGGAAATGTATTGACATATAATAACTCTAAATTTTTAAATTTCAGTTATAATTAACTATATATAATCAGAGGAATGTAATTTACATAGGTACGATGAAGCACTGGAAGTTCTGGACCTAATTATAAAAAGAGATGAAACTAATGCAGCACCAAGGAAACGACGTGTAGCTATACTGAAAGCAAAAGGACGAATACCAGAAGCAATTAAAGAACTTACAGAATATTTGAAGAAGTTGGTATTTTTTTAAATCTCATTGGAAA
Source organism: Mimumesa dahlbomi (assembly GCA_917499265.3). NCBI lineage: Eukaryota > Metazoa > Arthropoda > Insecta > Hymenoptera > Crabronidae > Mimumesa > Mimumesa dahlbomi. Next base: position 7,127,844 of record OU824126.1, read on the forward strand.
AACTAAAGTTCCTGTAAAAATGACATTCATGTTATAATATCTTTTGTCTTTTACAGATTCATGAGCGACCAAGAGGCATGGCATGAGCTATGCGATTTATATTTACAGGAACAAGAATACTGTAATGCTGCATTCTGCATGGAAGAACTTATCTTGCATAATCCACACAGCCATTTAATATATCAAAGATATGGAGAAATAAGATATTCTCAGGTAATATAAATATTCTGTCTTTAAGAAATGCTATTGGTATTAACTAACGGAATATTAACTTTGCCAGGGTGGATATAAGAATATGGAATTAGCCAAAGCATACTTCTGCCAGGCTGTAAAATTGAATCCGAATAATCTCAGAGCGCTTTATGGTTTATTACTGGTAAGTTTCGGCGATAATCAATAACAAAATACGCGGATTTGGCAGCATTTCGATCTTTTACATTATTTTCAGTCGGCAAATAACATTGCTGCGACCCCAGTGTGCACTTCATCGAAAAAGAAGTACGCGATCAGACTGAGCAAGTGGGCAGCTAATCAAATCGAGAAACATTATGAACTCAAAGTTTCGGACGAACAGATCAAGACTGTGGAAGGGCTGCTAGGACAATTGCAAATAGAAGTTTAAATGTTTAGTTGACGTCAATACTGATAGGGAATTTACATATTTATTGCAATATCCTAAGCTACGTGGACATACTGTTTATACTTGGTGACTGTGTACACTTTATTAACATTAATCAAAGAACATTGATATAGTCTTTATTCGCTAAATATTAAAAATAGAAAACGTAAAAACTTGGTTGTTACCCATACACCTTTCTTTGAAATGTTTATATTTGTACGATATGTAAATCGTACACAAACGATTATATTTTGCTAGATTATTTTTGCATATTTCAAGTTCTATTTTATCACAGAATAATTAGTATTATGTAATTAAGATTATTGCTGCCATTCAAAAACAGTTTTTTTCAAACTTTTCAGTATCAAAGTGTATTTGTTCAACTATATCCTAAATACCAGTCACGCACGATGTTAAATAAAAATAGTAATCCATTTTTTATTACTATATTTTCATCTCATTACAGAAAAAGTAGGATTCATATAATTCTTCACGTTGTGTTCGCGTCTGCCAAAAACAGAAAAATAGAAATTTGCATACTATTTAATTACACTTAAAAGAATAAATATTTGTTACGCATAATATTCTTAAATGGTCATCTTTCTGCGTTTTTTTTATTTTCCTGTTCCCACTCATCCCTTTTTCTCGCCTTCTCCATAGCTTTCCTCATTCGCTTTTCTTTCCTGCTTTCGTCCCGTAACGCAAAATATTGTTCTCGAAAATCGACTAAATTCATGGTTACCGATTCATCAGAGTCCTATGAGAAAAAATAGAAATTTACGTCGTAACAAGAACTCCGATACTTCAGTGCAATGTGCATTCGTACCTTCGGGTCCTTAACTTTCTCGTAAGTCAATAGCCTGCGACTTGTATAATTACTAAGTACTTGCTCCGAATTGGCAATCAAGTCTAAACATGGATGTGTCGGCAATTGGTCTTCTGAATACTCATCTCTGAATAAAATGAGTTCCTTTTTTAAAATTATGTCTCAAGTGAATAAGAAATCAGACTAACAATCAAATCCTACCGAAACAAGGGAAACCAACACACCAGTCTGCCGTTCACTTTAAGATGTTTGGCAGAGAAACATAATAAATCTCTGTATATCTGAGGTAAACCATAGCCGACTTTAGACGGAATATGAGAGGATACTTGGTGCTCTTCTATCACTGGATGCGATTTCGTTGTACCTATCCTCTCTGTTGATTCTCTTATACCATAAGGCGCTACAAAATACGTATTTTTTCTACATAAATTTCGTAAATAAACATAGTCAAGTTTTTTCTGGTTCATTAAGAACAAATTTGCACTTACGATCAGTAATTATGGCATCTATATACATATCTGAACGCCATAAGGGATAAGAAAAATCTGATACAACCACATCGATGTGATAAGAAGTTTTTCCGTACTGTCGCATATTTGCAGCAACACTTTCATCTTCTTCTCTGACCTAATAAATATGTTTTTTATACACTTAATAAAGTAGATATTAATCGGAAACTTATGAAGCATCTACATTACTGAAGCTCAACCTTTTGCGTAATGCGAGTAGGTCTAGTGCGTCCGTGAAGCATTAAGAAATCTATATCTGTCCCCAATGTGTATCCTCCGAAATGCGAAGCGGCGACTAACAAAGAACCAGTGCCGACGAAGGGATCAAATACGAGATCTCCAATTTGTATTTTAGCCTGATTTGCCATTATTAATGACAATTGAGGGTCCATAGAAGTATTTCCTATGAATTTCCTGGTTTTCAGGGATAACTTTTGAATCAAGTCTCTTTGACCACCAATTATCTAACAATGTTTAATATTACGTATGAAATCTGCCAATGCAATATATCTGAATATAAGAAGAAATAGTTTATTTACCCATCGGCCAAAAAACAATTCATATGGTTCAGTGGGAATGTCATTAGGATTCAGCCCATAAAACTCTATGTAACATAAAGTCGTCTCTGGGTTATTTAACTTCACTGGCCCCTCCAAAGGTAAATAACTGAAAGACTTTTATACAATATTTAACTTCTTGAAAATATTCCATTATTGTGTGGTATAAGTTTATACACACAAAACTTGAAGTTTCAATTAATGTTCTATTGAAAAAGTAATTAATGATGAATGAGAGTGTCGCACTGGAAGATGAATACTTCATCCATAGAATGAATAAGTGAATATGAATTGACTAAAATGAACTGCACTTACTTCAATTTTCTTTACTTTTTCTTGCTGTGAAAAGTGTTTACAAAATGTTTCAACTACTATTTTAAATGACTTTTGTGCATTAATGTGCTTGTTAATCTCTGTAGTGGGATAATTTTTCAAATTATTGTGTAAGTCTTCTATTTTCTTATTGTTTGCCCATAATTCAATACAGAACCTTAGAGATACTGCTCTGCTTGCAATTTTGTGGACAACATTTTCTGAAGGTAAATTAACAATCCAATAAGGCTGCAACGAAAAATTTTTCTCTAAATCTATAGAAAACATACGTTGTTGCCTATTAAAATTTCACTACAGTAAAAGCATACTTTCACCATCAATTTTTTATGAAAGTAAGGAATAATAGAAGTATAACTAATTATAAATAAATTCACCCTTCCTCCAGTTATCCGATTAAAGATATAGTAATATACAATAAAAATGCCTATCATATTTTCTTACATGATCCTTCCATTTACTGTCTATGTGTAAGTTTATATTGTACATTTTAAAAATTGATTCCATTTCCTAAAAAAAAATAAATTTAAATCAAACTTGTTCATATTCATCATCGATTCGAATGCTATTAAAGTAGAATTTGTTTTCAACAATCAGACCACTCACAGGAACTCGGAAATCAACGTGTTCATGAGCGAACCAAAGTAAATATTTCTTCCACTGGTTGCTCATTGTTGATATTTTAATTTACAGACTTAAATTCATTCAGGTAGTTCTAATGGATTGCATAGTACGTGTACAAATATGAAAGTTATTTAAAATCTCTTCGAACATCCATCTGCGCCAATTCGAGTAATGCGTACTATCCACATTGTATTCGAAAAGTTCTTTGGATTCGATCGGTAAACATATATTTCTAAAATCGACCGAAGTTGTCGCAGTTGTGTTAAATAAAATCAGGATGGCAAACCGTAGCAACTAAACGAAAAACTCCCTAGTAACAATTTGATTATATTCCCAAAATACTAAGTACACAAATTCTCCGAAAATACACATAAAATACGAGATAATATTAAAACACAGCTAAAGAAGGACTAGCTAGCAACTATTTTAATCATTAGCGAAAAATATGATTCATGCATGGATTGAAATTAGCGTTTGTCCAGTACCATTTTATAGTGAAATAGCCAACTGTTGGGTACAAAATTACCGATCCCAGGATTTGGTTATTCTGTCCACTTTCGGAACGACTGATTCTAATATATGGGTTAATAGCGGTGAACAGTGGTTACAGCGCCATTGCTTACCACACGGTTTATTATTTATCTCCATGCAACATCGATGATGCCAGTAAATTGACCATCATTCCGAAATACTATTATCAAACAGATTTCTACGAAAGAATCGATAACGTGTCTTGGAAGTGATCGTCATGATCGACGGGTTCGACGACAGAGGAACCTAAATTCGAAGATGTTTAGAGAGTCTGATAGATCGTCATCTATTCGCTGTCACTCGTGATAATCGGCATGGGACCTGCCAACTCATCTACTATCAATTAGACGCGGAATATTGTCACGAAAGTATGCGATCTTCGCGGTACCTTGCTGGTGTACAATGAGACAGATCTTTATGGGAACACTGTAAAAAATAGGATCGTAACACGATGGCGAACATAGCCGTCGGAGCTAACCCAGAAAATACCTCAAAGTTTTTAGAGTTGTTACAGAGCGATTTGAAAGTTCTTGCTTCGGAAACGAAGAAGAAATATCCACAAATCAAAGAGGTAAGACTTTTAGGCAATCGTGGATGCACTCTTTGATGACTTCTATGATAAATTGCTTTTTCTAACGTTTTAATATCATTCAATGGTGTTTCAAAGTTAAATGGGGGTTTTAAATGTTCTTTCGGAATGCATAAAACAACGTTTTTTATCGGGGAAGAACTGACATATATGTTGTATTATCAGTAGCTATTAATATCTTATCAAATTCTTTGCTTACTTGTGTTTCTTAAGGGTCTATTATGCCTACCTAAAGTGCAATGATATTAGTTAAAAGATTTACTCGAAAACCAGAAGATATGTTAATAGTAAAGATAAATATTTGCACGCTGACATACATTACTTATACTATATACTTATACTATACCATGTATTACATTGCATTTATTCTGTCATATTGATTTAGAATCAATAAATGCATTCATATCTTTTATAATTAATCTATTCTCTTTTCTGGAAGTATGTTTTTATATGCTCCTGTGATAATTTAATATTTACATAGCTTAATGACTATGTATACCAGTTGTAACATTTTTCTTTAATATATAGTCATTTTTGTTTTATTATAGTCATGTGAAGAAGGAATTACAAAAATTAGGACAGCTTCAAACAGCCCTGGCACACCTATTTATTACATTGTCAATCAAATCTTATATCCATTAGTTCAAGGTTGTGAAAGCAAAGATGTAAAAATTATAAAGGTATATCTCTCACCATGTTTTCGCTATTATTCTATATCTCTCATTTAATTATCACTGAATTGTTCTATGTTTTATTTCAGTTTTGTCTAGGTATGATGCAGAGATTAATTACGCAGCAGGCTGTAGATCAAAAGGGTGCTCGTTACATTACAGACACACTATGGATGTTAATGGAATCAGGAACAGAAGAAGTTAAAGTACTGCAAACAGTAACTCTGTTACTAACCAGTAATACTGTGGTTCATGGCGATACACTTGCAAGAGTAAGACGATTTTGAAATACTATAAAGTTTTTATAATAATTGGTTTTAACTAATCATTTTAATTCACCAAGTAATGAGTTGTATATAATTTATATGTTCCATTGCTTTCAGAGTCTGGTCCTTTGTTTTCGCTTGCACTTTACAAAAGATTGCACAACAATAAATACAGCTGGGGCTACTGTTAGACAATTAGTGTCATTAGTATTTGAACGTGTTGTCGCAGAAGATGATCAAAGCCCTGACAGTGATGATACAGAGGAAATAAATTTAGAGGAGTTGAAAATTCCTACAAACCAAGCACCTAAAGGTCTAGGACCATGTGCTGCAGATGCATACTTAATGTTTCAGGTAATTTTAGTGGAAGATCATATCAAATTTTGTATTTAAACAATTAAAACTAAGGCTTTAAAACATTTTTCAGGACTTAGTGCAACTAGTAAATGCAGATCAGCCTTATTGGTTGATAGGTATTACAGAGATGACCCGAACATTTGGTTTAGAATTATTGGAATCTGTGCTAACGAATTTCTCGTCAGTATTTTTTAAGGTACATCATCACTAAAACACATTAATTGAATTAATTATATCAATTGCATTTTCATACTTATAAACTTTTTTCAGCATCCAGAATTTAGCTTTCTACTCAAGGAAAGAGTCTGTGCCCTTGTAATTAAGTTATTTTCGCCTAACATTAAGTATCGTAATTCTGTTCCTGCATCATTGCAGCAAGCCACACCTCTTGACAAACCTTATTTTCCAATTAGTATGAGACTTCTCCGAGTTGTTTCCATTTTGATACAAAAGTATCATTCTCTCTTGGTAAGTACCTTAAATATCTGAATATACTTTTCACAATGATTATTAACATATATTGATTTTAAATGTATGTTCTCCTCTTTACAGGTAACGGAATGCGAAATATTTCTTTCCCTAATTGTTAAATTTTTGGATCCTGACAAGCCAACTTGGCAAAGAGCATTAGCGCTAGAAGTTCTTCATAAAATGACCGTGCAATCCGATCTTCTTACTAATTTCTGCGAGTGTTATGATCTTAAGCCTCACGCTACGAACATTTTTCAAGATATAGTCAATAGCTTAGGTGCTTATGTACATAGCCTTTTTGTTAATCCACAAATGATGGGTCAAGGCAATATGGGTAAGTTTTATTCTACTAGATCTATTTCTTATCTGTTAATTAGTATGTTAATTGGAAAACCTATATTTAGCAACTGGTACAACGATGCCTCAAGGTACAGCTTCCCCGTTATTCACGGGAATGCCTATTGGTCCAGGGGTCTCTCCTCAGCCAGGTTTTTATTCGCGTGGTATTTGGCTGCCAGTAGTTGCAACATTTACGAGCGGCCAAGCTAAATCCACATAGTAAGAACTTTTACGTTACTTGTATATGAATACCACTTTTCTTTACCGGTGACCAACTATGTAGGAATAATGTTTAAATCTTTTTTTTTTGTCATTTTCAGCTTGGATATGCTTGATAAAATCGAGCCACCGCAGATTCCAATCGGCTACGGTATAAGCATAGCCTATGCGTGTTTGCTTGATATCATACGATCTATCGCTCTTGCCATTAACGGATCTAGTGAAGTCGTCAGCGGAAATCAATCATACAAAGCCAGTGAATCCGAGCGAAAGCTGCACGTTCAGCTGATTAACTCGAGTTGGTGTGGTTTATTGGCAGCTTTGAGTCCTCTAATAGATGCAAGGTGAAATATATTGCTGTACTTCCACCATGCAAAAGTTATGAATACTTCCCTTAGAAAACAGTGTTGTAATCCTTATTTTAATTTGCAGTACCGACGAATCGGCAACGGAGAACGTTTTAAAAGCGATTCAGACATTTGCATCTTTGTGCGGACAATTGGAGTTGCAAACGCCACGAGACGCGTTTATTACCGCAATTTGTAAAGCATCTTTACCACCACATTATGCTCTAACTGTGCTGTATAATGCGCCTCAAGGAATACCAAGTGCCAGACAACAAGAATCTTCTCAATATAATTTAAATATGGGCGAACCGGATTATAGGCAACAAGTTGTTGCCGTTGGTACACCTTTACCTACTGCATCGTTGCCAATTGGTACGTAAATGGGTAGAAGAAATCATTGCATTCCTTAACTTGATGTGTATTATAAGGATTGTACCATGGGAAAATATTTATGTTACACTGCATTCATTCAGGTGCACATCAAGGACCTGTCATGTTAACGGCAAAGAATCTTCAGTGCATGCGAGCGTTACTATCGCTCGCCCACTGTCACGGAAGTATACTTGGCAGTGCGTGGCATCTGGTACTTACAACACTTCAGCATCTTGTTTGGATCCTCGGTTTGAAACCATCTACTGGAGGATCTTTGAAAGCTGGCCGCACCGCTGCCGATCCTAACGCGGTACTAACAAATGCGGTGATGGCGGATTTACCCGTACTTAGCGCAATGCTTAGCAGACTGTTTGAAAGCAGCCAGCATCTTGATGATGTAGCGCTGCATCATTTGATTGATGCACTTTGTAAATTAAGCCACGAGGCTATGGAGCTTGCTTACTCAAATCGAGTAAGTATAATTGAATTCTTTGATTTATCGACAGATGTGCGTTGTTGCTGAGATTATTAATTTTTTGTATCTCCCAACTAGGAGCCGTCGCTGTTTGCTGTGGCGAAGCTTTTAGAAACTGGCCTAGTAAATTTGCCACGTGTAGAAGTACTTTGGAGACCATTGACGAATCATTTGTTAGAGGTTTGCCAGCATCCGCATATTCGTATGCGAGAATGGGGAGTCGAGGCTATTACATACCTCGTTAAAATGGCACTTCAGCACAAATATCCTCAACCACTGCGCGATAATCAAGTATATAATTTAATACAAACTTTTTATCGCCACTTTGTATACGTTTCATAACGTTGTGTTTATTCCTATGTATTAGAAGTTGCAGACATTACTCTTAGGACCATTATCGGAATTATCATCTGTACGTCACGGAGATGTCAGGCAGCGACAGCTCGAATGTGTTTTACAAGTTCTACATGGTGCTGGAGAGACACTTTATCATGGATGGCCTTTAGTTCTCGGTATAATTGGAGCAGTATCTGACCACCATGGGTAAGAATTAATTTTAAATATCCACTTTGATGAGGTTACCAATAATATAAGGAAATTGTCGAACGATTGTTTACTATGTATTGTTACAGGGAAGCTTTAGTGCGCATAGCTTTCCAATGTCTGCAATTGGTAGTAACTGATTTTTTACCGGTGATGCCATGGCGATGCCTTCCACTCTGCGTGGACACCGCTGCAAAATTCGGTTCGCAAACTCAAGAACTGAATATCTCGTTAACCGCGGTCGGATTAATGGTAAGAACGAATTTGTCATTTACAATCATCGTAGAACTTGTCACGTGTTTCATAATTTGATTTATCTGACTTCTTGAATGCTACTTTAAAGAAAAATGTTGCAAAGGTGACCAAGATAATGTTTCGCGACTTCAGTTACTTTTCGTTGAAACTTTCGATTGCAGGATACGGAATTCCTCTGGAATACGTAAGGGCGGAAACTCGTGATAAAAATGCGTGCGTAGCGTTCAGTTTTCGTGGAATTAGAAGTGCCTAAAGTTAAAACAAAGTCGAAGCTGAAATTCCCTTGAGTGAAACCAGGTTCGAAAAAGCGATACAAGATAATCAATCAGGCGATAATACGGTTTATTACGTATGCGTACTCGTACGGGATAAAGCGTCAGATTTTTCGTATGGCTGAAAAATATCTCGGGACAGAAATAGAAGTTGCGAACAACATTTTTCAAACATGCTCTAATTAACCAGGCGGAATACTCACACATTTGCACTTTTCTAAATTTATTTTTCAGTGGAATATAAGCGACTACTTTTATCAAAATCAAGAAAAGCTTTGCGCTTCCCTTAAAGGAGACTCGTCGTCTGTTTTTCCGGATTTCCCGGGTACAACAAACATGCCACCGTTCGACAAGCTTTGGATGTGTCTATACGCGAGGCTAGGTAGTATCACCTCATCAAACTTTCATGTGAGAATATTATTCTAATGTGTATCGTTTCTCATAATAAGTGAATTTTTCTAGGTGACTTGTGCGTTGATTCGCGACCAGCGGTAAGAAAGTCGGCAAGTCAGACTTTATTTTCCACCATATCTGCCCACGGTAGTCTGTTGCACCAACCGACCTGGCAGGCTGTGCTCTGGCAGGTTCTTTTCCCGCTACTGGATAAAGTTAGAAGTCTTTCTAACTCTGCCAGTAGCGAGAAAGTCGATACCAGCGGGAATATACTTATTCATCACAGTAGAAATACAGCACAAAAACAGTGGGCCGAAACACAGGTAATAAAACAAGTTGAACATTGTTTTTCAAACAAATGAGACATATAATAATATGTTTTAGGTATTGACATTGAGCGGAGTGGGAAGAGTATTCAATACGAAACGACAATTGTTACAAATGCTGGGAGATTTTCCTCGTGCTTGGTCTCTTTTACTTGAATTTATAGAAAATTCTGCACTTAGTAAGAATAACGAGGTATGTAAAACCTAAGCTAATGTGTTCAGTTCTTCGAATATCTACAATCTAATTGTATTTAATATCGACAGGTTTCCTTGGCGGCTCTTAAATCGTTTCAAGAAATTTTATATCTTCAAAAGGGAAGTGATAATAGTAACGAATTAGTACAATCGAATGATTCAGAGGCATTGTGGATCGTTGCATGGCGTGTATGGCTTAATATTGGAATGGAAAGCACTACCCCACCCCAGGAGACTGACACGGAACCATATATACCGTCTCAGGCATTTTTAACTGCACTTGTTCACATTTTTCCCGCTGTTTTTCAGCACATTCGGAACAAGTATGTTCTTCACGTTCATTTCTTATATTTTAGATTATATTAAACGTTTGTGTATCCTAATCAAAGACTTATTTTCAATTGTATTTCCCATAGATTCACTGGTCCGGACTTACAAAAATTATGTATTGTGTTAAAAAATGCGGTAGCAGTTCCAGTACATGGTGAATCAACGCCGTTTATATTACCCACAGTACCAGATGTGGTTCTTACACACTTACAGGATGGTGTACTCCATTCCATGGAGCTTCTACAAAAGGTACTCATTCTTGATCTCATAGTACATTACGTAGGTCACAAATTCTATAATAACAAAGATGACATTATGTTATCCTAACAGGAAGCGCTGAACGGATCCGAGAATTTGCGTACGATGATCGTTCTGATATTCCTGCAGTTGTTAAGTTTTTCAAAGCTTGCCTGTGAAGCTCCGACATATGGTAAAATACCAACGAAACACATCTCCCAAATTAGAGGTGTATCTGTGCGTACTTGTACCTTAGACACTTGATCATCCCGTACCAGTTATGCGAAGACTCTTCGAGAATTTATTCTTTATGTAGGCTGATTGGGTGACGATGAATTACGTTCCTTTCGGAGAGAAAGCGTTATCGATGGTGGTGACTTTGTATCAAAAGACTGCGCACGAGATGGCAGTCATTGATGGACAGGTTTTGAAGCACATCATCGAGGCGTTGCACGTGCCTTTGTCGATGAAGTATGCCTGTCCATCACCCACCACATGGAAACTTGCAGTCACCAGCTTACTAGCCGTTCTACACACTGGTCTACCACTCGCCAGAAAATACCCTGATCAATTTCAAACCATGTGGCCAGAACTCGCCAATACATTAGACGAGTTCTTATTCCCCAACAGGTAGTTACGAGTACTATTTTTTCTCCGTTATTGTCAATGTGATTCATTATGATTCGATTTCTTTTAGTGTACTGAATGTGGAGAGAGGTGTGGAGGAAATTCAGGCGGATGAGGCTGTGGATTGTCAAGTGATGGAACTCTTACGAGACGAAGTTCTACCACATTCTCAGCATATACCGCATCAGTTTATTTTAGGGGTGGTCGTGCTTCTGAATAAAGGATCCATTCATCCAGCGACTACTACGAATATTGGTATATAATACGAATTAAATAATTGTAACCCTCGCGCGGAGTAGATATGATGTTTCGTTTTATTTGTAGAGTATAAGGGTGAAACCAAGTTAAGAGAAGAGTTCGCAAAAACGTGTTTCGAAACGTTGCTACAGTTCTCTCTTTTGGATGGATTAAATAGCGAGTTAGAGCACGATTCAACTAAGAATTTAGAAAATGACGAAGCAGGCGTAGCAGGCCGATTGGCAGTCACGGCTCTACTTCACAGGTTTCAAGACGTTTTACGGCGATATATAGAAAACGAAAGACGAAGTGGAAAATGTCCATTGCCTAGGTAATAGTTTTGCTTACAAGTTAATATCTCGTTATTCATTACATTGATAGATACCAAAATATGAATACATATACTTAAACTTTTGTAGATTGTATAACAAAATAGATATATCCATTTTTAAGTACTTATTATAGAAAATTTTTCTAGGTACAGATTATCGGAGATTTCATTCGTTCTGAAGGCTGTGGCCACGCTCGTAGTGTCATTAAAGAAAGCACCTCCTAATAAAGGTAAAAACCTTTGCTAATCAGTGTTCATTAGATTTTCAATACGCTGCTTGTCCGAACTACAGTGAAAAATTAATTTTTCAGTCGAACGATCTGTCTGGGAGCAACTGATCGGACTTTACCCTTGTTTGGTGGAATGCACGATCGCAACGGCGTCTGGCCAGGTTTCCCGATCGCTCCGTGAGGCTCTCTTACAATACCACGATCTCCTGAGGCCGCCAATTCCCAACTCAACAACGTCAAACGGTGTCTGACCAACGCATCCGTTTCTTCCGCCATGGGACAACGACATATGTTACACTGCTAAGTAACGAACGTTTTCTAACCGCAGCGATACACGTACAATTGTAGTTGATCACAGTCTTTTACCTACTACGCTCCAGAATCAGGTTTTTTCTAAGGCATCACTTGAATCTTGTAAATCTTTCGAAATCATGTCGCAGCACGAGCAGAATGACTTTTTCATTTTGCAGAGTGTATTGGTTGGTTCGAAATACGAGGATGTTGATGGTTTAAAATTTTAGTGTACTTTTTATTCGGGCTACCTTTACTTTGTGGAAAAAACACCATTGTCTTGCTCACTCGCCTATTTACTTGAAAATACATATCCGTAATGGGATGGTTTATAATGTTTAGAAAAGAAATCTTGAAAATCTATCTTTTTCCTATCTGCTTTAAATTGTCAGTAATCCTTCTGATTTTGTGAAAATTTATTACTTTCTACTAACAATACTGTATGTCAAGGAATTAACAATGCATGTTGATTACAAATACCAAGTAACATGAAAGTGCGATTATGGAAAACACAACTTTGCAGGAGCGTTGAACACTTTTACGGGGATAAAGAGAGACCCTATTCAAAGCACGACAAAACTATTGAATAAATAAAATGTAGTAATTGTACTTTGTTACATGTAGATGTTGTATTTGTAATATAATTGCTTAATACGTTTCATCCTTCTTTCTTTCATCAAACAACTTCCTTTTCAATCAATAAGCAGACAAGAAATTCTGTATCAAGTGAAAATTATCTGAATCAAAAATAATATAGAAATATAAATTATCAGATCAGACACAGTGTATCGAATAATCCTGTAAACTGTTAATTCTATAGTAAACTATTCCCCTGTGCACTGACTCTCCGAGAAATAACAACATTTTGATATAACAAACGATATATTGTACGTGTCATTTTATACCTGCTGCCACAAAGCTTTCTTGAATTATATTCCTTCTGAAAATTATGCTTGTATACTAAGAATGCCGAAATTAAAATAGGAGGACAATTAAATTATAAATGATTAGCGCACTTTTCCACACCGCCTGTCGAAACATTTTTATACAAAATCCTACGAAAATAGAACATAATGATCGCCAGTAGGTAAAATTTCTATCGCTGTACTTGCGTGAAAGAAAGTGTGAATTTTTATGACCGATCGATCGCAGGTAATATACTATAGTGTCGCGCACCGAATAAATTGATGATAGTGTAAAGCGTTTAGAGTGTAAAAAACATTGCAGTTTTGTCATTATCACTGCTATTATGTCACGTACCGTATGCGTATTAACACTTAATCCTATCAGACCTGTTAAACGCAAACGCGCGTATTATTATTACTATGATCGTATTGATGTTACTACATTAAATATTGTACGGTAACACTTTAAGTATTACAAGTTATTTTGATGCTACTATTAACCGTGATATTATATTTTATTCAAACGTGATACTTGAATTATTACTATTGTAATAAAAAGTAATTTACGAGAGGTACCGTTGCAAGGAAAAATACCTGAATAAACTTTCCCCGGTATAAACGATTTAAAAAACAGGTCTGACGGGGTTAATCGAGAGTTGCATACAAATCGATAAAGCACGATACCTCAAGTTTGTGTGAAATAGAACATAACCAAAATAGATGTAGAAACTTCTTATGAATCATTTTCAGAATACGAATTGGATATATATATATGTATATATGTATATCCACGCTGTTGTATATATACATAATTGATGTACAAGATGGCTTTTCTAATCTATGTAAATATCGAAGAAGTTAGGCGTGATCAACATTAGTATGTATGAAATAAAACGATTTTATAAATAACGTAAAGCTATCATTCGTATACATATAACACTGTATGGCTGAAGAATACTGTAATGCATGGTGTAAATAATTATAATAGGAATATAATAAAAGTAAAAAAATGATTTTGTGTTACGAATCAATCTCTGCCCGTAAAACAAAAGTTGTAAGAAACCTTTAAAAAAAAATTTCATTAACTATCGACGACGATTCGTCGATTGAAGACGCAGTCAGGAAAGATGCGGTGATTTGCATAGTTTTAATTAAGAGACTAAGCAAATCGTTATTTCATATTTATTTCTATATTTTTATCTCGCATAGCATTCGAAGGAAGTAGCATGTCAGTATTTAGCTACAAATTTGAAGATTCAACTATTAACATGATTCCTTTGTACTTGATAGTTCGGAACGTAGATTTCTTTTTGTTCTTCGATACGAAATGATGAATCTACAACAATATTCCTATTGTAGACAGGATAATTTATAATTCTAACTAATCCTCGATATAATTTTATCTAGGCGTTCTGTTTCATAAAAATAAAGTGTGTTTTTGCTTTATAGATCTGCTTTATATTTGTGTCCTGCGTATCAGTTGCGGTGAATAAGTTAGGAATATAATATAAGTAGTAAAAAAGATATTGCACAAAATACACTTATTCTAAAAACCAATAAATACATTTATATCTTAACGTGTTTCTATACAAAGGGTGTTTCGATCCTCGGAAATGATTTAAGCAGCCATCTCAGAAATTATTGTCAACCCATTTATGTACTTCTGGTTAGTAAAAGTAAAACCGAACGATTATTTCCAATTTGAAGATACATTCCTGAATTCGTCAACACCCTGTATAAAGAGGAAACATAGATAACAACGATTGCACTTCGAAATACCAAAATAGTTTCACGGAAATATACAAATGAATCAAATATGACCCACTTGCTCAATTAAATATTTATTTACACATCTTTACGTTCGAAAGTATAAGCGCGATAATCGAAATACTGTTTCGATATTACATTGAAGTTTGAGGATTTCAGAGTTACGCGTCAAAATTGGCTGGCAGATTTAATTAACTGCGACGTTATTAAATTCGACAATTTTAAATGAACAGCTGAACTTCGTCGGAATGAGTTCTCTGTTTCGGCAGAACGAAACTTCGTTAGAACAAAATATAACTTCAAACCCGAATTGAAACTTGTAATTAACCTTCTCGAAGGGATAGATATAGTCCAATAAATATCAAATGCAAGAACCTTATTAGAAACCAATTAAAACAGAGATTAATTTACGTTGTGGATAAACACCAGCTGGACCAATTAATACACGTATATCTGTGATCGTTATAGTTAAACAGATCGCTGAAAAACAGTTGTTTCTCTTCGCTGATTCTTATTCACTGTCGATGCGCTGTTTCATATATTTACAACGTATATAGGTATATTCAAAAAGAGTTCTGGCGACGAAGTACCATTTCGTACGTTTTGTCTTTTAAACTGAAGCATCAGTACAACTTTTCGCTTAGAAAACCGTGCATAGAGAGATCATTCCTTCTTGCTTTATAGGCGAAAATCGCTCTGTTTCGTGAGCAAGTAGCAGGAAGGTCTATCCTGAACGATAAGTAAGTCTTTCGTCTTTTAATCGGAGAATGCAACGCACTTAAACTTACATCTTCTTTCAGATATACAGAGTGTCTCGCAAACCTATATTTCCTTATGCGAGAAGAATTAACATTGTTTGTTATTAAGTATCAGTGACCAACCTAATCACCTCCTTTCACCGGAATCCACAAGCTATCGACAGTCTAACGATTGTGTAAATAACACAATAGAAAAATAATTATTCATATAAAATTATAGATCATCGTAATTTCGCTCCACCGATACACACATTACGGAACACTCTGTATATATGTATATCTATATATTACCTATAATAAATTTATTGTCATTCATATTTGGCGATGATTTACTAGTCAACAAGAAAAAATACGTAAGCACACTGCAAGGTGTCGGGGATTTCGAAAAGAGAATGAATTCGAGCGTTTCCACTGTGTCGCCTTAAATATTCCCGATGTTTTGCATTATTTTCATGATAAAATATCCCGCGATTGAAAACACTTTTATTTAGGAAGTTACAAGCAACAATTTGTATGTTTAATAGTAACCAGAAAAATAATTTTGTCCCAGTGTTTGCCTGTAGCACAACAGAAATAAAATTAGCTTCTGGCGTTTTAAAGGTGAAAATGATTTAATTTCTGTGAATAATAATAGGGTGTGGGATAAATGATTAAGACGACAGACGGACAACTCGAATCACTGTCCAAGAAACCTTATAATCAGTCCCCAGTTCTGAATTTCAGGCACTGAAAGAGTCTCTGATCGAAAAATTTGGCCAAAACATCGGTACTTGAAAACTCCACCTCTGTAGTTACACGAGAACATAGTGATAGTAGCAGTTACATGATATTTACGTACATATAAAGTGACCCGATTTCTTATCATTCGTACAGTTTTGTAATTTTTTGTCTCTGTTAGTGCTAAATGCGATATAACGAGTGAAACAAATTTCGCAGAATATGTACTTAACCTTTTTCAGCCTGAATCGATACCACGAATGTTACTAACACAGCCTACGAGAATTATCCATGAGAACGCTAAACTCTGGAAGAAAAGCGTAATTTACTTTTTTCAAAGTTTGCAAAAATCCTTCAAAAAATAACACATGTCCTGTTTTCGAATATCGAAAATCTGATCACCTTATTTCTGCTGTACCTTGATATGCATGTATTATACGTGTAGTCGTGTATGCGTACGTGTCAGTGTATCCTCTGTTCACATGTGTATATGTTTCGTGTATACATATACAATACAATATCATATCTATTAGTATATGCACATATCGTATTTAAATATATTTATATATGTATAAAGTATTTATAATCAGGCCTTAGAACCGCAATCGGTATTAAATCATTTTTATATAATTATATCCAGAAATTCTCGTTTTTTTTGTACGCATTTATAGGAGCTGAAAGTGATTAGTCCTCAGCGTGAGATACGGATTTAAGCCACGTAAATATCTGTCATTAAACCTACATCATTTTAGTTATTCGATTACAAGAAACGTATATATTTATTGTCTTTATTCCGTTCAAACCCTTAAGCGCGTTTACCAATGACCATCCGATTTGAATTACAATTAATCACGAGAGAGTAGGATAAAAGAGTCCCCGTCCTCGACATTTCACGAAAATTCACGAGAAACATTTAAATATCAATGATTCACAGACAACGAGACGCGGTTCGTTCGTCACTCGTAATAAAGATAATAACGTTTCCGTTAGCAATTATTTAACGATTATTTACGACGATTATTATTATTAATGATAAATATATCGCATAGACAATAATTTAACACACGTTCATGCATTGACGACACATTATTATTAATATTACAGTAAATGCACACCGAATATTGTCAGTCGTAAAATATTTTTCAGAAGAAGTTGCTCGAAAACGTCCTGTTCTTCCAAATTTTTATTGTCACAAACGCGATTCAAGTCGCGAATCGAATTCTCAATCAAAAAGCTCGATCGTCCTCGCTATCTGTGAATGTTCATTCTGTTTCGTTCTTAACCCGCTCGGTAATCCTTACTTCTACAACCAAAATTATCCTCTCTTTTTCCAAACGAGACGAACAAGTTTTATTATCTTGTTCGTCGGAAACAATGCGTATATATGTATACATATACCCTACTATCCCTGTAATTATAGGCGGATTAAGAACAGATGTATAACCACATCGACTCAGAGTAAATCGATTAAGCGCTTAAGAGTCGAGTATGATATATTTTTTGTGCATACAATCGGCGCAGATAAAGTTTCTGTATCGTTTAGAAATATTTATTTTAACAGATTTTTTTATGTAGATTACGAGACCTCAAATTCTCTTTTATTATTATTATTATTATCAGACACATTATTTTGACTTTTACATCGAATTAAGAAAATTTGCACCCGCACCGATTGCATGCCGGCTTGCCTTAAGAGTAATTATTGTCTTTCGTACAGTTCGATCGATTATCAAAGAATGCATTTGTAATACCTTAACTTAAGTCAATATACATCGTCAAAATCTTCAAAATATTAGTCTTTCTATTTTATTGTCCAAGTTCAAGCGAGGCGGAGAAAACGGGGCCGTGTTTTTATAGTTAATAGTCACGACACAACGATAATTTCAATCGAAAACAATTGTAATCGAGTTTCAATGATAGGAATTACCCAGCAAAATTGCTCGTTGTTAGGAATACCAATAAATATCTGTGATAAAATTACATCATTAATGGATGCAACGAATATCCATCATTAACAGATAAATTCATCCTCCCTCTCAACACGTGTATTCCGGGGATTGCGAAATGTCATCATTAATTGCGTACGAATTCGAGAAATATCAATTATATCATAATAACGAACATAAAGCTACTTCTGCCAAATCTGTGAGTATTTTAACAGAAATAAACGCAGATGCAATTACGAGTTAGTCGAATTAAAACGGTTCTGTTTTCAGACTAGAAATAACATGTTCCTAATGGATTTCCGCCCGTGCTTTCTCCGCTTAGCGTTATGGTGCGATTACGACACCACACTGATATTTTCAAAAATAGTATTTGATTGAATATCTGGAAGCTACCGTAGGCGTACCCTTTCAAGCCGTCTACAAAATAAGGTTTAGCACGCACCCGAACAAATTCAGAAAATATACCTTTAGTGAATTGTCTCGCAAAATATTTCAGGTGGCAACCTATTCCAGTACGATCGTTTCTATCGACAGCACTCGATTATTGACTTTTATAATCGTACGCAATATACGACACGCGTCAAGGGGATCCATACTTTTCTTTCTCTTTAAAATTACACTCTAAAACATAATCTGTCTATCTTTGAAGCCTGAGAAAGTAAACGTGTTTTAAGACAAACTTCTCAATGTTAGCCAACGATGCATTCGTGAAAACAAGAAAGTACTTTTCAATCGCTAAAGAATCAATTAATCCAGAGAAATAAAGCTCTGGAAAGTACCGAGAATTAATCAGGTTCATATGATATAAATTAATTTAAAGCCCCCTTAAAGCGGTCGATTTGCAACGAACAAGAAATCCTGCCACTGGAATCCAACAAAAGATTTCGACACACGATCGGTCGAGAGATTCAACGAAAGAATACCTTGAAAAGTGTACTCACTGCTAAAAACGCAACAAGTCTACGTAGAAGGGTTGCGTCTATTTCTCGCAAGTCAACAACGTACACGTGCTGACCCTCGGTCGTCGTAGTTTCCGCCACGTGATCCCATCGGCCGGTGTATGTATTTAGCGTCGCATATATTCACGAGACTGGGGTCCACTTCTCTGAAACATAGACAAAAACAATTTGGTTATGTTTTACGCAGGTACTCGCATAATGACGAAAAAGTGTTGTTCGGGTCTTTAATTACAGTTTTTCAGGAAACTTGACATTTATTTTGGTTGCAAAAGGTTGGCACGCGTGGAAATATAATGGCGTCGAACTTTCAAAAAGCTCCGAAATTTCTGGACACATAAATATCGGTGTCTAGAATTTTCGGATAAATCGAGAGAAAGACGCCATATTTGTCAAAACGCAAAAATGCAATACTTGGATGCACAATACTTGGAAGACTTCGAATTAATACGGCTTATCGTGGATATTGTTAAGCCAGTTCATGTATATTCGTACGTATATGTAATAGACAGTTAAATAAATCAATAGATACTGAAATAGGCACACAAACGTGTAGATACACACTTGTGTACATATTTATGTAGCCAAACAGGTTAGGTAAACAGTTAAATAAATCGATTAATACCTAAATTCTCTTCATCCACGGAACTCAATCGAGTGTAATACACCGAGGGAATGTAATTTGAATGTACCGCACACGATATAAACCCGGGAGAGACACATTAAACGAGACAGAACCGATTGAAAATCACGGAGAGCACGAGGAACGTCCGCACTGCTCGAAGCCCCAAAACAGACTGATTTTCAATGTCAACGACCGCGGCGGTCAATGTTAACCGCCACCGGTAACAAGAGCACTGTTTATATTTTGTTCTTGCTACTCACCGACCAGGCCTGACCGATGTTCGGCACGTTCGACATGTATCGTCCTTGTCCGAATTCGTAATTGACCTTCGTTGGGATCGGTAACGGCGGTAGAGGGTTTAAGTATTGCTTCTGCGGATGTTGCATACCAAGACGATCCTCGTCCGACGTGTCACCGTAACCTGCTTTTGCAGCCTCCGCCTCGGCTATATGTTGCTCCTGGAAAAATAACAGAATTTCCACGATTATTTAAATCACTCCAAAGATTTGTCCTGTTTTTAAAAATTATTCAAGTTCTACAAATCGCGAATGACTTCGATGTCGCACATTTCAACTATTAAAATGAGATGTAATAATAATAATAATTTTATATATCGCGATTAATATCTGCTACTTTTCGATTACACATTTTCTTTTAGCTAGGAAACAGACATTTGGGTTACACAGAGATGAATTAAGGTTGGAATACTTGATTTTGAAACACATAATCATTAGGTATTCTTCGCAATTCTCACCTGCAGTTCTCTGGCCCGTTCTGCGCGTATTTTTTCCTTCAGCTCGTAGAAACTACCAGCCTGGGGTACCTGAGACAGGGGCGGTGACATGCCGCCTCCGACGCGGAAGCTGGTTAAACGCCTTCTGCTGGATGGTGGATACCTGTTCACGGTTCCATAGAGCCGGGCGACGTCTTCGAACATCCGGGTCCGGTGTCGCATCCCATTTCGCAAACGACTTCCGGCAGGAGCCTTATGCACCACGCGACCATAAATTGGAGCACCGCCGGCCGCACGGCTGCGGGCTCGTCCTGCAAATCGTCCTGAGGAGGGATAGAAATATAATTGTGAAAAACAAGTAATTAAAGGCGCGATACTCTCAAGAGTAGGTTTTAACACTTTTTAAAAGTCTTTTATTGACAAAATGCTACTGCAACTAGCTTTAAATAAAGTCACTTGTATAAAACTCTTATGTTCCTTTATTAGAGGAGTTTTATAAGCTTCGGTAAATGTTACATAAATGATGATAAATATTTTAGGTGAGGCATCGGCGTGAACGTATTTCGATATGAAAAGTCTTGTCTGCTTTCCAATATCGTACAGCAGAGGAAGATCTATTACGTAACGCGTAATATGTACTGTGCTATAATACCTTAGTTACTTAACAAAGGGATTTTCATTTCTCCCATTGACAAATATGAAGCGTTTAATATAAAAGTTTATTGTATAACTTTGCGCAACGGGGAAGTTACGTTTCTCCGATCTCGTGTAAACTATTTCAGAAGTTTGCAGCGCATACAGCTACCGCAGAAATTCATATGCAGCGAGAAGGGTAATGGATCACGTCTGCCGTATGACGAAGTAAAGCTGGCAGGAGTCTCTCAACGAACAAGAAGTTCAAAATTGCTAAAGTAATTTCCGAACATTCTCTGGAAAGCTTTCTGTCGGCTATAACGGTAGGCGAGGTGAAGTACAGCACGCAGACTATGAGCATAATTATTAGATTAGTTTCTCAAACGCCTTTTAGCTTGGCCGATGTCTGTGTCAAACTATATCGAATTTCCTTCTAATTAAATGAACGTGATATATCGGCAAATTGGCATCATAGGTTACTGGTCAATTGAGAGAAGATAATAATAGACCGTATGGTAACCAAGTCTTGCGTCCGTTGCAATCAAATTATTTTCACAAATACGTATGAACCGTTCTCCATGAATCATGAGATACCACAAGTTTCGAGTATGAATACTTTAACAAATTTACATTTTTTCTCTTTGAAAAACAGAAAAAATTCTAACATATCAGATGAAAATGCCGATATATTGTTTCACTTATATATTTCCAGAGCACTTCAATAAACTTTCTATCATCGGAGTTACACAACTCCGTTCCCTCAGGTTCCTTTAAAACTCATAACCCGTACCTCGGTACGTGAGAGAGGATTTAGAGCGATCCGGGTAGGCCTGCCACATGTTGTAAAACGGGTCGGGGTAGAGTGGATACCCTGTGGTGCTTTTCGCAGCCCTGCTCTGGCGCTTTGTGTACCTCCACATCGCCCTCAGTTGGTCGCAGGTTGGCTCTCCGAGGTCCTGGATACGTTTCTCCTCTAAGTCCCCCATACCCGGATCGGTGTACCGGATCCCCGCCACCGGCGAGATCCAATACACTAGTAGGACGCTCCACACGAGTACGGCAAGCATTTTCTAGAACGGAGAAAGAAAGATAATCGAAGACGATTCACGTGAATTTTCGCAAAGATTACCGATTATTGAGATAGATTAATATTGCTGTCTTTAATACTAAAGTTTCATTGGGAAAAACATGCGACGTACATTAATTCAATTTTTCATCGCCAGTGAGTAAAGAAACAAGAAGATTTGCATTTCCTTTTTTCAGTGTATTGAAATCAAAACAGAATTAAAAATATTCGAAGTACCTACATTATGCTAATGGGATAAACTTTTGTCCAAATACTCAACGTGTGGAAGGTATCACAAAGGTTTTACAAACGATCGTGTGCAGTGGCGCAAACCCTTTTTTTTGTAGAGGGTAGGAAAACCAGACAATTACCACCCACCTACACAATTCGGATACACATTCGTTTTCTGCACAATCCCGCAACTGTCGATAGAAACTCCCCGGAATAATTATACCACACGGCAAAAATTTGATACTCCATTTAACCGAGGTACACAAGCAATACAAATGTCATTTTATTAAAAAAAATGAATCTATGTAATTTTAATTACTTTCTATAAACAAACAATCATTTACTTTGTAAGCTTATGTATAATAATATTATAACTAAATTCATATTTTCCTATGGCTTTTTACGCTATATCTATCTCTTGTCACCTGGGATTTGCGCCACTGATCTTGATTTAAACGAAACCACGTAGAATCTCGCGTGACGTGGTTTCCTACGGTATTACTCTTGCCATGCACACGTTCGACTCGATGTACTAAATGATAATACCGAAGTGACAGTATTTCTTTGAGAAAGAATGGGTTTTTATTACGGTGTAGAACCAGGGCAGTTTCCTAAATTACACATGACCTTTTACTGTACGCGATGCTTTAAAACAGACGAATCATACAGGCTTATGTATCGATAGATAGCAGAATAATAGATGGGATCAGGATCAATTGTCGTTTTGACATGCCCGTGGCGCGTGAAATTCCATTGTCCTCCGATAGATTCATGCCACGGAATTTCGACCCCGTATTAAGCGTCTTTCTATTATGTTAATCCGTTCGCGCGTGCCGTACATCATAATATATTTTGACGTTAACAAGTGACAACACGGGGGCGAGCTACAAAAAAAAATCATATTCCTCACACAGAAGAATATCGATCACGCAAGCAATAAGCAAGTCACGATCGGAGTACGAAATTGACCTGTGTACGTTCCACTGTTATCCATTGAAATTGGAAACTGATATTCCACGTATGTTGTAATTGAACGAATTGTCTTTTAAATAAGAGCAAGAATCAATAAATAATAATTAGAACAGTATTTTATCTGTATTCTTATTTTATATCAACGTCGATCGCGAGGTAAGTGAGTAGTATTTGCTATTTTGAAATCAATTTAAGTGTATACGTGTGGATTAGTGTAAATTTGTGTCTCGATCGTAAGAGAGGCGTGGATGCCGTGATTTTGCATGCTGTGTATTTGTAAGACATCGCCGAAGACACGCTTTGTACGGAGTACGTATAAAACAATGGGTCTCAGAAGCACATTGGTATTCAAGGAATGGTACACGGTGCCAATGAAATAAAGGGCTCTTATTTCGCAGTCCTTGATCGATCAATTTCACGAACATTATCTATTGTTGCTGACAGAACACGATTAAAACTCGGTCGCGTTGCGTAATTAACCGTTTAACCTTTTAAATCCCGGTTTTACGGTTTCGTTGGAAAATGAGTCTCTTTTTCCCATTAATTACTAATTTAAACAACATTTTTTTACCGTTAAAGAATAAAAACAATAATCTATGTTTAAACAGGGCTCCGACTATGTTTTTATTTATCTTTTTCCGCGGATAGCGGAGTATTAACACTCTCAAAGTGAACCACGGGTAGAGACTGTTATTTAGAGAGCCTCTGTGGAGAAAAACAAAATACGAAATGTTATACTTCGTGTTTTATTTCAATGCATCCCGTTCCGTCGCGTTCCTTTTATTTTCGACGTGTCGCCAGAGAGTGGTTGAAAAGTCTTTGATACTATATTCTCCCCAAAAAAGCATGAAAAATACGCTCGACATTTACGCTATGACACAAAAATGGTCACCGGTATTTTGAATACATAATCGTATGTGATAAAAGCAAGTGTTAACCGTTGTACATATCGATTTTATCCAAAACTGAAGAAAGTTCATTCAAGAACTTCAACTTTATAGCAATTACCGCGATCTTACGTGATGATGTAATAATTTTATCGGTCATTCATATTTCTCCCTTTGGTATTACTAGAATATTGGTGTACGTTCGAGCATGATACGAGCAACCGATATTACCGAAGGTTCAGATAATCTTGGAAATCAGGTCTTTGCTATGACGCGCGCGCGCTGAGAAGTATATAAAATTTCAGTGCAACCTGGTATTGGAAAATGAATTAATAAAGTCGGTCAAGTCGGTTAATTGTAAACGGGTCGCGTGTACAGTAATTCTCTATTACTCTTAATAATGTCGGATGATAATTGTAAATAAACTATGGAGCCAAATTTGTATGGATATACCTCCCACTTGTATTTTTTAATAATTTCTTTATGAAATAATAAATCACCTGCATATTAAAGTAACGGTAAGGTATATATCTTAACACGATACTGTATAAGATTATTAATGTTGCGTACGATCATTTTTCCCCAGAATATTAGACGCTAGTTGTTACACTGAGCTTTTGATCGATGATTCTCAAAAGCAAAGGGTTAACGGGAAAAGGCGGACATGAAAGATGATATAAGAGAAGTGACAATATAATATTTAAAACGACCAAAAAGTTTGCGTTGCTTAATGGTAATGTGGAAATACAATTATAATAAAATATTTTTAAAAAATCCGTATAAATCAATCAGTAGAAGAATATACATGCGATAATCAATATTTTTGAAGCCTGTTCTATTTAAAAACGTAGAAAAACAGGTGAATTATGTTTGATTCCATAGAGCAATATTTTATTAATCTCTCTGCTTGGTATTCGTTTGAAGTACTCTCAGTTCTTTGTGGAGAAAGCTTAGGAAAAAGGTAAAAATGTCAAATAATATAGAGAAGCATTTTTCCAATAAAAGTTAGGAATATTTTTTCCTAACACGCTTATACAACAGTGGATGGAATAAGGTCACAGATATGGTGGAAAGGAAGGATTTTATTACTTCAATGTCTATATGATTAGTTATAGATCGCATCGATTGAAACTTCGCATTTATTCTTTTTATTGTTGTATCTATCAGAGAAAAATATTGTGTAATGTTAAATAAGCTGCAACGATCGATACCACAATCTTAGGAACTGACAGTTTCGGAAACACAATAAATCCGCGGAATTAAATCTTGTACAAATAAATAAATAACTACGAAAATAATTAATCTATCTAATCACAGTAATATTTGCTTATTTAAGAAATGGCACGTGTTCAAAATATGAAAGTAGCAATTTCGAGGGCAGAAATTTAATATGTTATTAAATATATTTTAATTCACGCAAAGCTAATTAAATCAGTTCCGTATAGAAAATATATCGCGCCGTTGGAAACGCGTGGAAAACTGATTCGTCCGAAAAATACATGGAAAATAGGATCAGCACGTTTAATCAACAAGTTCGAAGTAATCTTCTCGTGCCTCGAACATAAATCAATTTACAGAGGCTGAAAGCGAACAA
The DNA here is from genome assembly GCA_917499265.3 of Mimumesa dahlbomi. Classification (NCBI taxonomy): domain Eukaryota; kingdom Metazoa; phylum Arthropoda; class Insecta; order Hymenoptera; family Crabronidae; genus Mimumesa; species Mimumesa dahlbomi. The sequence continues at coordinate 7,154,003 of OU824126.1, forward strand.
TTCCAATTACGCTTTTTCCATTTCGAATTTTGCGTTTTTCACTTTACGGCCTTCGCCTATAAATGCAACATTTTATCCTGGTCTTCGCACCAACCGATTGAAACTTTACAACTTTTCTATTCTCGTAAAACTTTCGCGTTTATTAATCAATTTTCCCCGGATTTACCGAAACTTCTGTAAGTAGCAATCAATACACAAGTTAATTTCTTCCTTCCAGCGTAGTATAAAAGATCTTTCTTCTATTCGAAAGCAAGTAAACCACGACTTAACTATTACATCGGCCTTTTACTACTTTCAATTCAACTTCCCTCTTTCAACTCTCGCTGTTTCTCTTTCAACCATAGAAAACGTGTACACTGAAATCCTATCAGCCGATCGAACCCTTACACTTTCAGAACCATCAATATTCCCTATGAAAAAAACGAGAAAGAGAGAGAGAAAGAAACCGAACTTTTCCCATGATGAAAAGAAAAAGATTACATCCCCCAACGAGTCGCGATGTTGATACCTCACCTTTTTCTTTTCTTTTTTTATCCGAAAACAAGAGCGCAATCGTCCGCGGAAATAAAACGGTCGGGCAAACAGTCGGAAAAATTATGTTTCACCGAAACAAAGAGGAGGAATGTGGAGGGGGGTTGGCGATTCTTATGAATGGGAGCCACCGCCACGGGGGTGGAAACGAGAAGATAGATAAATCGATAGATAGATAGTCGTGATAGATAGCGATGTATAAATAGGGAAGTGGGTAGACTAAATAGATGAGATACGAGATAGATAGATAGATAGATAGAGAAAGGTGGACATAGATGTACAGAGAGAATAGAGAGACAAGTGTGGAAGGGAGAGGACAGTAGGTGAAGGAAGGAGGTCAAAAGTGGAATAAGGAAAAGCTGGTGAATGAACGAGAATCGGATACACTAACCTGGCAGTCCGCGGAGTCCGGAAACCGAGGAGCAACTGAGAGAGGTGAAACCATCCAGGCGGGTATTCGCCTACCTTCCCACCCTCACCTCCCGCCCCTCAAACACACCCCCACAATCCACCCTTCGGCTCCAAACCCCTCTCCGGCCGGCTCTCTTCCTTCTCTTCTCTTTTTGCTTCTCTTCTCTACGTTCCATCCAGTCTCCCGCGCTAGAACGCACTTCTTGGAAATTCGGTTCCATCTGGTATTCTGGTATCTCTGTCACACTGCCAGACGGACCTTTAACGCGGTGTGGAGGCTGCGAATGTCAAATGAAAAACAAAGTGAATACGCTTGCGAAACGAAGAATTTTCATGGTTACGGAGGTAAAGAATGTTGGAACGACGGTGTGGGATTTTTTAATTTCATTTCGGACGTGTTAAGGGTGTAATAGGTGGATTCTCATCGCGGGTTTTTACTCTGTCAATTTCGTCGTGTTTACATTACGTCAGTCTGAGGTGTAATTAAACTAGTATTTGGCCTTACCCTCTTTCAGTCTCCATTCACATGTTCGCAGTTATTAGCTCTGTTCTACCGAAGATTTCTCATAATGTCTATGAGTAACTTTCTGTTGAAAAGTTACTTCGATGTTTGTCTTTAGAATATCTTTCTCTTGAATTTCCAGTTCTACACAATTTTTCACTCTATGAACGACTAGTACTATTAGCTTCCTCTCCAACCTTTTTTCTACTCTTTCAATTTCTCTCCGTCTACAGTACGTCAATTTGAAATGTAATTAAACCAGTGTTTGCTCTCACCCGCTTTCATTCTTCGTTCTCATGTTCGTACTTATTAGCCCTGTTCAGTTCAAGATTTCCCTTATTCCCTGTTAGCTGGACTTCCTCTGAAAAGCGTTCAATCGTTCGGTGAAGTAGACCCTCGCATTAGTGACGTAATAGAGCCGCCCATGGCCACTAAATCCGATATCATTTGATAATAAATCGATCTCCCCAGTCTCCCTAACGCAGACACTGCGACTATAGATAATTTTATTTGTCGACGGTATCGGTTATTAAATTAATAATATTTTTTTGTAAATATTAATCGATAAATAGCAGCGTTATACAATATTTAGTTGTGGTGTATCGATGGAAAAATAAATAGATTTATTTTATCCTACCGGGGTCACGTGTTCTCCATATGAAAACATTGCGTGGTTTAGTCGATTGAACTTGTTTCCATTCACTACCGTTAAATCCCGAAACGCACGGACGATATATTGCCGGACGATAAGTTTATCGTCCCATATTCATACATAATGCACACGTACAACAGGGGTGCAATAAAATTGTTCAACGATCATTTCAGTGCCGTTGTGTAATGGATCTTGCATATCTGTGCTACGGAAATGTTTAGTCTTTCAGAAATTGAATGGATTTCGTGAAAAACAACGAACTACCATTATTTACCTTATATTCAATGTTTAAAATAACAGCAAACCTTTCAGCTGTAGTTCAATTTCGTCGACGTTTCATTTGGAACATTCTTCCTTCTCCGTTTGCATTTCTCAACTGCTGTAACTTTTATTAGGAAATAATTAAAAAACTTAATTCAATGGTTAAACATTAAACTGTGTAAATAATAAAATAAAAATTTGTAAGTAAAACTGGTCCTCGGTGTTCGATACTAATATACAGCTCTTCTAATTGTTCTAATGCTGTTTCGCGTTTTCAAATCCCCGACTGAGTTTAACTCGAACCTTCTAAGAGCATTTCTCTCAACGCGATTGAATTTAAACGAGCTCCACCCACATAGCGGTGGAAGAAAATCGACGTTCCAAGCAACGAGGAACATGCACTCACCGTGTAATCATTTTCACCACGCTCGTTCATTGTGTCGTTCGCGGAAAAATGCAAGTGTTCGCTTTGTAATTAAAAAGAAACGAAATAGCAAAAGGGAGAGAAAATTACAAAATTATTCACACACCGCGATCGAATCGTAAATTAATTGGTCAATAAATACTCTGATCCTCGTAGAAAGGAAATAAATAGCCCATGGTTAATAATATCGCGATAGAAACGACCGTGACAAAATCATCGACGAAGTTCAGCAAGAAACCCTGTGCAACAAGTGAAATTAGAAAATCGTTGAGAGAGCACGTTCCTATATATCTAATGTGAGACGACGCGACAATGGATATCATAAATATTCAAGCTGCTCGATATCAAACACCCCGACAAAAGATTTTGAAACACGGGTGGAAAAAACACAACAAACAGTTGAATCATTTTCAGATACATCCATCAAATTAACATTCCGCCGGCTCGCCACACGTTCAAACGACTGGATGATTAAATTCCCTGTATAATTCCTGCGTGAAAATTTCGTAATATCATAAATTAAAAAATACCAAAGTATGTACATACATACATATAGAACGAAATTACCCCCAGTGAAAACAGCCCGCAGTATACAGCCAAACTGTAATTTCATTACCATATACCAAACAGCAACCAATCGGATTACGCATCCAATGCAACATCCAAACAAATTGATTGATCATTCCGCCCACGTTCTCCACAACAAGCTCCCTCGTTTCGTCGTAGATTCCGTCCGCTCCCACCCCCTGTAAAGAAAAAAAAAAGAATAAGAAGATTACGTCAAGGACCGGAATGTCCTATTATTGACAACGCCTCTCGAAAAATCCACCCGAGGAAATCTTTTGATTTGTGTCCACGGGGAGGTTGGTAGGTAGCGAAGAGAGAAAACGGCGGCAACCGTAAAAAGAGCAAGAATGAAAAGCCAACAAAGATTTATGAATGAACGGTAATACAGGTGGATGGGTCGATAGAGCGGCCCCCCGCAGGGGCACACAACAAGGGCGTAGTAATCGATAGAGTGTGGGTGCAGGGGGGCGTAGGGACGGGGGGTGAAATCGGGCTGGAAACGAGCGGAGGGTGGTGGAGGCAGAGTCCATTCAGTAGAAGCGACAGGGCTTGCTATTGATTGCGTGGGTGGTTAGAGCAGTCTCCAGACCGAGGGATTTCCACACCCCCCTCCACCCCTCTTCCCATTCCACCCTCATACAAATGTTGGCGCACGCGTGCATTAGGCGCCCATGCGAGAAACCACGTGCAGTCAGTGACGTATGTACCGAGAGTATCTTTGGTTGCGTTATAAATCATTCTTTTTCTCCAACCAATCTCATTGGATTACAAGTGTAAACATCATCTGTATTGAAAGCCATGGAAGTCGAGGAAATATGTATTATTGACTCAGATAACTTTCCATCTTGTGATTGATTCATCCGGGATTAATTGATTATCCATTTTACAATGCTTGATAGAAAATGTCCTCAGGTTCTTTTTCCTATGAAAAAAAAATCTGATTAGAAATGGAAACAGTTTCATTAAAGGGGACACACCGAAATCACTGTTCGCGAGATGTGTACGGGGGTGGGATAGTGATTCTTATCAGATTATTGCGCGTGCGTTACCTCCCCACCATGAAATGCCTTGTCTGGGTTAGAGGGATGGTTACCCCCACTTCCCGCCATTCAGCAGCCGCACTGCCGTGTCGGCGGAGGGTGAAATGGTGAAGCGAACGAGTCTCGTATGCGAAACGGAGAAAACGAGAGAGACAGGGAAAGAGAAGCGGAGAGGAGGAAGCCCGCTTACTGAAATGCCCACCCGTCCCATCGTGGGTGGTTAACGAGGAACAAGTTTCCACCCCCATCTGTACGCACGCATGCAGGCACGATCACAAATACAACTCTCCGTTTCTCCGGAATTCCCGTACCAGGGCGACATTTCCAACTGTTACACAGGCTTTTTCTACGTTTTTCTTCTCTTTTTTTGTTCAATTCATAATCACGTTACTCTACTCCGAATCGTTTATTGTTCGTTCATAACGGTGAATGAAAGCTGGATAAGAGTTATCCGTTGGAAGCAGACTTCTACGCGGTACTTTTTTGCGATTATTATTCCGGGAATGACAATGACTACGACGGTGGAAGTAATCTTGTTAAATGTCCTATTGTCACCGTTCAAAGGTTTCTGTAGATTTATACGATTTCTGCGCTCCCTCGATTGATTCAAAGAATCTGGAATTAAAATCATTAGCTGTATTTACGGTAGATTTTTTTATAGAAATATCTATAGCGATAGTTGAAATCGTTATGAAATCTTTTAATAAAGTAATATTAATTATACTTAATTATAAGTGAAATATGATTTTCTTTTCGGATGTTGATCGACGAAGTATAGTTCGCATAACGTCATAATCGCAAATCTTGATAATGGTATGTTGCTTAATGGATATTGTGCAATTATAGAAATTTACGTTCATTTTAGAGCGTCGCAAATACCTGAATCGCCGGGTGGTATGAATGTTACATTAGGGTTGCGAAATGGGATAATATCATTGTGACGCTTATAATGTCACAGAAAATCCATCTGTAGATAATGATGTATAGATTTCCTCAGACAACAGACTTTATTTTATCGACGTTGGTCAATTCTATTTGATAAAGTAAATAACTGTTAAATATTTTCATGCATAGATGTAGATGTAAGTATACTTCTGTTTAATATTATTTGTTATAAACAAAAAGGGTGGAAAAGCAGATAAACTAAGTAATATATAAATAATTTGTCAAATATCACAAGTAATTCTCGTCTATTATACTAAAATAGATTGTTTCCACGGTTTTTATCAAATTGTATGAAATGAATGAAAACTATAACGATTATGTTCATTTTTTTAATCGTGTTAAAGTAACCTAAAGTTATTTACACTGTACGCAGGTTTATGGACATAACATAATGATGGAACTTACCTTTCTTTGAGATTAAAATGTGTGATGCACATTTGTATTGATTATACACGTCATAACCTTATAAAACTTAGATTTTCTTTATAAACAATCTCATTTAATGCAGCCATGGATTCGTAATGAATATAACTAGCAGGATCAAATACTTTCTAATACTTCCGCATCCGTCAGGTATAGCAACCTAAGAATTAACCCTAGCGACAAAACGAAAAAAACAGGTGCGCATCCTAGTAACAAAAGCATTCACGTTTCGTCTAATATTTGTAATAATATCAAACGTCGATTAATTTCAATCACGAGTCCCTTTTCAACAAATTAAACTTTTTAGAATATTACGCTTTTAAATGAATCCCCGATTAATAGCGTTGCGGGAATTTCATGATCATTTCACAGTGGATATCCTGTGCGTTTCGTTGGCAGCGAACGCAGAGACTCGCAGTCAGTGTGCAAAGTAAAGGAAAATCATGGCCGACCGACAAAACATTCGAAATAACAGGAATTAATTCCGTAGTTCGTTCTCCCCGGTGCCGTGTCATGTTCCGATCGGATCCTAACATTGTCTTGGTCCGTACTTCGATCGCGCAATCGTGGACAGTCAACTACAATTACGTGAAATCTGACGGTACCTTGGATGCGAGTAGAACTATAGATATCATCCAGAATAATAATAAATAGTGGATAGTGGTGCGTTTGGAGAGAAAACGGGGCATCTCTAGGACAATTTCCCCCTGTTTCATCGTTTCGCGAAAGCTCGTCTCGCGAAATCATCTTGAAATACCAGCGTCGGGTGATTACGCAAGATGACTATTCTATCGAAGAAGAAGACGAACGCCTCGAAAGACAGGCGAGAAGGCGGTGCATCTTCCGAGGTGGACGTTCATGTACAGGGCGAGCACAGCTCCGGGTCCATCGCGTTACCGAACAGCCCGTACCAGGTGAAAAGTACGCTGTCGGTCGAATGTACGGGACCACCTGGCGATTGTACTTGCTTATAAGAGAAAGGGGAAGGGGGGGGGGGAATAATACTGTTGTTGAGAGTTGGAAATATTCGTGTATGAAACGAAAATATTGGATTCCTGGTAAACTTTGGGGTAGAGGAAATAAGAGTTCCCTGGAAAGATTAATGCATGTTTCCAGATAAAAGACTTTTTCTATTTTTCATTGTCGAGTCACAAGTATCAACTTTAAAAAGTTCAGATGTTTTTCAGGGAATATAAGGGTTCGTTGATCTATTTTGATTTCTTACATTGGAAAATCGTATACTGAATTAATTACCCTGCTGAATGCAGATAGGAGATAATTGTGCTACTAGTATGCTTGAGTAAGCTATGTTATACAATGTACGAATGAATTAAGTGGTCCTATACTTCTGACCGGCAGTGTATTCCGTTGCTTGCGGCAGTGTGCCGTGTTCGTACGAGCGATATTTAAACAACCTTTTGCAAACCGCAACAGGTACGCGGAGGTAGTGGTTTCGCGGTTGATCTACATGGGGTTCAGGCTGATCATGGATCTGGTTCTATTGTTCTCTCTGGCAACTCTTATGAGGTAGACATGAGTATATGGAAGGACCATAGGTTTCATAGATTTTACTTCCTTCCGGTTCTTTCTGTATCTGTCCTTTTATATATTTGTATTCTAGAGTGGTGTCGATCGTAGAGAAGATAAACACTTCGAAGATGGAAGTGGACCAAGTCATGGAAAACGTCATAGACAACGTGCAAGTCCACACAGGTAATTGTCATTGTAGAAAAACTTGTTAACATGCACAATTGCAAATCCCAAATGAACAGGTAATTCATAGGATTTCATTTGAAAGTTACCTTATTCTATATAAAAAAACCTTATTAAATTGGCTATATTACAGTGGTTGCATTGGAAGAAGTTCACGTTCAAAACGTGAGAGAGAAAGAGACAGGGGGCGGGAAAGAGAAAGGGAAAGAGAAAGAGAACGTGAAAGACAAGCTACTCCTCCTACTGCCTCTTGCAGTGGTCTGCAAGGTAGTAAAATAAGTCATACTCTTAAAATCAAAGAAGATGAATATAATCTAGGATTGACACAACACTTTTAATTCATTTAGCTACAGATGCTGCCGTAATAACCAATAATAGAATAGGTATTGTTGGAAACACAGCTAATTTAGAGCCAGAATTGGCTAATGGCTACAACAGTGGTGATGAATATACAGGTCGAACAGGAAATAATCTGTCTCTAGCAGAATGGCAAGAGGTTTGTTCAGTATATTAAATCCTAATGTTCATTTATAATACGAATCTTTTCTTCAGTACAGAACATCCGAAGTAGTTATCCTCTAGTATTTAAAAATCTACAGCAATGATCAAATGTTGTTTGTTATGTATAGCGGGACAGATGGTTTGAGAAGCGAATGCGAAAAATGGGATTCATCGTAAAAAAGATGGGCGAGGATGGTGCATGTCTTTTCAGAGCAGTCGCGGATCAGGTTTACGGTGACCAGGAGATGCACGGTGTAGTTCGCAAGCATTGTATGGATTATATCGTGAGTACACGACGCAAAGAAAGAACCGACCTATCGCCTTGATGCAGATTCACCAATTTTATCAACTGATTCCCAGGCTTCCAATCAAGAGTTTTTTTCTCACTTCGTAGCGGAAGATTTTAGCACGTACGTAGATAGAAAGAGGCAAGAATACGTTCACGGAAATCACATAGAAATGCAGGCAATGTCGGAAATGTATAATCGTAGCATTCAACTTTATTGCTATAGTAATGGTACGTCCGGAAACATCATTTGTCGATAGTGTAAATCCCCCGCATTGTCTAATACTACAGCTTTTTCTAACTATTACATATGCAGAACCTATTAACATCTTCCACACAATGGTCGAAAGCGATAACGAACCGATACGGCTGTCTTATCAACGTGGCAGCCACTATAATAGTATAGTAGATCCGTATAAAGCGACTATCGGTGTTGGTCTTGGCCTACCATCTTTTAATCCTGGTTCTGCGGATCGAGAACTTATATCGGATGCTGTTCGTCAAAGCGAAGAGTTACAGATCGAACAAGTGAGTTGATTGAACGAGTTTATCACCTTTAAAAATTTACTGACACGCGATTTTTCTTTTTCAACAGACAATGTTAGAGGATAAAATAAAAGCCACCGATTGGGAGGCTACGAACGAGGCCATAGAGGAGCAAGTCGCCAGAGAAAGTTACCTACAGTGGTTAAGGGACAATGAAATGCGAAAAGCGGTAAGAGTCTACTCAATACTATCGCTCACAAGGAAAGTGTATTGCGTTATGTATACATTAATCTAACCATTTCGAATGTCTTATTTAGCGATCAGCAAGTAGTAGTAGTACAAGCACGGTGACGAGCGCGCAACACAGCCACACGCACTTTCACCCGCACGGTGGTCGTGGACAGCAACGTAGCCACACGTCGTCCCCGACTACGACTCAAACTAGCCAGGATGCCTTGCGTAATTCCCCGAAGGTCCGTTTCGCAAAGTCTTATCGTTACATCCGTTGATCAATGAACTTCATATACCTGTCACGGTAATTGCAGGTAAACGATGCGATGAGATACAGCAAAAGATCTCCCCAGCACCAATCTACACAAGGATCCAGCATACCACATCTGTCATCTGATTTTGAGTCGAAAATGATGCCGCAGGAACCTATGCCAGGAAGTAGCAAGGAAGCACACGGGTCACCGGATATCTCGCTGTTCAATCGCCTTCCCCCTGAAGTTTTTGGTAGATATTGATATATATTTCAAGTGGAGATATTTTGAAATTTGTATACAATCACTGTGAATATGATCACACAGGCCTGACTGATTGGGAGGACAGTGATATACTTTCGAAAGTGTTGGCGACGTCACAGCAAGAATATCTGGACAGCTTGAAGCAATCGCGGATCTCGTCGGCCGCCGGAAATGATACGAGCAATATACTAGACACCAGTAACAGTTAATTCTTAACCGGAACAATAATGATAAAGTTCGAAAGGATATCAGAGCAGATACATATATATAAATATAAGTATATATGTATATATATATATACACACGAACACACACACACATACACACACAGGGTATTTCATAAGGTCTATGACAACACAGAATAGTTCGATATATGATCGTTTGATAAACATAAATCGACTGTGAACATTTCTTAAATTGATTTGGCACGATTCTGTTGCATGGGGGAAAGCAGTTGTAGAGTCTATAAGTATTTTTTCCCGTAGCCGCTTGATATAGCATGCCGCTGTAAAATAAGTTGCCCGCTTCTAATGAACTTCGAAATAGATAAGTTCTCTATTAATCGGACATCCTAAGGAAATTAGTATATGAAATACTCTTACTCGTAGGATGTGCACAAATCTATATGGCTTTAAATGTTATTTACGAAGCATTAGATATTTTCCTTTTAATAATAATCGTCATATTTCGGTTTTGTCTACCTGGCACTTTCCAGATTGTTATAGACATGTAAAACACCCTGTGTAAGTACAGTCTGTTCGTCGAAGTCGGTTCCAGGTTGTATTTATCGTTTGTAGAGAAACTGATTTCGTTGACGGAGAGGTTGTAGCATTTTTTTTTGCGTTTCACTAACAATTAGCTATAAGATGGTAATAAAAATTTCTCTCTGAGCAACATCTGTATCCTTTCAAACAAAATCGATGCAACGTAGGGGCATCTTGGGCGAACATTCTGTATAAATATCGCAGTATCATCTAATCCTGCATCGCGCAAGGGCATAAGGTGGTTTGCTTTTCTTTTTTTTTTCATCAGAATAAATGTTCATCGAGCGTAATCGTCACAATTGAATCGTGTCACAGGTTCGCCGACGTACAGTGTACTGTACCCCGATACGGTAATGTAAAGTACGTAGTTTCCTGTGAGATATTCTAAACGACAGAGTAGTCACAACACCATTTTTCTTTTCCTTTGGGGATGTGTCTTTTTCACCTAGAGATGGTTAAAAACATTTTGTACGATCGATTATTACTAATAAAGTCTCTTTCTCTCACAATTTCCGTGAACTTCGTGATGAACACCGTTTCATGCGTACCGTGAGAAACGTTGCGAACCGATCGGGCCAACTGAGTAATTCAGACATTCTTTCGTGGTACGATATATGTTTAAACGCTTTAGAAAAATCTTTATTGCGTTATTTGTAAAAAAAAATGGCAAATAAAATTATTACTACGCAATTTCAAATCTACATTATTTTACTTTTCCCGAGATGTTGAAAATTCTTAGAAAAGTCAATATAAGTCCGTACAGATAATATTTCGTCCATATACAGCATTAATATGTACGATCAGCTAATTGTAAGTAAATATCCGACGGATGTATCAGCAAAATTGAAAACAAACATTTTCGAAAGGACAAACTGTTTCTGTTCCTATCACAACGTATCGCCGAAAAGTAATTAGTTCGCGGATCTGCTATTCGTTTGCGAATATATTTCGTCTTCCTTCTGATCACTGTGATGAAAAATAAGATGCCAACGCGTATAAATGATTACATATTCGAGACGCTACTGGGCAAAGGAACTTTTGGGTATGTGTTTAAAGCGACAATAATTTTTCATCTCTCATCGCTAATTCGTTTCTAGATCAGTTTACTTAGTGCGACGAAAGAAAGATTCGAAAACGTTCGTCGTGAAGGAACAAGTTCTCAACGATGCAAATGCTTTGCCATTTAAGGTAAAAATGATATCACATACAGTGGATAAAATTGCAGAACTCACTTGGTGAACGAATACATTTTTAATGTAACTCCACTGTACGTGAAAATACATTTGAAATTGTTGTTGGGATTCCGAATTTTAATCACGCGAAGTTTTTCCCCCATTAAGATCGTGCTTGGAGAAGTGAAATGCTTGGAAAGAATGAGACACCCTAATATAGTGTCGTACCATAAAGCCTGGATAGAAAATAATCATAGTTACATTCTTATGGAATATGCGACGCGATGTACACTCAAGGATTTGCTTGGCAAACGTGACGTACCGTTGAATACGGAAGTGAGTGTCTTTAACATTCACGACATACCTTTACATTGTTTATAAGTGCATACTACAGGAATATAATTATCTCTACTCAGGACGCGCTCTATTTATTTTCGCAAATTGTTCTCGGTGTACATCACATACACTCGAAAAAAATTCTTCATCGAGATTTGAAGCCAGAAAATATTATGTTAACTGGATGCAACGGGGATATTGTAAAAATTGGTGATTTCGGAGTATCAAAGAATCTTGAAGAGTACGTTCTAAATTTTCCATCATTCTTTTCTAACAGATTTCTAATACAATATGTATACCGTAGACTGAAATATCGTCCAGCTTCTTGTCGCGCTGGTTCGTTCTACTATATGGCTCCGGAAATGCTTATGGGACAATCGTACGATTTTAAATGTGATGTATGGAGCATGGGTATTGTACTTTATGAGATGGTGACTAAAACACTTCCCTTTCCGGCTACGGTAAAATCATTAGAAATCACTCACAGGATATTTCTTGGTGCTGGATAGACAAACAAGTATTCGTGACTTTCAGAGTCTAGCGGAAGTTATGAAAATGACCCGAGAGGAGAATCCGCGGCCTTTCCGACGGAATGTGTCAGCGATTATTGTTAATCTGATCTCTAAAATGTTGAGGAAACAATCTATACATCGACCGAAAATAGATCAGCTTATCCTCTGTCCCTATCTGGTACCCTACGTCGCCAGAGTCTATTTAAATTTGGGACGATCTTGCTACTTCAGTAAACGGGATAATGGAAATCTCAACTCGGGATTATTTCTCAAGTTTCTGAAGCCTCGCGAATCCCGCGGGACGATTTTAACATAATGTTTGACCGTGAGATCAACGTAGTTTTTGTTTTATTATCTTTTAGACCTGATTTTAAAAACTCCATTAGTTTAAGTAAAAATATATCTAAGCACGATGACATTAGTTCTAAGGATAACGTAACTGTATACAAATTGTGTGACTATTTAAAATAGTCGTTAGATTTTAATCTTTTATACCGTGACATAATTTTTAATACTTGATAATAAAGAGGACATACAAAATAGAAAACGTTTTTAAGTTTTTCGCTGCCATTTAGATAAAGGATCTAAGTTTAGGTATACCCTGTACACGTGAGTTCGTGCTAAGCAATGTGTAAGGCGGCTAGCTTTGAATTTCCATGCAATTATCAGAATTCTTTGCCTCGGTGGAATTTCATTGTTGAATGAGCGGTTACCGACCTCGAACTCGGTACGACTAAAAGCGTAACGAGCGGAAGTGATGGCCGGAACCGCGGCGTGGTCACTTTATTTCATCACGCGCATACTTTATGAAAACCGAAAACCGTTCGGTGCGTGTTTAGTTACGGAAACATCGCGCGCACGGACGCCTTGAAATCGCGGTGGAAAAACGAACGTTTATCGTTACGAAAATCGCGAGTTTATAGTCGGCTAGCGGAAAACTGTGTATCAGTGGAAATATTACGAAACTTATACAAAATCTGTGTGACTAGTGATACCTGTTCGATTAGTTGAGAAAACTAAACAAACATTTCTACGTTTTGTCGAAAAATCGCAAGTTCCTAACGATCATGCGTGGTTTTCACTATTTAACAATTAGAGCCGCGAAGTTATTTTATTTCACCTCAGTAATTCATTCAACGATACTAAAACCGAAGAATGTTTAAACTACACAGATTACAGAAAGAAGAAATCAAAACCATTAGAAACCGAAGATGTGGTTAAGCCTGTCGATACTTTGCTGCTTGTGTTATTTATCATGGGCCGCGACGTTGCACCCGTTCAATCCGATACTCGGGGAACAAATAGATCTTGTCAGCGGGGCGAACAAAACTTTCGTTCCCGACTGGATCAAAAGCCTGGAGACCGAAGAAGTCAAGGACACATCCGACACCGTCGATGCGTTCAATTCGACGTTGATTCCATTCAATTCTGTTAACCGCGATCCAGAGCCGCTGGACGAGGAGGTAGAGCGTATCGAACCTAGACACTGGCCAGGGAAACCGGAAGTTCAGCCGACCCGAAGCGCACCCCGGACGACGGAAGTCCCGTTACCGAGGAGACCCCTGAATCCGACCACCCTCGCACAAAGAAACCCCTCGGGACAAGGGTAACTTTTGCTCGCATAAAATATCTTCGTCGTTCAAATGTTTGTATGTACTTGAAAATACTTACATTGATAAATTTTCACCTATAGATATCCACCGGTGGAAGCACCACTACCTACAGCATCGGTGGACGAAGTTTTCTGTGATTTCGGCTCGTTTCCGTCGCAGACGCTTTGCGAATGGCAAAATGGGAATGGTGCACTGGATTGGATGGTGGGCACTGGATTAGGTACCAATTGGATGGGTGGTCCACCGAGTGATGCCACAACGAATGCCATGGAAGGAGGGTATGTTTCGAATAGAAAGATTTCTCTGAAAAATTGAGAAGAAACTTCAGCGATAGAAAACATTAGATTTGTCAAATATTCCATGTTAAATTAGGTACGCTTTTCTTGAAACATCATTGGTGCCCTTAAAGGATGTTAAATTGAAAACCGTGGGAGGACTGTTACATAGTCCTCAACTAGGTAGCACCGGAGTGGCTGGGACTTGTGTGATGTTCAAATACGCTTTGGATGGACTTAGTGTTTCTGGTCTGAAAGTAGTGCTACATGTCGGCGTGGATGAGTATTCAATTAAAAAGGAGCAAACCGAGGAAATAACGCCGGACAATGTAACAGTGCCAGCTTGCAAACCGGTGGAGATACTTGACGAACGAGTACTTTGGCACGCACAATATTACACGCTTGGTGTTTGGCAACAGGCTCAAATGCTCTACACTTTTCCTGATCTTCATTCGGTAATTCATTCGTTACTTCACCTTGGATTTAATCGAGGTACCATTAAAATAATCAAATGAAACACGTTCTTCCTATAGCTGATTATCGAAGGAGTTCCTGTCGATTCTACGGACCCATTGCGCATTTATCGTGGTTACATTGCCATCGACGATATAGATTTACAACCCGGCACTGCGTGTATAGGTTTTTGTAATTTTGCGGGTGGATTCTGCGACTGGAATAACGACGCCGAGGATGAGTTCGATTGGACAATTGTAAGTGTTCCTTTTTCTTATATCCTAACAAAAAATCCTTTCCCTATTTGAAAGTCCTGCCCTTTTAAATTTCTTAAAGTTTCAATATATGTTTTAACATTTTGGACAAAATGTTCAAGTCCCATCTTTAACAGCTTCAAACCTTGTGAACATCTGCGGTTCTCCCTTTGTTTCAGAGTCGAGGTAGCGTGAATCCATCGACAGGTCCAGGGATGGACAGTTCTAGCGACCGGGCCACAGCCGGTGGGTACGCGTACATCAACTCCGCTTTTCCTCGTCGTCCTGGGGATAGGGCCAGGCTTATCAGCAACAGTTTCC
Organism: Mimumesa dahlbomi; assembly: GCA_917499265.3. Lineage (NCBI taxonomy): Eukaryota > Metazoa > Arthropoda > Insecta > Hymenoptera > Crabronidae > Mimumesa > Mimumesa dahlbomi. The sequence continues at coordinate 7,169,191 of OU824126.1, forward strand.
CCGCGACGAGCGCGGACGCGCCTATGTGCTTGCATTTCTGGTTCCACATGTTTGGCTCGGGAATCGGCAGTTTAAAGCTGTACCTGAGACACTTCCGTAGTCTCGATGCACCGCTGCGAGAGATTTGGAGCCTGACTGGTAACGCTGGTAACGCGTGGTTCGTCTCTCAGATTACAATTGGATCTCCGGACGATTTTCAACTACTGTTCGAAGCATCCGTGGGAAATACTGGCCTCGGCGACATAGCTATCGACGATATATCTTTCGCGCAGGGTAGCTGCCCCGGTAAAAGCTTCAGAATATAAATATTTCTTATAGCAATTCAGACTAATCTGTGGGTAAAGGTTTAGAATGTTACCTATGTATTGTTTAACGAAGTTTCTTTTCTTTTAACAGTCCTGCCGCAAGTCGCTGCGCCCATTTCACGAGATTGCACGTTCGAAGTCGACGAATGCGACTGGATTAATTCCCGAGATCCTGACAGAGTCGAATGGGAGAGGGTTTCGGCACAAGCACTGAGCCCTAGAAACCAACGGAAGTCTTACAGCAATGGATACACGATTAATCCACGAAACGAGTACTTTTTGGGTCTGGGTCGTCCTAGGGGTGGATTGCGATCATCCGGAGGTGGAACGGCACAACTTGTTAGCCGGGAAATGAAGGGATCGGAAGATCCACTTTGCATTACTTTTTGGTACTTCATGTCCGAGCCGTTCATCGACTCTAGTGGTCCCAGTTTAGGTTCGTACTCAGTTTGGTTCATTTGGAAATGTTTGACTGTATTGAGTGATGTTTTAGAGATATAACAAACATTCTTGAAATTTTCAATTGTGAAGGAGTCCTTCGGGTGTCCATACAAGCAACTGGGGAATCCTCGATGGAATCCAGGCCTATTTGGCAGCTGTACAATAATCAGGGACCGAATTGGAGTTATGGACAAACGAATATTAACGAGAAGAGAGACTTTGAAGTTGTATTCGAGGGTACTTGGGGTCCGAATCGAGCAAGCGGCAGTATTGGCATCGATGATATTTCTTTCTACTCTGGAAATTGTACCGGTGAGTTTTACTATCGGCATAAGGTGCGATATGTTCAACAATGTATTAAATGACGTGACGCGTGATATATTTACTTTGAAAGTGAAACCGACGAGTGCGTCAGTCAGGCCGGAGGACTGCAGCTTTGAAAAAGGATTGTGCGGCTGGGAAAACATGACTTTCTCCGATAACGAGCGTACGGTAACGTGGCAGCGTGCGTTCCTCGCTCATCGGCCTGCCCAGTTGTTGGACAGAACGTTTGGAGCGACTGGTGACTTTGTATTCTTTGATATTTTCACGACGAATAAGAAATGGATCGACGTTCAATTACGATCACCGGTGATACAAACATCACCCGACGAGGAGTCCGTCTGTTTCACATTTTGGTTCGCCGCTTTTGGTGTCGAAGAATCCACCAGGTTACAAGTTATCAAAATGCCAGCCGAAGGGGAGAATGGCGATGAAGAGAATGAGGGTGAAGAGCAACAGCCTGTAAGTTTGCTTGTTTTAGTGTTTTGAAATGAAGGTGTTACCCTGCATGTTTTTTTTAGCTATGGTCACTAACGGCAAAGGGATTCAATAATCCGAGACCAGTTTGGACTGCTGCACAGCTGACAATAGATTCTCGCGTGCCGTACCGTCTTATCTTAAAAGGCAGTGCGAGTAATGGAGGTTTCGCCATCGATGATATTAAATTTCAACCGCAAGCTTGCATGAGTATGATTTTCCCATAATGAATTGACTATATTACATCTGCAACAAATGTTATACAAATAAAGAAAATGTTTCTATTTCAGCTCGACCACCTGCCGCTCAACCCGTTATTAATAACGGATCCTGAGATCCAAGAACTAATAGTTACTGCACACATTATAGAGATCATGGTTAATTGATGTGATTTTAAAGTACACAATTTATTTACTCCTGCAATCGATAATTTGTAGACGATTTATAAACTGTAAAGAAATATATGAAATTGTATGGATAAGTGTTAAACGTGTCAATCATCCTTTGTAGTAAAGAACATTAAATAAATACAGGTTTATATGCCAACAGTAGTAACAGGAATTATGATACACTGGATACAAACTTTTAACAAATTTATTAGAGTTCATTTAGTTTCTTTATAAACTGCCTCTTCAGTTCGAAAGTGACAATGCCAAGCGCTACACCGGCATTTAAACTGTCCACTTCGTTGTGTAGAGGAATATTAATTCGAACACTGTTCATTTCGTTTAGAAATCTACATGAATCAACACTTAAGCCCTCTGTTTCTCCGCTTACGACAAGCACGACTTCCCTCTCCGTGTAATCCACGGAATAATACGGCAAAATGGGAAGCGACGATATGAACTGCTTCATTTTCTCCCTCAGTATCGCCGCCTCCAATTTTTGTTTGGAAACACTTTTGCTTTTCTCGTTTGATTCATCCTCATCCGGTAGAGTTTTTGATTCAAATATCTCTGATGTGTAATTAATTGTGGGGTCACTGTCTGTGATAAAAATGCTGCAATTCTGGCTTACTAATGATGGAATCTCTTCCCATTCAACAGTATAGTTAATAGGCAGTCTGAAATGTGCTCCAGATGCACTTCGGAGTACCTTTGGATCCCACAGATCTACGCATCCTGAACAAAATATTAATAGTTTTGTAAATTACTGTGGAATTCTGAATATAATGAAATTTTCTTAAAGCATTGATAATATTTCTAATGTTGCAAACCTTATGCTGTTGATACTCACCTTTCATTAAGATTAATCTTTCACAGCCAACACCAGCAGCAACTCTTAAAATTGCACCTAAATTCCCTGGTTCTCTAACATTATCACAAATAATAGTAAGTGGCAAAACATTACCCTCTAGATCCTTTTTTGTTACGTCAGGGGTTTCAAAAATTCCTATTTCGAAGTAACATATTCATTGTATAAACGTTTCTAATGTGTAAGCAAACAGAATTAAATATACGTCATCATTTTGAACATATTTTATTATTTAAATACCTATCAATCCAGGAGAAGTAGTTAAATTAGACCATAATTGAAGTGTCTTATACGGTACTTTATACACTTCTACTCCGTTTGGAATTGTTAACTTATCTAGGTCAGAGTCTCTGCTAAACAATATTACCTTTGGTACCGCATCAGCGTCAATTCCATCTTGGATTAACCTGTGCCCTTCTAATAGTATTTTACAATTCTTTTCTCTCATTTTTCGAGACTTCACACTAGTCATCAAAGACCTGTAATAAAGAAAGATGGTAAAACCTTTCATGATCTAAATTAAGTTCCCATCAACTAACTTATAAACAAAATCATAGAAGACAATTTCATTAAACAATTTCAACGTACGTGATAATGTGATCCTTTTCTCCCAGGATCTCATACCTCGATGTTTTCTTTATGTAAGGCCCAGTCTTTGAAGATTTTTCAGATTTTTTACTCTTTTTCATTACCATTTTTTCCGACGATATTTGAGGTTCACTTTCATCATATTCTACAGGCGGTTCGACAGTGGTTTCTATAGGTTTGATAACTTTCCTTTCGTTGACAATCGCAGACGGTCTTCGGCTGACCCATCTTACGTATGTTCGCGTTATATTTACTTGCAAATCAGTTGTTTGAAAAGCTTTTATACCTCTAAACTGACGAATACTGTGCCGAATGATACTGGGAAACATTGCCATGTTTTAATATGTAAATACTTGTTCACACAATTCAACAGCGTATTCTACTTGCACACGATTCCTTGCTGTCTATATCTTCAACATTTTCAAACACTTTTCATCTTTTTAGTTAAAAGAATTGTAAATATCAGAAAGTGAACACGAATGGTGTACGAAACGTGCGTTTATATCACGTTTATATGATATACAGCATGAATTACGTATTATCGAGAGGGCGTAGATGAGTACTGTGTGAGCTTCTGTAAAATTTGTTAATCTTATTTATTACTTATTAACTTCTGCAGATAATAAAAACACGAACGACAAATTATCGTCTTTAACTCTTTTGGAACACGAATATAAAAGTATCGCAGTGTTTTAAGAGAAATTCAAAGTTGTTACTGATCCATTGTGACTTCGTCTTGACCCCCGGGCACGTGACCTACGCGGGAAAATTCAAACGGCAGAATTCTTTCGAGTCTTTATATCGACTTCTGAGAGATATGCTTTCCTCGTAGAATACTCAATTGTTAAGATATTACAATGATCGAGAACGTTTTGGATGTGTAATCCAATGGGGAACAAAATATATCTCGTCTGTGATATCTATTTCTCGTCTGTAGTTCCATCACAGACGAGGTATTGGAATTACGGAATTACGGAATTACGGAAATGGCAAGCGATTTACGAAAATCGCAAAAAAAATCCGGACCTAGTCACTTCAAATTTCGGCCAAAAAATGAAATTTTCGAAAAGTACAACTATTCCACAACTATTATATATGAATCTGGGGTAGAATTTCCCGTGAAATTCAATGGTACCAGTCTCAGGTCGCTATCTCAAAAATTACGGAAATGGCGAGCGATTTACGAAAATCGCAAACAAATCCTGACCTACCCCCTGCAGATTTTGGCGAAAATTTAAATTTTCGAAAAGTACAACTATTATATGTTGATCTGACGTAGAATTTCCTAACTAAATCAATGGTACCAGTTTCAGATCGCTATGTCAAAAATTGAGCGAATGCCGAACAAAAAACTGCTCTAAATTGATGAATTTTCGCGAATTTCGTAATTTCTTCGTCATTTCCGTAATTTTTGAGCTATGCAAATGATCCAGGGCTTTTTCGGCGCGTTATTTAAAACGAAATAAGACGGTGAAAGATTCAGGTCGATGTCTAAAAAATTGTGCAAATGGCGAGCGAATTACCAAAATAGCGACAAATCTTCATCTACACGGTTCAAACTTTGCCGAAATGTCTACAAATTTTGGCCTTATCATACCGAACGAAGGAAAACCAACTCAATTTCTATCAGCTCACTCCTTAAACGAACCTTTTGTCACGAATCTGCACAAAACGCGTCCCTATTAGTCGCCTCGTACGACAGGCAGGGAATACCGTGGGTATATTCTTTCCCCAACCCACAGGGGAATGTATTTTAAACAAATCCTGATTTACGATAATACTTTATCACATACTAGTGTTATTTCTTAAACGTCAAAGTACTAATCTGATCCACGAAGATCTGTAATTGCAATAGGAAAAGGAAAATGAAACAAATGCTTAGAATTTATTGATAACAGTTTAATCAATAAGTTATTTCCGATATTTTACAGTACTTTCAAATGTATGACACAAAGTGATTATATTTGCAAAACATATTAAAGTATTGTATTATCGTTTGATTAAAATTTAACCACATCCTCATTTTTAAGACTATGCTAATTATACTTAAAAACTATAATCTCAAAGACACGTCTGTCAATGAGATCACGATATAGACGGTATTGAAACACGTTTCAATATTACTAAAACTAATTATCCCCATCATACGCCAATTAAGTATTCGCGGGACAAAGAAGAACAAACATGCCATTTCCCTATTACGTATAATACGAATTTAACACTTTACCTACCGCTACCGGTAGGCAAACTGTTAATAACGCGGAACAAGCAAATCAGTCGCGTTCTCTAGATTATCGAGTTCGAAACAAATTTTAATTGGCGAATGATAACCCCCGCGTTTTGTCACCGGAGTGCCAAAACGACTCTGTTAGTCGCCTCTTACGACAGGAAGAGATTACCGTGGGTGTATTCTTTCCCCGACCCACAGGGGACTAATTAATATACTAACATTTAATCAAAATTAAAGCTTACAAATTACTAACATTTTATCAAAGTCCATGATATGGTAGTAAAACAATGATCACTGGGCTATATCATAGACACAGACAATTTATACCTATGCTTCATTTACGCAATCGATGCGAGTAAAAGAGTAAAAAAAACTTATAACGTTTCAATATTACTAAAACTAATTATCCCCATCATACGCCAATTAAGTATTCGCGGGACAAAGAAGAACAAACATGCCATTTCCCTATTACGTATAATACGAATTTAACAATTTTCCTACCGCTAGCGGTAGGCAAACTGTTAATAACGCGGAACAAGCAAATCAGTCGCGTTCTCTAGATTATCGACTTCGAAACAAATTTTAATTGGCGAATGATACCCCCCGCGTTTTGTCACCGGAGTGCCAAAACGACTCTGTTAGTCGCCTCTTACGACAGGAAGAGATTACCGTGGGTGTATTCTTTCCCCGACCCACAGGGGACTAATTAATCTACTAACATTTAATCAAAATTAAAGCTTACAAATTACTAATATTTTATCAAAGTCCGTGATATGGTAGTAAAACAATGATCACTGGACTATATCATAGACACAGACAATTTATACCTATGCTTCATTTACGCAATCGATGCGAGTAAAAGAGTAAAAAAAACTTATAATCTATTCGCGGAAAATCTGCTCGATACCATTTGTATCGAAGCCAAAAAGGTTCGATGCAAATAATTTCGACGCAAATCTCACCACGGAAAGTTTCTGAGGATGGAGGCGGAATCAAACCACTACCTCCATCCACCCCCCTCTTTCAAACTAATTCAATTAAAGAACGATCGTCTCATAGACACGTCTATCGATGAGACCGCGACTAGAGGGGGGTATTGAAACGTGTTTCAATATTACTAACGCAAACCATCACCATCACGCGCCAATTATTCGCGATATAAAAAAAGGAAACAAAAAGAGAACTATAGAAGGAACGACTCAACGAGAAAAGCAACTCCATAATCAAAATCTGAACGCGGGTGATTCTAAACGTTTACCATAACGCGGCGAAAAAACAATTTACACACTTACACAGTGGCTCGTACAACGATCTTGAGAAATACCCGTTTCACACGACTTTCCCCGAATCATGGTCCACCGATACAAAGAGATTCACCTAGGGTCGATTTACAGGAAAGAAATCTCAACGAAATTCGCTCGAGGATCACTTCAAACATGAAATAAATAAAACGCGAAACTATAGATAATTAAGACGAACTCTACACAGATTAAGTCGAATAAGCCTTGTCGGTCCGGCCGCTACCGACAAGCCTGATACGGCTAATCCGAATCAAAATGGAAATTTATTAATATTAATTAAGAACGGTTTGCCCGTCTATGCGATCCCAGATCGAACCCGAGAGTTCGACTTTCCAGACAACGCTAGGCCACCCAAAGTACCGATGGAACCATGATTTGACGAAAGCCACGCTCCACGATTACATCGCAAGATCGCGGTTTAACCAAATAGCCGTGAGGCTATTAGGCCGACTACACGGTTTATCGTGTTGTTTTGTCGCAGGGGTATGACGAACGTAACAAGTGACGAACAGCTGAAACTACTTTAAAAATGAAAAATTCCAGATAAAGATCTATTCCAGATAAACTGAAGCTAAATACTGCAGCCTGAAGATCAAAGCTAAGGCTGAAAATGAATTTAATTACGCGGAACGATAAAAAAAAGTCGCGTTTTCTTGATAGTCGATGAAATACGAAGTGGAATTGGCGCGTGATATCCCCTTAAACTATATCGTTTTGTCACCAGAGTGTCCAAAACGATTTACAAGCGATTACACTTTGTGTAATAATGAATACAATAATTAACTTATTCTAGTTCCTCGGAGTTGGAGAGAAAAATCCTAGTTGTCAAACGTAATGAACAATTGCTGGCCATGGGTAATTGCGTCAGAGTTTAAATCATTCTTAGTAGGGCTCAAGTTTTGGTGATTTCCACTCTCATCCGTTTTCGACAAATGCTTCAAAGCTGATGAGTGGACCCAATGGCAGTCTTCTAAAAGTTCTCTTCAGTCTTCTAAAATTCTTCTTCAGTCTTCTAAAATTCTTCTTCAGTCTTCTAAAATTCTTCTTCAGTCTTCTAAAATTCTTCTTCAGTCTTCTAAAAGTCTTCTAAAATCTTCTAAAAGTCTTCTAAAATCTTCTAAAAGTCTTCTAAAATCTTCTAAAAGTCTTCTAAAAGTCTTCTAAAATCTTCTAAAAGTCTTATAAAAATCTTCTTCAGTCTTCTTCAGTCTTCTTCAGTCTTCTTCAGTCTTCTTCAGTCTTCTTCAGTCTTCTAATAGTCTTCTTCAGTCTTCTTCAGTCATTTGTCAAGTTCTTTGACACGCTGCAGTTTCCACAACTTCGTATGTTTTATCGTAACGAACTAGTCATCGTGTGATTACAAGTTTCATCTTTAAACAATTCGAATTTCGCACGCGAAAATATGTTCCTTGTTTCACGGTCATCAACATTTTTACAAAACCGATGTACTAAATTGAAAAAATTCCGCGTTGATCGCTTCCACCGATTTAACTGATCATAGTGTATTGTATTTATTATATAATATACTTGATGAAATGACTCGAAATCAGTTTGAAGTATCATTAAAAAAGTGAAAAGATTATTTAAAAAATATTTCAAAACTTTGAATGTATATATTGAGAAATTTTCAATATTAATATGTAAAAAAGTATATGTATATTAAGAACCTATGAAAATTCATGTATTGAAAAAATATATATATGTAAAACTTTAATGTTTAATATGGTTTTCAATATCATTAATATTAAACATCCCCATCACACGCCAATTATTCGTTAGACAATTAAAGGCAAACAAAAAGTGAAAAGTGGAAAGGTCTGGTTACTCATCGAGACAACCAACTCCATAATCAAAATCTGAACGCGGGTGATTCTAAACGTTTACCATAACGCGGCGAAAAAACAATTTACACACTTACACAGTGGCTCGTACAACGATCTTGAGAAATACCCGTTTCACACGACTTTCCCCGAATCATGGTCCACCGATACAAAGAGATTCACCTAGGGTCGATTTACAGGAAAGAAATCTCAACGAAATTCGGTCGAGGATCACTTCAAAGATGAAATAAATAAAACGCGAAACTGTAGATAATTAAGACGAACTCTACACAGATTCAGTCGAATAAGCCTTGTCGGTCCGGCCGCTACCGACAAGCCTGATACGGCTAATCCGAATCAAAATGGAAATTTATTAATATTAATTAAGAACGGTTTGCCCGTCTATGCGATCCCAGATCGAACCCGAGAGTTCGACTTTCCAGACAACGCTAGGCCACCCAAAGTACCGATGGAACCATGATTTGACGAAAGCCACGCTCCACGATTACATCGCAAGATCGCGGTTTAACCAAATAGCCGTGAGGCTATTAGGCCGACTACACGGTTTATCGTGTTGTTTTAACGCCAGTGGTATGACAAACGTGACAAATAACGAACAAATGATTCTACTTTAAAAATGAAAAATTCAAGATAAATGTTTAAGTTAAAAATGAAAGTTGTACATTGAGGATAATAATTAAAATTGTTTAATAACGCGGAGCGAGCAAAAATGTGATTGCCTTGATTGTCGACGGAACTTGGCGCATGATATCCCAATACCAATGATATCCATTTATTTGAGTCACTTCATAAAATTTCATAAAAAATATACTTGATAAAATGACTCGAATACTGATATTTAAATCATTGAAAAAGTGAAGAGAATATAAATTTTTTTCAGACGAATTTCAAAACTTTTAATGTATGTATTGAAAGTTTCTCAATATTAATGCATAGAAAAGTATATATTGAAAACTTGAATGTTGAAGACTTGCGTAACATTATACGATATTGTACAAAATAATATTGTTCGATGTAAAATGCAATTTATAAATCAATTCATGGCAATATTCCCTTCAACAAACGCTTGGTCCTAATGGTTTTAAGTAGCATCGTACCAAGCCGGCGATGTACGATGCGGTTCGCGAGTCACATGGCCGCATTAGATTATAGAAATGATTTATGTTAAAAAAACAAAGAAATCGCGTGTGTCTCGTGGAGACAGTTTCGGACATTTAATTAATATATATATATATGTATTATAGGATAAAAACCACGTGTGTCTCTTAGAGACAGATTCGCATATTTATTGAAAAAATTGGTATAGTTCCTGCACGGTATTAAAAATGTACCTCGGTGAGACACTCCGGGATGATCCATTTCGGATTATCAGTAATTTCGCGAAACTAAAGGTGCAGCCAGCGGTGACAAAAAAACGACCCGGCGCGGATGGCAAGTGTGCAAATTTCTTCTATCTGCACACTGTTTCATACTCTACCCCTCTGCTTTTTCCAAAAATTCAATTTATCAAATTTACTCGAATCAAACTCCGGACTTTATGAATTATTAAAAAACTCGCAAAATATACTGTTTGTATTCTTAAAACTCAAGTCAGAAAAGTACAAAAAATATCTCGGTAATTAGTTAAATGACTTAAAAAATCTTTGTAATTATAAAAAACAAATTAACGACTCTATTAGAAAACAAGTCAAGTGCAGCAAATATTCTAATATGAACACTTTTGAGAAATATTGAACATGAAAAATGACTCGAAAACTTTAATGCAGATCGGGGCAGAGTCTTCACGGGGAGCTCACCTCGACCCGTGGAACAAACTACTTCTAACTACTGCACACAGTATCACACTCTACCCTTCTGCTTCTTCTCAAATTTATAACAATAAAAAAACTGAACTTTAGAAGTGACAAAAATATGAATTTTTAAAAATGAACTCTCAGAAATTTAAAAAAAATATCTCAATAATGAAAAACTTTAGGTGTCTTTGACAATAATCAACAAAATATTCTAATAACTTTGTTTGAAAAGACTTTAATATGAAAATGACTCGAAAACTAATGCAAAGTTCTATTAATAAAACTTGAAATATATTATTTAATAGGAAAAATGACTCGAAAACTTTAATGCAGACCAGGGCAGAGTCTTCACGGGGAGCTCACCTCGACCCGTGGTACTAACTACTTCAAATTACTACAACTATAATTACTCTACAACTACTACGAGCATAGTGACTTAGTAGTAACAGAATGACCACCCATTCTGGAAGTGTGAAAATTCAACACTCCAAAATGGGCAGCCATTAGTTGCTGCCCTCTTCTAGACAATTTGTCGGGCCTCTTCGGCATTTAGCCTCTTCTTGCTTCAGGCCGGAGCCCAACCTGTTTCTGCAAGAACATTCGGAACCAAAATATAAGAAAACCCTAACACGCGCCTAATACAGACAAACGATGAGGCTAACAACGTGTGGACAAGTTAACAGCTTATTCTCAGAAGAATGACAACTGCAGTCCGTGCAAACGTGTTAGCCAGTAGAAGGACGAATGTTCAAGCAGAATTTACTTAATATTAAAAAGAAAAGATTATTAGCCTGACCTCCAGAAGCAGAACACCACTGGTTTCCTACAGTGGAAACAGTGATACCTGCCCTGGCCCTTCCTACTTAAAATTAATGCACACATTCCAGAATTTAAGTTACCTGCCTACCTATCACCTATATTTAAAAAAGAATGGCAAAAACTCAAGCACACCAACACACTCTCTCCACGATTCTCAAGCAAAGTCAGTGCGGCCCCCTACGAGAGACATCCCGGGACGTCTCCGACACCGACTCGAAAAACAATGCACACCTTAAAGTACGTACCTTTTTGCTGAAATCGACTCACAAGGCCAGCGATTATTGCGATTTATGTAGACTTTATTAGAAATTAGTCTTTATTGGGAAAAATGTAAAGAAAAGATATTTATGTAAAATATGTGAATAAAAAACGGCAATTAATTCGTAGCTCGAACAATTACTACGTTTAACAATAATGCTTCTACGTGTTGACTCAAATTGTATATCAAATAAATTGTATATTGTGAAATTCGCGAGAAAATTGAACATGAATTGAATAATGTAAAATTGTGAAGAAATTAAGGTTTAATGCAATTGATAAATTGCAAGAAATATTTGACTTTCAACCGACGCACGATCCACGAAATACTTAATTACTATACACACACTCACACCGGTGTGGAACCGTACGTCGTGCACAATCGCTAACGCTTGTGAGCCGCCACAATAGTATTATCATAATTAATCAAAAAATCAGCCACGTTCACCGCCATCACCCATTCGTGCAGCACCTGGGCCCACAAATGAGTTCAAGCCAAATAGGGACATGAACGTGGCAAATATAAAACTAATTAAAACTAGTGTCGATGTATGCTGAAAATCCTGAGCTACAAAATGATTATTAACATAATGTTCTAACGATCTAATCACTCATTTAAATCTCAGTGTAAAAATTCATTGAAAATATACGTGATAAAATGACTCGAATATAGTTTATTTAAATCACTCAAAAAATGAAAAGATTATTTAAGAAATATTTCAAAACTTTTAATGTATATATTGAGAAACTTTCAATATTAATATGTAAAAAAGTATATGTATATTAAGAACCTTTGAATATTTCATGTATTGAACAAAATATATATGTGTAAAGCTTTAATGTTTAATATGGTTTTCAATATCATTAATATTAAACATCCCCATCACACGCCAATTATTCGTTAGACAGTTAAAGGCAAACAAAAAGTGAAAGTGAAAAGGTCTGGTTACTCATCGAGACAACCAACTCCATAATCAAAATCTGAACGCGGGTGATTCTAAACGTTTACCATAACGCGGCGAAAAAACAATTTACACACTTACACAGTGGCTCGTACAACGATCTTGAGAAATACCCGTTTCACACGACTTTCCCCGAATCATGGTCCACCGATACAAAGAGATTCACCTAGGGTCGATTTACAGGAAAGAAATCTCAACGAAATTCGGTCAAAGATCACTTCAAACATGAAATAAATAAAACGCGAAACTATAGATAATTAAAACGAACTCTACACAGATTAAGTCGAATAAGCCTTGTCGGTCCGGCCGCTACCGACAAGCCTGATACGGCTAATCCGAATCAAAATGGAAATTTATTAATATTAATTAAGAACGGTTTGCCCGTCTATGCGATCCCAGATCGAACCCGAGAGTTCGATTTTCCAGACAACGCTAGGCCACCCAAAGTACCGATGGAACCATGGTTTGACGAAAGCCACGCTCCACGATTACATCGCAAGATCGCGGTTTAACCAAATAGCCGTGAGGCTATTAGGCCGACTACACGGTTTATCGTGTTGTTTTAACGCCAGGGGTATGACAAACGTGACAAATAACGAACAAATGATTCTACTTTAAACATGAAAAATTCCAGATAAATGTTTAAGTTAAAAATCAAAGTTGAAAATTGAAGATAATAATTGTAATTAAAAGTTAAAGATCATTATGACAGCTTAAAATTGATTTAATAACGCGGAACGAGCAAAAAAGTGATTGCCTTTATTGTCGACGGAATTTGGCGCATGATATCCCAATCCCAATGACATACATTTATTTAAATCACTTTGCAAAAATTCATTGAAAATATGCTTGATAAAATGACTCGAATATAGTTATTTAAATCATTGAAAAAGTCAAGAGAATATAAATTTATTTAAGACAAAATTTCAAAACTTTTTATATAAGTACGTATTGAAAGTTTCTCAATATTAATATACAGAAAAGTATATGTATATTGAAAACTTGAATGTTTTAATGGAAAACCCTTGTTTGATTCCTTATTCAAAGGAGGTGTTCTAAACAATGATAAATGTGTTACAAATAATCCTTTGAAACCAGAATCTAAACACCGCGAATTGGTCTTCTTGGGTACATTCATAAAATAGAACGATTAATATGAATTTCTTCCGTTATCGGAAATCATGTTACGAAAAATATAAATCACATGAAAACTTTAATTCAATTTAATTCGTATGAACCTCATACGTGAAAATATCAAACTCTTTTCTCGAAAATATATTCAGAGTATAGTTTTATTGCAAGTACTTTACGCGAATTCAAATACAATTAAACGCAGCTTAAGGATATGAAAATTTTAATCGAATTACGAAAAAAACGTACGTGAAGCTAAAAGCCACAAGAAGACCCCTGCCTGAGCTAATTAAATATTCACAAGTAAAAGTGGTGTGTTACTACCCACAAGCGTAAAGTATCAAATACTTTACACTCGCGGTCACTATGCTCGCAAACTCAAATAAAATACAACCAATACACTCGTGCCGCTTCGGACCTTTATGTCCTACGACATGATTGAGTGATCGGAGGAACCAAAAATTTTTCGACTCACCGGCCGTAGAGTTCTTCTGCGCCTTCTAGAGTTGATACTACGACCGGTATATCTGCCGATGATCTCTGTAACGTAACAAGAAGATATTCTTTATAATTCAACTGTATTTCATTTCACAATTTTGCTAGAGTTGGAATGGAAAGATTCCACTTTCGCTCGATCTTCCTTTTCAGAAATTTAAACAGGAATACAATTTTGGCGATATTTACCTGCTGCCTGATGCGACGACGCCCGATGGAGGTCCTCTCCGCAGCTGCTGCGTACCACTACTATATCGCGACGCATTTCAACAAACAAATAGAAAAATAAAGAGACTACACTCCCGACCGTAATTATTTCCGGCGAGCAAACTGACTCTAATGTCGCGGTTTAAAAAGTGTCAGAATTTCGCGACCGAATATGTTACGTTGTAGCAGTCCATTTCAATTCTTTCGGCGGTTTTAAATACGCGGTTATCGAACAAGCACAATTTTTAATAGCGCAACAACACTGACTCTATTTCGCGAATTACTGTCTCTCGGAGCAAGTGACTCTAAGACCGCATTGCGCGCGATCACACAAGCTGAAAATAAAGGGGAGGGTGCACACAAATATACCATTTATCACGCAGAATGACACAGTTGTTGGTTTTGTAAGTCTTATTTTTTTATACCACGCGCTGTTGTTAGGAATATTGCCTTTGTCCTACTGTCTCTTGTAAATTAAAGTTTAAAACGTAATCATGAATTTGTTCATATAGCAGTCAAGTATATTCTTCACTCTAAAATTTCTCAACATTTATTTTATATTTGAAGTAGCGTGAATTTTTATTCACTAAGAAAAGATTTAAAAATGTAAATATGATCAGTCAAACCGATTGTCGATACGTAAAACAAATACGAGATTTGAATAAATCAATGCCAAGTTTTGTAGAAACATTCTCAAACCCTTCGCAAGGAAAATATTTCTTATATCCGGTTCGCGAATAAACAATGCGACGATGACTCGATTCGAGTCGATGAAACTCACGGAAAATATAAATTCCCGTTGTAGTTGAAACGACGACAATGGTAGTTCCGACCAATGTCAAGGTCGGTAGCAAGTAAGGTGTGACCGCTGCGATGCCCAGATTTTCTTCTTTACGTATACGTCACAAGACCGCGACGTAGTTATCTGCTACCCTCCAAGAGAATTCACCGGTGCGAACTGGATTTCTCTTTGTTGGTTGAATCTGAAATTACAGACAAAAATACCATTGGAATTATGTTCTTAGAATTTAAACTGCAAAAAGTCAAAGTATGAATAATAATGTTATGCACATTCCAACTATAAAAACAGTGAAAATAAAGATTAAATATTATGAAATTACGATTAATAGAAAATAAGGCCAAAAATGTAATGATATAAACTGTAAAGTTTGTCGAGTTGAGAAATGAATTGCAAGTATAGCTTTGATTAAGCAAAGGTAAATGTAGAGGAGTGCGATGTACCTTAGAGAGCACCAGGAAGCACACAGGAGGAGGTCTTGACACCGCCACAGTTCACCGATGACTGATGCGTGTCGATGTAGGTAGTACGTGACAAAATCATGCCGTACAAACTCGGTGTTATGGGGGGGGGGGCAGGTAGCGGAGCGTGCACATGCCCCCGGCGTCGAATATTTTCAATCTATTACAACATAATAAAACTTATACAAAACTGAAACCAATCTTAATAAAACCCTACTATCTTGATAATTTATAGCTAGCAATAAAATAATTTAACAAAATTGTGTGTAAAGAAAGGGTATCGACCTTTACCAACTTCGCGCAAACTCGAAAAAGATTTTATAGCTTTAATATAAGACACCGCGTGGTAAATCACGGTAGAAAATTAATAAAAATAAATACCATTTTTCATTAATTTGTATATTTTAAATATATAAACTATTTCTCTATTAAGCGGACCGAAGCGAATCAGAAGTTATACAAAAATTATTGTTAATAATTTTATAGTAACTAATTGTAACCGAGGGATATGTCGTACTGTATCAACAATGTATAAGGAGTACATGAAATATGATGTAAATGATCGATACATAATGGATAAGCTTGAAATTAAATGAATTATACCCGTGGGAGTCGTCCGGAGCGAGTTGGGAAGAGTTTTTGACGCCAGGACGTTCTATCACGGACTAATGGTTATCCGTATACTTGGCAATGTCAGGTCGAGTATGTTTGAGTTTGGCCGTACTGGATCCGCTCGAACGGAACAATTAAGGTGAGAATAACAGGTAGGGACTTGCCGGGCAGGTACGGACGGTACCGGCGGCTACGAAAAATTGTAAAAGAGTAACTTATTGATAATTTCGCGATATTTTTCATACTCGCGACCATGCATGATTACTTTGGCTCATTATGAATAAGTATCGGTAACATTTTAATCAAATTTGTAATTTATATTGCGCTACTTTATGACAATTACGATTTTCATTTTGTACTCGTCATTTTCGCTTTCTTTTAATTATCCATCTCAATCTTCCATCACCTTATTAAGGTTCAGAATGCGCATTCGAAACATATTCGATCATTTTTATATCTTGAAAATTGCGCGAATGGCGATCGATGTATGAAAATCGCGAAAAATCGTCAAATTATGGCAGTTTTTTGGTCGGCATTCGCTCACTTTTTTAGATAGCGACCTGAAACTGGTACCATTATTTTAGTTAAGAAATTCTACGCCAGATCAATATATAATAGTTGTACTTTTCGAAAATTTTATTTTTCGCAAAAATCTGAAGGGGGTAGGTCAGGATTTTTTGCGATTTTCGTAAATCGCTTGCCATTTCCGTAATTTTTGAGCTATTAAAACGATCCGGGGCATTTAGGACGCGGAATCCGAATCCGAATAAGCCAGTGAAAGAATCATTTTAATATCTAAAAAATTGTGGAAATTGCAAGCGATTTACGAAAATCGCAAAAAATCCTGACCTACCCCCTTCAGATTTTGGCGAAAAATTAAATTTCCGAAAAGTACAACTATTATATGTTGATCTGGCGTAGAATTTCCTAACTAAATCAATGGTACCAGTCTCAGGTCAGTATCTCGAAAATTGTGGAAATGGCAAGCGAAAAACTGGTTGAAATTGACGAATTTTCGCGATTTTCGTAATTCCTTCGTCATTTCCGTAATTTTTGAGCTATTAATATGGTCCAGGGTGTTTTGAACGCGGAATCTGAAGCCGAATAAGTCAGTGAAAGAATCATTTTGATATCTAAAAAATTGTGGAAATGACGGAAGAATTACGAAAATTGCGAGAAATCGTCAAATTTAAGCAGTTTTTCGTTCAACATTCGCTCAATTTTTGAGATAGCGACCTGAAACTTGTACCATTGTTTTAGTTAGGAAATTCTACGGCAGATCAACCTATAATAGTTGTACTTTTCGAAAATTTCATTTTTCGCAATAATCTGAAGGGGGTAGGTCAGGATTTTTTGCGATTTTCGTAAATCGCTTGCCATTTCCGTAATTTTTGAGCTATTAAAACGATCCAGGGCGTTTTGGACGCGGAATCCGAACCCGAATAAGACAGTGAAAGAATCATTTTGATATCTAAAAAATTGTAGAAATGGCGGGCGAATTACGAAAATCGCAAAAAATCCTGACCTACCCCCTTCAGATTTTGGCGAAAAATTAAATTTCCGAAAAGTACAACTATTATATGTTGATCTGCCGTAGAATTTCCTAACTAAATCAATGGTACCAGTCTCAGGTCGGTATCTCAAAAATTGTGGAAATGGCAAGCGAAAAACTGGTTGAAATTGACGAATTTTCGCGATTTTCGTAATTCCTTCGTCATTTCCGTAATTTTTGAGCTATTAATATGGTCCAGGGCGTTTTGAACGCGGAATCCGAAGCCGAATAAGTCAGTGAAAGAATCATTTTGATATCTAAAAAACTGTGGAAATGACGGAAGAATTACGAAAA
The DNA here is from genome assembly GCA_917499265.3 of Mimumesa dahlbomi. Taxonomy (NCBI): domain Eukaryota; kingdom Metazoa; phylum Arthropoda; class Insecta; order Hymenoptera; family Crabronidae; genus Mimumesa; species Mimumesa dahlbomi. Next base: position 7,187,332 of record OU824126.1, read on the forward strand.
TTGCGAGAAATCGTCAAATTTAAGCAGTTTTTCGTTCAGCATTCGCTCAATTTTTGAGATAGCGACCTGAAACTTGTACCATTGTTTTAGTTAGGAAATTCTACGGCAGATCAACCTATAATAGTTGTACTTTTCGAAAATTTCATTTTTCGCAATAATCTGAAGGGGGTAGGTCAGGATTTTTCGCGATTTTCGTAAATCGCCTGCCATTTCCGTAATTTTTGAGCTATTAAAGTGATCCAGGGCGTTTTGGACGCGGAATCCGAACCCGAATAAGACAGTGAAAGAATCATTTTGATATCTAAAAAATTGTAGAAATGGCGGGCGAATTACGAAAATCGCAAAAAATCCTGACCTACCCCCTTCAGATTTTGGCGAAAAATTAAATTTCCGAAAAGTACAACTATTATATGTTGATCTGGCGTAGAATTTCCTAACTAAATCAACGGTACAAGTTTCAGATCGCTATCTCAAAAATTGAGCAAATGGCAATAAAAAAACTGGTTGAATTTAGGTTTTTTCTGACTGTAGTAAAAGCAAACACGAGATATACATACATATACTACTCGTAGCCAATTTGCTCGATACCATTTGCATCGAAGCGATACATTTCAATATAAACGACTATGGGTCATCGGACTTACAAAAAAATATTGATGAATTTCATTATCGATCGATGCAAATAATATCGATCCAGGTCTCACCACGTGGAGGTTGCTACTAATGGAGACCCACCCTATCCACGGCTCCCATCCTCCCTCCTTTAAACGATAACGGACATAATCTTTACTTTCAGAAGGAAAGTAAAGATATCACGCGACCGCGATCGCGAAGCTAATAACCACGATCTCAAAGATACGTCTATCAATGCGATCGTGACCGAAATATTGAAACCAGTTTCAATATAACAAACACAAACCCATCACCATCAAACGCCAATTTCCCGCGAAACGCGAATAAAACAAATAACATAGACGAGAATGGAAATGTCGACCAAACCAGAAAAGCAACCTCATGGTAAGACTAACGCGGGTGACTCTAGACGTTTACCATAACTCGACGGAAAAACAATTTACACACTTACGCGGTGGCTCGTACCACGGTCCTGAGAAGTACCCACGAACCGGGACTCCCGCCAAACCATGGTTAACCGATACGATGGGATAAACGTAAGGTCGATTTACAGGAAAGGGCCTCACGAAAGATCCGAACCAGGGACAAATCGAAGATGAAATATATCCGAAGATATAGATCATCAAATCGAACTGTACACGGGTTAAGCCATATCAGGCTAATCGGTCCGGCCGCCACCGATAAGCCTGATACGTCCCATACCCCGCCAAATAGCAGTCCACCCGTGTACAGGTCCCCAGAACGAACTCGGGCTCACCTTTCCAGACAACCTTAGGCCACCCAAAGATACCGGCGGAACCATGATCCGACGAAAGCCACGCTCCATGAATATATCGCAGGACCGCGATTTAACCAGATAGCCGTGAGGCTATGTGGCCGACTACACCGTTTCTCGTGTTGTTTTAACGTAGGGGTATGACAAACGCCGCAAATTACGAGCAAGTGACTCTACTATTAAAATGAGTTTAAAAAACTGAAGCTAAAAATTGAAAGCTGAAGCTAAGTATTGAAAGCTGAAGCTAAGTATTGAAAGTAAAAGTTGAAGCTACGAGTTGAAAGTAAAAGTTGAAGTTAAAAGTTAAAAGTTAAAAACTGAAACTATGTAATTGAAGGTAAAAATGTTTAATTGATAAGAAGCTAATAACGCGGAACGAGCAAAGAAGTCGCGTTTTCTAGTCGGTCGACGACAAACGAAGTGAAATTGACGTATGATATCCCCTTAAACTAACGTTTTGACACTATAGTGATCAAAACGTCCCTTTTAGTCGCCTTTTACGACAGGCAGGGAATACCGTGGGTCTATTCTTTCCCCGACCCACAGGGGAACATGTTTTATATTTTTGTAATTAATTGGAATACTATAAGCTAGAAGTTACTTTGCGAGTTTACATAGAATCGAGAAAAATGCAAGCGCGGCGCAAAAAAGATTTCTCGCCATTTAACAAACCATTTAAGGTGAGTAAATGGCGATTTCTCTAAGTTAACGCGACTCTAAAAGCAAAGCTGGAAGAAGAGTGATTAGCCCATTTTACTTATTGTAATTTTACCGTATCGCAATCTTGAGTCTATAATTAATAAAGGGAGAAAAGACTACTTGTCACGCGCGGTCAACATTGGTCGGTATGGAAAGAAACGACCGAATTTACATAATTTTCGCAACACTAAATTTATTTACAATTTCCGTGGGTTTCGTCATAGAGAATAAGTGATCGCATGACTCTAAAATTCATTGAAAGAAAATACGCGATGCGCGCGCGAATATATTTTTCTTGGTCCACGTTCGCGAGTATTTCCGCAAAACTAATACACTAAATTACGAAAATTCCTCGCGAAAAACCGACGCGCAAAAATAATGTTTCGTAGTTCCACGACCGCTTTGACTGATAATACGCGAAAATAGAAATTAATTGCAAACGCGAAATGATCTTAAATAGATCCAATTTAGTTACGGCTGAAAAGAATTTCAAGATAAGACATTCTAATATAAAATGCAATTTATGCATAAAATTATGGCAATATTCCTTCTAACAAATGCTTGGTTCAATGATTGTTTTTAAATAGATTCGTACAAAGACGGCGATGTACGACGCGATTCGCGAGTCACTTGGCTGCTTTAACTTTTTGATTTTATATTAGATAATAAAATTCCTATACGGCATTAGAAAACGTGTCTCCGAGACACACAAAGATAATGAATTTTAGATTATTAATAAATTCGCGGAACTAGAAATGCAGCCAGTGGTGACAAATATTACGACCGGCGCGGATGGCAGCGTGCAAACTTTGCACACTGAATCATACTCTACCCCTCTGCTTTTATCAAAAATTCAATTTCTCAAATTTGTAATAATCAAAAACTCGACTCTAGTAATGACAAAAATATATATTCTTAAAAATGAACTCTCAGAAAATATCTCAATAAGTAAAATCTTTAGGTTTCTTCAGCAATAATGAATAAAAATGACTTAGATTGAAAATTTGTGAAAATAATTGAATAAGAAGAATGTGACTCGAAAGCTTTAATGCAAAATTCTTTGAATAAAACTTGTGAAAATATTTTAATAAGAAAAATGACTCGAAACTTTAATGCAGATCGGGGCAGAGTCTTCACGGGGAGCTCTCCTCGACCCGCGGAACTAACTACTTCTAACTACTTCATTCTATCACACTCTACCCCTCTGCTTTTATCAAAAAATTAATTTCTCAAATTTATAATAATCAAGAACTGGACTCTAACTCTTTAACAATAATGAACAAAAATAATAACTGAGTTTGAAAGGAATTTAATATCAAATTGTAATCAAAATTCTATTATCAAAACTTGTGAAAATAATTCAGTAAGAAAAATGACTCGAAAACTTTAATGCAAAACTCTATTACTTGACACTTATGAAAATAATTTAATAAGAAAAATGACTCGAAAACTTTAATGCAGATCGGGGCAGAGTCTTCACGGGGAGCTCACCTCGACCCGTGGTACTAACTACTTCAAATTACTACAACTATAATTACTTTACAACTACTACGAGCATAGTGACTTAGTAGTAACGGAATGACCATCCATTCTGGAATTGAACACTCCAAAATGGATAGCCATTAGTTGCTGCCCTCTTCTAGACAGTTTGTCGGGCCTCTTCGGCATATAGCCTCTTCGGCGTAAAGCCTCTTCTTGCTTCAGGCCGGAGCCCAACCTGTATTCTGCAAGAACATTCGGAACCATAATATGGTATAACCCTAACACGCGCCTAACCGGACAAGAGAATGCGGCTAACACGTGTGGACAAGTTAACAGCTTATTCTCAGAAGAATGACAACTGCAGTCCGTGCAAACGGTTAGCCGCTAAGGACGAATGTTCAAGCAGAATTTACTTATTATTAAAAAAAGAAAAGATTATTAGCCTGACTTTCAGGTACAGGATACCACTGGTCGCCTACAGTCGAAACAGTGGTACCTGCCCTGCCCTTCCTACTTAAAATTAAAGCACACATTCCAGAATTTAAGTTACCTGCCTACCTATTACCTATATTTAAAAAATGGCAAAAATCTCTCGCACACCAACACACTCTCTCCACGATTCTCAATCAAAGTCGGTGTTTCCCCCTACGGGAGACGTCCCGGGACGTCTCCAACACCGACTCAAACCCCACACATACATTCAGGTACGTACCTTTTTGCTGAAATCGACTCACAAGGTCAGCGATTATTGCGATTTATTTAGACTTTATTGAAAGGAATTTAATGAAAACTTGTAGACGTAAAATATAGAAATGAAAGTCTTGTAATTAATTCGTAGTTGAAATAATTACTACGTTCAAAAATAATGCTTCTGCATTTTGACTCTAATTGAAAAGTAATTGAATCTAATAATCTGAGGTTCGAAATATAATCGAACTTAAATTGAATAATGTAAAATCGTAAAAATATGCAAGTTGAATTTAATCGCGATTTTGCAATAAAAACGATTGTTCAAAACCGACGCACAATCCACGAAATATTCAATAAATTTATCTCACACACACACTCACACGTGTGGATCGTACGTCGTGCACAATCGCTAACGCTTGTGAGCCGCCACATAATTATAATTCTTAAAACTATAAGCCACGTTCACCGCCATCACCCATTCGTGTAGCACCTGGGCACACGAATGAGTTCAAGCCAAATAGGGACATGAACGTGGCAACTACATACTAGGCTTGATGTGTGCTGAAAATCCTGAGCTATAAAATGATTATTCAAATAGATCTTCTAACGAGCTAGTAATCGTTACTTTGACTTTATAGAATTTACTTGAAAATATACTTTATAAAATGACTCGAATGTAATATCGAATAATAATTGAAAAAGTAAAAAAATTGCATCTCGTGCAAGAAAACTTTGAAAACTTTAAAAATATATGTATTGAAAACTTTAAAATATTGAAATTTATTTGAAAAAAAATATATATGAAACTTGAATTTATAATTGAAACCCTTGGTTGATTCCTTATTCAAAGTTATATTCTAAACAATGCAAATATGTTCAAAATTAGCCTTTGAAACCAGAATCTACCCATCGCGAATTGGTCTTCTTGGGCATTTCAAATACAAGAATTTAAAGGACTTTACAAGTTAAAGGAAACGCGGCCACGAAAAATATGCAAATTCTGACTGAATTTAATTCGTATGATTTCATGAAACTCGAATAAATTTTCTTATCTTTTTTATACATTCTTTCTATCTTTTCTCAATGCTCTATGGCTATATGAAATTTACGCGAACGCGAATGCAATTAAATGAAGGCCGAGGGTATCGAACCTTCAAATTAATTACATCAAAATCGCCCGTGAAGCTAAGCCACAAGAAGACCCCTGCCTGAGCTAATTAAATATTCACAACAATGGGGTGTTACTACCCACGAATGTTAAGTATAAAATACTTTACACTCGCGGTCACTATGCTCGCAAACTCAAATAAAATACAACCAATACACTCGTGCCGCTTCGGACCTTTACGTCCTACGACATGATTGAGTGATCGGAGGAACCATAAGTTTTTTGACTCACCGGTCGTAGATTTCTTCTGCACCTTTGATTGTAGAGATGATACTACGACCGGCTCTGCAGTTGCGAAGTCATCTGTAACAGAAAAATAGCAAAGTCTTTATAGTTTAACCGTCTATCATTCCTCACATCGTTCGTATTTAGTTCTGACTCCAGATCGATATTTCAAAATGTAATTTCACTGTGGATTAGAAGTAAAAGTAGAACATTTTGACGATATTTACCTGCTGCCTGATGCGACGGCGCCCGATGGAAATCCTTTCCGCAGCTGCTGCGTACCTCTACTTCATCGCGGCGAATAATTCAAAGAAAAAAAAAAGAAAAATAAACAGACTACACTCCCGACCGAAATTATTTCCGGCGAACAAACTGACTCTACTCTCGCGATTCAAAGTATACAGGAATTTCGCGACCGAATATGTTACGTTGTAGCAGTCCATTTCAATACTTTCGGCGGGTTTAAGCACGCGTATATCGAACAAACATCATTTCTAATAGCGCAACAACACTGATTCTATTTCGCGATATACTTTTTCGGATCAAGTGAATCTAAGACCGCATTGCACTCGGCCAGCAAAATCGTTGCGATGTCTTCTGTAACAGAAAAAGAGAAAAGTCTTTATAGTTTAACGGTCTATCATTCCTCACATCGTTGGTCTTTAATTCTCACTCGAATTCGATATTCCAAAATGTAATTTCATTGTTAATTAGAAGAATTAAAAGTAGATATTGCTGATATTTACCTGCTGCCTGATGCGACGACGCCCGATGGAAATCCTTTCCACAGCTGCTGCGTACCGCTACTTCATCGCGGCGAGTAATTCAAAGAAAAAAAAAAGAAAAAAAAGAGACTATATTCCCGACCGAAATAATGTCCGGCGAACAAACTGACTCTACTCTCGCGATTGGAAAAATTAAGAGAATTTCGCGACCGAATTTCATTTCTTTCGGCGGTTTTAATCACGCGAGTATCGAGCAATAATAATGTATTAATATCGCAACAACACTGACTCTATTTCGCGAAATACTTGTCTCGCAGAAAATGATTCTAAGACCGCATTGCGCGCGGTCACAAAAGCTGAAAATAAAATACATCGCGAACACGTATACCGCGGAAAATGTAGATATTCGGTTAAAGTATTTTTCAATTTAATTACCAAGCATTGTTATTAGGAATATTGCCATTGTTCTACTTTGGTGTAAAATGAAATTGTGAACGCAATAGTCGACGCGAAAAGATGTTTACTTTAATAAACCGTTTCGCAAGAAAAATATTTCTTATATCCGGTTCACGAAAAATAAACGGCACGATGACTCGATTCAATCTAACGTAACTCACGGAAAATATAAATTCCCGTTGTAGATGTACCGCGAACAATGTTAGTTTCGACCAATGTCAAGGGCGTTAACAAGTAGGCTTTCACCGCAGCGATGTCCATTGTATTCTTGTTTACGTCTCAGGTAACCGGGCTTCTTTGTATAGTGGTACCTGGAATTAGAAAGCAAAACACGATAAGAATTAACCAGTCACAAATTTATCCAAATTCTAAGTACAAACAGCGAAATTCATAAGCAAAACTAATGAAATTGTGATAATATAGTAAGCAAGAATTAATAGAAATACAGAAGGTATTTTCCAAAAAGTTGAAAAATTATTTGTTTAAATCATACTGAGAAAAGTGGACTCGATTCATGATTTTAAATGTAATGTATTGAATGTGTATGGTATACACGTATATACTATGATAGGATATAGAATATAAATGAATTGAACAAAGATAAATGTTCTAAAACGATGTCACATACGTTGGAAACCACCCAGGACCTCCTATGAGTATGTACGTCTTCACCCCCCGGCCGCTGAACTGAGACTGACGCGCGCGCGTGTCAAAGTCACGCCAGGTAAACTCGGGAGTCGGCCGGTCACGGTCGGTTGCACTCGTACGTAGGTACCCGCCGGCGAATTTCTTCGATCTATTACGACATAATAAAATCTATGTTAACCTCGAGCGGACCGTTATTAAACCGTAGCATTTTCAGGATTTATTGCTAACAATTAAACAATTATATATTTTGCACAAATAAAGAAAACTTTTGACTATAACATCGTACAAATTCGAACTATATTTTATAAGCTTGATATTAAATATTAAGTTGCAAAACGCGATTGCAAATTAATAACAATAAATATAATTATTTCTAAAATTTGAATATTTAATATATTTCTACTGCCTCTATTAATCAATCTCTATTAATTAATGCAATTGCAATCAATCGGTGTGTTACTCAGTACTAATAATGTATGAGTAATAAATGAATTTTACTTCGGGAGGTTGACCGGAGCGTGTCATGAAGAGGTATTGACTCCAGGACGTTTTATCACAGACTAAAGGTTAATGGCGTACTTGGCAATGTCAGGTCGAGTGTATTTTGAAGTTTGGTTGTACTTGATCCGTGAAGCCTCATCAATAAAGATGGAAATAACAGGTTCAGTCTAATGCACCTATGAAAATATTACATTTCTGTGTTTTTATTCACGAAAGATTTATTAACATATTCGTGACGTTCCTCTGGTTAAAATGATACCAAACACTATAACATTTATATAACATAACCCGTCATTTTATATACTTTTATGAATTATAAATAATGCAAATTTTGTTACATTTGATATCATATTAATAAGAAACAGCTCAGTAACATGTTAACTGTTGACGTAGACTGTATTATGTTTCACATTATCGGAAAAGATTTGAATTATTGGTACCAAATAGAATGATAATGGTTTTAAGAAAGTACAATTGTTTATAAGAAATAAAGAAAAATAGTGAAAAATGTCAATATTCACAACTTTTGTATGTATTCCAAAAAACTGAGTATTCTTCTCTATCCACAAAAAGCATCGAAAATGCAAAGCTATGGGCCAAGTACAAGAGAATGTTACATTGGAATAGGTTGCTCATTAACATAAACTGCATTTTACACAGGATTTGAAATCAATCAAATGTGAGCAAGTTTGATTGATTTCAAATCCTGTGTAAAATGCAGTTTATGTTAATGAGCAACCTATTCCAATGTAACATTCTCTTGTACTTGGCCCATAGCTTTGCATTTTCGATGCTTTTTGTGGATTCTTTCGTCATTTCCGCAAATTTTTAGATATCGACCTGAATCTTTCACTGTCTTATTGGGCTTCGAATTCCGCGTCCAACACGTCCCGGATCGTTTTAATATCTCAATCATTGTGGAAATGGCGAGCAAATTACGAAAATCGCGAAAAATCGTCAAATTCAACCAGTTTTTTGGTCGGCATTCGCTCAATTTTTGAGATAGCCGTCTGAAACTTGTACCATTGTTTTAGTTGGGAAATTCTACGCCAGATCAATGTATAATAGTCGTACTTTACGAAAATTTCATTTTTCGCAAAAATCTGAAGGGGGTAGGTCAGGATTTTTTGCGATTTTCGTAAATCGCTTGCCATTTCCACAATTTTTGAGATATTAAAATGATTCTTTCACTGGCTTATTCGGCTTCGGATTCCGCGTCCAAAACGCCCCAGATCATTTTAATATCGCAAAAATTGCGGAAATGACGGGCAAATTACGAAAATCGCAAAAAATCCTGACCTACCCCCTTCAGATTTTTGCGAAAAATTAAATTTTCGAAAAGTACGACTATTATATGTTGATCTGCCGTAGAATTTCCTAACTAAAACAATGGTACAAGTCTCAGGTCGCTATCTTTAAAATTGAGGGAATGCCGACCAAAAAACTGGTTGAATTTGACGATATTGCGCGATTTTCGTAATTCGGCCGCCATTTCCGTAATTTTTGAGCTATTAAAATGATCCAGGGCTCTTTGGACGCGAAATCCGAAGCCGAGTAAGATGCAAAAAGAATCAGATCGATATCTCGAAAATTGTGGAAATGACGAGCGAAAAACAAAAATGGTGAAAAATCCCTGACCTATCCCATTGTGCAGGTCAGGGATTCACCCACATTTTCGTTTTTCCCTCGCCATTTCCATAATTTTTGAGCTATTTTAGTGATCGAGGTCATTTTGGATGTGTAATTCAAAGCCGAATAAGACAGTGAAAGAATCAGATCGATGTCTAAAAAATTGTGGAAATGCCGAGGGAATTACGAAAATCACGAAAAATCGTCAAATTCAACCAGTTTTTTGGTCGGCATTCGCTCAATTTTTGAGATAGCGACCTGGGACTTGTACCATTGTTTAAGTTAGGAAATTCTACGGCAGATCAATGTATAATAGTTGTACTTTTCGAAAATTTCATTTTTCGCAAAAATCTGAAGGGGGTAGGTCAGGATTTTTCGCGATTTTCGTAAATCGCTCGCCATTTCCATAATTTTTGAGATATCAAAATGATTCTTTCACTGCCTCACTCGGCTTCGGATTCCGCTTCCAAAACGCCCTGGATCATTTTAATAGCTCGAAAATTACGGAAATGACGGGCAAATTACGAAAATCGCAAAAAATCCTGACCTACCCCCTTCAGATTTTGGCGAAAAATTAAATTTTCGAAAAGTACAACTATTATATGTTGATCTGGCGTACACTTTCCTAACTAAAACAATGGTACAAGTTTCAGATCGCTATCTCAAAAATTGAGCGAATGCCGACCAAAAAACTGGTTGAATTTGACGATTTTTCGCGATTTTCATACATCGCTCGCCATTCGCGCAATTTTCAAGATATAAAAATGATCGAATATGTTTCGAATGCGCATTCTGAACCTTAATTTTACGAAGCTTGATGTCAAAAACGTAACGTAACAAACATTTCTAATTTAATATGTTAACAATCTGGATGTGTGTGAGAGGAAATTTCATATACTAATATATATAAAATCTACGTTATCGGCAGAAAAATTATCTCGCATGGAATGAAACATATGTTAGGGTTTTACACCGGGCTGCGTGACAGGCTGAACATGGAGATGGAGAAGGAGGAGAGGAAGAAGACGACGTTTCTTACAAAAACCTCGACTTTTTAGATCAAAATATCTCGCGATTGGCTTGATGGATCTTCTCGTAGTTAGGCTTAAATTACTCGGGTGGACGTCCCCCTACAAGAATATCACCATAGTTTGGGGGAAATATGCGGATTTAATGCCGTTTGAATACCCCGAAAACCTCGATCTAATTCTTCCGGAAAAGAGTAGTTCAGGTCTACCAGTCGGGAACTCTTGTACTTGGCCCGAGTCAAGACCTTAACTCTTGATAAAACAACTTACTTTTGCTGTGACTTACAGTTGTATACCTGTGAATTCACTATCCTTCCTTCACAGTACAATGGTCAATTATTAATACGCATAAACTATAACTTCTATATCGTATTCTTACTAATAATCGACGGACATCCTAGATTCGAACCGAAAATGGTAACGTAGCGAGTGACACTAAAATGGTAAGAGGGCTCTAGAGCCCTCCAAACCAGTGACATCGAAAAGCATGGGGATGATCGGTCTATCCAATACCTCGTCTGTGCCTCGTCTGTGCCTCGTCTGTGCCTCGTCTGTGCCTCGTCTGTGCCTCGTCTGTGATGTCGATAATGCCACCCACTTACATCTGGTAACTTACCATCGCCAACGAGAATCTACATTATAGATGATCCGCAGGTTGTCGTGGTACAGGCGGGTATACGGTAGAGATAGACAGCGAAAGGATGTTCTTCAAAAAATATGTATAAAAAAAACTGTTTGTTATATATTCTACGCAAATGAAAATATACACTATTTTCTCTGTCACCTTTTTTTCACGCCCACTTCACTTTGTGATTGCGTCCTCCGACTTTTGTTCATCCTAAAGGATGACCCACTGAAGGGTCCGATGACCTCTCACCGGAGTCCGTCATCCTTCCAAGAAAAAAAGGAAGTTCCCCAAGTGAGGTGGCAATACATTGAAGCAACATTCCCTTTTCCTGTTTGGGTCTCGCATCTTACAACTTGTCAGTCCAAACAGGAGTGCGAACAGTTAAGGTTTATGATGTAGAAATGTTTATTTAAAGTTTGTTACACAAGATAATAATTGTTAACAATATATTGAAATAACAAAAACATGGCTTACATCGTTTTATTCACGAGCCTTATCGATTTACGATTATACTGTAGACTTACCTAATAATATCTTAAAGGACTCTAACAATTAAAGAGATTTAAAAACAATAACATATATATTCAAAAGGACTTGTTGCGATGTACATAATTTCTACATACACGGCGATTAACATTTAACGCCAATGATCTTTACATATAACTTACAACGTTACCTATAAACCGATGTATAAATATTTTTTTATTTTTGCATATAATACATTTTACAGTCACTTCTGCGATAGTTTTATAACATTTTAATTTATTTTTAATAATAAACATCTAACAATGCGTTCGAATAAATTATGTTATGTACGTCTATGTAAACTATATTTCGCATTGAACCGTTGCTGACACTGACAGTTAACAGGGCAAACTATACTGATCTAATTGTAGAAATCAATAGCCATGACAAACGTAGTTCTACAAGACAGAAAATCTTTTTTATCTTCGTCGTGATTAGTAAATCATATTTTCTTCGTTAAAAATAAGAAAGCTTTAACTGCAATGATACATCAGTATAGAAAGCGGATCCCAATAAAACTATATCGATAAAAAAGACCTTTCTATTTTAATGAAATCAAAATAATATGTACAGCTGCAACGTTAAATATAAATCAAAAATTCATTAACCCACTTTAACGTTATATAACTTTCACGTTATAGTCCGATATATCTATATTTTTTAAATATAACTTCGTTTTTTTACTGTAATATCAAAATTAAACATTTTTTTCATGTCCCCATGTATTTACGATGTAGCAAGAATATTATTTTTTCGGATAAAATGTTTATAAAATAAAATTTTCATATTTCTATTTCACAATTAACGTTCACCAATTCTCTGACTATCCAATATTCAACTAAAGCAAATAAAAAAATCTGGTTATAACAAGTTATCTCATCCTCGCGTCTCTGTATCTTCTTTTTACCTTTCGCTTTGGGGATCGATCAACGGGGAAGTACGAAATCGGTAATTTATCGAACAGTTATTGTCAAAGTGTTATGTAATCTCTTACGAGTAACGACTTCGGGGTGGTCGGACCTTGATTCGCTGTTTCTGCGTGCGCGGCGAACGGGACGTTACGCGAAATTCCAGCGGCAGGTCGTAGCAACGGCAGACGCAGCAACTCGGGAACTTGAACCAGTCGCTGAATATACCGCGGCACTCGTTATTCGGATCGTAGGCGAGCAGCCTGTGCAGTCTGTATTGCTGTTCGCACCTGCATCCATCTTTGCAGTACATTTGCTTGTTTTCGTGCCTGTAACCCAACGACCGTAATGATTTCAATGACTCGAGTTAACCGCGGTTGTTGAAAACTCGTATTCGTTATCGTTACTTGCGATCCGACGATGTAAAGATTAAATAACGGTAACATGTATGTACCTATAGCGAGGTATCGCGTACTCATTGAATACAAATGTGGGTATTATTATTAAACGTGCTTTCGTCGTGGTGGTCGGAGATGACCGGAGTTATTTTTTTTTGTGAAAATCACACCAACTTTGTGAAAAAGAATATTTACAAGTGATTCTATAGTTGTATATAAAAGAACTCTGTAAAAATAGTCTCAATTTTGGACAAATGAAGTGTGTAAGATTAATTTTAATTTCTTAAAAGTAAATGTGTCAAAATGGGTCCAATGTTGTAGAAACAAATATCTGAAAATGATATGAATGTTGTAAAAAAGATATTTCTAGAAATATTAGGTGTAATTCTGTAAATCTTGAGACCTAATTTCTTTTTCGCTCATTTTTTACCCTCAGAATTTAGAATTGCAATAATTTAGAAGAAACAGCCGGCGAACGAGTTAAATATTTTTGTTTTTCAAGAATATAATATGTGTTTGGTTACTCACGTGCACTTCTCCCAGTGAACGTATTGCTCGAACGGATAGAGATTCAGAAGTGCAAGCACCTCGCCTCTCGTGTTGTTCGCCCAAAACGGTGCAACGACTTCTTCTTTTACGGGACACGCATTCCTGTGTTACATATTTTTATTTTCATCCTGTTTTTCATACTATTTCCACTTAACACCTTCGCAGCCGGCAATTCCGACGCGGGGTGTGAAGCTGGTTGCCGCAGAGTTTAGTTATTAGAAATCGAGGGAAAGTTAGAAAATTTTCTTCAAATCATCGTTTTTTAATGATTTCTTATTTGAACTCGGAAGACACTGATGCGGTAAAAGTTTAAAGGGAGGAACTGTCAGTTTTGGGACCGTGAAAGATTTTGAGATTCAAAAACACGTAAACAAAAATTGTTTTTTACGTTATTTTGTATCTTATTTTGTAAATATATTATAAGACATAGTTGTACGTCAATGACATTCTATTAAAGGTTATTAAAGTGGTTAATTATAATTTTAGGAAACTATCACCTCCACCTTTCTTAACATAAAAGAAATTTATATCAAAGTAATTAATTTTCAAAGTTAAAATTGAGAGTCATTGGCGTAACAGTTCAGTTAATTCAGATATTAATTTAACTGTGAATCTCATTACACAAGAAAACTGGATTTTTTCGGGCTTCGAAGTGTTTTCTCCGAAAAATTCCAGAACTTTCATTCAACAAACCTAACGTGTCTTCATCGTACTAAATCCAACAAATTTTGCGCTAATATCAGATTCAGACCGACGCAGGGAAAAAGAAATAACCTGAACTCCACTTACACTCCTCTGAGCTTCAGAACCGGTTGCTCCTGTTGATCCTTGGCTGCCACGTCCTGGTACAGCTGGCCCTCCATGGTCGAGGCTTCCGGTTTATTCGCGGGTCGATATTCCGGTCGTGGCCTGAACTCCTGTTGCTCGCTCGTCAGACTTTCCTGAACGGTCGTCTCCTTGACGAATGGATCTTCATCGATTTCCAATTCCGGCAATCCAGTTGTTCCCGGCAGAGTGACGGTCGACGTCTCGTCGGGCATCGTCTCCGAGACTATCGAGACATCGACGTCCTCCAGGTCCTCGTCGATCCTGTCTATTTGCGCGGAGATCTCGTTGATGCTGAAATTTTGCTCCTTGATGTTCTGCGAAACCAAAACCGGCGACACCGTGGGGATGACAGTTGTGTTGTCACTTTTGACCTCGGTGATGTTCGCCAGGGTCGTTGTCACGGGGGTGGATTTTGTGGTGGACTCCTGGGTGGTCGACTCGGTTGACGACGTTGTTTCCGTGGAGGTTGAAGACATTGTTGTGGCGGTAGCTGTTGAGGTTGTGGTTTTTTCGGTCGGTCGGAAATGTGGCCGGGTGTACTCGCTTAATTTCGGGAATTTGTTCAGACGCTTCGTGGTGGGATCGCTCATTGATCTGCTGGTGAACCCGCGACCCTCGTACTCATTGTGTTTGGATCCGTCGTCGTCCTCGTCGATGTATTCGTAGTCGTTCACGTATTGGTATCTTCTGGAGAAACACAAGATTTGTGGTAAATTTCTTAGGGAGTTTTCTTGGATGTTATTAAGAAATTGGGATGATTTTTAACCCCTTAATGGTCTACGACGAGTGGAAATGAAGTGATAAAGTAAATAATCTTTCCAATTTTCTTTACAATTTATTTGCGATTCACTTATCGCTATCACATTTCTTTCTGGGTAAAATAAACTTGTATGGTGTTTGTGACAAATGCGAAATAATAACAAACATACTACAGGTATGTTACTGTCCAGTTTAGAAGGTAATAATCGTTCCAAATTTATATTGCATTTGAAAATGTCCTAATTATATAATATTTCTTTGTAAATGAAATTTGAGGGATAAAACTCTGGCCAATATTTTCCATTACGAAATTGATGTTATTCTTTAAAATTATCAAACAGGGAGACGGTGTTTCAATAACGAAACTTACCTGCGCTCGTCGAAATGATGATAGTAATCGTCATACTTGAGTTCGACGTCGTTTTTCTCAAATTCTGCTCTCAAAACATTAATATGCCTTTCATCGCCATACATGCGTCTCATTAGTCCTTGGTTTTCCTGCACGAAACGTCGAACGGCGTGCCTGAAATAAATAATTCTATTAATCACAGACAATTTTGATACTATAGAACACGTTGTAAAAGTCGGAAATGTCGAATCGAGACAAATAAGTATCGAGAGTAAAAGTTCGTCGTTTTCTTGACACGTTTATAATTCGACCACGTACGATTTTAATACATGAAAGTATTTGACCCGTTAATATTCATCACGACACATACATTTATGTACTTGAATAGTGAAACCTCTTCAAAATACTTCCGCCTGATGTTCATCGATTGACTTTCTGTTCCTCGTTAAATACAACGCAATTCGTGACACATAAAACAGTCTTAAACTTTATATAATTCAAGATTCATTCACTTTAAATCATAATTTCTTATCGATATTCTCATAATTGACACAATTATTTACCACATACTTTATAAATGATACTTATAATTTTCACAATTTCTTCAAACAAATTGCATCGATTACACACAAAAAAAAACAATCTGCAAGAGTGAAAAGTTTCAAATCGTCATTTCGATCGTGCAAATTTTAACAAGTGAAATTATGCGATATTGCAAAGTATTTAGTTATTGATTTTTTTTGACGACTGGTTTCTTTCCGCGCAACGCGGTCCGATCGTACTATATATTGGCTTTTTACATATACATTAGTGCTTTTTACAGGTAACTTACCAAGGATAAGAGCTTCCGGCTATCGTGCACCAGTTTTGTCGGCGAAAGTCACACGGAAGATTCGCGAGTCTCGCGCGACCTGAACGCGAATACGGTTTGCTGCACGCGGAGGACGCATCGTATCCGAAAGTGCTTGGTCCACCACCTCCCTGACATTTCACATGTTGATATGTGATCACCTGTGATGCACAATCTGATGTACATTTCCGTCAAACATTTTATTTCAGCGAAAACTTTACGATCACCATGAACACCGTAAAATAAGCAAACAAATATTTCGGGCATAATGCAGACAGGTAAAAAGATTATGAAAATTATATTGGCGAAATTATGTTCACTAGTTTATACAAACAATAGCAGACGGATTTTATGTATTCGTGTAAAAAAAAATTAAGTGGCATGAAGAAATTAATGTAATGTGTAATTTATTAATGTTAATTATAATCGAATGTTTTTTTCGACAAGAATCGTGAGTGGTGTTGATAAATAATTATTTCGATAACGGAGATTCAATGCGAAAGAAATTTGTACTGTTACAAAAAATACACTTGTTTCGTAAAAGCGTGATAGTTTTTGAAAATGCTATTACAGTTTCATGTAGAAATTTCGTCGATTGACTCAGAAACACACGATTGATCGATTAAAACCCGAATTTACATACTCTCGCCTACTCTTTCAGATACCGTTAATGCAGCGTTTCCCAACTTACGATCTGCAGATCATCTACGGTCCCTAAGCATTTCGAGAAGTACTTTCGAGCCTTGTTTTTACGATTCTAGAGTCGTTAAACATTCGAAATAATTTAGAATGACGTAAAGTTTAATTTAATATTTCTGAGAACATTTTTAACGTAATGATCACCGAAGAAATGATATTTAAACAATTATAATATGGTTTAACGTAACAATTCTTGTCACACACAAACTACAAACAATATGAGCCTAATCAATATTCCAAAAATCCAATTACAACGAATATAAAATATTCAAACTTTGTTTGAAATTTCAAACTCGAAACAATCTCGTCCTTCTTCGTATCGAATTGTAAACTACAATCATCGAACAAATTCTCTAATATTTAAATCCACGATTTGAACTAATAATTTTCCATTGAATTTTAAAAAACATTCAAAGCTTTGTATGAAACAGTTAAAAACAGTTAAATGAAAAAGAACATCGAATCATTACGCGTCACCACTCACACTAAAAAAAAAGGTCATGAGACTCTCGTTAGGAACCCGTTCATTTCATCGCGAACCAATCAAACATATTAGATAATGCAATAAATCTTCCTCGCTCACCTGGAGGACGATTAGCACGATTACTTTCATAACTCGCGATTACGCCCGTCGAAAACACGAGTTTCGGACCCGGCGGTCCAGGACGGTGTTTCCAATCGTTTTCACTGACAAGCCGATTATTGTTTCCGTGAAAAGGACGACTGACAGTACGGGCGGCTACATGACAGCACCTCCGCGCGCGACGAGAACGCTTTCATTACTGGCCGGCCGTAATCAGCCGGCCGCCACGGAAAAAGTATGCGCGGGGCCCGTCGCACAGGTACGTACACCGCCGTCCACAAATCGTGCGTCGCGTACAGATTTCCGTCGTATTCGGTCTGGTAAATTGTAATCATTTTTCTGGTACTCTTACGAAGATTGTCCCATGACGAAAATTTTCGAATTACAGTGGTTGGAATGGGTTAAAATTTAATTTGGTTTAAGTAGGTTCATAGTTTGGAGATATTGGGGTGCTGGAAGTTTGAAAACGTAGACAATTTTGAGGCCCAAAGTTTGAGAGATTTTTTTTTTGGTGGCAAGAGTATGGAAGTTCAGAAATGTTTGGAAGTCGTAAGGTAGCGAAGCTCAGAAATTTCCGGGTGCTAAATGTATCAGAGTCAAGAACTTTCCAGATGGGAATGGTGTTAAAGCCGTGAAAATTTCAGGCGCCAGAAATTTCAAAGTCTATTTGTGAATGCCCACAGTATTAAAGCCCAGAAATGTCCAAGCCTATAAATTTCCAAGCCTAGAAATTTTCAAGCCCAGAAATTTCCAAGCCCAGAAATTTCAAAGTCTATTTGTGAATGCCCACAGTATTAAAGCCCAGAAATGTCCAAGCCTATAAATTTCCAAGCCTATAAATTTTCAAGCCTAGAAATTTCCAAGCCTAGAAATTTCCAAGCAGCAACAGTCTGAAAGCCCACAAACCGCCAGACGAATTTCAAATCAAAGTGACATACGCGAAACAATAATTTCACGCAAAATCTTCAATTAAGTTGGAGATTAATTAACTCCTCCCTAATCTTCAATCCGAATTTGCATGTGCCCCATGACTTGTGGACGGACGTGTAAACTACAACATACGCGGTGCCCGGCCGTTGCGTTGACCGAGAACCGGGGGACCTGGTGGAAAAAGGAGGAAAGAAAGGGGAAGAGAGAGCACTTCGTACCCGGAGAGTAGGTCACTCTTGCGCGGTACCGTTAGATTCGGGCCCATTGATGTGTGTCACGGGGCCCCCGCAGTGACGTAGCAAGGGCCCGCGCAGCTACTGGCGCAATACTTTTTTCCTTCGTCTATCAGCGGTTCCCAAACTTTTTAATCACCAATACCGTTTCACCTAATCGCTGTGTCCATCCATCGAATTACGCTACATGTTCGCGGGAAAATTAAAAAACTTTCATCATTTTACGTGCGGAAACGTGTTCGTTGATTAATCTGAGAGATTAAATTTATAGATTAATTTCTAGGGGTTGTATTCGAACTGATAAAGGGAGAATATTTTGAATTGAGAGCCACTGAATTTGGAGAAAGGCGTGTAAGGGTACTCATATATAATTTCGCAGAACTATTAATATTGCGAGAGGTGAGTTTAAGTATAGGTTTCAGCTGGCAGTCATCGTTTAGATAGACGTTTAGAAGCTTCAATACCTTGTTTACTTCACGTCCGTACAGATTGCCAGTAAAGAGTAACTGTTTCTCGTTACTGAAATGTTGCGTGGTTATTTTTCAAGGAAATTAATCGTCCTGTTTAATACTACTTGCTCGAACTAATTGCTACTATCATACTGTGCATGAATATTCAATGAAATAAGTACAATGAATTTGTTTTTTTAAATAAACCAACCGAGTGTAGCATTTCACATTCAATGATCAATATTTTTCCACTCATTTCACGGACCTTTTAAAATTATACTATATCGTACAAAATTCTGGAAATGAAATAACATTAAAATTATGTATAATTTTATACTTCTTGTAAACAAACAGGTGTCGCGAAATCCTTTCGATTGATTCGCGAGAAGCTGCGACGTTTCGGAAGTGAAAAAAACAGGCCACTGGGTTTGTTATTCGCGGCTTATTTATAAAAAGACAGGGCAGCCCGATCGTAAATGCGGCTTAACGTTTACACGAAGGCTTGCTGCGTGTTCCACTGACCTCGAAACCACTGTCACTGGAGGCTCTTTCACTGAATTTCCTTGCTTTTGTACAACAGAGTCGCGTCTTTGAGAAAAACCGTCTCCTCCGTCATGGAGACGCGACGCTTTCGTTGCTTTCGTACATTCGACGATGGTGAAATCCCACGTGGCTAGCTCAATTTACTTCATTGACTGGCGAGAAGCTATTCAAAGTTATTTTTTTTTTGTTTGAAAATCGAAAATCAGAATGTTCTGTCGATTTTTTTATTTTTGTTCGTGATGCAATTGACAGGGAATCGAACAAGGGTGAAACACGTTGGAATATTGACAATTATAATTAAAATTAGTCTTAATGCAAGGTATACCTATTTACAATTAGTTCGTTACTCCGTTTATTTTCATTCATATTTATTTATCAGAATCGAAACATATTTTTTGTTGCTTTGTAAGAAACATGATTTTGTCACACGTTTCATTTTCGCGGTAAGGTTAATTCTCACAACACGCGAATACCATACCTCACGGTACACTACGTAGGAACTTAATGATTCCCGTTTCCAGTGAATGACAAAGTGTTTATGTAATACCGTACACTTGTTCTCCATTCATCCCGCGTATGTAATTCTACACGCTTATCAACACTCATACTACACGTCGCTTTCTCCTTTTTGAGAATGCGTCTTTGACACCTAGGCGACATGTTTTATTTTTCCGAGTTCTACTTGCGAGCAACGTACATACATTTTTCGTGATTCTTCTGTGGCCAGAAACGTTGAAAATTTCATTAAAAAAAATTACCGTAAAGACTTTGTACCATCGGTGGCGCACGTCCCCAGAAATGACAGTTATTCCATGCCCACCGGTGGTATACATTGTCTAGATGATTCCAGGAAAATTTAATGTTTAATTCTGTTTAATTAGTTAAAACGAGGATGACTAACGAACGTTATCGCAGTTGATGAGACAATACAAAGACAAATGTATTTAAAAGAAAGAAAAATAGATTTGTTGTATAATTACCAAAGTAATGATGACACTTTTATTCACAACTTTGTCGACTATTATCCAAGTGGAAAAATTGTATAATGTGTTTCTATAGTATTTTTTTCATTCACTATTTTAATTTCAACGGTTTCTGTACGGTATAGCTAAATATATGATGAAAAACACGTTGGTAGTTCAAGTGTTAACACCGTCATTAGCTCGAAGTTCCACTGACACGTAGTGTTAGACGCACTCCGTCATTCCGTTAGGTGAATAGCAACGGATTTATTGGAGCAATCGTTTTGCCCGATTACTGGCTTGGCAAAATACCAGTTTGCCACGGTAGGCGGTGAACGTACCGGTTTTTTGCATCTTCACCTAGAAGTGGAAAAGAAAGCTGCCCGTCAGACTGACACGAAACGTGTCTCGGTCCAAATGATTCCTAATGATGCAATTACTGACGCTGTACACGATATTTATTGTAAGTTTGGTGTAACGTATACAAATTACAGCGGTTACTGCGTGCAATGAAATTTCTCGTTCGAATGCCGCTTATAATTAACAAACATTGAAATCTCATTTTTCGGACACGGTAGAAAATAATAGTTAATTTCCAAAGCTCTTTCCGTTCGTTAACCCTGTAAATTTGAATTTGCAAATATTTTTTTGCGGAAAACAAGGCTGTCTCTGGCGACAGAAATGGGAAAGATAAAAGTGTTTGAATTACGATGATAGGCCGTGATGAAGAAACGAAGTTAGATTTGAAAAATAGGGAAATATACATATATTACCTACGTGTGTGTAATTTTAATAATAAATGGGGAAGTTTAAATATATTTTATAAAACAAAATGAAGAGTGCTAGTAGTCCGTATGGGAATACAGATGTAAATATTATTTTTTGGATTTTTTGGATAAAAACTGAAAGGGAAAAATAATAGGAATTTTAAAAGCAGTGTACCTGTAGTGACGAAGTGTAATAAAAATTATCTTATTTAATATACTGTTTGTTTTGACTAAATTACAATAGCCATAATATACAGTCTAACTTATAAAATAAAGTATATGGCATTTCGTTTTAAAAATATTATACTATCGCATGTTGCAAATACTATTCATATTACACAGCATTTCAGTTTCTTCGCTATCACTAGTGACACTTTCCGTGAAATCGGCGTTGAAATTTAAATAACTTTGCTTTTCATTTGTAATAGAAAATATCAAACTCCAGTTAATACTCGCACATTCATAGAAATTTATGAAAAATAATACTCATGTAAATTTACGTAAATTTATCGTAAATTGAATTAAAAAATGGATGTTTGAGGAAATTTTCTTTTAAAATAAATCACAAGATTTATAGATACACGATTTGAAAATGTAAACCCATTATTATATAATGATTTGTGAATTTTAGAATTATTGTAATTGCTTTTACAATTTTCATAGCAATATAAATACATTCTAAAAATTATAAATTTTTCTATTATAGCAAAACCGCGACTTCAATATATTCCGTTATTTATTGTACACTGTAAAAGTTTCTTCAGTAAAAAAATCTCACTTTCAGTCGATTCCGATAATCATTGCAAAATTATCAGAATTCAGCGACATCCTCCTGTACTTTTGCCGCTTGTTTCTTCGTCCGAAGACTCACAGTGTTGCCATTGAATGTCCACAGACCCCCCACGAGCCACAGGAAAACGCACGAAAGACTTAAAATCGATGTGAAATGAAGTGCACCCACGTAACTTTCCGATGAATCGCGAACTAAACCTGCGAAATTAATATTTCTCTTATTTTATTACGTTATATACACTTAAATTTAAAATCACTATATTCTCAAAAGGAATTTGACGCCTTCTGAGTGAAAATATTTGGCAATTTGGATGTTTCAGATAAAAATGAAGAAATGTAAGGATTTTCTCCTTTCTAGCGAGAATATCTGTTAAAAAATGATTAACAAATTTACCTATAATTGGTCCTATACAGATTGACAATATACCATTGCACACCATTTGGATTCCGGAGGCAGCCGGCAATCTTTCTAGAGGAACATAGTCGGGAATTATCAGCGATTGAAAAACCGCTTTCGTCCCTTTTGAGACGCCGATGATCACAGCGACGCCAATGATGCCTGTATAATGATTTCCCCAAGTGGATAGTACTAAAAAGAAATAAAGATAATATAATATTAATCTTATTAGTTACATTCACAGCAAGTATTCGTATCAATAGTGCGTGTTACTTTGATAACAATAAATGAAATTGATGCTACTGTTATTGTTTCGCAGAAAAAATGGATTCAAAGTCTGGTATATGAAAAGTAAATCCAGCTATTGAAAGGAACGAACACGGACATACACATAACGTTATTACATTGACGTTTACATTAACGTTTACGAAACTGTATTAAATTTTTGGTGATCCATTATTATTTATTTTTAAATTACTGAAAAAATAGTACTTCTGTAGGAATTTTCACTTTATTACAATAAATCTATGACTCTGGTAATATCAACCGTGAATTTTTAATTAAATCTTCCTGTAACTTATTTTAAATTCATACAAATAGATTTTCTCTACCAACGTAATCCTACAAAAAACGATTATGATAAATTACCAGAAATCCAATGGACTAAGTTAACACAAAGAATTTCAGAGGTTTATAAGATTCGCGAATTAATAAAAATCCAACATTTCACGTTAAACGGTTTAGCTAAATTAAATTACCCACTACCTAATTAGTAATTTCTCATGATTTCCCTGTTATTCAACCGGTCCAATATTCGTTCATTTCGCTGAATTTACCAGGGTTACCGTAACGTTGAAATCAACCCACCCCGCAGATCAATTCGTCGCCGTGAAGGGATCGATTTCTCATTTTCGAATATTTTACGGTGCTGTACGTACTAGTCCTTCCGAGAGTGGATCCTATCAAGGATATTACGTAAAGATTCCTGGACGTCCAGCGGGCCTTCTGCGCTAACAGCGGAACGCAAAGACGTCCGGTGATGTCGAAGGCGGCCTGGATTGACATCACGGTGGCTATGGATGTCCTTTCGAGTCCTGAGAGTTCGGCAAGCACGATTGGAAACATCGCGTTGAAATTCGTTTCGGCAACGAGCGAGACCGCCATACCTGTTGATTAAATTACACTGGGCAACAAAATTTTTAACTGAATGTTGATAATATTCATCAAACCAGCTATATATTTTGATTTTTTTTCAGCAATTTAGTGTCTTACAACGATGTAACGATTATATAAAATCGGTCAATATTAAAAGTAATCAAGTGGTCTCTTCAGGTGGGCAGATAACCGACAATTTTTAATCAACACATAATGAGACCCTACAACTTTATCGATTTCAATTACGCATTGGATTTGATAATGAAATCATTTTCTCTTAACGCAGCCTACCTAATACTACCGCAATGTAACGATTATCCTTCAATAGATCGAGATCCAAATTTTTCGCAATTTTTGCAAAAATCGTCTCCTTTTTTCTCGCATTCTTATCTTCGTCCTTTTCCTTCTCTGTCACATGATTCTCCAAATTTTCCCTTCGTGTTTCTCCGTCGCCGTTCAGCAGTCGACAATTAGTAGTTCCGTGTTCGACGTCGTCCTCATTTTTACCAATTGCGTCGTCCCTAGCTTCTAAAGAAGGTGTCGTGATGTCGCTGGTCTTCGTCACACTTGAAATCTATCGCAAATTAAATCTGTCTGTGAACGTTAATCATTGCCCTCCTTTGTACTTTCAAGAGGACACTGAACAGGACAACATCGTCATTGAACTTCTTATCATGATTTTAATGAAATTCTTTTTTAACCCTACGTAACGCAATTTTAAGTTTCGCACGATAAAAAAATACATACCGCGGAAATAAAGATTATTGATTGTCAGATGTATTATAAATAATTAAATAGTTTTCAATTTATACAGATATTTGTTTTAAGCGATGTGCACTCCGACCTAGGCAATTACAAACTAACAACTGTTAGAAGTAAATTTGATTTAAATCATGATATTTTAAAACATATTTTGAATATATCAGTTCAAAGTTATAGAGGGATTAATTCTTTTTAAGTGACAAAGGTTCGGATCGAAGAGTTCACCCTTCGATTTCCTTAAATGTTCAACGTAAATTTTTACTGTTATCTACAATTCGGTGTCCTCTTAATAATATTAATTTTTTGCCCACCATCGACTCACTTTTTCCTTTTGGAATGGCTTTAGCAGCGACGCGCCGATCAAAGAATGAGTGGCAATACCGGCAAGGATTAACAGGGTTCCGGTGGTTGCATAATTTTCTAGTAGCGCGGCTATCAAGAGGGGCATTAAAATGGGCCCTAGGCCAGTCAAAGTCACGGAGAAACCCATCGCCATGTTGCGTTTCTTCCGAAAATAAGTATTGAGCGCCAAACTTGTAGCTGGGAACATAATTCCATGGCCGACACCTGCAAATAAGAACACAAATTATTATCAACAATATTTATTAAAAGTCTAATCACATTTCAATTATGACCATTAATCAATTAATGATAATTTTCATTTGTCAGTCATTCTATTCAGTCATGTGAACTAAATTTATTCCCCGAATTTATCGTCGATTTTTAACAAA